>CM056049.1:619488658-620153361 GCA_029574335.1 Rana kukunoris | reverse complement strand
ATTTTTGCTGGTCAAGCCAATAAGTGAGCAGCTACAAATGAAAACGTAAGATGTCACTTAGCAATACATCCGAGTAACATGCTGTTCCCAAAACGTAACCCTTAACCACTTAAGACCCGGACCAATACGCTGGTAAATGACCCAAGGTGTTTTTGCAATTCGGCACTGCGTCGCTTTAACAGACAATTGCGCGGTCGTGCGACGTGGCTCCCAAACAAAATGTGCGTCCTTTTCTTCCCACAAATAGAGCTTTCTTTTGGTGGTATTTGATCACCTCTGCGATTTTTATTTTTTGCGCTATATACAAAAATAGAGCGACATTTTTGAAAAAAAAAACACTATTTTTTACTTTTTGTTAAAAAAAAATCAAATAAACTAAATTTTAGTCAAACATTTAGGCCAAAATTTATTTAGCCACATGTCTTTAGTAAAAAAAAAAAATCGCAATAAAAAAAAAATAGCTACCTAGCGGGAACAGCGACACTAATACAGCGATCAGAAAAATGATCGCTTAGTGACGCTGGCAATAGGGAGTGAAAGGGTTAACTAGGGCGGTGATCAGGGGGTTAAAACTTCATTAGGGGGGGTGGGGGGGCTATCCTGAACCTAACACTAACTGATTTTACACTGCCTGTCACACTGACACTAAATGCAGTGATTAGATCACTGCATTCAGTGACACTGTGACAGGGGGGGTGGGGGGGCAGATCGCAAGGGGTTAAGTATGCCTATGTGTGTGTATGTCAGTGTAGTGTTGGTGCAGGACTTACTGTGAGGTGTTTCTCTCCATCGCAGCGGTTGGAAATACCGCTGCGATGGGAGATTACATCACTTCCCCCTTCCTGTGTTTACACAGGAGGAGGAAGTGACACAAAGGGGGAGCGCGCGCATTGGCTGGGAGCGATCGCGGGGGGGCGGGTAAACACTGACATCCGCCCGCTCGTCCCGGATCGTCCCGGATCGAGACACGGGACCTCCGCACGCCGCAGAGGGGGTCCCGATCGGACCCCCGACCCGCTACTGGGCGAGGACGTAAATTTACGCCCTTGTGCCCATCCGTGCCATTCTGTGGCCGTATATGTGCGTGCGGAGGTCCTTAAGTGGTTAACATTCACTTTAACATGCAACCCTAAATTCTGACACTTATCCTAACCCCAGTTTAACAAACCATTAAAATGATCTATAATTATTAGCCTGTTTGATTCTCCCAGAATCCTCTCTGCTTTCTATGGCCTGCTCTTATATCTGTAACAGACATCAAGGTAACATTGCTATATTTGTATTAGAAATTGATAACTACACTTACACACTTTTTGACAAGACCTTTTTTTTTTTAAATGTGCCATGATGTACATCAGAGGTGTCAAACACAAGACCCGTGGGCTGAATTCAGCCCTCCAGGCCATTTCATGTGGCCCTCACACCTCTCCTGCAGCTCTCCTCTGGTCCTCCTTAAAACCCTGTACCTTCTGCTTTTAAGCAATGCATCCAGCTTCTTCCCAGCAGTAGCATAAGGTAAGGGGGGGTGCACTGTGATGTAAGGGAGAGTGGGGGACTCAACTTCTGATGGTGGGGTGGCTCTTGACATCTAATGTAAGGGGATGGGATGCGCTAGACCTCTAATCTTACAGATACAACCGGCCCTTTTGAGGCAAATCATAATGCTGATTCAGCCCACAATGAAATTGAGTTTGACACCCCTGAATTGTACATCTATTGCCAGTCACATTGTCCAGCAATGCAGATCCACATTAGTCACAATGAAACACAGTTACTATATATTTAAATATAAAACATAGTATATGCTTTTCTTAAGGCAGTACATCAAATTTTCAGGTGTATACCAGCGTTCAAAGCTGAGCATTCAAGAGTGTTTTTAATGCATTTTCGACCACTAGACGTGTTTCAGTAGAATTTTTTCAAACATTTCTGAAACACATTGGGATGTTTTGGGGGCATGAAAAATGCTAGTAAGTGTTTGTAATGAATGTTTGAAGGCTTTACAAGCTTGTGTGAGGGTCTGTAGGCATTCCACAGACCACAGTTGGAGGTGAAAGTGCTTGAATAGGCTGTATGCAGAACATTTTCAAAACACATCATGTACAACACCCTAGTGTGAATAGTGTGAATAGTGTCAATTCAAATGCTTATTTCCAAACAATTGTCAGCTGTAAAAAGTTTGAAAATGTCAATGGTATGAGTAGGCCTCTAAGCGATAATACATAAAACCCATCAAGAGAATGACAGATCCAGTGAATTAACCTGACTTTTACTGTTGGGGGGTCAAAGAGGAATTTTTGACAAACTGTCACCTTGAGAAAGAGCTAACAACTGCCTAACTAGGGTATTTGTTTAGCTTTCCCCTGGATCTACGGTATTAGAATTACATTAACTGGTCATTAGCTTTAAAACTTTTTCATTTTTGCTCACTAAACCATATATTATTTTACCTATGAAATAACACTTTTAGTAATATAATCAGTTCAAGTTTTTATAAATATCCTGAGTATGACACGTATACAGTATATATATATATATATATATAATATATATATATATATATATATATATATATATATATATATATATATATATATATATATATATTCGTTAACATTATTAATAACAATTCTGTATAAATGAAACTGTAGCTCATATTTACTTGGTCTGTACAAAAGCTAAATTCTTCTGCAAACAGTTTACTTGAAAGTTCATTCTTTGCTTGTACTGTGTCAAGTGTTTTATATTCACATCTTGTGACTAAAATGTAAGTGTTTGAATACTATCTTTAACATTTCTGTATATAAGAGTCAACTTTTACCACACTAATTTCATTTTGCTTCCAACATTTAAGAAACAGCTGTTCTAATGAAATTTCCCATTTAGGGCCAGTTCACATCAGATGTAGTTCTGTGTGCTATTTTTCTGCACTAAAAATGCATGCACAGTGTTTTTCCATGTATTCCAATGGCTCTAGTTCACACCACGCAGTCAGTTTCCGGTACAGAAACTGACTTCATGGTGTGAAATAGAGCCATTGGAATACATGGAAAAACACTGTGCACGGAACTGCATCAGGAGTGAACTAGCACTCAAACAGTAATGCCGCGTACACACGATAATTTTTCGGCTTTAAAAAACAAAGTTTTTGAAAAACGTAATTTAAAATGATCGTGTGTGGGCTACACATTATTTTTTCAGGTTCTGAAAAACGAAAAAAAAATAAATAATTCGAACATGCTGCATTTTTTAACGTCGTTTTAAACTATGTCGTTTTTCGGGTTGTAAAAAATGATCGTGTGTGCGCTAAAACGATGTTTTAAACCCGCTCATGCTCAGAAGCAAGTTATGAGACAGGAGTGATTGTTCTGGTAAAACTACCGTTCATAATGGAGTAAGCACATTCATCACACTGTTATGGTCTTTTACTAACAAGGAATCAGCTAAAAGCAGCCCAAAGGCAAATAGAACTTCCCCTTTAGAGTGCCGTCGTACGTCACCACGCTTTGTTCATCATTTTATTAAAACGATGGTGTGTGGGCAACATCGTTTTTAATGATGAAGTTGGAAAAACTTTGTTTTTTGGGTATGCTGAAAAACGATTTTTTTTTCATGCTGAAAAATGATCGTATGTATGCGGCATAAATCCCCAAACTTTTTTTCTTTGTTTTGTTTGGCATAGATAAGAGATGGGAACTCTTACAATTTTTCCCTGTTGTCTGTAGACCTGTTGGGGAGATTCCCCCATACTTCCTGTCCCTGAGAAATCATTTCCACTAAGACAGGAAGCAGAGGCAAAACTAGAACCATCAAGGCCCCAGTGTAAAAAACTTTGAAGGGACCCCCTGATCCCAGGCTGGGGCCCTTCCAACCAATCCCAGGGCCCTTTACTCCCATTGCAAGGCTCTTTATTACAGTCTTGCAGCAGGACTCTTCCAGATGTCTTCCAGTGGACCCCCTTTCTTCTATATTCCCCCCCCCCCAAGACTAATGCAAGGATTTTTGTCTACACAGGCGAAGGTGCATTTTGCTGCCTTTCAATTCCTCCACGTCCCAGTCAGTGCTGGGTTTAAAAGTGCATGACAGACAGAGAACAGGGTCCATGAGTAAGTAATGCACAGAATGCAGGGGACAGGTTTGTGTAATGTATAGTAGAAGTCAGGAGTAAAAAAAAAAAAGACGGTAGGAGTCAGGGGACTGTAATACACAGTGTAGGGGTCAGAAGAGTGCAAAATTTCTCCTGCAGGCAATTCTTTCCCCCATTTTATCCTTTTAGCAAAATTCCACATTCCCTCCAAAAACAAAAAAGAGCCTTAATCTGCACCCTCAATCCCCATCCCCCCAGCACAAATCCTGTCTCCTCCTCCCAGAACAAATCTTCCACCCCTGAAATCCCCCCTCTCTTTCTAAGCACAAGTCTTCCTCCACTCTCTCCAAATCCCACCTCCCAGCACAATGGATTCTTCCCCATCCCAACACTTATCTCCACCACCCTCAATTCCCCTGCCCTCTTCTCCTCCAATTAAAAATCCTTCTTCCCTCCCAATTTCCCCTCTTAGAATAAATCCTCACAACCATACACATCCTGCCCCACCTATTTCCCTTTTCCAAATCCCCCTAGCACAAATCCTCCTTCCCCCAAATCCCCCTCCCAGCATAACCTCCCCTCCATCCTTGTACAAATCCTTGCCACTCCCCAAATCCTCTCCAGCACAAATTCTCTTATCCCCACCTCTGGCACAAATCTTCTACATAGTTCTATCACAAATCCCCCAACCCAAAATCCCCTTCCTGTACAAACTGTCTTCGTCCTCTAGTGCAAATTTATATCTCCTAGCTGTACTGGTTTTGATTGGACCTTCACAAGATTTGAACAAAATTCTGGTGTCTCGTGAATATGGATTGAGTTCTGGAGGGCAGTGCCAGAAAAAGTTTTGGCACTAGACTTCAGTAACTTGCGTGACAGGGGTGTGCCAGAGTGGGCAAATGGGCCACTTGCCCCGCAATTGCGCCCTCTCTTTGATTTAGGGGAGTGGTAAGAAGATATGTTCTGGGGGGTGCTTTGGGAGCGGAGAGGACTTGTGGGGGATTTAAAATCTGCCCCCCCCCAGTACTAGTTCTCTCGCCTCCCAAAGCAATCCCCAGCACATATCTTCTTGCTTTAGGGCAGGGGTTATCAGCCCCTAACTTCTTTATTTTCTTACCCTATAATTTATTCTTGACATTAAAACAATTTATACCCTCTACATTGGTTTGTAAACTCTTATGCTGGTACTGTATTTGTAAAGCCACTGGATCTTCACTCACCACCTTGATGCCCCCTTTTTTGTTGATGAAATGAGGCTAAGACTAGGAGTGTCAGACTGTCAGGAAAGCATACTATGTAAAAATGCAATAAATCGTTATCACCAAAATGTGGTAAGATGTGGTTAGAAAATGACACTTTAAATAACCTTTATGCATTAGCACTGATCAGGTAAACCTCAGTAGTGAATTATTAGAGTTTTCACAGTAAATCAGAAATAAAGCAGTATTAGCCCAGGTTCACACTGGGTACGATTTAGTTAGATTTGAGATGCAATTTCACATGTATAATCGCATCTCAAATCGGCGGCAATTGCTGGCAATGACACCGTCCTAATCGGTGCGACGCCGCATCTGCGGCGCGGCACCGATTTCAAAAAGTAGTTCCTGTACTACTTTTTGCGATTTCAGGACGCGATTTACATTGACATCTGTGCAGAACCCTGCACAGATGTCTCCTAAATCGCACCGAAATCGGGACTGCCAGAGGGAGTGAAATAGCGCGAGTTCAGCTGAAATCGTGCAATTTCACTCCCGCAGCCCAGTGTGAACCAGGGCTGAAACCCAAAAGCAAAAATGTCATATATTGCAGCTTACACATTCTTAGATGTGGTGGCTGCATTTGTTTTATTTTTTAGACGTTATTTCCTTTTTCACCTACTGATCTAGCCAGTAATGCCCTGTACACACAATTGAAATTTCCAATGAAAAAAGTCAGATGGAATTTTTTCATTGGATATTTCGACCGTGTGTGGGCCCCATCAGACTTTTTTCGTCTGAGTTTAGAAATAAAACATGTTTTATTTTTTTCCAATGGAAAAAATTCTGATCGGAAATTCCTATCGTTTGTGTGGAACTCTGACGGAGAAAAAAAACATGCATGCTATGTTATTGTCAGAATCAAGTCGACGCATGCTCTGAAGCATTGAACTTTCTCGGCTCGTCGCAGTGTTGGACGGTCGGAATTTGGTCTCACAGTGTGTAGGCAAGACAGCTTGAACAGAATTCCGATGGAAAATTCCATTGGATTTTAGGCCATCAAAAATTCTGAATCTGTGTACAGGGCATAAGTCTTTCGATAAAATTAAAAATGACAAGCTGTAGCAGATAAAGTTTATGACAAACCATTTAGAACTGGCATGGGTGCTTACAATGGTCAATTTTATTTATTAATGTAAAATCTTTATTCTAAAAGGAGAAAAAAACTGCTTAAAAAGTGTTAGCTGGAGTTCGGTTTAAATTTCTTTAGTATATCTAAATCTGCTAGTGAATTTAACACTCCCCTCCCCCAGATTAACAATTCTGCTTTCCAATGGTGTCTCTGTTGCTCTTTCATCCAGAGTGTAGGCACTGTAATGCCCTGTACACACGATCGGTTGATCCGATGAAAACGGACCGATGGATTTTTTCATCAGATATCCGATGAGGCTGACTTTCATCAGTCTTGCCTACACACCATCAGTTAAAAATCCGTTTGTGTCCAACACGGTGACGTAAAACACAACGACGTGCAGAGAAAAATGAAGTTCAATGCTTCGACTTGATTCTGAGCATGCATGGATTTTTGGCCGATGGATTTCCCTACAGATGATCGTTTTTTTTTCTATCGTTTTTTTTTAACCATCAGAAAATTTTAAAACAGGTTCTATTTTTTTTTTCACCGATGGAAAAAAAAAAACGACGGGGCCCACACACGATCGGTTCGTCCGAACGAAAAACGGTCCATCGGTCCGCTTTCATCAGACGAACCAAACGTGTGTACAGGGCATAATGCAGGACGAGTGTTCCTGGCCAGATCACCAGTGGAAATAGAGGGGAAAAAGTCGAAACTGCAGCCACCACATCGCATCAGGATTTGTAAGCTGCAAAATACATGTTTCGTTTTTGGGTTTAATCCTGCTTTAAATAATAAAGTAAAACCTGTCTTGACATAGACGGGAGAGGGTTGTTTGGTATAGTAAGTTTGGTTTCTATTGGTAACACGTACTTTTTCTCTAAGAAACATTTGATACTTGAGGACACTGACTACTGTCTTGTAAATATAGCCTGTTCTGGTTGATTTCATGGCTTTCAGTTGTGTACTGATCCTCATGATTTCACATCTGCACTTCCATAGACTTGTCTGTTATCTCCATGCTCATCATTCATATCCTCTTTCCACACCTCAGCAGAATCTGCACTGTTACAGATCCCAGTCTGACATCTTGCCGTGCCTGGATTCTCACAGCTGGAAATATTTCTCTACTCACATTCCTGTATGTCTGCAAGACCCTTAGTAACCTTCTAACTTTTACCTGCCCCCTGCAGACACCTTTCTTCTCATGTCATCCCTGGATCTCACTTTATACAGAGAGGTCTTTACACTGCATGGCCCTTTCTGCTTTCTTTCTTTCCCTTTTCCTATCCTGACTGTCTACCCTGTGGACTATAATGCAAAAGTCCGACATACTCTCACTGTCTCTTAAAAAAGAGAAAATATCCAGTGAGCCACAGTTGTGTGGGCAAAAACATTCCCTGTTGTTGTCAGAGGTCAGAGGAGAACGGGCAGATAGTAACTCAAATAACTACTTGTTACAACCAAGGTGAGCAGAATAACATTTATGAATGCACAACACATCAAACCTTGAAGCAGATGGTCTACAGCAGCATAAGACCACAACGGGCGACAATCCCGTCAGCTAAGAACAGGAAACTGAGGCTACAATTCACACAGGCTCACCAACATCGGACAATAGAACATTGGAAAGACGTTTAAAAACCACGGCCTACCTGTGTATTTTTGCTGACTTCATGACTACAATGTACTCAACTTTTGATGGCTCCTTCTAGCCGGATAATGCACCTTTTACACTTGGGAAGGACATGCGGTGCCGCTAAAGCGCCGCTGTTTTTAGCCTCTAAGTTTGTGGCGATATTCGGCCATTAGCGGGCGGTTTTCCCCCACGCTAGTGGCCGAAAATGGGTTAAAATCCACCGCGGTGTCCCATTGCTTTCAATGGGCAGGAACGGTGGAGGAGCAGTATGCACACCGCTTCTTCACCGCTACAAAGATGCGGCTAGCAGGACTTTTTTTTCTGTCCTGCCAGCGCACCGGTCCAGTGTGAAAGCCCTCTGGCTTTCACACTGGAGAAACAGCTACCGCTATTTCAGGTCGGTTTGCAGGCGCTTCTTTTAGCGCAATAGCACCTGCAAACCACCCCAGTGTGAAAGGGGTCTAAGTCATCTCACCACTGGTTTCTTGAACATTACAACAAGGTCACTGTACTCCAATGCCCTCCACAGTCACCAGATCTCAATCCAATAGAGCACCTTATGTATGTGGTGGGATGGGAGATCCACATCATGTATGTGCAGTCGACAAATCTGCAGTAACTGCGTGGTGCCATCATGTCAATATGGATCAAAATCTGTGAGGAATGTTTCCAATACCTTGTTGAATCTATGCCACAAAGAATTAAGGCATTTCTGAAGGCTTAAAGGGGTTGTAACCCCTCATGTTCTTTCACCTTAATGCATCCTATACATTAAGGTGAAAAAACTTCTGTCGGTCACTGCCCCCCCCCCCCCGAGCCATCGTTTTACTTACCTGAGCCGTGGAATTCACTCGACGGTGACAAACTCTGCCTCTCTCCACAGGGTTCCTGCCTCTTAATTGGTAGAAGCACAACCATTGGCTCCTGCTACTGTCAATCAAATCCATTGATGCGGGCGCCGGGGGCGGGGCCGAGTCATCTATTCAGTGGCTATGGATACCGAATGAATGACTCAGGAGCACGCTGACAAGGTAACCCCCCAAGAGTGCGCTTCTCCTAGGGGGTTATCTGATATAGGGAGAAGCTGAGAGAGCCACCAGGGGACCCCAGAAGATGCGGATCGGGGCCACTCTGTGCAAAATGAGCTGCACAGTGGAGGTAAGTATGAAATGTTTGTTATTTAAAAAAAAAAAACACTTCAAGGGGGTCCAACCAGTTCTAGCAATGTGTACCTAAAAAAAATGTCCGGTAAGTGTAGATCTCTAATTGAAACTAGCCAAGCAGATCACTCTAGTCTTGTAGAGTTACAAGTGTAGAAACATTTGCTTATCTTTGTGTATTGTAGTGTATTGTACACACACTTCTGGTGGGAGGTTTAGGTTTTCAATGTATAGAATACGATGCAGCAATTACTTTTTTCAAAGGGGAGGAAAGGCAGAAAAAGGTAGCAAATTGTGAGCAAAGAGGTTTTTTTTCCTCCTCTCTTACAGCTTTCTAGAAATTCCTAGATAGCAGCTGTGAAAACTCAAACTTCTTTTTTAAAGTAAAATCTATTTTGTAAAATCTCTATGCATATAATGACATCAGACTTCCCAACTGGTATGTAAATAAATAAATACAGCTAATGGGGACAGTTGGGGAAATGAAGCTACAATAAATGTAACTAATATGGATTTTTAAACTGAATTTCTGTATTATTTAGTTTGTCATTAATGTTAAAAGAAAACATTACACTAACCTACATTCTAGTGGGAAAAAAAATGGTCCACACAATATTATAACACGGACGCTTTACAATATGTTTTCTCACCTGCTGTCTAAGGATTTCTAGAAAGCGGAGACATGAGAAAAGGAGCATTAAAGAGCTGATAACTGTCTCTATGCATATTTTTTTTTTTTTATATATATTAGTTTATCTTTTATTCAAAATTTTCTTCACATATAAACATTCCTAACATTTAACATTTAAACATAACATATTACAAACCATATTTCCACATAACTTATAGGGACCCCCCCCCCCCCTGCTGTTTTAGTCTCCCCCACATATTAGTAAAAAGGTACAAAAAAACAAGTAAAAAAATCAAGAGCAGGTAGTGTTTTATGGCAGAAGAGACTTCTATCAATTGAAAAAAAAAAAACCTTCCTGCCCAGACCAAATTTTAGCTTTCAGCGCTGACGCATTTTGAATGACAATTGCGCGGCCATACAACACTGCACCCAAATTATATTTTTATCATTTTTTTCCCCACAAATAGAGCTTTCTTTTGGTGGTATTTGATCACCCCTGCGATTTTTTTTTTTTGCGCTATAAACAAAAAAAATTGAAAAAAAACAAACATTATTTTTTACTTTTTGTTATAATAATATCCTAATTAAAAAAAATCGCAATAAGCGTATATAGATTGGTTTGCGCAAAAGTTATAGCGCCTACAAAATAGGGGATAGATTTATGATTTTTAATTTTAAATAGTAATGGTGGCGATCTGCGATTTTTTTTTTGTCAGGCCTGCGATATTGCGGCAGACATATCGGACACTTTTGACACTATTTTGGAACCATTCACATTTATACAGCGATCAGTGCTATAAAAATGCACTGATTACTGTATAAATGTGACTGGCAGGGAAGGGGTTAACACTAGGGGTTAAATGTATTCCCTGGGTGTGATTCGTACTGTGTGTGGAGGGGACTGACTGGGGGAGGTAACCAATGCTGTGTCCATATGTACAAGGGACACAGCATCGGTCTCCTCTCTCCCTGACAGGACGTGGAGCTCTGTGTTTACACACAGAGCTCCATATCCCTGCTGTCACAGCCAATCGCGGATTCCTGGCGGACATCGCAGCCACCAGGCACGCACATCGGCATCTCAGCAATGCGCCGGGCACAGTTTTTCCCTGCTGCGCTCCCCCAGCGGTGCACGCGGGGAATGCAAATAAAAGGACGTCCAGAGATGTCCACCCGGCAGTTGAGAGCCGTGCTGTGGACGTCTTTCGTCTACAGCGTGGGTCTCAAGTGGTTAGTAATAATAATAATAATAATATACTGACTGCATTGTGCCTGCACCTATGCACCTAAAGTAAGTGAGCGGAAAAAGGATCTCCCATACATATCCAGTGTACATCGGATACAATTAATACTACAGATCACTTTACACACTTGGTAGACAAGAATCCTTTGTGCGGCCAGCATTGGGGATGACAATAAACAAGTCCCATGGACAAACACTAGTAAATGCTAAAAAGTTGCGCAAGTCCATATTTCTATCATGTGCGGTTATATATAGCATTGTCTAGAGTAAGTAGCAAAACCATGTACTGTATCTATTAACCGACTCAGTTAATGTTACAGAGAACATTCTTTATACAAAAATGTTATGGTTAACAAAATGAAAACATATGTATAAACTTCAGGATTAACAACAGTTATTCAGAAGTTTCCTGTTTAAGGAATCCACTTACATTTGCTTGTATAACATCATTGCCAGCATTTTAAATTCATTTCCAGGGACACTTTACTGCCAACATGCTGTCCCTAAAGCGTTTGTTACCCCAACACTTTATATTCCTGATATGTGCGTGCTGTACCCTGTATTTGTATGAGAAAGTCTCCTGTTCTCGTTGTATTGCTTCCTTTGTGTGAAATCCCTGGTGTTCCAGTCCCTCTGCTTTCCTGTTGAAAAACTGACCACGCTAAGCAGGAAAACTCACTGTGGTCAGGTCTCTAGCTGTGCTGAGAACTCGGTGTACTCTCCCTCTTCTCCAATGATCAGGCTTGTCCTGACACCCCCCCCCCCCCCCCCCCCAGCACAGCCATCCAATGGAAATCTCAGTGTACTGCTACTCCTCCCCCAGCTGAGAACAGAGGGAATGTGATAACTTATAAAAAAAGGTATTTATAATGTTTTTTTTTTTGTTTTGTTTTTTACACAAAAACCTTTTGCCTTTCATTTCTATAATAAACTGAATGGGTTGTTTTACAAGGTAATTGCTTACTATCATTTTAAATCCCAACTGATTAAATTATTGCTATGTACATTAAAACAAAAGATGTTTAAAGTGTTATGCCACGTACACACGGCCGTTTTTCATGATGAGAAAAAAAAAATCTTTTAAATTGGTCATTAAAAACAATTGTGTGTGGGCTCCAGAGCATTTTTTACGACGTGAAAAATGGGCATTAAAAATTTAGAACATGCTTTATTTTTTCCTCAACGTTTTACACGTCGTGAAAAATGGTCGTGTGTAGGCTTTAACGACGGGAAAAAAACGTGCAGGCTCAGAAGCAAGTTATGAGAAAGGAAATTTGCATAATCAAGCCCAACGGGTGGCGCTATTCGAATGGAACTTCCCCTTTATAGTGCCGCCGTACATGTTGTTGCTTTGCTCCAGCATTTTTTTTCACGATCATGTGTAGGCAAGGCAGGCTTGACAAGAGTCACGTAGAGAAAAACATTGTTTTTTCCATGACATTAAAACCTGGGTTACACCCCCTCCAAAAGAAAAAAATGGCCAAATGTCAAAGAGGAGGAGGCCTTAAAGTGGAATGTCCCCTTTTGGGTGAAGTTCTGCTTTAATAAAGCAGCCAAAGCTTGAATTGAAAAGACTGTCAGCAAGGATCCTTGCTCTCTGTGTCTCGGCATGGGGGCATGTCAGACCTATGCAGATAGACCGCTGCTTTCACATAGAGAGCAGGGGACACTTCCACTTGGATCGCCTAGGTGCCTTGCCCCCCCCCTCCCTGCAGTCTTCTGGGACACGCCACAGATTCCAGAATGTCACAGATACCAGAATATTGCGGCACCATTCACAATAAGCAGCGCGGCTTGCACATGCACAGTGGAAACCTGGTTGTGACAGCTTGTGGCCCATTGTAAAGATGCCAGTGCCGGGGACCAAAGATTCTCCCCAGCATCCCCTCAGGTGAGCACAGTGTTGGATCCTGGGATAGGTAAGTGCCTGTTTATTAAATGTCAGAAGCTGATTTAGTAGCTGATGACCTTTAATTTTCAGAAAAATTACTAGCTCTTCTTTTTAATAAATTTGCCTGCAACACTTTGAACAATTTTGTTTTGAAGCACCTGAAATGCATTTAGCTAACTTAAAGGGGTTGTAAAGGAAATAGTTTTTTTCCCCTAAATAGCTTCCTTTACCTTAGTGCAGTCTTCCTTCACTTACCTCATCCTTTCATTTTGCTTTTAAATGTCCTTATTTCTTCGGAGAAATCCTCACTTCCTGTCCTTCTGTCTGTAACTACACACAGTAATGCAAGGCTTTCTTCCTGGTGTGGAGAAAGACTCTTGAGGGGGGAGGGGCGAGCAGAAGTGTCAGGACGCCCACTAACACTAGCTCATTTCTCCATCTGCAAAGTAGAGAGCGTCCTGACTTGCGTCCTTGCCACCTCCCCCCTCTAGAGGCTTTCTCTACACCAGGGAGAAAGCCTTGCATTACTGTGTGCAGTTACAGACAGAAGAACAGGAAGTGAGGATTTCTCAGAAGAAATAAGGACATTTAAAAGCAAAATGGAAGGATGAGGTAAGTGAAGGAGGACTGCACTAAGGTAAAGGAAGCTATTTGAGATTTTTTTTTTTACCTTTACAACCCCTTTAAATGGAAGGTTTAGCTGGGCTATACATATAAAATTGTACAGTGATATACGACACTCCCTATTTAACAAAGACCTCAAATTATAGATCATAAAAAAGAGGCCTCCGTTGTACAGCCGATCAAGGTATATTTCTAGGGAGAAATTTAAAATGCTTGAATGTTACCAAAAAACAGACATGCAGCGGTAGTACATGTAAAGATCATGAGTTCTGATGGACCCTAAAATGAATAAGGAGTATGGGGTGTTGTACTATGCCTGTACCCTCATTGCTCCAAAATTTCACATTTCATTGAAGTAACAATTGGATTGACCAGTCATCTCCAGTCACAAGAGGATCACCATAAATCCCACTAAAAGAGTTCAAGCTAGAAGAGGGGATCACTATAATCCCTGCTTAGCCAAGGTCTGCACAGCCTCAAAACTCATAAACAGTACTTGGCAGAGTCTGAAGTGCTCATAGTGGTCATAAACACCCTTTAAGACAAAGACTCATGATTGGCTGTTGTAAAAACTATTCAGAAGCAAAACACATTTGGAGTCCGTCTCTACTTTGCAGACCTAAATTTGCCCTTTTTAAACAGTTTTGACTCCCAAACGTTACACAAAATTCATAATCCCTTTCATGATAAAATTAAATTTATAACAGGTGTCTACCCAAATGTATAAAAAAACAAAAAACAATCAATCAAGTAGGTATCAAACATGCCTATTCACATTACATCACCTAAGGATAATAGGCATATGATCCATATTCTGTCTGATGTCTATTAAATTGTGAGTTACAGTGTTACTAAACCCAGGTCCCTGCATTCACTATATCTGGTCTCCCGCAGTACACAGAACATGGAAATGCAATTATTTTATCAAATGTAAACTGCTTAATACCTTTTCTAATCAGCAGTATATAGCAGTCTTGTGATTTCTATCAGTGTCCAGCAGAGCACTGGTTAAAGCTTGTAAGGGGAGTTTTCATTCTCCCCTGATTTTCCTATGAGGCTGCAGGACCCCTGACCCTCTATCAGGACAGTGCTGATTGGCTCTATGCTGATCACATGCACTCCTCCCCCCAAAACAATCTCTCTACATTAAACACCAAACTGAGCATGTTCAGCTTGCCCTCAGGCTCCCAGTCAGTGTTGCCAACCATCTGTATTTTTACGGACAGTTTGTAAAAACTGGCACTTTTTGGGTGATTGGAGGCAGAGGGCCTGGGGGAGATTGGAGGCAGAGGGAGATTGGAAGCAGGGGGAGATTGTGGCACCGCAGAGGGGGGTGAAGGCAGGGGGTGTTGGTGGCAGAGAGGGATGGAGGCAGGGGTTGATGTGACTAAATAATTTGCCCTTATTATATTGAAAATAACAAAAATGGGCCAGGTTCAGATAGCCTTTACGTCGGCGCATATTTTTTCTGTATTCAGAAAACAAGATACGCCGAAATTCTGCTAATGTACGATCGGCATAAGTCACTTACACCATCGTATATTAGTTGCATATTTACGCTGGCCGCTAGGTGGCGCTTTCAACGCTTTACGCGTAAAATAAACTCCCGGTAGTCCCAATGGCCAGTCCATCCCTGGCAAGAAGTCATATAAAGTCATATAAAGTAAGAATAAGGGAGGACTTTGAAAGTTAAATATTTCAGGATGTTGATTCCTACACAAAAAAAGATCAAAGCAAAAGTTTTGAAATAGAAGGTAAGTGGTGCTGGAGGGACAGGCGCAGAAAGAAGAGATCAAGAACATGTAGCAAGTCTACCTACTTTAGGCTTGTTGCTATATGTTATTCAACTCGGATGTAAAACAGTCAAAGCATTCAAACAAAAAAGTAAACCAAAGGCACATTTTTATTTAAAATGTTTTCACTAAAATCATGCCACCCAGAACTGTAACTTCTTATTTTATAATAGAGAATGAATTTTTAGTAAGTACCCTCATAATTTTCCGTGCTGTATTACGCTAGTATCTTTTGCCTGGTAAAGGCATTTAATTTGCTGATATTTAAAATAGTGTTTTATAAAATAAAAAATACAATATGCTTCATCATATGTTTCACAATTTTTTTGATCTCAGGCCCCGTACACAGGACCGGTTTTCTCAACAGAATTCAGCAAGAAACTCGATGGGAGACGTATTCTGCCGAGAAAATCGGTCGTGTGTTCACTTTTCGCCGAGAAACCCGCTGAGGAACTCGTCGAGCCAAAAAGAGAGCATGTTCTCTATTTCCTCGACGGGCAATGGGAAAATTTGGCTCGACCAATTTTATGACAGCCGAACAAAAACGGTGTGTTTCGCCCGTCGAGTTTCTCGGTCGTGTGTACGCGGCCTTAGATGATACTATGTTACATTTTCATTATTTACTTGTCAAACATTTTGCAGAGGCCATCTTGTGCTTAACCAGCCCAGAAGATCGCTTGGTATGTTCAATTGCCAGTCTGGCATTTCCTGCCCAGAAAGAGACGTTTCATCTCAAGTGAGCTCTTTTCATGCTTTCCATTCCATTCCAGCAAATGGTCTTGTCAATTACTTATATAGGTGACAATCTAGTATCTCTAAGTTACTGTACTTACCAGCCTTCTCTTTTTCAGAAATCACAGGAAGAGCCTAAAATAAAAAAATAAAAAGACTGTATTTTAAGCAATAAGGGATTAGTTTAGCTGTTTTTAATAATAATAATATGCTAGAATGGAATGCTTCTTTTTATTGAAAAGTGCTAAATTAATTTTAAATTCTGCAAACCAATTAAACAAACACATCAAAAGCCTAACTTTTTATTTTTTTAATTTTTTTGGACAGGGTAGGAAATGATTAAAACCTCTCAGTATTTTTCTGCTGTCTTAATCCATTGGAAACATTTTCCTTCACTTCTTGCCCTCTAGACTGAACAGGAAATCTCTGCAAAGTGAGGGAAATCCTCTCCTAAACAGTTGTAACCTGAACAAGTATCCTCATCAGAAGACTTCCTCTTGAACCATGTTTGGAAACAGCTCACAATTTTTGATTTCCTTCACTTTCAGTTCTGGTGACATTAGTTATAAGGACAAAAGGAGAAGGTGTGGTATGGACAATAAAGACTTGATAGGGTTGCTAACTCTTCCCTGCTGTATCCAAAACTCTAAATAAAAACTAAAAAATAAAAAATAAAATGGATGTTGATACACTTTAAAAATGTAAAGCCTCGTACACACGCACGTACTGCTGGCAGAGCTTTCTTGTCGAGCAAATAATGCGTGTGTACGAGGGTTGACTGAGGTTTCTCGTCAAGAAAACTGCCCAGAATATAGATGAGAAAAATGGAGAATTCTCTGGAGTGTTTTTGCAGAGAGCGTGTGTATACTTACCTCTCCATGGAAACCCAAAATGACTTTGACACATGCGCGGTAGCTTCCAAGGCATAGGTAGGGTGAAGCAAGATGGCGGCAATGTCATAGTCGATGACGTCACCACGTTCGTGCCATTCAAAGGAACGGCGGTTCTTTTGAATGGTGTGTCTGTACACTCGGCTGGCAAGAGATTCTTGCCAGGAATCTGGGCCGTGTGTACAGGGCTTAACATGATTTACTTGTCTGAGACAGGGGTCCTAAAACATTTCAGTATGAGGGACACAACGTATAGATTTTACACATACTTCTAGGAAAAAACAATCTCCATCAGTGTTCCCCTCTTACATCAGGGTCCCCATAAGAGTTCCTCCCTACATCAAATGTCCTCATCAGAGTCCCCTCCTACATCAAGTGTCCCCATCAGAGTCTCCCCTTCCATCAGGGTACCCAGAAGAGTCCATGCTTACATCAGTGCCCACACCAGAGCCCCTCTTTACTTCAGAGGCAGAGACCATAGCCAGCCTTTGTTGATCTTAATTTTCAATCAGTGCGTATTTGGGGTTCATCACAGGCTCTAATAGGCTTCAAAATCGAGTGGGCTCAGGTTGCAGAGGATGCATTAGGAGCCCACCCAGGTGTGTTACAATAGCAAATGAATATTTGTTGTTAAAACACTGATCCTCAATCGGCCAACCAGAAGTGGGTGTGAGACCCGTTTTCTGATTGGCCCATTGGCTGAAAAAAGAAGACTCCCGTTTGGTCGCCAACAAGGAGGGAGGAAACAGAAGCCTCCGTCGCTGCCGTAATGACCCGAGGACGGGAGGTCGAAGGAGAACAGCAGGAGAACGGGAGGCCACAGAGCAGGGGAAGCTGATGCAGAGTGATGGGGTAAGTGCTACTGACCAACCGACTGACCCGGGGGGGGTATACTGTTTGCGCCCCCCACCCCAAAAAAATCCACTAGCTGCCACTGCCATCATCTAATCTTTTCCTCTCTAGATTTACAGACTTTGGCCTGCCACTTTCTGGTACCAAAATAAACTTTATTGCAACAGAAAGTTACAGACATAATAAAGTGGTAGTTTGAATATTTATCAAGGAATAGGAAGTATCATGCCCATGCATGGACTTTGCATACATCATACATCAAAAGATATAGAATGACAAAACGTATACTTATACCAGCCCTGCCCCTGTCATTCATTGGCTTTCAGTTCTTTCAATCATAGGGGCTCAGCATTACATAGAGGCATTACCTAGGGCAGTCTGCCTGTAAATTCAGCCTGCATAGGAATGCCCTCTCCTTCAGACTGACATCCACCTATTAATGCATTTTCAATTTTTCCGACTGAATGTGGCAGAAAAATATATACATCTATCACTTGTTGTGAGATTATCATAATTTTTGCCCATTTTAAATCCAATTTTGACCACAATTTTCCCTTTAACCTTTCTTTCAATAAACATCTTTGAAGCTGTCATTTCAACTGTATAGATTGAAATAATCTTACTAATTTAATTAAATTGCAATAAAAATGATCTGTAATTCAAACTGTAAATGTTTGCAATTGAATTAAATCTTTAATGCAGGCATAATCTTTATTGTTAAATCCTGGATAAATTCTTTCACATATACAGTACAACTATGATGTTCTTTTTAATATAGAAGCAACATAAGGCATTTGCTTGTAGGATCTAAGGCCTGTGAGAATGCTTTTTTACTCTGCAGTTTTTGTCTTTATATGGTCAGGAAGATCCCTGATGATTTCTAATATCTTAGGAATTTACAATAAGGGGGTTACATTATAAAGCATCAAACATTTTTTACAGCTATTGAACTGTAGACATACTATACATTGCAATATATTAAAGCCGCATACACACGATCGGTCAAACCGATGAGAACGGTCTGATGGTCCGTTTTTATTGGACCAAACTGATCGTGTGGGGGCGCCATCGGTTATTTATCCATTGGTTAAAAAAAAAGCAAACTTGTTTTAAATTTAACCGATGGATACCTAACCGATATCACCAAACCGATCGTTTGTAGGCACGAACACCCCCACCCCCCCGTTCGGTTCGCACCAGAACCTGTGAACAAACCAAAAGTTTGTGTGAACTTTAGAACCCCATTAAAGGCTATGGGACTCGAACAGACCGTTTCAGCAGACAGATTCGATCGTGTGTACGGGCAAACAGACGGATTTGGCCACCCGACAGATTTCAAAGCATGCTTTGAAATCTGTCGGCTGGAAACCCGTCCGCCCGACAGTACGCTAACCAGCAGACATGTCTTCTCGCACCGAATGGTTTCGACGCATGCGCGGAAGTGTTTTACTTCCTGGTGCGGTGACGTGGCGGCGTCAACGTCACCGCCACGTCAGCGCGCTGTCTGCTGGTGGGGATTTTTGTTTGCTCGTGTGTACGCGGGAGCAAACCAAAATGCCAGCAGACAGATTTGTTCAAATCGGTCGGACAGACCGTTTTGAACAAATCTATTTACTCGTGTGTACGAGGCCTTAAAGGCTAATATGCAAGTTATTGTCCTAAAAAGTGTTTGGGGACCCGGGTCCTGGCTCTGGGGAAAAGTATCAATGCAAAAAAGTTTTAAAAACAGAGGGCCAGATTCACAGAGCCCTTACTCCAGTCTATCTCGCGTTACACCGGAGTACTTTCAAATTACGCGCGTCGTTTCATTAGTCTGAATCCTCAAACCATGAAACGACAGCTTCGGGCTTCAATCCGACTGGCTTACGTGTTCGTACGCCTTCGGATCTACGCTGCAATAATTTTGCGGCCGCTGGGTGGAGTTCCCGTCGTTTTCCGCGTCGGGGTATGCAAATGAGCTTTTTCCGACGATCCACAAAGTTACGAGCGTCGTTCGCAATCTCTTACGGCATCTGTAGTCATCTTTTTGCTGCGTAAAGTTTTTCCAGCTTTTATCTGGTCTAGTATTTGACAGCCCATTTTAAGTATGGCCGTCGTTCCCGGGTCGAATTTCAACGTTTTGTTTGTTTATTTACACACATAGCTCCCGGTCCCCGCTCTGTAACGAGCGATCGCGTGTGCCCGGCGGCGATCGTACATGACTCGGGGGCGAGCGGGGGGCGCGTGCACGGGCCGCCGGCGGCACGCACGAGCCCCCTAGTGGCCGCAGAAGTGCCGACGTAGAGCTACGGGCTCTCGCCCAGGAGAGCCGACCTGCCGCCTTATAAGGCTTCATTCACACATAGCCGACTCCGTCGCAGTCCGTTCCGACGGAGTCCGCCTGTGTCTGCCAGCTCAGCGGGAGATCAGTTCGCAGATCTCCGCTGAGCCGACGGATGACAAGCTCCCCTCTGCTCACTGAGCGGGGAGGAGCTTGTCGAGTCCCGCTGTCCTCTATGGAGCGATCTGATGAAAACGGACAGCATGTCCGTTTTCATCAGATCTTTCCCGATCCGATCCGCATGGACGGATGGGGACGTGAGCCCCATACGTTTGTTTTTAGCGGATCGGATCAGGTCGGATGTCAGCGGACATGTCTCCGCTGACATCCGACGCTCCATAGGGGTGCATTGAGCGCCCGTTCAGGTCCGCCTGAAAAACTGACAGACGGACCTGAACGGATCCATGTGTGAACGAGGCCTAACTGCGGTGGCTGGTCGGCAAGCAGTTAAATGACTTTTTATCCTTCAGAAATGTCACTATGTGCAGGGACAGTTCTAAGCACAGGAAACAAATACTGCTTTACAGGCATACTTTACACACCCCCAGGCATGAAAGGTAAAGGAATATTTCACTTTTATTGTTTTACTTTAAGCATTATTAAATTCACTGCTCCCCGAAAAAACTGACGTTGGGGACCCAGTTTTCTTTTAGATCGAATTACAGTACAATACTGCATAGAGCGGTGCTGTGTTGTAAAACCAGTATCACTCTTGGCGGTATTTAAGACCACCTTATGCCGCTACAAAAAGAATAGGAAGAAGACCCAAGAATATCATGTGACCCTCTAGAGCAGTGATGGCGAAGCTTGGCACCCCAGATGTTTTGTAACTACATTTCTCATGATGCTCATGCACTCTTCAGTGTAGCTGAGCATCATGGGAAATGTAGTTCCAAAACATCTGGGGTGCCAGGGTTTGCCATCACTGCTCTAGAGAATCCCAGAAATAAAGGTATGTTCTGCTTCGTTCAATACGCTTAGGCATAAGCTTTTTTGTCTTAATATTTCTGGTAGACCCACTCTTCTTCTCTTTATTTTCTTTTTGTTCTTGAGATTTCTTTTAGATCGAATTACATTTTGCTTTTACTTTTTCATTTTACTCTTTGACTGTCCCAGACCGTCGTTCACCAGTACAAACTTACCTCTTTGGAATATTTCTTTCTCTCAGGCCGCGTACACACGATCAAATCTGTCTGCTGGAAACGGTCTGCCAGACCGTTTCAGCAGACAGATTCGATCGTGTGTACGGGCAAACAGACGGATTTGGCCAGCCGACAGATTTCAAAGCATGCTGGGAACGTTCAAAGCATGCTGGGAATGCTGGGAACGTCAGGCCCGATATGTCTGCTGGTTAGTACGCTAACCAGCAGACATATCTGCTCGCACATGCGTCTAATGGATTCTACGCATGCGCAGACGTTTTTTACTTCCTGGTGCGGTGACGTGGCGGCGTCAACGTCACCGCCATGTCACCAACACGTCAGCGCGCTGTCTGCCGGCGGGGATTACGGTTTGATCGTGTGTACACAATCAAACCAATACATCCCAGCAGACAGATCTGTTCAAATCGGTCTGTCCGACCGATTTGAACAGATCTATTTGCTCGTGTGTACGGGGCCTGAGGGATTAAATGATTTGGATTGTCAAGCTAAATATAGTCCGTGATGATGGTAAGCTGGAATTGAATAAACTTCTACCACGTTTGCTGCATTTAGTTTCTTCAAGGAATTAATATTTATTTTTACTGAATATTATGTTTCATGTGCTATTTTGACACTGCACAACACTTGATGGTAAACACATTTGAACTTGTCATATTTCTATCTGTATGCCTTTTGAAAATTGAAATAAAAATATTACTGCGACAAAAAATAGAAACATTTAGTTTTGCTTTAATGACTTTGCTACTATTAATGATATTATCAATGATAGTTAAAAAAAAAGAAAACACAATTGCCTTAATCTTTATACAGTTGAAGCAACAATATTTTTGTCAAAGCTAGTCTGAGTTTACTGTAAATTCTGTATAAATGGTAGAAACAACTTTGAAAATATAGTGTTGGTGGGATGGGGACATCGAACCATTTATTGCACCTTTTTAACAAAGTTCTCAAAGTGTTGTTTAACTTTCCAAGTTAATCCTTTATCCTGTCCATTTCTAAATAGCTTTCTATATGTAGCTCTGTGGACATAACATCTGGATGATCTAGATTGTGCCTCCCACGCTGTTAGTGGAAAATAGATTTAAAGATTACACTTCTGTCTTTGAAAACATTTGTTGCACTATATACAGATATTCAGACATTTCCCATGGCCTTACAAAAATGCTAAATATTCCATCATGTTTAAGTGGGGATTTTACATGTTTGATTAAGGCTAAGTTCACCTTTACATAAAAAATTATATATGCACATCTTTTTGCAGGTAAAAAATGTGCATTAATTATTTTTTTAAACCAGGATCCCGGAAAGCATTGTTCCTGCGATCATCAGATCACCAGTGCAATGTCAGGCTCCTGCACACAATGCCTACAGCTCTGGCCCGTACCTCTGTACGGGCTGTCATTGCAGAGCTGTAGGCAGTGTGAAAGCACTACTGGCATGCTGATCAGTGCACCTGCAGTTCATTCAAATTACAAATACTTCTGCCGCAGTGGATGATGGTACTTGTAGTTTATTCATTCACAGGAAACTGTGAATTAATGAGGTGGCTGTGTGGGTGGGGAAAGAAAAGCTGTCACAGGTAGGGGTTTGCATTTGGGGAGAAGGTGCAGGAGCTGGAACATGTTACATTTTCCACTCTAAAAACGGGTGAGACATGTAACATGTTCCAAAGGTGGACTTATACTTTAAGGTGCACTTGAAACATGCCTCTATCACCATCAAAAGTAGTAAGTGGATGAAAGACATCAAATCCTCAGGGGTCTATAGGAAGGGCTGGTTGTCTGTGGAACACATGGCCACACCCCACTAGTTGGGCTGGGTGTGCCTTGCTCTTCACCATCAGCTAATCGATTACCTAGGTCCCGTGCATGCGCGATAAGGCATGATTGCGGTGCGCCATATATAAGACTCTTTCCTGCTGTCTACACACTGCAGACTTATAGATAGATAGGATGGCATGCCCCATGGACCCCCTTCATAAAGGTATTTACTAATTGTGTTCACCCCTGAAGGTTAGACATCTCTTTCATTGAGGTTCTCTGTATGTTTTTTGTTAAACAGACAGCAATATAGGCACTTGTCATGGCATGCTATCAGGGTGTTCCCTTGCACTTACAGCCTAAGGAACAATAGAAATCATTCCAACACAGTTTCATCATTGATGCAGGACCTTGACCAAAGTTCTACCTCACCCCTACTGTGGGTTCTCCATATGAGCTTTAAAGGGGTTGTAAAGGTAAAAAAAAATCCCTAAATAGCTTCCTTTACCTTAGTGCAGTCCTCCTTCACTTACCTCATCCTTTGATTTTGCTTTTGAATGTCCTTATTTCTTCTGAGAAATCCTCACTTCCTGTTCTTCTGTCTGTAACTACACAGTAATGCAAGGCTTTTGCCCTGGTGTGGAAAATGCCTCTTGAGGGGGGAGGGGGTGAGCAGGATGCTCTCTACTTTGCAGATAGAGAAAGGAGCTGTGTGTTAGTTGGTGTCCTGACACTCCTGCTCCCCCCCTCCCCACTCAGGGGCTTTCTCCACACCAGGGAGAAAGCCTTGCATTACTGTGTGTAGTTACAGACAGAAGAACAGGAAGTGAGGATTGCTCAGAAGAAATAAGGACATTTAAAGCAAAATGGAAGGATGAGGTAAGTGAAGGAGGACTGCACTAAGGTAAAGGAAGCAATTTAGGGATTTTTTTTTTTTTTACCTTGACAACCCCTTTAACCACTTTGCAACCGCCCTATGCCGAAAGTACGGCTCTAGGGCGGTTGCTGTATTCTAACTGGCCGTTAATTAACGGCCTGTCAGAATCGCGCTCCCGCGCGCCTCCTGAGGCGCGCACACGGGAACATCCGTGACCGCCGGGTCCAGAGGACCCGGCGCATCACGGATCACGGTAAATCGCCGCTGATAGCGGCGGTTTACCACGTGATCGCTCCGTCCAATGACGGAGCGATCACTTGTCAACAGAGCGGCGTCATGTGATGACGCCGGTTCCTCCCTCCTCTCTCTGTACCGATCGGTACAGTGTGAGAGGAGAGGGGAGGGAGCGGATGGCAGCGCCAGTGCTGCGGGCTGGATCTGTGACAAATGTAGTCACAGATCCATCCATCCCTCCCTCCCTGCTCAGCCATCCCTGCTGCATATACGCTGCAATACTCACCTGGGCATACTCTGCAATACTCAGGCAATACTCAGGCATACTCTGGCAATACTCGGGCATACTCTGCAATACTCTGGCAATACTCTGGGCAATACTCTGGGCATACTCTGGGCAATACTCTGGGCATACTCTGGGCAATACTCTGCCAATACTCTGGGCATACTCTGCAATACTCCGCAATACTCTGGGCATACTCCGCCAATACTCTGGGCATACTCTGCCAATACTCTGGGCATACTCTGCCAATACTCTGGGCATACTCTGCAATACTCTGGGCATACTCTGCAATACTCTGGGCATACTCTGCAATACTCTGGGCATACTCTGCAATACCCTGGGCATACTCTGCAATACCCTGGGCATACTCTGGCAATACCCTGGGCATACTCTGGCAATACCCTGGGCATACTCTGGCAATACCCTGGGCATACTCCGCAATACCCTGGGCATACTCCGCAATACCCTGGGCATACTCCGCAATACCCTGGGCATACTCCGCAATACCCTGGGCATACTCCGCAATACTCTGGGCATACTCTGCAATACTCTGGGGATACTCTGCAATACTCTGGGCATACTCTGCAATACTCTGGGTATACTCTGGGCATACTCCGCAATACTCTGGGCATACTCCGCAATACTCTGGGCATACTCCGCAATACTCTGGGCATACTCGGGCAATACTCTGGGCAATACTCTGGGCAATACTCTGGGCATACTTAGCAATACTCTGGGCATACTTAGAAATACTCTGGGCATACAGCAGCCCCTGTCCCCGAGAGCTCGCATGCAGAAGCGAACGCATACGCAAGTCCCGCCCACATATAAAAACGGTGTTCAAACCACACGTGAGGTATCTTTATATAATGTTTTGGGGTTCTATGTATTTTTCTAGCAAATAAATGATGATTTTTACATGTAGGAGAGAAATGTCAGAATTGGCCTGGGTGCTCCCTGCATGTTGGGCCTCTGTATGTGGCTGCACTGTGTAAAAGTCTCACACATGGGGTATCGCCATACTCGGGAGGAATAGCAGAATGTGTTTTGGGGTGTAATTTGTGGTATGCATATGCTGTGTGTGAAAAATAACCTAATAATATGAAAATTTGATGAAAAAAAAAAAAAATCTTGATTTTGCAAAGAATTGTGGGAAAAAATTACAACTTTAAAAAACTCACCATGTCTCTTTCTAAATACCTTGGAATGTCTTCTTTCCAAAAAGGGGTCATTTGGGGGGTATTTGTACTTTTCTGGCATGTTAGGGTCTCAAGAAATGAGAGAAGCTGTCAGTACTTCAGGTGTGATGAAATTGATCAATTTTCAGTAATTGGTACCATAGCTTGTAGACCCCATAACTTTCACCCAGACTAAATAATATCCAACATTTTTTATTTTTTTTACCAAAGATATGTAGCAGTATACATTTTAGGCCAAATTTATGAAGAAAAATTACTTTTTTGCAAAATGTTATAATAGAAATGAAGAAAAATTATTATTTTTTGCAAAATTTTGTTCTTTTTTCATTTATAGCAAAAAAAATAAAAACCGCAGAGGTGATGAAATACCACCAAAAGAAAGCTCTATTTGTGGGAAAAAAAGGACAAAAAATTCATTTGGTTATAGTGTTGTATGACTGAGTTATTGTCATTCAAACTGTGGGAGCACCGAAAGCTGAAAATTGGTCTGGTTATTAAGGGTGTTCAAGTGCCCAGTGGTCAAGTGGTTAAAGGTAAATAGCAGATGTTGTACCCATGACTGGGATTCTATATAATGTCCCTTAGACCTGTTGTTTGTGGACCTCTAGGTTACACATCAGCTATATTTATGCATTGATACTAGTTTTCTGTCAGGGTTTGGCCGTTTAGTTTTACCGCCCCCCCCCCTTTTTTGTCTCCCTCTCAGTTTTCGTTCCCAGCTGCACATCCCCTTGCCTGAGGAACTAATGACACACCCCTTTCCTGTGAGCCGTGATACTTAAAATCTTTAGGTTGAACTAAACCTCCATATACACCATCCACTGACAATGTTAATTTTACTCTTGCCTGAATACTCTGTGTGTTTGATTGCGGTGCCATTCACTATATCTCGGTAGGTTGCCTATCTGAACATGAGATGTACTATGCTCATTATGTCTGTTAAAATTATATCTTACACTATAAACGATGTTATGTTTTACTTTATTCTTTGTTATCTACTAGAATTAAATTCTCCTATATAAATACCCCTGATGAAAGGAATTTGAACCTGAAACGCGTTGGGTACCAGAAATCTTTTCCTGGATGTTGGCTACCGGAAAGTGTTTTCTGGTTTCTGGAGAGAGACTTCTCTATATACGGACTTGTGTATTATATTGCAATATATTGAATTATGTGTGTTTGTGTCTGATGTTTATGTATTGTGAGGGTACAGTTCCCTGTCCTGGTAACAGTCGCCCAGGATTCTCAAATAGGCTGGTTGAGAGGCTCCAGGGTTATTTTATTTGGAGGAATCTGTTTGATCAGTATAAACAGAGGACCCAAAGCTGTAGGCTGAGCAGCACAGAAGCTGAGAGAAGGTACAGTGATTGTACAGGTACTTTGGTACGTGGCCAAGAGGGTTGAAGTGTAAGCCTAAGGGGCTGTATTTCTGAAGAGAGCCAGGTGGCTCAGCATTTTCGGTTGACTATTTCTTTATTGCTGTAGCAACTTGAAACCCCTTGCATGGGAAATTCTGGATAGACGTTTTTCCTTCTTTTAATAAAAGTGGGTCAACAAACCCTTAAAAAGCACAACTGGCGTGAAATCTGCTCACTGGTATGCCCTACACAGATGCTAAATAACCCCCAACATTACAGTATATTTTAGCAATCATTGTGTGATAATTATTTAGTTTCTATTTGTACTAATAAAACAATGTTTTACTCAGTTCATTAGTGTTGTTGCCAATTTAAAGTCCCAATTGGGGGGTATACACATTTTCTGTATTATATATACTACAATGACTGCACTATATACTCTGCAATGCATTAGATATACTATACCGGTGCTTTACACTCTGCACTGTATTATGTATACTACATTGTCTGCACTATATACTCTAAACTGTATTATGTATACTACACTGACTGCACTATATACTCTAAACTGTATTCTATATACTACACGGACTGCACTATATACTCTCCACTGTATTAAATTTACTACACGGACTGCACTATATACTCAGCACTGTATTATATATACTATATGCACTGCACTATATGCTCTGAACTGTATTATATAACTACAAAGACTACACTATATAATCTGCACTATATTATATATACTACACAGACTCCACTATATACTCTGAACTGTAATATAAAAACTACACGGACTGCACTATATACTCTAAACTGTAATATATATACTACACTAACTGCACTTTATACTCTGATCTCGTAGTGCATTATGGGGCGCTCTGAGGTGGTGCGAACTTGCCACGCGTGCCCCATATGTTTGTTTGTTCTACGAACATCAAGCCCATTCCTACATGTCACTGTAGGCAATTTAGCCATATCTTGGCTACACATAAAATGAGAACAGCCTTACCCGGAGATAGCCCTTACCTACTTAAAGATACAGCAACCCACGAAAAGCCCAACTCAAGGTTGCTGACAACCCCCTGTGTATGTTTTCACCAAATCCAATTAACAACTCTGGTTTCAACTCAGATCAACTATCAGTCCCTCCATTCATGCCAGGGTACTAGGTGTAATCCTAGACTCTGTCCTGTCCTTTCATTCCCAAATACAATCACTGTCAAAAGCTTGTATATTTCACCTCTGTACCATCTCTAAAATTTGCACCTTTAAAATGAATGGTACAACCAAACTACCCATTCCCCGCCTTGTTACCTCTCCTCCCCTTTACTATTGCTACTCCCTTCTCATAGGCTCTCCCCTCTTCAGTCTATTTTCTAAAGTGCTTCACAAGCTGTTAGTGCTAAATAAATCCTGAATAATAATAATAATAACTATTATTACTATAATTTATATTTATAAAGATCAACTTTAAACTTGTATAATAGTGCTTGTTGATTATCTAGCCTGGGGATTGTAGGCTCTTTGGGTTCAGTCCATGCTGGCGCATGCGCACGAACACCCCAATGTGTCCGCGCGCGCCCAATGACGTCAGATGCTAGGGCGCTGCTGGGGGGATTTAAGGAGCCGGCTTAGTCATCATCCCTGCTGCACTGGGACACAGGGACAGCCTCCAAACACCCGTTTAACACACAGGTACATAACCATGCTATCTGTCTAATAGCCTTACCACTGCCAGTCATCTTTCTGTGTTATTATTTCTCTTTTTTTCTTTTCCTATGGTCTAGTTGGAATATATTTATTACCTATTATGACCTATGTAAAATCTTTTTAAACAATGTTTTTAATAAGTAATGGTAAAACGTATTTATTTGGCATGATCTGGTTATCCAGCATGCCTATAATATTAATGATATTTAGACTAGTTTTTCATATTTTTTGTTTGTTTTTGTTTTTCTTGTTTGTAAGGTTAATAACTGGATACATTCCACTCTTGATAACCAATCTATGTGTGTGAATTCCTAGGTATAGGCTACCTGGCTGTCTCTGCAGGTGTCTACAATTGTCAAACATAGTAAGCGTTGGCCATTTAAATTAACTGTATTTAATTAATCCATTTATTCTATGTATTTTTGGAACATAATACTCATTCGGTGTTTTGTGTTCCCCACAGCTGGGTCTCTTTTTCTCCTCCTATGGCTGAGCTTTTGCCCCTACACAGCCTTTGAATCCTGGACTAGTGCTCTACACATTTTTTGTGTGGGGTCCTTCGCTGATTCCCTTCATTATTGACAGGATCAAGCTTTATCCCCATCCGGGATGGCAGGTCAGCACCCGTCCTCTCTAAAAAAAAATCAAAAAAATCTAAAAAAATATTTTCTAAGTCTGTATAAATGTATGTATGTTTAATTTACATGCTGTGTTTTTCATTTCTGCTAGAGCTGGCTGTTTAATCACTGGTCTTAGTATATCCCCTGAGGAAGCCATTTTTGGCAAAATATATTGGGAAATACCACCTTATCTGACCAGCAATCTACTTTCAGTTGGGGTTTCCAGCGACCCTGAAATACTGTTATGTTTGTAACAACAACACGTATGTTTTTAAATTTGTCTGTCATGTGATTTATATCTTTTCATGATATTTTAATAAACAAGTCAAATTTATTGACATGCTTATAATTTATTCATTTAGCACCGTTATAATCCCACCATCCTCTCTTTTTCTACCTATTACCTATTGGGATGAGGTGCACTTTTTGTGCTTGAAACTACTTGGATCCCTTCCACCTTTTTGATTACCTATTATGTTAAAGATGTTTAACAGAAAAGGTAATTGACCAAGTGATCAGATAGGGAGTAACTAGAACTTGCAGTTTACTACATGGGTGTTAGAAGCAATAAGGCCCCTTTCACACTTGTGCAACTTGCCCTGCAACTTTGGACTGCAAAGTTGCATGACAAGTCGCTTCCCATGTTTTCCAATGAGTACCATTCATATCGGTATGACTTCAAGTCTCAGCGACTTAAAAGTACAGTAGTCCTTGCACTACTTTGGTCTGACTTTGATGAGATTTGAGGTCCATAGACCTCATGTTTACACAGAATGGAGAAAAGCAAAGAGGCGCCAGACTCAGTGCAGTATTAAAGGTGCATTTATTATAACAAAACAAACAGCCAAATGACTACTCACTAGGAGATGACATGGATAGGCATGTAAATATAATAAGGTCAGGGTTGGGGAATCAGAGGATGATCATTTAGACAAAAAAAGGACCAAGCAGCACGTATGCAACATCACAGTAAAGGTAAGTAATGTCTGTGAGATTTTTGAGTCATATGTCCATGCTTTACAAGTGCATGACTGGAGTCAAACAACCAGACAATGCACCAAGAATGCATTAAAAACTCAACAAAAACACATTTGAGTTCTTACTAAATTTTTTCAATGGAGCATTCTTAAAGGGCCCTTAGGCAGTAAGGGTTATTGACAAAACCAGAGATGAGACCATGCCCATTTACAATACACCAAATACCATATAGAGAACTAGAGAAGAAAAATAAAATAAAACATAATAAAAGTCCTGTTTTCAGCTATCTGCTGTACATTCTGAATTATAGAAGCATAAAAAATAAAATAAAAAATCAGCCCAAGTATTATTTTAAATATGTCTGCTAACACTCAGATATCTCCCTGGTGTTTAAGTGCGAAACAATACAACAATATATTCAGGCCTAAGTTGAACGTATGGGAAAGACTGCAACGTCAAAGCCATTCCCATGAGAAATGCTGGAATGAATGTCTTTTGTTGTGACAAGGACTCATCTGAAATCCATTAAAATGTAATTTGACTACTTGACTGTCTTACTCTCTGATTATGACTCTAGTGTTTGGCAACCATTTAAGTAAAGGGGTTTGTGTGTCCCCTGGGAGTGCATACGTGGAAGGATGGAATGCCATGTAAAGGCAGAATAGAATGTTTCTTTGTCTTATTAATACGTTTTAGGCTATGAAATTAAATAAAACATTTAGGTATAAAACATGAAAAAAAAAATGCCTATCTTTGCATTTGCAGTTTAAATACAGTATGTAATGTAATAGCTCATGTGTCAAGATGTACGTCACTGACCCCTCCTCAATGCTCCCTGCTAAGAAAATCTTATTCTAACCTCCTCCATCCAACCGGTGCTCAAGGTAATAGACAACCTCTTGCTTATATGCTGGGTATTTATTTATTTTTATTATTTTTTTCAGTTTACTTAGCCAATATTATCGACAGGAGGTTTCAAAACTCATTACCTGATTGCCTGCTACTAACTCAAGATACAAAGCCTGTAGCTTTCAGAGAGTGGCTCCTGGTGCTGAGAAACAATATGAATAGTTTGGCTGACCTGAAGTTTATACCATACTTAACGAACCCTAACTTGAATATTTAACCATCCCAAGGCACTGGTAGGCTGCATCTGACTGGTAGGCTGCATCTGACAGGCAATGGTGAGGCTGCATTTTATGAACACTGGTGAGGCTGCATTGATCTCTTATAGCATGTCTGCAGTCTCTGACCATCTCCTGTATTATGTCTGCTAGAGGTGCACCAAATGGAAATTTTGCTAATACTATTAGCAATGTGTTTAACTACCTGCGGACCAGTAGTATACCCCTACGTTAAGGGGTATAAGGGGAACATGTTGCACAAGCGCACAATTGTCAGTTAAAGCAACGCAGTCGCAAAAATGGCCTGGTCATTAAGGGGGCACATTTTTCAGTCCTTAAGTGGTCAAGTAAGACATTACGGGCATGATGGTTAGAGACTGAGGACATGATACAAGAGATGGTTAGAGACTGAGGACATGATACAAGAGATGGTTAGAGACCGAGGACTTGATACAAGAGATTGTTTGAGACTGGGGACAGGTTAAAAGATATGGTTAGAGACTGCAGACTGCATTTTTCTTGACCTTTCTTGCACTAAAGGTGCCAATAATGGGCAACAATAAATGATGATATTAATTAAAAAGTCGAATATAATACAATAATATATAAAAATATAAATATTTTTTAAAAACAGTAATTTTCGGTTTATGTTTTTGGCAAGGGGCTCTGCACCCCCACCTCAAAGCACATTGCCCCCATGTTTATGGTGGTTGTTGGGGACTGTGGGTGGGAGGCTTATCGTAATCTGGAATCCTTCTTTAACAAGAGAGCTCAATATCCCCACCATGTGAATGTCTTCTCCCTGAGCCAGCTTCTACCGCTGCTGTCTTCTCCCATTGCTGTCTTACCCACTAAAAACAAAAAAGTCAGCTTTTGTCCTGAGGCTGTCATCTTCCGTTGTGATGTCCCCTGCTGTCTGACATCTTTTTACATAGCCTTGGGGCTGTTATGGATATGGTACTAAAAATGGCCAAAGGCTATGTAAAAAGATTCCGATAAGCCTCCCACCCACAGTTATGTTTTTTTTTTTAAAAACTCAGAGGCACAAAAATACCAAAAATTCCATAGGAACCCATGTTAAAAAAATTCCCTGCATTTAAAAAAAAAACTCATTAGTGTGAACGGAGCCTAAAGATCACAAATCACAAACCCTCTAAACTACATGCCTAGGGATTAGACACTACTAATTTATTATGTAAAGATATAATTTGGTGCATGAAAAAACAATATATATATATATATATATCGTAGATCTGTGCTTCCCAAACCAGAAATAGTATTTTACTGTTTGGCACAGATATCTTGTAATACTAGATTTGAGGATTTATTTTCAAGTACACTAATTGCATGATATTTTGGCTTCTTATGCCTTGTACACACGGTTGGACTTTTGACCATGCAAAAGTCTGCCGTGAGTCTGTCGGAAGTCCGACAGAAAGATAGAGAACAGGTTCTCTATCTAAGGTCTGTCGCACTTCCGAGAAAAAAAGTCAGATGGAGGCTACACACGGCTGGACTTTCCGAGAAAAAAAGCCTGTCTGACTTTTTTTTAGGAAAGTCTGGCCGTGTGTACGACGCATTACAGACACAATGGTTTATTGACATTTTCCTAATTGTCCATATAGACTACATATATATTTTTAGTTATATAAGAACCTGTTTACATCTACTGTATATATATAAAAAATTCACTGGCACCTGCAGCTGTCTGAATACCCAAAAGCTGAGTGCATCTGATTGCATGCAGTAACTCTTGAGCTCACAATTTTCCACTTGGCTCCTCTGATGTTTTCCACAAAGTTTGTTGGGCTGAGTGGTGCCATCAGGGCCACCTACAGCTCAAATTGTATCTATTTTATTAGGGACTAACCAAAATTCAAGCCATGTATGTCCAGTTTAAATCAGAACTAAAGGCAAATAAACCTTATAAAAAGGTAGTATTTTAATTGCAGAAGAGACATGCAGAAAGAAGGAACTAGATGCCAAAGCCAGCTAGGGATCTCATGGATAGTTCCTCTTTAAGGTAATGCTAAACAATTTCCTTATGCCATGTACACACGATTGGACATTCCGACAACAAAACCGTGGATTTTTTTCCGACGGAATGTTGCCTCAAACTTGTCTTGCATACACATGGTCACACAAATGTTGTCGGAAATTCAAATCAGTGTCAAGAACGTGGTCACGTACAACACTACCACGAGCCGAGAAAAATTAAGTTCAATGATTCTGAGCATGCGTCAGATTTTTGCACGTCGGAATTGCATACAGATGATCAGAATTTCCGACAAGAACTTTTGTTGTCGGGAAAAATTGAGAACCAGCTCTCAAACATTTGTTGTCAGAAATTCCGACAGCAAATGTCTGATGGAGCATACACAAGTTGGAATATTCGACCAAAAGCTCACATCTAACATTCGTTGTCAGAAATCCTGATCGTGTGTATGCGGCATTAGTCTCCAAAAATAATCCATAAATGTGTACTCCTTAATGGCTGGGTAATCTATTTTTCCCAAAATAGTTTCATACTGTGTTTTTCTGCCTCCTTGTAACATCCATGAGCGTCAGAACCCCTATTTCCCCTTTCACTTATAATTGCTTGAAATGAGCAGTGAAAATGAGCTCTGGTCCATAGTCCATTTCAGGAACAAGCAAGACAAGATGGCTACATTCCTACATACAGTGGGGCCATAGGTAATACATGTAGTGACCCTCTAGCAGGAAGTTGGATCACAGTAGCAAAACATAGTTTATTTGGAGCTTTGAAGGAGGCTAGAAGCAACTGAAGTTACTTTTTTTTGTGAAATAGTTGAATAGTTTTTTTTTTATACAGAATTTAGTTTAGTCACTTTAGGTCTGACAAATTTTAGCAGACTTTTTTCTGTCTGAGAAGGCCATAATGGATAATAACAAAAAGGTATTTTATTTTCTCCAGAAAAAAGGAAATATATTAGACAGTCCATACTCCTCCAACACTATCCATGCCATTTTAAATATGTTCATGCATACAGCATATACATCTTGTCTTGAAATAGGTTGAGCCAGTGATTTTAGCTAATGGCACGCATATGTCATAGAGTTATGCAGACTGCGTAATTCAGACACTTTCAGTAGTAGGGCTAGTGGAAGCGTGAGCTCATACTTGGCAGACATAACTATATTACAAAAGTTGTTGTTACTACGGAAACATAACTAAACATTAACAACACCCATACCAAAGGGACAAATTACTGCAATACTTTTAGTTGACGAAGCGCAAAATGTCACTTGGCTCAGATCATCAAATACCGTTATGACATTCAGTTATGGTATCATAAAAGAGAGCATCATGCATATTGTCTGGAGGCTTTAACTTTTAAGTATGTCTTTTAAACACACAAAAAGGTCTACATGGAAGGTTGGTGTTAATGTCTAAACACAGAATTATTATAAATAATAGAGCTGTTTTTTAATTCAGAGATTGAATGTTTTAACCACTTTCTGGCCAATGTAAATAAATGGTCAGGTGGTTGTTCCAGGAGGACTTACCTTATGTTTTCCCACTCGTCCACTGAGCCAGGTAGTGGTGCAATTTGTTACTGCTATGGCCACCAGGCAGATCAGTTTTTGGTACAGGGTGGTTGTTTTTGGCCCAGTTACCATGTGATCACTGTGACCAATCACAGCAATCACATGTCCACTAGTAAACAACTGTCATGAATGGCATCTATTCATTATAGCATTGTTTAGAGAGAATTTGACGACTGTCACCAGACCAGTGGAGCCAGCAACAGTGTTCTTAATCACCACCACACCAGTGCAGTGTTGCCTCTGCCTGCCACCTGTACTAACCCTGGCCTGTTTATTGACATTGTTTCTCTCTGTTGCCTGGACCGATCCTTTGCCTGTTTGCTGACCATGTCTCTTCCTTTGCCTGAACTGACCCATCTGCATGTCCGAGTGACTATGTTTCTACGATAAATCAGTCCCAGATATCCCCTGTGGTAAATCGCACTCCTGAAACCACAGGAACTCTTTTGATTTTCCTTTCTTTAGCCTCCTGTACTTCCAGGCCAGTGAAAATTCTTAGGAGCAGCCATGTACCAGTGGGCTAGGCTTACTTGGTTTATATGAACTGGGACTGCTATAGGTGACGATACACCAAGCTATATTCCCTAGCCACTTGTATAGAGGTGACCATTACAGTACATTGGTTTTGATACAATTAGTTGATTTGTGTGATACACAAGATACAATGTCTGGTATATAATAAGTTCAAATATTGAAAAAGTCTCATATACTATATGTAGTATTGCTATACTCAGAAGGAAGAGCAGAGTGTGTTTTGGGTTGTAATTTTAAGTATGCCCATGCTGTATGTAAGAAATATCTTATTTAATTGACAACTTTGTGGAAATAACATAATTTACATTTTCATTTTGCATTTTCAAAAAACTTATGACTAAAATATGAATCTTTAAAAGACTCACCTTGCCTCTTAGGGCCAGATTCAGGTAGATGGGCGCTTCTTTATGGTTATTCACAAAGCACTTGCTCCTAAAGTTGCGGCGGCGTAGCGAAAATGAGCCGGCGTTATTCAAATTGGGCGGGTAGGGGGCGTGTATTATTATAACTAGGCGCGATCCCGTGGTGAACGTACTGCGCATGCGTCGACTGTCAGTGCGCATGCTCCAAATTCTGACGCGATGACGACGGCCATATTTAACATAGGATACTCCACTAGGGGGCTGCTTTATTTTTACGCCGCGTATCTCTTACGGAAACGTCGGAAAGTCACTGCGTCGGGCCCGAATACGATCGTGAATTGCCGATTCTCGCTGATTAACATATTCTCGTTAATCAGCGGGAACGCCCCCAGCGCCATTTTTAAAATTGCAGTTCCGATACGATGGCGAAATACAATTACGCCGCTCGTATAGGAACTCCAACCCGGCGTTTCTTGTTTTCTGCTTACTGAAAACAGAAAAGCCGGCTCAAAGTGAGAGTTAGGCTGGAGTATCACTGATACTCCAGAGTAACTCTACCTGAATCTGGCCCATAGAATTTACATTGGTGTGTTTGATTTCCACTCTCCTGGTGCCCCAGGACCTCCAAAAATGTCATATGTGGTCAGGAAATCAGATGCTCAGTTTTTGCCCCTAAATCATATAATAAGAGTTCAAACCTCAAGAGTTTCAATTTGTATGCAATCAGGCAGGCCCTCGCACTACATGGTTTTGGTAAATCTGAAGACAAAAATATGCAGAAAATCTAATACAGTAGTGTGTATGGGGCTTAATGGTGTTCTTTGTATTTTGTGTCCCTCTGTGTAGCTAGGCTGTGAAAAAGTCTAAAACTTGTGGTATCGCCACAATCAAATGGAGTTGTAGAATGTGTTTTGGGTGTAATTCTAAGTATGCCTGTGATGTATGTTAGAAATATCTTATTAATTGACAACTTTGTGCAAAAATTTTCATTTTCATTCGCATTTTCTCAAAAAAATTATTTTTAAAAGACTAATTTTGCCTCTTAGAAAATACATTGGAGTGTTTGTAAGTAAGATCATTTTTGTAGGTGTATCCAATGTCTTGGTGCTCCATGGCCTCCAAAAAAGTCATAGGTAACCAGGAAATTAAATGCATAATGTATGCTCCTTGAAAGATCAAAGGTGCCCTTGAATTTTGGGCCCCTCTATGCTTATAGACTGTAAAAAGGTCTAACACATGTGGAACCCTATACACAGGAGGCATAGCATAATGTGTTTTGGGGTGTATTTTTAAGTATGCCTATGCTGTGTGTGAGTCAGTACTTAAAATGACAACTTCAAAAAACTCACCATGCCTCTTACTATGGGGTGGCACAGACGGCGGCAAGGCGCAGACACTGTGGCTCTTTCCTGAGTGGCTCTGTCATGAGTGATGTGCAGTTTCACTGCCGCAGTTTAAAGAAAGCAGGATAACTAAAGCTGGATGAAGATACAAAAAGAACTCTGCTCCACTCTGAGACTACAAGCAAGCCAGCATTTGACATTTTATATGAAGTCAGATTCCTACTCTCTATCAAATATCATCATGCTCCTTCTTTTCCTTCTCACATCGGTGTCTTCTATTCTCAAATTATCTTTACTCTACCCCTCCTCTCTACCCTGCAGCATGCACATTTCACCCTCACTCCTACCCTCTCCCTACTACTGCACCCATCATCTCCTGCATTTGCTACACCCACATGCTGACATAAACACCAGGGCCATTAGACACATGCGCTTATGCACATCCCACTCCCATCATACCTTCATCACCCTCCTCCTTCTCCTAATCTCAGGTAATATTTCTTCTAATCCTGGTCCGCCATATTCCAATTGTAAGCCACATATCCAATACCCCTCATCTGGCAACCACTGCAATCCACTCAGTTCAATTTCTATCTCCCTGCTTATTCAAAGCAGCCCACCAATCTCATGCACCCTTTGGAACGCCCGTTCCATCCGTAACAAGCTAACATCGGTATATGACCACTTAATCTCTCATGGCTTTAACATACTGGCCATAACCGAAACCTGGCTTCAAAATTTGGACTCCGCTTTTCCTGCTGCCCTATCCCATGGAGGCCTCCATTGCACTCACTCCCCTAGATCTAACGGACAGAAAGGAGGTGGAGTTGGATTTCTTCTATCCCCAAAAAGCACCTTCCAAGTCCTTCCTATCCCTCCCTCTCTATCCCTCTCTTATTTCGAGATGCACTGCGTCCGTCTGTTTTCTCCCATTTCTTTGAGGATTGCAGCAATTTATCAGCCTCCCGGACCAGTATTGCACTTTCTTGATGACTTCGCTGCCTGGCTACCCTACTTTCTCTCCTCTAAAATACCCACTATCATCGTTGGTGACTTCAACATTCCTGTCAATCTTAACAACCCAACTACAGCTAAACTTCTCAACTTAACCTCTTCTTTTGACCTAATCTAATGGACACATACTTCCACTCACTCCAATGGTAATACCCTTGACCTTGTATTCTCCCATCTCTGCAATCCTACCACCAACCTCACCAACACCCCCTTTCCTCGCTCTGATCACAACCTCATCAGTTTCACTGTATCCTTGTCTCCAACCAACCATCCCTCCAAGCAGCAAACTATTACTTGTAGGAACATTCCCAACTTTAACCCTTCTATCCTCTATTCTGCTACTGGCCACATACATGACATAATCTCTCCCCTGTCCTGTCCTGACCTGGCCACCTCTGTCTACAACAGTTCACTCTCATCATCACTAGATACACTTGCTCCTCTAACCACACGCAGAATCAGGCCCTGACCGTTACAACCCTGGCAAACTGACTAGAAATCTCAAGAGACATTGCCGTGCTCTTGAACGACTGTGGCGTAAAACCAAATGCCTGCAGGACTTCACCCTATATAAATCTGCCCTTCTAAAATACAATTCCTGCCTCCATGCTGCCAAACAAGACTATTTTGTCTCTCTTATTAATACCTTGTCATCAAGTCCTCATCGGCTCTTCTCAACCTTTAACTCTCTGCTTCGTCCCCCACCCTCTCTACCCACTAACTCACTTACTGCCCAAGAGATTGCCAATCACTTCAAAGACAATATTGATGCAATTTGTTTGGACACCTCCACTGTCCGTACATCTTCACCACCCAACATAACTTGCCTAACAGCACTTTCAACACTATCCTCTTTTGAATTGGCTACTATTGAAGAGGTTACAAAACTTTTCTCAGATGCCCACCTAACCAATTGTCCCTTGAACCCTGTTCCCTCACAATTACTACGGTCACCCTCTTTTTCTATCCTATACTCCCTCACTCAAATCTTCAATCTCTCCCTCTCTAGGGGCACCTACCCCTCTCCTCTAAAACATGCTGTCACGTACCTGGTTGGAGGCCGAAATGCCGAGAGGGCTCCCCTTGCGGCTAAGTGCAGTACACCCCTGAGGTTGGGTACAGAGGGTGTAGTGCCCAGAGAAGCACAGGTTGCCAAAAGGATCCAGAAGAGAGAGCTGGTGAGTGTCTGAAGAATGCTGGAGAATACAGTAAACACCGCTGGGCTGCAGTCTCTAGAAGTCCTTGGTAATACTTGGCAAGGTGTGCACAAGGAGCAACAGTGGAAGCCGGCTCGGGATCAAACACTGTGGATCCAGGCAGGAGATGCAGGTTTGCAGGAATGGAGACAAGCTAAGATCTGGTGTTGGAAAACAGGCAGGAACAGATAACTGAAGCGAAGTCCGTGAAACAAGCCGTGATCAGGTGCTGGAGAAGGTAACAAGTCAGTAAAGCAAGCCAGGGGGTCAAACCAGGAGATCGGATCAGACAGGTCAGGAACAAGCCGGGTCACAACAGGAAATCCAAACAGTAATAATACAGAGACTCAGGAACTCAGGAAGGCTGACGACAATCCAGCAATTTGGATCAGACAGTGGCAGCCATTTATAGACCAGCAGGAGGATCTTCCTGTCACATGATGAGCCTATGGCTTCCATTTCTTCTACTGGCAAGATTGCCAGTACTTCTTCTATGGCCATTTCTTCTACTGGCAAGATTGCCAGTACTTCTTCTATGGCCATTTCTTCTACTGGCAAGATTGCCAGTACTTCTACGGACATTTCCCTGACAGTGCCCCCCCCCCCAAGGGGCAGCCTCCGGATGCCACAACGGGCCGATGCTTCGGGATGTCTGCTGTGAAAGTCCCGTACTAGTCTAGGAGCATGCACATTGTTTGCAGGCTCCCAGGAACTGTCTTCGGGAGGGTATCCCCTCCATTTGATGAGATACTGGATCTGCCTACCTCTCCTCCGGCAATCCATAATGGCTTCAACCTCAAATTCAGTTTCCCCTTCTACCAGGACTGGAGGTGGAGGTGGCTCTTCTCTTCCAGGAAATGGACTGGGTACCACAGGCTTAAGCAGGGAGATGTGGAACACTGGATGGATCTTGTAAGTATTGGGTAGTGCCAGCTCAAAAGCCACTGGATTTATTTCTCTTTTAATTTCAAAGGGACCAATGAACTTGGGTCCAAGCTTCCGGGCTGGACATGAGAGCTTGAGGTTTACTGAAGAAAGCCAAACCTTGTCCACAACCTTAAAGACAGGATTCCCTCTTCTTCTTTTATCATGAAACCTCTTATAGTCCTCTTGGGCTTTTCGCATGGCCTCCTGAAGTATCTTGTAGTTAGTTTGAATGAACCTTAACCGATCCTGGACAGCGGGGGCAGATGTTTCAGGTATAGTATTCGGAAGGAAGGAAGGGTGAAATCCATAGTTTGCCCAGAAAGGAGACTGATTGATGGCTGCATGCAAAGAATTGTTATATGCAAACTCAGCGCAGGGAAGAAGGGAGATCCAGTCATCCTGTGAACAAGTACAGAAGCACCGAAGATACTGTTCTAAGGTCTGGTTAGTCCTTTCTGTTTGACCATTGCTCTGGGGGTGGTACGCTGAGGAAAGACATACTTCAATTGATAGAGATTTGCAGAGATCTCTCCAGAACTTGGAGGTAAATTGTACCCCTCTGTCAGAGACAATACTATCTGGTAGTCCATGTAATCTGACGATCTCTTTAATGAACATGTCTGCTGTCTCCGAGGCAGACGGTGTGCCAATCATTGGGAGAAAATGTGCCATTTTGGAAAGGCGGTCTACCACCACCATGATGGTGGTGCATCCCCCAGATGGAGGCAAGTCTACTATAAAATCCATGGATATTTCTTTCCAAGGTTGTTCAGGGATGGGTAGTGGCCTCAAAAGTCCCCATGGTTTGGCATTGGAACCCTTATTGCGCTGGCACGTGGTGCAGGAGTTAACATATTTTCTACAGTCCTGTCTTAGGCTGGCCCACCAAAAAGAGCGCTGAACAAGTTCAGTGGTTCTTCGTATTCCAAAATGTCCGGCAAGTTTGTGATCATGTGACATCTTTAGGACTTGGAGTCTAACTGATTGGGGAACAAAAATCTTGTCCTGGTGCCATAAAAATCCATCTTGGCTTCTCAATGAGGACATTTCTGGGTCAGGGCACTGGGTTGAGGCTTGTTTAATCAAAGTCTTTAAGTCAGGTTGGATGAGTAAAAAATTTTGAGCGGAAAGGATCGTACTTGGCTCTGTTGTTTCAGGGGTGTTTGGAAACATTCGAGAGAGTGCATCCGCTTTCCCATTCTTGGAACCTGGGCGATATGTAAGATGAAAATTGAACCTGGAGAAAAATAAAGCCCATAGGGCTTGCCGGGGTCTTAAACGTTTGGCTGTCCTGAGGTACTCCAGGTTCTTATGGTCTGTAAAAATCAAAATGGGATGAGCGGCACCCTCCAATAAGTATCTCCATTCTTCTAAGGCAGATTTAATGGCCAATAGTTCTCGATCCCCAACATCATAATTTCTCTCTGGTGGGCTCATCTTTCGGGAAAAGAAAGCAATGGGGTAAAGGAGAGCCTTGGGTCCTTGCCGTTGGGACAGGATTGCCCCTGTAGCTACTTCAGAGGCGTCTACTTCCAAAACGTAGGGCAGGGTTGGATCCGGGTGCTGTAGAATAGGTGCAGACGTGAACAGATTTTTTAATTTATCAAAGGCTGCCTGAGCTTCTATGGACCACTGGAACCGGGTCGTCTGATGGGTCAATTGGGTGATGGGTGATATGGTGGTGGAGAAACCCTTCACAAATTTCCTGTAAAAATTGGAGAACCCTATGAAGCGCTGGACACCCTTCTTGTCCGAGGGAGCTGGCCAGTTAAGTATTGCTTCCACCTTCTTTGGGTCCATTGCAATTCCTTCTGTGGAGATGATAAGACCCAGAAATTGAATAGATGTCTTTTCAAAATCACATTTGTCTGCTTTGACATATAGGCCATGTTTTCTCAGGGTTAGGAGTACTTTCTTTATGTGGGTTCGGTGAAGTTCCAAAGAGGCAGAAAAGATAAGGATATCATCAAGGTATACAATTACAAAGTAGTCAAGGAATTCCCGGAAGATATCGTTCACTAGATGCTGGAACGTGGCTGGCGCATTGCATAATCCGAACGACATCACAAGGTATTCGAAGTGGACGAACCTCGTCCGGAATGCTGTCTTCCACTCGTCTCCCTGGCGGATGCGGACAAGATTGTAGGCACCCCTTAGATCTAATTTAGTGAAGATACGGGCGGTTCGGAACCTTTGAAAGAGTTCAGGAACAAGAGGGAGAGGGTATCGATTTTTTACGGTAATATTATTGATGTCTCTGTAGTCTACACATGGCCGTAATGTGCCGTCCTTCTTCTCCACAAAGAAAATACCTGCTCCAGCAGGAGAAGAAGAGCGTCGGATAAACCCCTTTTCAAGACTCTCATCAATATATAAACGTAAGGCTTCCAGCTCATTCTCAGATAGAGGAAAGATTAGTCCGAATGGGATCTCAGCCCCTAGAAGCAGTTCAATCGGACAATCATAAGGTCGGTGAGGTGGGAGGACATCGGCCTTTTTCTTGTCAAAAACGTCTATGAACTCATGATAAGCGGAAGGGACAAGCAGGAGGTTATCAGGAGAAGGTTGCACGGCCAGACAGCTAGCAGGCTTACTGGAACTGGGAGGAAAACAATGTTGCAAGCAATAGTCTGAAGAAAAAGAGATTTCCTTCTTGGCCCAGTTGATTTGTGGGTTATGTGCCTGTAGCCACGGAATTCCCAAGATGATGGGAAACATAGGAGAACATAAAATGTCAAAACGGATAAATTCTTGGTGGCCGGTATCAGTAGTAGTGAAGATGGGTATGGTTTCACGGGAGACAAGTCCAGAACTGGGCAAGGAACCATCGGCCAATAGAACTTCCAGTCTTTGTTTTTTCTCATAAAGGGGCACACCAAGTTTCATGGCCAGAGATAAGTCCATAAAGCAACTACATGCCCCGGAGTCGATAATTGCTGATAGTCGAACCTCCCTTCCTGCCACTTGAATGGAGATGGAAAGAGCGAGGTAAGAATGGGAGGATACAGAGACTTGCAGATAAGTGGAACTTGGTGGGTAGGCCTTACTGGGTCTTATGGGGCAGCTGCGTAAAAAATGTCCAGCCCCTCCGCAGTACAGGCAGAGATAGGCCCCGCCGACGGCGTTGTCTCTCATCAAAGGTGAGGGAAGAACGGACCAGGCCAGCTTGCTTTGAATCTCTTTTGAGACCTGCAGAACAGGCAGACGTGGGTTCAACAGCAGGTGGAGACCTGGGTGGCCACTTGGTAGGCTGGAAGGTTTGAGCGCGTTCTGACCGCCGCTCCCGCAGGCGCCTGTCAAGCAGAATGGCTAGGTGGACAAGTTCATCAAGAGTGCCTGGAATAGCAACTCGGGCTAGTTCGTCTTTAAGGGTCTCAGATAGTCCTTGGCGATATTGAAACCTGAGTGCTGTTTCATTCCAGCTAGTATCAGTGGACCATCTGCGGAATTCCGCTGTATAGTCCTCCACTGGGCGTTCTCCTTGCCGTAAGGCGACTAAGGCAGATTCAGCGGAGGCCATACGCTGGGGGTCATCATACAAAAGAGTCATAGCCTCAAAAAAAGTGTCCATAGTGTTCAAGGCCGGGCTCTTTTGTTCTAGTAGGTTATGAGCCCAAGCTTGGGGTTCCTCGGATAGTAGGGAAATTATGAATCCTACTTTCACAAACTCTGAGGAAAAAGTTCTAGGCTGGAGGGCCAGGTACAGCAGGCACACATTCTTAAAAGCCCAAAACTTATTTTGGTCACCGAAGAATCGTTCGGGTGTTGGTACCCGTGGTTCAGGAGAAGGCATCATCACTGTATGGGTCGGGTTAGCAGATTCTTGAGGCAGGGAAGCTGATGCTGTGTTAGTGGAAGATGAGCTGGAGTCCACCAAGGCTGGAGCGATAGGCAAATGCTGCAGCCGATCTTTCAAATAAACGTAACCATCCTGGAGTTTCTGGATGGCTCGTGTAAGGGTGGTGACTTGTTGGCACATCATCTCGAGCAGGGGAGCACCTCTGTCGGCCTCAGTCATGGCTGGATTGTACTGTCACGTACCTGGTTGAAATGCCGAGAGGGCTCCACTTGTGGCTAAGTGCAGTACACCCCTGAGGTTGGGTACAGAGGGTGTAGTGCCCAGAGAAGCACAGGTTGCCAAAAGGATCCAGAAGAGAGAGCTGGTGAGTGTCTGAAGAATGCTGGAATGCTGGAGAATACAGTAAACACCTCTGGGCTGCAGTTTCTAGAAGTCCTTGGTAATACTTGGCAAGGTGTGCACAAGGAGCAACAGTGGAAGCCGGCTGGGGATCAAACACTGTGGATCCAGGCAGGAGATGCAGGTTTGCAGGAATGGAGACAAGCTAAGATCTGGTGTTGGAAAACAGGCAGGAACAGATAACTGAAGCGAAGTCCGTGAAACAAGCCGTGATCAGGTGCTGGAGAAGGTAACAAGTCAGTAAAGCAAGCCAGGGGGTCAAACCAGGAGATCGGATCAGACAGGTCAGGAACAAGCCGGGTCACAACAGGAAATCCAAATAGTAATAATACAGAGACTCAGGAACTCAGGAAGGCTGACGACAATCCAGCAATTTGGATCAGACAGTGGCAGCCATTTATAGACCAGCAGGAGGATCTTCCTGTCACATGATGAGCCTATGGTTTCCATTTCTTCTACTGGCAAGATTGCCAGTACTTCTTCTATGGCCATTTCTTCTACTGGCAAGATTGCCAGTACTTCTTCTATGGCCATTTCTTCTACTGGCAAGATTGCCAGTACTTCTACGGACATTTCCCTGACACATGCACAGATCACTCCCATACTAAAAAAAAGCCCTCACTGGACCCCACCAACCTGAACAACTTAAGACCCATCGCATTCCTCCCATTCACCTCTAAACCTTTAGAACGGCTAGTCTACAACCGTCTTGACTCCTAACCTTCTTGACCCCTTCCAGTCTGGCTTTCGCTCACAGCACTCCACGAAAACTGCCTTACTAAAAATCACTAACGATTTACTAACTGCTAAAAGCAACAGCTAGTACTCCATACTCCTTCTACTTGACCTCTCTGCAGCCTTTGATACCGTTGACCACCCGCTCCTTCTAAATAAACTCTATTACCTTGGCCTCCAAAATTCTGCTCTATCCTGGTTCTCTGCCTATCTATCACAACGCTCCTTCAGTGTTACCTACAACTCTGTCTCCTCCTCTCCGTGCGCCCTTTTCTGTGGGGGTCCCCCAAGGCTCTGTTCTTGGACCACTTCTCTTCTCTATCTACACCTCCTCCCTTGGTCACTTGATATCCGCCAACAGCTTTCAATACCACCTATACGCCGATGACACCCAAATCTATCTGTCTACTCCTCACCTCACTCCTTCAGTCTCCTCTCGCATTACTAACTTACTAACTGACATCTCAGCATGGATGTCGCACCACTTCCTTAAACGAAATCTCTCTAAAACTGAGTTACTAATATTCCCCCCCTGCCCGTGCCCCCCTCCATGACTTTTCCATCTAAATTAACAATGCAACCACCAGTTCCTCCCCTCACGCCAGGGTACTAGGTGTAATCCTATACTCTGACTTGTCATATCAGCCAATTGTTGTCAAAAGTTTGTAGAATTCACCTCTGTAACATCTCTAAAATTCGCCCCTTTTTAACAAATGAAACCACCAAACTCCTCATTCACTCCCTTGTTATCTCTCGCCTTGACTATTGCAACTCCCTTCTTATTGGCCTGCCTCTCTATAGGCAAGCCCATTTCAGTCTATCATGAATGTTGCTGCCAGACTTATCCACCTTACCAACCGCTCAGGGTCTGCCAAAACCTCTCCTCCAATCCCTGCACTGGCTCCCGATCAGCCAGCTAATTATATTCAAAATACTAACCACAACCTACAAAGCCATCCACAACTTTGCCCCTAGCTACATCACCAATCTTGTCTCCAAACATATCCCAAACCGTCCTCCCAGCTCTCCTCAAGACCTCCTACTGTCAAGCTCTCTCGTCTCCTCCTCCCATGCTCGTCTTCAGGATTTCTCCAGAGCCTCTCCCATCCTCTGGAAATCACTACCTCAACCTGTCCTACTATCCCCTACTCTTGCTGCCTTCAGGCGATCCCTGAAAACTCACCTCTTCAGGGAAGCCTATCAAGTCTCCAACCAAGCTTTTACCACTTTCATCAGCTCATTCCCCACAGTTACAAACTTTTGTACCACCTGCCCTACCCTAGTAGATTGTAAGCTCCTCTGAGCAGGGCCCTCTTAATCCTCTTGTATTTTATTGTATTGTAACTGTATTGTCTCCTTTTTATATTGTAAATCGCTGCGTAAACTGTTGGCGCTATATAAATCCTGTATGTAATGGTCAACACCGTTTATGATATTGCACCAATACATCGCCCCACGACAGCTTATCCGACAATCCAGCCGACAGGACCCATTCCGTTCCCCAGAATAAAGACGAGACAAGCTCTGTTCTCTGAGTCAAATGAATGAATACCTTAATGGAAAACTCAGCTCTTTTTATACAGTTACAAGCATGTCACAGGGACAATGAAACTCTTCACCCAAAACATCACACAATGGGTGCTTCATACACATTCTACAGACTTTTCGGCACCGGTCTGACATAATTAACATGACCTAATTACTACACCTGAGAAGTCACATTCCACACCTATTATCAATAGTATATTCACACAAAACAGTGTCATTAGCATACACAATGAACAGGTCTTGAAAGCAGACCTAATTAACACAATGGACACAAAATGCAATCACAGTAAGACACTTTAACATCCCATAATAGGCAGCCAGGCTGTCTACCAAGCTCCAATCCACATCACCATAGTACAGACTCAATTAGCATCTCAACAGCCCTTGTTACACAGAGGAATGAGTCACTATTGACCGGTAGGGTCAGAATAAGCCAACAACTTGTAATATCTCAAGATATCCTGCAATACATGAATTATCAGTAATGTCCCATCTCATGTAATTTGATATAATTTCTCAGTCACCCTATGCCCCAAATAGGACTCCTGTTACACTAAATAATAATAATAATACTAAATACTTTGGACTGTTTACTTTCCAAAATGGTGTCATTTGGTTGGTTACTTGTACTGTCCTGCCATTTTAGGGCCACAAGAAATTTGATTTTCAAATATATTGTGGGTATAGAAAATAATCATCCCCTCCCCCTTAGCATAATCACATTGTATTGCTTTTGCAGTGGGGAACCCACATGCAATTTGAAATAGTTTCACCCCAGCCTTAAATTAAGACAGACACAGTTTTTGTTTTATCCAGCTGTATTTACCAGTGCAACGTATAACATCCAAGGGAAAGATCTAACACCAACATGTAAAAAAAATAAAAAACAGAATCAGAAACAGAATCAGAGTTGGAAAAGGGATCACTCCCCTTATGTCAATATTTTGTTGGACCACCTTTTGTTTTAATTACAGCCTTTAGTCTGTTTGGATCTACTAACTGTGCACATCTAGACTATTTGCCCACGCCTCTTTGCGAAAGTTCAGTTAAATTTGATGGTGACTGTTTGTGGACTGCAGTCTTCAAGTCATTCCACAGATTTTTAATGGGGTTTAAGTCTAAGCTCTGACTATGCCATGCAAAGACATTTACCATTTTCTCTACTGTGGGGTCATGTTTGCCAAGTGCATTAATAACTTTCTAGCAGAGGACAGCAGATTTTCCTCAAGAATTTGATGGCATTTTGACCCATCCAGTGGGTATAGAAAAGAATCACCCCACTTAAAACATTTTTTGCTGCATCATGTTTATGGGGCTGTCCTGCAGTTATTCAATCACATCACAAAGAAGTAAATCACAGTCGTTATGAATATAACCCATTCATGGCAGTTCAATCATTGCTGTTATAGTAATAGCAATCAAAGTGTTAAAAGAAAAAACCTGAACACCCCTCTAGAGCAGTACAGTGTCACTATGGTGACACTGAAATATTCTGATGAAAGTACGTAAAAAAAAAAAAAAGTAAAAAAAAAAAGAATAACAAAATGAATAAAACATGTATGTATTTATTATTAACATACTGTCACCAGTCAGTATTCCTGACCACTGCAACACCTTTCATATTATGACACTGTACTGTACTGCTGACAATATGTAAAGCAATACATGTACTGGCATTTTAAGGACCTCAAGAAATTAGATAGGACATCAGTACATCAGGATTATTCAATTTTCAAATATATGCTGTATTTTTGCACACAAGCCACTTAATATACACTTATTGGAATTTGTTGCTACCAAAGGCATGTAACAAAATACATTGTGGCCTAAATTTATGAAGAAATTTGATTTTTATTGGGTATGTTTTATAACAGAAAGTAGAAAAAAACTTTTTTTTTCAAAAAGTCTATTTTCATTTATAAAAAAAAAAACAGTGGCAATCAAATACCACCAATAGAAAGCTCATACTTGTGTGAAAAAATATATAAATTTAATTTGTGTATAGTGTTACAGTGTTGCATGACCACACAAATGTGAAGATCAAGTGGTTAATAACAGAGTTATCACAAGGTAAAATAACAAAACACAGCAATCTGACTGTAATGATAAACTGACAAACTGTGGTCGAATACGGGAAAGGAGAAGAATAGAAGAAAGCCTAGGAAACACTTCTGGTAATTGCTAGTTAGTAGCGGAACAATAGCAATTGCAAAGGGTCTTTTTACCTGCTGGATAAACTGTTCCCTCCAATAGTGACTGGCTGGAAGGTTTAAGGGCCACCCACAGAAAATCATCTCTGAAAAATGCCAGTTCAGTTACTGTCATATCAAGTGTGTAGGCTATGGCAATGCAATGAGTATAGGTTTTTCGAGGCTGAACGGTTCCAAGGCTGCCAGTTCTACCCTTTAACATGGAAAATGTCCACCACCTTCACTGTACCATTTTAAGCTACTACACATTATGCAAACTTACAAGAAACCAAACATAAGTAGGGATTACTCGGGGGAACACATTATGGCTAATTCCCTGCTATTGTTGCTGTTAAACTACACTTGAAGTTATGTAATAAAAAAAAGGTATAATTCTGAATGTAAGAAATGTGAGCAGGATTTTACAGAATGGTCACTGTATTTATAAAGGCTGGACAATGCTTTCTATGAGATACTCTTTTACTTTTTTTTTTTTTTCACTTTTCTAATGAACAAAGCTTGTTGATTTTAAATAATTTAAACCAAATCAGAGCAAATTGACTATAATGACCTCCCCCTGATTTATGGGACCACTAAGACACTCCATATTACTTCTTTATTCTTCTCTAATCACACCACAACTCGAAGACCACCTTCCCTGCAGCAGGATTTGATAACTGCCTTCACAACATAATGTCTCCAAAAGATATACTTCCTGGCTGTGAAATTTTCTATATGCATTAGAATACAAGAATGTAATCATTGGATTATTTCATAATGGTACTGGTCCCCAGTTTGGATTCTAAAGTAACACTTTCAGTACCACACCAATGTTGGAGGTGTGGATGAGAAAAGGCTCCATTTTCCACATCTTCTTGGCTTTCTCTATGCTCGTAGAATTCTGTCAGGATGTACAAAGGATCTCCCTGCAATTTACAGACTTTCACATTCCCTTTAAACCTTCCCTTTTCTTCCTCCACAGTTACTCAATCCCCATCAAAATATATAAAAAGTAAATCCTGACACCTTCTAAATGAGACCAAAGCTTGCAATTTGGGCTGTTGGGGGGGAATCTATCCCCTAGTCCAAATGCAGCTTAACAAACCTGACCCACTCTCCAAATTATAGATCAGATGTGTTTAACCACTTTCCGACCAGCCGCCGCAGTTATACGGCGGCAGGTTGGCACGGGTGCGCGAGAGCCCGTAGCTCTACGTCGCGCCTTTCGCGGCCCTTAGGGGGCGCGTCGCGGCCACTAGGGGGCGCGTGCGCGCCGCCGGCGGCCCGCGCGCGCGCGCCCCCCGCTCGCCCCCGAGTCCCGTGCGTGTGCCCGGCGGGCGCGATCGCCGCCGGGCACACGCGATCGCTCGTTACAGAGCGGGGAACGGGAGCTGTGTGTGAAAACACACAGCGCTCGTTCCTGTCAGCGGGGGAACCGCTGATTTTCTGTTCATACAATGTATGAACAGAAGATCAGTGATTCCCCCTAGTAAGTCCCCCCCCCCATACAGTTAGAACACAAATAGGAACACACTTAACCCCTTCCCCGCCCCCTAGTGTTAACCCCTTCACTGCCAATGGCATTTTTATAGTAATCCAATGCATTTTTATAGCATTGATCGCTAAAAAAATGCCAATGGTCCCAAAAATGTGTCAAAAGTGTCCGAAGTGTCCGCCATAACATCGCAGTACCGAAAAAAAACGCTGATCGCCGCCATTACTAGTAAAAAAAAAATAATAATAAAAATGCCATATAAAACTACCCCCTATTTTGTAAACGCTATAACTTTTGCGCAAACCAATCAATAAACGCTAATTGCGATTTTTTTTACGAAAAATATGTAGAAGAATACGTATCGGCCTAAACTGAGGAAAAAATATTTTTTTTTTATATATTTTTGGGGATATTTATTATAGAAAAAAGTAAAAAATATTGCATTTTTTTCAAAATAGACGCTCTGTTTTTGTTTATAGCGCAAAAAATAAAAACCGCAGAGATGATCAAATACCACCAAAAGAAAGCTCTATTTGTGGGAAAAAAAGGACGCCAATTTTGTTTGGAAGCCACGTCGCACGACCGCGCAATTGTCAGTTAAAGCGACGCAGTGCCGAATCTCAAAAAGTGCTCTGGTCTTTGGACAGCAATATGGTCCGGGGCTGAAGTGGTTAATAAGACATGGTTCTTTTGGTTCCATTTCATCTATTCAGATGAGTGTCAGTGCCTGTTGAAAGGCCAGGGATGAAGTTATAGTAATAGAATGTATGCCATGCAGTCTAATAACAAACGTGGCATTTGGGACTTGGAACAATAGCTATGAGTAATGAAGGGAGCCCAGGTTCATTTTACCCAGTGTCTTCCACTGGTTCATTTTCATGCATTGTCTGATTGACACAATTGCACAAATGTGGTTAGGGTGATTATTCCAAAAACTGTGCAAAAAAATAAAGTGAGCCATTGAAATAATCAAACAATTCAACATACCCGTATTGCTCATCAAGAGAAAGGGATATACATGATGGACAGTTCAGGAATTGATAAAAAAAAAAAAAAAAACATAGTAGAAGAAGAGGCTTTTAAAAACCTGTTCTAAGGATTTAAAGCAGAGACAGTTTTTTTGTGTTTGGTTAAAGTATTTCCTGGAAGCAAAAACAAATTAATATAAAGTATTGTGCTAATCTGACTTGCCAGGTCTCAGCACAAAGGCTTCCTGATTTAGATCCAAAATTAAAGATTAGTGAACAAAGGGTTAGCAAGGTGAGGTGACAGGATGTTTGCATTTCTCTAAAAAGAAAGGTCACCTGACAGCAAAGAGGGCAGATAGGACATTGGATGACTTTCATTCAATATAAAAACATCTCAGGCAGGCCAAACTTTGAGCAGTTTTATAACAATGCTTTTATGGATGGGTTCATTAAAGGGAAGTGTTTATGCTTTCATGTATAAATAATTAAGCAGATAAATTGCAGGAAGTTACATACACATTATGTGGAGAGACAGACAGGATTAGGAGGGGCAGCTACTTTTTTACTGTGAATTTTAGATACAACTATAAAAAAAAGCTAAATAATATACCTGTGTATTCTATGGTGAAGATGTTCTTCTCTTTACATGACCAGATATGACCAGAAGGGCCTGTCTTTTGTTAAAACAGATGACCACTGCCATACCTACTATATTTACGTATACTGTAAAAGGCTACTTTTTGAGGATACTTTAATTGTTTGCATTGGTACTTTGGTGCCCCCAGGAATTTAAGGAATTTAAGTGCCAGATTACAGAGCTGGGAAGTGTTGAGCCAAAGGACTGAGGCAAATAGCTGGTGTAGTAAGGAGGGATTTGGGTTCCAGGAGGACCTGATCAACTTCTCAGTCGATAACCAGTACTATAGAAGGGACAGACTGAACCTAAATGAGGAAGATGCAGATCAGCTGGGAGTAAAGATGGTCAAAAAGTTAGAGGGGTTTTTAAACTAGGTGATGGGGGGGGCAGAGGAAGAGATAGTCAGTGCGGAACATATTCCAGAAGATTGCATTGGGGGCATTAGGAGTAGGTTGACTAAAGCACATAAACCTATGGTAAGTATAGTAACATGTCCTAGTTGCAATCCCAAAACACCCAATAAGTGGCTAGTATGTGACCGGTCTAAACTATGTGGCATGTTTACCAATGCCAGGAGCCTGCCAGGCAAGATGGGTGAACTAGAGATACTATTATACGAGGAGGATTTGGATTTTGTCTGAATTTCCAGAGGCCTGGTTCAACAGCTCTCATGATTGGCTGGCAACTATTCAAGGGTATACCCTGTATCGCAGGGATAGAGAGGGTAAACAAGGGGGAGGGGTATGCCTATATATCAAGAATAATGTACAAGTGAATGTGAGAGATGGTATAACTAAGGGAGCTAGGGAGGAGATGGAATCCTTATGGGTAGAGCTCCAAAGAAGGGATGAAGCTAAGGGGAAAATACTGGGAGTATGCTATAGGCCCCCTAACCTGAGGGAGGAGGGGGAGACGGATCTCTTATTACAATTTGAATTAGCAGCAAGGATAGGAAGTGTTATCATAATGGGGGATTTTAATTATCCAGACATAGACCGGGCGCCTTTGTCTAATGCCGCGAACACACGATCGCAAATTCCGACAAGAAAAACATGGATTTTTTCTGACGGAATATTGGCTCAAACTTGTGTTGCATACCCACAGTCATACAAATCTTGTCAGAAATTCCGACCGTCAAGAACGCGGTGACGTAAAACGAGCCAAGATAAATAAAGTTCAATAGGCAGTTTGGCTCTTCTGCTTGATTCTAAGCATGCATGTTTTTTTTGCGGTCGGAATTCCATACAGACGAGTGGATTTTCTGATAGGAACTTTTTCCGTCTGAAAAATAGAGAACCTGCTCTTAATTTTTTGTTGGCACAAAAGTCCGATGGAGCATACACACAGTCGGAATTTTCGGAATTCCGATCGCGTGTACGTGGCATTAGACTCGCAAGTTCCTATATGTTTTGCAGAACAATTTCATGGTTCAGATAGTAGACACATCAACTAGAAATAAAGCATTACTGAATCTACTGATTACCAATAATACAAACCTAATAATGTATGTATGTGGAAATACGGGGCAATTTGGGATCATGGATCAATTAGCTTTAGTATAAATCACATAAATAGGAAAAATAAGGGGAATACAAAGACTACATTTCAAAAGAGCCAATTTCCCTAAACTACGAACCATGCTAGAAGGCATAAACTGGGATAAAATCTAAAGAACAAAGAACACGGAGGAGAGATGGGTTTGCTTTAAGAGCATATTAAATAAGGGCATTAACCAATCCATCCCATTAGGTAATACATTTAAAAGAGCGAACAAAAGTCCTGGATGGCTTAACTCCAATGTAAAAATGCATAAAAAATCAAAGGAGAAGGCCTTCAAAAAATACCAGGTTGAGGGATCATCATCAGCATTCAGACTTTATAAGGAATGCAACAAGCAATGTAAGGGTGCAATTAGGGTGGCTAAGATAGAACGCGAAAGACACATAGCGGAGGAAAGCAAAACAATCCCAAGAAATTCTTTAAGTATGTAAACAATAAAAAAGGGAGGACAGAAAATATTGGCCCCATAAAGAATGAGGAAGGTCATCTGGTTACAAAGGATGGGGAGATGGCAAAGTAATTTAATTTTTTTCTTCTCCTCAGTCTTCACGAGGAAAACGGGGGGCTTCGGTAATCAAAACTGCAGTGTTTATTCTCATGACACATCCCAGGAAGCACCTCCATGGTTAACAGAGAACAAAATTAAAATTAGACTTGGGAAACTTAACATTAATAAATCACTGAAACCAGATGGCTTGCACCCAAGGGTACTTAAGGAAATCAGTCAAGTAATTGCCAGACCATTTTTCCTAATTTACTGACAGTCTACTGACTGGAATGGTAACAGGTGATTGGAGAAAAGCCAATGTAGCACCAACATTTAAAAAGAGACCAAAATACATCCCAGGGAATTATAGACCAGTTAGCCTAATATCAATAGTATGCAAGCTTTTGAAGTGGATGATAAGGGACTATATACATGATTTTAGTAAGGAGAACGGTATCATTAGCAGTGATCAGCATTGATTCATGAAGAATCATTCTTGCCAAACCAATCTAATAACCTTCAATGAGGAGGTGAGTTGCCATCTAGATAAAGGAAGGCACATAGACATGGTGTATCTGAATTTTGCAAAAGCATTTGACACCGTTCCCCATAAACTTTTACTATACAAATAAAGGTCCGTTAGAATGGACCATAGGGTGAGTACATGGATTGAAAACTGTCTACAAGGGTGAGTTCAGAGGGTGGTGATAAATAGGGAGTACTCAGAATGGTCAGAGGTGGGTAGTGGGGTGCCCCAGAGTTCTGTGCTGGGACCAATCCTGTTTTATTTGTTCATAAACAACCTTGTTGATGGGGTAAACAGTTCAATCTCTGTATTTGCGGGTGATATTAAGCAATAACTTCTCCGCAGGATGTGGAAACATTGCAAAAACATTGATGAACCTTTTAAGCCCTGGACCATTTGGATGGCCAAAGACCGGGCCACTTTTTGCTATTCGGCACTGAGTCGCTTTAACTGACAATTGCCCAGTCGTGCGACGTGGCTGATAAGAGCGAACAGACGATCAGTGACATATCACTAGGAAGAACGGGGAGAGGTTGTGTTTACACTGACATCTCCCCATTCTTCAGATCTGTAACCGGATCGCAGGACACCGATGGACATCGAGTATGCATGTCCCGCGGGCACGATCACGGAGCTTGCGACAAACAGCGGTAAATTAAAGGGGACATATATACTCCCATTTGCGCAGCCGTGCCATTCTGTCAACGTAAAAACTTGTGAGGCAGTCGGCAAGCGTTTAATGGGGTGGGCAACTACATGGCAAATTAGGTTTTTAAATAATGCATTTGGGCGGTAAAAATATGAATGCAATCTATACACTGGGGGGGGGGGACCTCTGGGGGAATCTAGGATAGAAAAGGACCTGGGGGTCCTAGTAGATGATAGGCTCAGCATGCAATGCCAAGCTGCTGCTAGCAAAGCAAAGCAAACAGAATATTGGTATGCATTAAAAAGGGGATTAACTGGTCCGGCCACACCGAAAGTATGCTGCCCAGTCCTGGGCACCAGTCCTCAGGAACAATGTACTGGAAATGGAGAAAGTACAAAGAAGGGCAACAAAGCTAATAAAGGGTCTGGCAATTCATTTTGCAATCCTGTGACCTGTTTTCAACGGAGATCGGTCTGAAGTCACCGCTGATGTCAGTCGAGGCAGTGCGTCATCCCGGCTTCCAAGCCGGGATCCGCCAGCTGACTTGAGCTCAGCGCTCCAATGAGTGTGGAGAAGAAGAGCAGAAGTGATGCTGACTGACAGTTCTCAGTGCAGAGACGCCAGAGAGACAGATGCAGCATCCACTGAGGTAAGTATGACTAGCAAAAAAAAAACATACTTCTTTTTTAAGTGTGTTATTACTAAGAATTACAGGCCTACAATATAAAACGGCCCTCAGCTTTTTTTTTTTTTTGGATATCACCCATTTAGATTTATCCATACAACAATTATTATCGAGAGTTAAAAAAATTGTCGCTTTTTTCCTTTTTAGTTAAATACTTGCACAGTTAGTCTGGCTGAAAAACCACACCATCCATATTTTTGCCCTTGTGGTGTCGTTTTCACTAAAATCTTAAACAATATGGAGCATTTTCTACCTATATTTGTAATAAAACAAAACTAATGTGAGTGGAAAGTGTGAGTTTTTACTTCACATTTAACAATTTATTTTGTATTAATGTCTCCTTCGTGTTTTAAGAAATATAATGTTTCATTCAAATGGACGCTAAGGCCCCTTTCACGCATGCGGATCCCGGAAAGATATGTTTTTGGACATCTGCTTTCTCAGCGGGGATCGCTCCATTGATGCCCGCTGAGCCGGCGGATGACTAGTCTGTCTCTGCTCCCTTCTATGGGGGGATCGGATGAAAATTAACCGCCTTTCATCTGATCCGCCAGACGGATGCAAAATAGGGTTTGCATCCGTCACACTTTTGCGGAGAGAAATGGATCGGGGCTGATCAGATGTCAGAAGACATGTCAGCGCTGATATCTGACGCTCCATAGAGGTACATGGAGCGCCCGTTCAGATCCTCTCAGTTATTTCAGGAGGACCTGAATGGGCGCTCCATGTACCTCTACACCTTTGAAAGGGACATAAGGCCCTAAACCATGAAATTCCTGTTTGTTTATGTATCTGGAGCAGCCCATGTAAGTCTATGAGGAATGCAGTAGCTGCATGGACACAGTCTTTGTTCAGAACTGCTCATCTGCAACACGCTTGTCGATTGCACAAACACAGCTGCTGCGTCACCATAGACTTAAATAGACTGCCTGCAAACAGCACCTAGTAGCTCCAGACTCATAAACAGCCTCATAAACAAATGGCCAATTCACAGTGTGCGTGCATTAGATCCCATGTGAATGAGGCCTGAGGCTGTGTTTAAAATAATGCTATGTGTTCATATTCGGAGATTAATAAATAGTTTGTTTGTAATTGATTTATTTATTTATTTTAATTAAAAGAAATATATATTTTTTTAGAGAAATTCCGAATTATATGAACAAATAGTTACTGTATGTGGTGGTCACATGCTTTGATTCCTAAAATAACTTGTGATTTGTTCTTGGTCTGCAATGTGGTTACACAGCAGATGGGGTGTCTAGACATCATTGTACTTTTGATTAACATTTTTAGTCGCTTGAATCCAAAATGAATAATTTGACATCATGCACAAAAAGTTTGGTGCCATTACTCACTGTAGATAAAAGATCAATGGCAGTGTAAAAGAAATTAATAGATTTGACTGGCACAATAATGAAAAAGATTGCATGGCTTTATCAACCATCATTTGTGACTAATATTTTAGGGTTCATTCACATACATTCAGTTACCTGCACTTTTCCTCTTGGAAATCACAGGTAACTAGAATGACACACAGAAAACAAACATCATGCTCAGACAAGAATTCAGTGTTTCACTGCTTTCCATAGCTGTACGAACTTCAAATAAAGTTCAGTAAAAAAAAAAAAAAATTGTATTATGCGATAAATCGGGCCCTAAAAGAAAATATATTATTTATATATCGCACCAAAGCCTTAGGCCGCGTACACACGAGGAGACATGTCCGATGAAAACGGTCCGCGGACCGTTTTCATCGGACATGTCTGAAGGGATATTTTGGTCTGATGTGTGTACACACCATCAGACCAAAATCCCCGTGGACAGAGAACGCGGTGACGTAGAAGACACCGACGTGCTCAAACAAGGAAGTGCAATGCTTCCATGCATGCGTCGAATAAATTCGATGCATGCGCAGGATTTCTGTCCGATGGTTGGGCGTACTAACCATCGGACATGTCCGACGGACAGGTTTCCAGCGGACGAGTTTCTAAGCATGCTTAGAAACTTTTGTCCGCTGGAAACCTGTCCGCTAGGCCGTACACACGATCGAACATGTCCGCTGAAACTGGTCTGCGGACCAGTTTCAGCGGACTTGTCTCCTCGAGTGTACGCGGCCTTATCATTTCCTGCCCTAACCACTCCTGGCAGATCTTTATTATAAGGTTAGTTCCATAGTAATCCACTACTGCATTCTCTCAGCGAAGAAGTGATGTCCTCTGCATATATGAAGGAAAATCTTCATTTATTTTTATGAAGAAATTGTTCACATTTGAAACGCCTAATAATTGGCCTCTCTGTAAGAATAAGTGGGGATTTTCTGCAAATGTGCAGATGAAGCTGTCCAGTCAGGAGACTGTAGATTGTAGAAATATCTGGGAAGTACAACAATATGAGAAACTTTTGGGACCAAAAAAAGCACTGCACTATAGCATATTTATAAACCAAATTTATAAAACATGCTTGCCATTTGTATAAAGCCCAGCAATGTGCTTTGCCAATGTACATTGTGCTATAGTAATCAATGGGCAACTGCTAAAATCACATGACTTGCTCCACTCCAATCACAAAGTTTCCTCTACTCTGTAGGACACTAGAATTCTGTAAGACACCAAAAGCTACATACAGACTGAATGGATGAGCAGTAAGCAGTAGCTCTGTAGAGTATAACAGAGACACCCCCCCCCCACACGCACACACCTTTGGGGGTGTAGTGCTAAGGGGAAGATCAGTTAGTATAGGTTCACACTACAGTGACGTGAAAGTCGGCACAACTTTGCGAGGCAACTTGAGGCAACTTCGAGGCAACTTTGAGGCAACTTCAGGTTGCCTCCAGGACAGGCAACTTTGCCAGTGGTCAATCAAACAATAATCAGCTCTGTGTGAGAGAGGGGTTTGCCTAAGAAAAACTATTTTCTCTTCCTGTAAAGTTGCTTCAGTTAAGACACTGATCCGACTTTGGAGACAACTTCTATTAAAATCAATGGGTACAAGTCGCCTAGAAGTTGCCTTAAAGTAGTACAGGAACTTTTTCTGAAGTTGGAGCGACTTTAGTAGTGTGCATTAAGACAGCTCTCATTCACTTTAATGTAATTTCTCATGTCGTGTGACTTGGGGGCGACACGAGTCGGATCCCAAGTCACGGTAGTGTGAACAGGCACTTCCATCACTGCCTACCATAACACAGGCTAGCCCCCCTTCAGTCTATTATTAATGCTGCTGCTAGACTAATACACCCTACTAACCGAACCATGGCTGCTGCTCCTCTCTGTCAACCCCATCACTGTCTTCTACTTCCCCACCATATAAAATTCTAAATACTAACCACAACATACAAGGCCCCACAAAACATCGCCCCAGCTACATCACTAACCTCATCTGCAAATATTGCCCAAATAGATCTAGCTCACTTGTTACCTCCTCCCAAGCTCACCTCCAGGACTTTTCTAGAGCCTCTCCCATTCTCTGGAATTCCCTGCCCCAGTATGTCCGATCAGCCCCTACCCTGTCTGTCCTTAGGCGATCCCTTAACTCACTTATTCAGGGAAGCCTACCCCACCTCCACCTAAGAACTGTACCTGATACACCTCCATTAGAACATCCATTACCCCCCCCCCCCCAGATATTCCAGTTTGTACCACCTCCCCCTCCCTCCCTCCCTAGATTGTAAGCTCCACGAGCAGGGCCCTCCTGTCCCTGCTGTAGTGAACTGTATTGTAATTGTCCTGTCCCCCTCTAAATTTTAAAGTGTTGTGCAAACTGTTAGGGCTATAAAAATCATGAGATTAATAAGAATAAGAATATTAGATATAATAGCATGACAATACTGTGTATAGTGCTTTCTAAATAAATATACAGTATGTGATCACCAAACTGATTGTCATGTTCCAGAAATAGTCTTGCCTGCTATACAATCATGTTTGAGTTCTTTGCACAATTTACAGAATTTGATTAAACATATCCAGTAGCAGCCCCCCTGAGTAGTGTCATACACTAATTTGTTATGGCACGGTATGCTGTATATCGGGACAGACTCATCCTTTGTAAAAACTTAATTGACTGAAACCTCATTTCCATGTGGTGGTCAAAGTTGGAAACAAGACACTGACTCATTGTCCAAACGGCTATGATTTAGTTATTTACATGACTCTTCAGTCTGTCCTGTGTCATGTTACTTATTGAATGAAATGCCTCACAACAACACAGGCAAGCAATTAAAAAAAAACACGTTATTAGCTAGCTTAGTTTAAATAGTTCATAAGCTATTTAGCACATACATGATTTGAACATAAAGATGCAAAACATGCACCATGCTCTTTAGAAACAGTATTTTATAAATGCGTTTACCCTTTTAAAATATTGTTTAATAAAAGGAAATTTGTGAATTTTAACTAATCAGTGGCGTTTACTTTTTATTTGGTCAGAGTAGGGTATGGTAGAACCCCTGTCACTTACCCTACAGACCTATGAGCACTATAGTACTATGAGGCCCCATACACATGACCAAGCTTCTCGGCAGAATCCAGCGAGAAGCTCGCTGGGAGACATATTCTGGCGAGAAGCTCGATCATGTGTACACTTCTGACGAGCGTCCCGTCGGGAAGCTCGTCGAGCCAAAAAAGAGAGCACGCTCTCTTTTTCCTTGTTGTTCAATGAGGACTTTGGCTCGACGAGCTTTTTCGACCGCTCATCGGGAACCTCGTCGGGCGGAACGATCAGTTTAGCCCGATGAGGTTCTAGTACGTGTGTATGCGGCCTCAGTAGTATTAGTACTCTATACATATCCTTCTTTATTGTTGCTTGTCACCAATTTTATGACTTTGTTTTCTCAGAATTGACATCACAGCTTCTCTGCTGGTTTTTATTCTCGCTAATGCTTGCTTAAAAGTGTGCCCATTTATATGTCAGACATTGGTTACAAATCTGAATCTGTATATAGATTGCACACCTGGACTGTAAATCATGCATGCGTGCTACCAAACATGTATATCCAGGGTATATTCCATAAGTTCAAAAAAGCTACAGTACATGGGGAAAATTCAATAAAGCTCCTAAAATGCTTTCTGGCAGTGTGGCCCCAATAAAATGTTTTTCTCCTAAATCAAGAAAGGATTGTGACAGTTTTGGTAAGAGTGCAATAGATTCAGGTAGTTCCTATTACAATCACTTTTGCTATGGCTGCCAAAGATTCAAAAATAATTATATAGCCAGTTCATGCATAATTAAACTAGAAGTAGTTAACACAACTCAAAGTTGGCATAAGACAGTTATGGGGAGCAAGGGTGTTGAGTGTGTAGCTTTATTTTTGTGTAATGAATAGTAATAAAGAGGCAAAAAATCCTATATAGGGATGAGCCGAACACCCCTGCATTCGGTTTGCACCAGAACCTTTGAACGGACCGACCGTTTCTCGCGAACATTTAGAACCCTATTGACGTCAATGGGACTCGAGCTTTCGAATTCAAAAGTGCTCATTTTAATGCCCCATATGCAAGTTATTGTCGGAAAACGTCTTTGAGAACCCGGGTCTTGCCCCAGGGAACATGTATCAATGGAAAAAAAAGTTTTAAAAACGGTCGTTTTTTCTGGAGCAGCGATTTTAATGGTGCTTAAAGTGGAAAAAAATTAAAAATTCCTTTAAATATCGTACCTGCTGGGTGTCTATAGTAGTGGCACGTTTTTAGAACTGTCCCTGCACAAAATGAGATTACTATAAGAAATAGGTGATTTAAAATTGCTTGCGGCTTTAATGTAATGTCTGGTCCCTGCAATATGGATGTAAATCACTGAGAAAAATAGCACAGGTTTCCCCACCCCCCTCCCCCCCAGGTCATTACAAGCCCCTTTGGTCCTATATACTTTGAACAGCTGTATACAGGTGGTGCAAACAAGCCAGAGACTGTAGGTTTGTTGTTAAGTAGAATCTGTTTGTAATTTGCAACTGGTACTTCTTTAAAGTGTAGCTTTAGCCATAGCATCTTTTTTTAAGCTTTTCTGAAAACATAGAGAAGGGTTATCGCCCTGTAACATTTGTTTTGATGTCTGTGTGCATCTGTTCAGAAGATTGCACCTCACTTTCTGTCCCAAGGATTTTTTATTTTTTTTGTGAAACAAGGATTGTGATAAAGCATCAGTGGACAGGAGACACCTTTTACAGAAGAGAATTTACCTTCCTAGGAGTAGATTTCCTCTCACTTCCTGTTGTCTCCATCCGTTTTCAAGTAGGGGCCTGCCTGTATATACGCTGCAGAAATTTGGGCCCTAGGTGTTGGTGTTGCCACAACACTGCAACCCCTCACAGTTAGTCTTGGTGGGCGCTGGAACGCACTGCTGTGAAATATTAGAACAAGAACTGTAATTACACTCCCCTGTTGAACAGGGGCAGAAAAATTGGGCCTTAGGCACTGGTGCTGGTGCCACAACACAGCAACCCCTCACAGATACTCCAGTTGGAGCGCAGCAAAGAGCCTGCTGCAAAGTATTGCATCAAAAATTGTAAATTACATGCCCCTGTTAAACAGGGGCAGACAAATTGGGCCTTAGCCACTGGTGGCGGTGCCCAGAACCAACAATGTTCTTACAAGCAATCAGCAAGATCATTGAGAAGGAGAAGGATATTCAGTCAGCATAACAGGATAGTCACTCAGCATCAGCATACACAGTCTCCAAGGGATCTGACATTTCAAAAAAATTATTCAGTTACATCAGCATCAGATGCTTGGTAGCTGGTGGTGATCCAAGCCTGATTCATTTTTATGAAGGTCAGTCGATCGACGGAGTCGGTGGAGAGGCGCACCCTGTGATTGGTCACAAAGCCTCCAGCAGCAGTGAATGTGCGTTCTGAAAGAACGCTGGATTCAGTACAAGCCAGTAGCTCAATTGCGTACTGTGCAAGCTCTGCCCAGTGATCCATCCTCAAGACTCAGTAAGCCAGAGGATTTTCGATGGGAAAGGTGTCCAAGTCTACTCTTGCCCCTAGGTATTCCCGCACCATGTAAAACAGACGCTGGTGATGGTTGCTGGAACCGGTCATACCTTGGGGCTGCGGACTAAAAAATTGTCTGAACGCATCAGTCAGACGGTCACCTTGTTAACCGCTCCTTCTGTGACTCACCGAAGCCTCATCCACACGTTGTCCAGGACCAGGATTTGGTAACCCCCCAGTCTCTGGGAACACGTTGCACAGACCTTTCTGCAAGGCCTCCCGAAGTTGTTTCATCTTCTGCTCCCTCTGCGACGGCAAAATAAGGTCCGCAAACTTACCCTTGTAACGTGGATAAAGGAGAGTTGCCAGCCAGTAATGATCCCCCTCCTTGATAGCACAAATACGAGGATCCTTACGCAGGCTTTGCAGGATCAGGGAGGCCATGCGGCGTAGGTTTGCTGAGGCATTCGGGGAAGAGTCCTCTAGGTCACTGAGGATGAGAGGATCCACAGCCACCTTATCCCAGCCACGTAAAAGTCCACGGGTTCCATGGGACTGTAATTGATCCCCTGAAGACTGCTGCTGATGCTGAGTCAAAAGCTCCACCTCCATGCTGCTGATACAATCCTCCTCCTCCTCCTCCTCCTCGTCGTCCTCTTCCTGTGTGCTAGGTGGGCAAGCAGGACCACTGTCTGGATAAAGGGGGCCTTGAGAGGTAAGGAAGTCCTCCTCTTCCTCCCTCTGTTCTGCCTCAAGGGCCCTGTCCATTATTCCACATAGCGTGTGCTCCAACATGTGAATAAGAGGGACAGTCTCACTGATGCATGCACTGTCACTGCTCACCATCCTCGTGGCCTCCTCAAATGGTGACAGGACAGTGCATGCATCCCTGATCAAGGCCTACTGGCGTGGGGGAAAAAAACAAGCTCCCCTGACCCAGTTCTGCTGCCATATTGGCACAGGTGCTCATTGATGACCCTCTGCTGCGTGTGCAGCGGCTGCAGCATGGCCAATGTAAAGTTCCATCTGGTGGGCATGTCACAGATTAGGCAGTTCTTGGGCAGGTTGTATTCCCTTTGGAGGTCTGTCAGCCGAGAAGTGGCATTATATGACCTTCTGAAATGCACACAGACTTTCCTGGCCTGCTTTAGGACATCCTGTAAGCCCGGGTACCTGCCCAAGAACCGCTGCACCACCAATTTCAGAACATGAGCAAAACAGGGCACATGGGTCTCCCAAGCACACCAGCTCTAGCACCGCATGGCATCTCTTTGCCTGCATTCCTGTGAAGCCCCTCAGGACGCCTACGGAGCACGGCTGGTTCCGAGGACTGGGCATGTGGATGGCTGGGAGAGTACTTCTTTCGGCGCTGCAGCAGCTGGGGCAGGGAAATTTGTCTGGTACAATCTGCCATCGGTGTACCGATAGTAGATTGCCCACATGTACTACTAGGTTGTGACACACCTAATTCTACACCTTCAGTCCTATCAATGCAGGCTTCAGATATTACTGAGGGTATAGTGGGGTTGGGGATCCCAGCTGATAAGGGGCAAGGGGTGGTCCGCTATGTTCTTTGGTGTGGGTCTTTCAGGTATGCTTGCCAACGAACTGCATGGCAGGTCGACATATGTCTGGTCAAGCATGTCTCAAAAAAGGCCCACACCAAAGAACTTTTGCAGTAACGCTGAGACACAGCAGCGCCCTGCACAGGCGTAGCTCTGCGATGTAATGCAGTTGGTGTGCTGCCCTTAAGCTGTCCCAATGGAGGGCATCCTGCCTCTTTGGAGATGTGCCTGTGCCTCCTCCTCTTCCTCCTCTCTCCTATCAGGCACCCACGTAGAGTCAGTGACCTCATCATCCCCTCCCTTCTCATCACTGTCGAAAACCTGGCAGTATGCTGCAACTGAGGGAAGATGACTGCCAGATTGCTGTCCTTCTTTGGCACCCCCTCTCTCTGGGCTCACATTACTGCCATCCTCTATCTGTGTTCCATCATCGGAGCCTTCTAAACGCTGTGCATCTTCATGCAGCATGTACCCAACACTGTGTTCAAACAGTTCGTGGGATTCCTCAGGAGGACATGGTGGACTAGGAAAGGAGTAAGTGATGCCATTAAGCAGAGGGAAGAGGACGCCTTGGCAGCTACTTTGCCAGACAAAGTACCCTGAGCCTGGGTGAGAGAGGATGAGGAGGATGAGGATGGCTTGGTCATCCACTCTACCAAGTCTTCGGCATGTTGCGGCTCAACACGGCCAGCTGCTGAAAACAAGGACAAGTGTGTCACATGGGCACGTGCTGATGAGGATGCACCGTGTCCACGACCAGCGCGGTTGCCTGTAGATGCAGAGCCTGCTTGCCCTCATGACTCTCTGCCTCTCCTTGTTGCCCTTCCAGACATCATAATGGCCTGCAGAGGACAAAGGCAGTACACACATCTCGTAGCTTTTGGTGCAAACTGCAGAGGAAACGTGCAGTACACACCAAGTGTGTTTAGGTGCAAAGTAATGAGCACACTTGCAATATGCACCAAGTGTGTTTAGGTGCAAAGTTATGAGCACACTTGCACTATGCACCAAGTGGGTTTAGTTGCAAAGTAATGAGCACACTTACACTATGCACCAAGTGGGTTTAGTTGTAAAGTAATGAGCACACTTCCACTATGCACCAAGTGTGTTTAGGTGCAAAGTTATGAGCACACTTGCACTATGCACCAAGTGGGATTAGTTGCAAAGTAATGAGCACACTTGCACTATGCACCAAGTGGGTTTAGGTGCAAAGTAGTTAGCACACTTGCACTATGAACCAAGTGGGTTTAGTTGCAAAGTAATGAGCACACTTGCACTATGCACCAAGTGGGTTTAGGTGCAAAGTTATGAGCACACTTGCACTATGCACCAAGTGGATTTAGTTGCAAAGTAATGAGCACACTTGCACTATGCACCAAGTGGGTTTAGTTGTAAAGTAATGAGCACACTTGCACTATGCACGAAGTGTGTTTAGGTGCAAAGAAATGAGCACACTTGCACTATGCACCAAGTGGGTTTAGTTGAAAAGTAATGAGCACACTTGCACTATGCACCAAGTGAGTTTAGTTGCAAAGCAATGAGCACACTTGCACTATGCACCAAGTGGGTTTAGTTGTGAAGTAATGAGCACACTTGCACTATGCACCAAGTGGGTTTAGTTGCAAAGTAATGAGCACACTTGCACCATGCACCAAGTGGGTTTAGTTGTAAAGTAATGAGCACACTTGCACTATGCAACATGTGTGTTTAGTTCCAAAGTATTGATCAAACTTGCAGTATACAGCAAGTAGGTTTAGGTGCACAGAGCACACGGGCAATACAACACGTGAGAACACTGCAGCTAGCACAATCATCTGCCTGACAGATTAGGAAAAACTAATCTAACTGAACTATACAGTGTATAAATATATGTACAACAGCTGGGATGTATATATATATCCTCTACACACTGTGGCCCAGATTCACGTACATCTGCGCATTATTGGACCGGCGTAGCGCACCGCCTTTACGTTAGACTTGCGCAATTTTGCCGCGTAATCACCCTATTCTCGTAGCTTTTGCACAGAAAATTGTGCATGCGTAACGTTTTTTCATAGGCGTAAGGCGGAGTAATACAAATTGGGAAGGACGTGGGCGTGTTACATTGAAATGAGCCGTGACCCAATGCAAATGAAGGGCCGGCCGGCTCGCGCATGCGCGCTTGAAGGAGACCATGGTCAGCTCCGCTGTGCGCATGCTCACAACTCGGGAGCGGCGCAATCAGTGAAATTGGAAATGGACTAGGGCAACGTTGTGAACTACGCAAACAGCATAAATAGACAGAGACAAACGCACTTCCTTTGCAAAAGTACATCCCTTTGTTTCCCTTCCTATACAGCAAGGTGCTTTTGTTTATTAGCGTTTGTTTATTTGTTTGTGACGTGTCTTTGAGATATTTGGGGACTGTTTTGCAGAGTGATTTTTGTCTTTTATGTGTTTTCTTTGTTGTTATTTTGTTTAAATTATATTTTTGCTGGGGCATTTTTTATTTTTGCTCGTCATTTATTTTATTTTTTTGGTTCTGTTTGTGTATGATTTTGGAATGTGGGGGTGATATTCCTGCGGGAAAAGGGGTGACACCCTCATTTGTGGTGGAGAAGTGATCCCCAGGTCTGTGTGAATGGTGTATGAATGTACAGTGACATAATTGGAGCCGCGGCATGGCGTTGCTGCTCACAAGTCCTGCATGGTGTGCTTGTGCCAATCCAATGTGATGAGGATGTGGGGTGTGTGTGCTAGGGACCACAGTGTTGTGCATGCATGCATTCTCATTGTGCCATGATTAATGTGTGTGTTTAACGTGCAAAGATGCATATGTGAGCTGGCATGAGATGGGGTCATGAGATGGGGTCCCAGTGCATATGCAGAGTCACCTTGAAGGGAAAAGACAGGAAGATGTTAGTAGTGCATGTGCCCCTTGTGATGTGTGCATCATGGGGGGGACAGTCATGCCTGCCACCCATGTCACTCACAAACCAGCCAGCTGTCCCCATACATGTTCTGTTCGAAATCTGTGGGGATGGGGCTCTGATTGTATATGTAGCTGTCATGGGTGTCATGGGTAGTGCCATGTGTTGGGCTGCTGATGTCCTCCTGCAAGGTTGTGGTTAATTCCATGATGGCATGAGGGGTGAATCTGAAGATGCGAGACACCTCAGAATCACTCATGTCATAGATGTCTATGCGTGTGTGATATATCCTCTCCCGTGAAGAGTGAAGAGTGAGGGGCTTGTATCAGATAAGAATATTGTATTAGATTAGATTAATTTGTAAAGTTTATATAAGCAAATAAAAAAAATAAAAAAAATAAAAACATCTCCCGTGCCCTCCTTAGTGCCCTCCTCAGTGCCCTCATCCTTCTTTGTTCATCTAAAGTCAGTAGTATAGCTATGCGCGACGATGCCCCTGGCATGTTGGCATACAGATTATTGTGCAAAACGTGTGACTGCTGAGCTTCTCACTAACAGTGTTACTTTATCTAACAAGTAGACTTTTTTTCTCTTTTTAGACCAGCTTTTATATGCTCTAATTTTAGACAGGACATTTTGCTGTTGCGCACACTGCGTAGCCTGCGCTGCCCCAACGTTCTTTTGTGGATCCCCGTAAGTCCCTCATTAGCATATTTGACTAGCAAATCAATGGTCTGTCTAGCGCACTTTTGCGCGGACGGATGCGCCAGTCTAACGAAATTACGCGGGACAAAAAAAAGTAGATTTTTTGCGTATCTCGTTCTGGGGATGCCATGCATCGAAACGCACGCGCACATTTCGACTTACGCCGCGCATCTCCTGTTGCACAGGCGTAATCGCTCTGTGAATCTGGGCCTGTAACTTTAACTGACTAGCCTGCCTGCTCTATCTGGCTAGAAAAAAAGACTCTCTCTCTCTCTCTCTCTCTGTCTGATCTGGAACAAGCTCGGAACACACTACACGAGGCTGCCTTTACAACTCCCTGGATGTAATTGATTTACTGTATATTAATCTGCCATTTGACTAATCTCAATGAATATTTGCATGTGCATATTTTAATGAATATTTATGAATGTGCATATTTTATTGAATATTTGCATGTGCATATTATAATGAATATTTGCATGTGCATATTTTAATGAATATTTGCATATTTTATTTATTGATGTAAATAAACAATAATATATTTTTATGTAAAATTCCTAATTCAATGTAATAAAATATTTGCTAAAATATATGCTATAATACTAAAAGTGAACATAATTATTAAATATTTATGTGGCAAAATTTATAGAATTACCATTACTTTGTATAATCACTGATCAGCTATCTCTAGTGAATTGTTTTTGATGCATTACAGGTAAGGAATTTGAGGCCTTGAACCCTAAAGATCAAAGAATACACACAAAAAATGCACCCTTCAGTGTATTTACTCTCTTCAATAATCTGAAAACTGCCCACTATAATCATTCTATCAATTATGAATACAATACCTGTTTTCACTATATTATTATTTGTACGGTTCTGCTTTTTCATACGTGGTACTCATCCTGTTACTTAAAGGGGTGTTCCAGCCCAAAATTGTGTTTATTAAAAGTCAGCAGCTACAAAAAGTGTAGCTGCTGGCTTTTAATAAACACTCACTTACCTGCTCCTGCGTTCCAGCGACGTGCCGACCGGGGCTCCACTCCTCTCCCCCCCTCCCCAGCCTGCGTCTCCATCCCGACTGTGGGCACCCGGCCGTGACAGCCTTCGGCTTCACGGCCGGGCACCCACTGCGCATGCGTGAGCCGCACTGCGCATGCGCGCGCGGCGCGGCTCGCCGCTGATTGGAGAAGCGATCGCATGGGACTTGTCAGTGTCCCATGTGATCGCCTACAGGGAGGGGCTGGTGTAGGCGATTAAGGCTTAATCGCCTAACCAGCCCCTCGTCGGAAGCAGGAAGTGGGACAGGAAGTCCCACTCCTACTGAAACCCCCACCCCCCCCCCCATAAAAATTACATGCCAAATGTGGCATGTAAGGGGAAGGGGAGGGGATTAAACCAAACTTGTTTTTTTGGGTGGAACTCCTCTTTAACACAACATTTTTAAACATAATGCCATTTAATGCAGTACTGTGTCATAGGTAAGCTTCTGTTTGTGCTCTAGTCCAATAGTCTCCAAACTGCGGCCCGGGGGCCAGGTGCAGCCTTTCGCTTGCTTTTACCCGACCCTTGGGGCACTATGTTTCTCCTACTGACAACAACAATGGGCATTTTTTCTCTTACTGACACCAACAATGGGGCCCGATGACACCAACAAAGGGGTCCAATGACATCAACGATGAGTCAAAATTCTTCCCAATGACACCAATGATGGGACACAATTCCTCACAATGACACCAAGGATGGGGCACGATTCCTTACAATGACACCAATGATAGGGGACAATTCCTCACAAGGACACCAACAATGGGGCATCGTTTTTCTCAATGACACCAACAAAAGGGACCCGGGGCACAATTACTCCCACTGAAACAAACAATGGGGCGTTAATTTATCCCACTGATGTCAAGACCTTTTTGTCTCCCACTGACCACTGTCCAGCCCTCGTAAACTCTGAAGAACAGTAAACTGGCCCTTTGCTTAGAAAGTTTGGAGACCCCTTCTTTAGTCCAATTACTTTACAGGAAATTATTTATTTTCTAAAAACTGCACAATGAATTAAGGTGAAAGAATTTATACAAGTAAACAATCCTCTTTATGAATGTAACATTTTGTCTGAATTTCTCGAAAATGTAAGCCTGTGCATTTGCAAGTAAAGATGTTTCATATTGGGAATGCTATAATTTGAGTTTTCTTGGCATGAAAAAAGTACAGCTGCTCCTAAAACTTTATAACTGGATATAAAGGCACTATAGTTAAATTTTTGTATTTTTTAAGCACCTGAAACTTTAGGAGTAATTTGTAGGAACATTCTAAGTAAGGCATTCAAGAGGAAAGTAAAATGGGTGTAACTTTTTCCAGAAAAGAATCTAATGAAAACAATTTAATGCCTTGATATGTTTTTCTCTTTCCAAGAACGATTAAAATTAGTTAGGAACTGATTTGACTATACAGACTTAAGTACTTTACAAGAAACACAAGTGTCTTTTTAAAGGTGACAGGATTACCCAAGGTATGAGATCATAAAAAGTATGGAAAAATACCGGGGAAAAGGAAAAAGCTATTGGCTACTAGATTATATTTTGGCTATTCAGAATCCAAGTGTTACTATTTGTAAAGTTATGCTTGCAAAATAAATTAAAACATGAATATACCATATAGATGATCAATTTACTAAAGCATAATATCTAGCGTATCTTAGCTTTCTAAATGATTTAAATTATACTAGATAATATATAATATATATAATATTATATTCACATTCTTTAATATTTCGTTTACATATGGTACAAGCTTAATGTTAATTTAAAAAATCCTACCTACACTCCAGTGTTCATGCACTCTAGCAGATATGGATCACTGGTAGTTAAAATTGCGTAATATTGATTCCAGAAGCCATTTTGTCTGTCATCATAGGGGGCTACATGTGTTGATAGATCAGTCTTGGCAACCAGCAAACTTTGACACAGGGGGCAGGGCAATAAGAACAAAGCAAAGTTGAGAATTGTAAAAAAAACCTTCATAAAGCAGTGGCTAGGTATAACCAAGTAACATAAAGAATGGATGGAATTCATTAGAAAGGAGCATTGCACTGTGAAGAAAAGTTCTAAAACCAATAACTAGGCTACCAATTACACCACAAAATATGTATGTAAAATTTACCATTCAGATTCTGAGACATTTGCCATTGAATTTCCAATTTCTAGGCATCACAGATCCAAATCCTGCACAATACAAGGTAGTCATATATTATGAACTTCAATTATACCCCTGTGCAAGGATGTAGCTAGGGGAAATTGCGAACGTCAAGAACTTGGAGACGTACAATGAGCCAAGAAAAATTAAGTTCAATAGCCAGTCCGCCTTTTCTGCTTCATTCCGAGCATGCGTAGAATTTTGTGCATCGAAATTGTGTACACACGCTCGGAATTTGAGAACCAGCTCTCAAGTTTTTGTCGTTGGAAATTTCGACAACACATGTCCGATGGAGCCTACACACGGTCGTAATTTCCGACAACAAGCTCCCATCAAATATGATGCTGGCGCCCCTGTCTGTTTTTTTTTTATGTGCCAGAGGTTGCTCAAGACCTTGGCTAAGGAGCTGCACACATCTACGGCAACGCTCTTAAAGAGACTCTTAAAAGAGACCTCCATCTCAACTTTCTTCCTTACCCTAAACTCCCCTGTATCTCAACATAGCACCATTGTTTTCCCCTTATCCCCTGCACTTATGTACTTGCTTTGTCACAGGACCAAGTGGAAGGGAAGCCTAGAAACCCATCACTGTGCTCTATACCAGCCATCATCAGCTACCATGCACAGCTCTGATGTGGCGGATATTGGTGCTTATGAGCAGTAAAGGTTGAAGCCCAAGACATAGTGGAGGCTACTGTGATCCCTCATCCTATGCTCCTGCTCTAAAATATTAAATAGGACACTGCTCGCTATATTTGTAATAGTGGAAGTGCCTGTCAAACAGAAATTGATTCAAGGAAGACCATATGTTTCTGAACATTCAGATCCCTTCATATATGACTATCCAAAGCATCTTTTGCTACATGCCATTGGTCATGTGTTCAAAATATTTTGTCAGAAGCTGCATCCAACATGCTACACAGTCAATGGGTAATGAAAAAGCCTAAAAGGTATTTAACCTATCAACCAATGTCTTTTTCCCCACATAAGCATGCTGCCAGTTGAGGTCTGCAGTACTCACAGACACAATTATCTATATGTGTTTATAGATAGATCATGTGGTGTTCAAATTGTTAGTAAATGTCAGACTGACTGTAGGCTAACACGTGTCAGCTAATGGTAACTTGTTGCTGTTTAAGAATAGTACCAGGTAGTAATGGCTGCAGTGTTCACAGAAACACTTGTCTTTTGCAGTATGTGTTTATATATAGATCGTGTACTGGTCAAATTGTTAGTAAATGTCAGATGTCTGGTTTGAGTGCATGGACATTTTATGTGTATATGGGAATTATTTCCCATCAAGACCAGGACTTTATCTCAGCTTGCAAACAATCTTGAGACTTGAGAAAGAAAAAACCTTTTTTTAACCACTTGCTGCCCATCTACCGCATAGGTCATTTCGTGCAATAGACACTGGGGGTTGTGTGTGTGCCACCGGAGGCACGATCGCGCACTGATTGACACAGGGGATGCCAATCAGCGGGTCCGTTGGGCCCGATGTCCACCGGCCACACGTTGATCCTTCCTGGGAGATGCAGAACGGCAATCTGCCTACATAAACAAGGCAGACCGCTAAGCAGGAACACAAGATCTCTTCATTCACCCAGTCAAGAACAATCCCCATCACAGTTAGAAAGCACTCCCTAGGGACAAACTTAACCCTTTCATCACCCAGGGTGTTAACTCCTTCCCTGCCAGTGTCATTAGTACAGTAGCAGCGCATATTTTTAGCACATATTTTTAGCACTGATCACTGTAACAATGTCACTGGTTCCCAAAAAAGTGTCAGTTAGGTGTCCGATTTGTCTGCCACAATGTCGCAGTCTCGCAAAAAAATTGCTGATCGCCACCATTACTAGTAAAAATAAAAATAAATAAAAATGCCATAAAAATATCCCATATTTTGTAGATGCTATAACTTTTGTGCAAACCAATAAATATACGTTTATTGGGATTTTTTAACCAAAAATATGTAGAAGAATACATATTGGTCTAAATTGATGAAGACTTTTTTTAATTTTTTTTATTGGATGCGTTTTATAGCAGAAAGTAAAAAATATTGTGTTTCTTTCAATTTATTTTTTCTAAATTATTGTTTTTTGTTGTTTTTAAGGCAAAAAATGTAAACTACAGAGGTGATCAAATAACACCAAAAATAAATCTCTATTTGTGAGAAAAAAAAGGACATCAATTTGATTCGGATGAAGTGTAGCATGACGGGGCAATTGTCAGTTAAAGTAACACAGTACCGTATCGCAAAAAATGGCTGGTCATGAAGGGGGATAAACCTGAACAATTACTTTGGACAACACTATTTTGTTTCCATTGTTAACTTTTTTTTTTCTTTCATAAAGATCCCCCTAAATGTACCAGCCTCTAAAGGGAATCTGAGATCAAAGAAAAGACATTTCCAGGTAAAATTTTACAAACACAAACCATGTTCATCTAATTCCAGTTACCAATTGTAATGCCGCCTACACACGGTCGTTTTTTGCGATGAAAAAAAACAAAGTTTTCAATCATGGAAAATAAACGAAGTTTTTCAAACTTCATTTTCCAAAACGACGTTGCGTACACACCATCGTTTTTCTACAAAGCTCTAGCAAAGCGTGGTGACGTACACCACGTTCGACGGCACTCTTTTCCATTGAAGCTCTGTCTCATAACTTGCTTCTGAGCATGCGTGGGTTTAAAAACGTTGTTTTCAACATCGTTTTGCCCACACACCATCACTTTTTATGACACAAAAAACAACATTTTGAAAAACGACACAAAAAATTCAAGCATGTTGGAATTTTTTTTTGGTCGTTTTTTTTAAGACAAAAAACGACGTTTTGCCCACACACGATCAATTTAAATGACGTTTTAAAAAACGTTGTTTTTTTTTCATCGCAAAAAACGACCGTGTGTACGCGGCATAAGAGTCAGACAGGCCTGGGCTGGCAGTCTTGGAACTTGTGTCAGAATATTCCCAGGTTGGTGTCAGCTTTCATAGCTTATTCCTCCTCAGTCAGCCTTGCTGTAATAAAACCCTATGTAAATTTCCCAATGTCAAAAGCATTTATTATCACCCCTAATCATGTATAGACAAATACGTAAAACTGATATGGATGAATCATACACCTGTATGCTTCCTCCTAGGTAATAATGTTTTGCGGTATATTATTTATGTATGCAGTGGCGGAATTATGGGGGTTGCTGAGATCGCCATGGCGACCGGGCCCCTTTCTGATGGGGGCCTTTGAGGGCCCCCTGTACTCTTTGATAGGAGGAGCAGCAAAGGCGGCTAAGATTAGCTCCACGATCGTCAGCCGAACTATGCAAGGAGCTTGTCACATTAACCTAAAGTGAAAGTAGTGAGTGCTGTGCTCTTTGTCTCCCCCTAGAGTGCAGTACCCGGCAGGAAGAGCCAAAGTAAAGGTCTGCCGTTTTTTTATGACTATCTATCTACTGTATGTGTTTTTATATGTGTGTGTGTGTGCGTGTATGTATGCATGTGTGTGTGCATATGTATGTATGTGTGTGTGCATATGTATGTATGTGTGTGTGCATTTGTATGTATGTGTGTGTGTGCATATGTATGTATGGGTGTGTGTGCATATGTATGTATGGGTGCACAGTGGCTGCGTTTGATGGCACAGTGGCAGCGTTTTATGGGCACAGTGGCAGCATTTGATGTGCACAGTGGCGGCATTTGATGGGAACAGTGGCGGCGTTTGATGGGAACAGTGGCGGCATTTGATGGGAACAGTGGCGGCATTTGATGGGAACAGTGGTGGTGTTTGATGGCACAATGGCAGCTTTTGATGGGCACAGTGGCTGTAAATGATGGGCACAGTGGCTGCAATTGATGGGCACAGTGGCTGCAATTTATGTTTTTTTTTTTTTTTTTTTTCAGTTTGCTTGTGCCCCTCTAAAAATGTGGAGCACCAGACGCCACTGGTTTATATGTGCGTGCATATGTGCATTTATATATGTGTGTCTGTTTTTACATGTATGTATGTATGTATGTATGTATGCGCTTTTAATCCTGACCCCCTATATGTGTACAATCAGAAACAATTGTTTTTATAGTTCATAGTACCAGCAAAAAAATGCTGTGCCTCCAAAAAGCGATCCATGCTCATATCGCTTTTCAGAGGCATTTGACAGCTGGTAAAGGGGCCGCCTGTTTTAACCTCTTAAATGCTACATCACTATGAAGTGTAGCCCCATTCACCTAGGTGTATAATTCAAGGGTGCCCTGACTGGAAAAAGATTTGTGAAACACTGACATATCCCCCCATCCCCATTTTCCTCCTTCAGCCGCTGAATGCCTGCGGGAGGGAGAGGAAGAGAAGCAGGGGGAAACGGGGCCCTGTTCCACCACTGGGCTCGACGAAAAGAGCTCTGTCAGGGGAGCCCTTCATGGTTTCTTGCACCGGGGCCCTGAAGGTTCTAGTTACGCCACTGTATGTATGTTTGCATTTAAGAGAAGTACTTGGGTGGTGAATGGGAAATCAAAGGGGAACATTTTAAATATTGCTTCTTCAAGGTGAATAACAATACAGTGGTTAACGAGCGTTTCGCAATACGAGCACTGTATTTTTTTAAATCCTAACTCGGTTTACGAGTGTTGTCTCACAAAACAAGCAGGATTCAAGCCAAAGCGGTGTGTGCAGTATCGCGTTTGGCCTGAGGTGGGGGGGGGGGGCATTCGGAGCAGTTCGGAAATGATCATAAAGACTTGGAAATATGTCGTTCCCAAACCTTTCCGAGGTATGCCGAGGTCAGCCGAGCTGTCCTCTTGCCTTTTCGTGTGTTCCCGGGCTCTCCGGCGCCCCCACCTCTGGCCGCATGCGGTATTGCATGCCATTGAAGTCAATGCGGAACTAATTATTTTCGTTTCCATTGACTTCAATTGGGAAACTCGCTTTAATATGCAAGTACTTTGGATTACGAGCATTCTCCTGGAACGGATTATGCTAGTAATCCAAGGTTCCACTGTGCAGAGACCGCCCTGTCTCTCCTCCGCTCTCCCCTATGGGGAATCGGATGAATACGGACCGTGTGTCGGTATTCATCCGATCCGATCCTTCAGACGGAAGAAAAATAGGGTTTTCTTCCATCCGAAAAAAACGGATCTTTAGGGACGCGGATCTTTGCAGACGTTAGCGGATGCATCATCCGCTAACGGACGCGATCCCATAGGGATGCATTACAATTCCGTAAACGTACGTGTGAAAGGACCCTAAGAAAGGAAGTGAGGAGAAGTTATCCCAAAGAAAACACAAACAACAAACACACCCTGTTTTATTGCAGGGCCTCTGATGATGCTAGTTAAGCAACTGTTCTCAGGAACAAATCCATTAAGATTCAGAAGAGATGTACAGCATGCGTAATACAGGATATAAAAGAGAGGTTATATACTGTAACATCACAACAAAAATATACCAATAGACCTACTAATAGCAACAAAGAGCTGTGAGGACCAGAATAAATAACAGCTTTCCTATAATAACATTGTAAATAGAAATGTAAGGATAAGAAATATACCTATGAAAAAAAGACAATAATGAAGTCACTATGGTGTTGGCATTATGTTTAAAGTGGTTGTAAAGGCTTAAGTTTATTTTATCCTAATGCATTCTATGCATCACAATAAAAAGCCTTCTGTGTTCAGTAGCCCCCCTCAGCCTCCCTAATACTTAATTGAGCCCCATATCCATCCAGCAATGCCCACGAGTGCCTCAGCCACCTGGAACTCTCCCTCCTTATTGGCTGACACACAGCAGCTGCTTAGCCATTGCCCCCCGCTGCTGTCAATCAAACACAGTCAATCAGGAGAGAGAGGGGGCGGGGTCAAACCACAGCTCTGTGTCTGAATGGATAAATGGAGCTGCAGCTCGGGTCCCCCCCATAGCAAGCTGCTTGCTGTGGGGGCACTTAACAGAAAGGAGGGGCCAGGAGCTCCAGCCAGGGACCTCAGACGAGGAGGATCCAGGCTGCCCTGTGCAAAACCACTGCACAGAGCAGGTAAGTGTGACATGTTTGTTATTTTAATAGAGAAAACAATAAGACTTTACAATCACTTTAAAGCATAACTCCACTTTTGTTAAGAAAAAAATATTCCCCTCTAGGAAATTTTAGGTAGGTCCTCATATTACACACTTTTGATAAATCTAATGCTGATTGTACAACGATTGTAGAGTATAATTGTAGTGTGTATGGTGACCCTAATGCCCTGTACACAGATAAAAACAGATGGAATTTTCCATCGGAATTCTGTTCAAGCTGTCTTGCATACACACTGTAACGTAAAACACTACGACAAGCCCAGAAAAATGAAGGTTGATGCTTCCAAGCATGCGTCGACTTAATTCTGAGCATGCATGTTTTTTTTTCTGTCGGAGTTCCACACAGACGATTGGAATTTTCGATAGGATTTTTTCCCATTGGAAAAAATAAAACATGTTCTATTTCTAAACTCCGACGAAAAAAAGTCTGATGGAGCCCACACACGGTTGGAATATCCGATGAAAATATTCCGTCTGACTTTTTCCGATCGTGTGTACGTGGCAATAGACTATTTTCACATGAAAATGCAGTTGGATAAGCGGTCAGCAGAAGTGAAGGTTCGTATTTCCAAGGTGCTTGCAAGTTTGCGTCATAAAGTATAATGTAGTATCTCAGCAAGATCCAGAACAAAGCAGGTATGTTAAACTGGAGACGAATACCCACTGTGGATGATGTAATCCAAGAATGGTAGAATCCTCTATGAGAAACATATTAAGAAGTTCAAATATATGAGCTCCTTGTTAATGGCATCAACCTTTGATCTTGTACAGGGAAAGTAGGCTTTTCAATTATCACTGTATGTTCCATTTAAAAACAGAAATTCAATAGAGTCCACAATGTCCATTCACAAATCTGGACTATGCATGCTTAACAAAAATAACATGTTCTCAGGATACAAACAGTATAATGGAAATATAATACATGCTTTTCTATGGCACTTGGGGTCATTGTTATGAGGAAAAGAAAAGCAAAAGAACGTAAGTAAATGTGACCTTTTTCACATCTCTAAACACAGGTGTGTTCAGGTCTCTGTCTATCAAATTTGGATCTGACATTTGATTTGTTTTAATTGTTTCAGTACAAAATGGCAAAGAAATGGGTGTTGGGGTCCTTTTGGTGTGTGATGCAGACACTCTGCCCAACGGCACAATCAGCTCCTAGACTGCAGACAGACAGTACAGTAGATCAAAGACCCTCCCCAGCCTGGGACTGGATAAAAAAAGGAGTAGCTGTTAATCTGACAGCAAAGTACAATCCAGAGTCCTGAATGGATCACAGCACTGACCCTTCTCTCCAAGTCTAAAACTGGCACTACACTGGTAGAATTTTGTTTGATAATTTTTGTTTTAAAGCGGAGATCCAGCTCCCCCATTAAAAAATGTAAAGTCAGCAGCTACAAATACTGTAGCTGTTGACTTTTAATATTAGGACCATAGCCGATTTTTCAATCGGCTCTCGGGTGGTGCCGCCGCCATTCCTTGTAAGGGAAATTGGGAATGAAGCTTTACAGCTTAACAGTCAGTTCCCTTCTGTGCATGTGTGAAGCATGCTGCTCTTTGTGAATGGCCTGGTGGCGTAGAAAGGAGGAGGGGGCGAGCTTCCGGTGGCTCCTCACTGTGGCAAGGTCACCCGGAAGTGGGGATGGATACCTATCAAAAACAGGTACCTGATCCCCCCAAAAGGTGGAAAATGTGGCAGCAGAGGGGGGCAAGGAAGCAAACAAATGGAGCATCCCCTTTTGAGTGGAGTTTCGCTTGAAGAATATTCTTATGATTTTCGAGTGGGGTCAAATTTAGGCTTGTTTTTGAGTGCAGTAACAACAAATTCAAAGGAGGACGGTGGAAACCTTTTATAATGGTGGGCTCAATTCACAAGGCGGAACCTACCATTTTAAGAAATGTGGTAAAATACAGCTCAGTGTTTTTACATTTAAAAAAAAAAAAGAAAACATTTACAAAAACCACTACTAAAATACAACATGTGCTATTTTATGAAGTGAAGTTAAAAAACAGTAACTGTCATGGTTGTTAAGGAGTGGGTGGCCACTGCGTCCTTAACAACTGATGAGTCATCAGCTGTCAGAGGTGTTCCTAAATCCATACCGGGCCTTTTGGATCTGGTATGAATATTAAGGAGAACCCCATGCCAAATTTATTAAAAAAATGATGAGGGGTCCCTCCAAAAATCTATACCAGACCCTTATTCCTGCATGCAGCCCGGCAGGCCAAGAAAGGTAGGGGGGGAGCGAGGGCCCCCCTGAACCATGTGAGGCCAAATGCCCTCAACATAGGGGGTGCTTTGGGGTAGATGGGGCTCTGCCCTCAAAGCACTTTGTCCTTATGTTGATAGGGATAAAGGCCTGTTCCCCACAACCCTGGTCTGTTTGCATGCGGGGGGGCTTATCTGACTTTAACAAGGGGGCCCCAAGATGCCAGCTCCCCATGTGAATAAGTATGGGGTACACAGCACCCCCTACTCATTCCCCAAAAAAGTGTTGGAAACATAAAAAAGCAGACACAGTTTTTGATAAGTCCTCTATTTAAAAAAAGAATGTCCTCCAGTGTAAATTCATCATCAATCACGATGACGGGCGCCACCTCTGACCCCCCCACACCTGACACTGGCTCCTGCTGGACGTCATCGACCCGGCATACCCCGGTCAGTGACATCACAAAGGGTAGTGCCACCCGGTGAATGAGTTTTTTTTTTTTTAGCAGCGGGGGCAGCGGAGCTATAAAATGGTGGGAGCCAGAGTCGAGTGTTTACCTCTTTTTTTTTGGTGGTTGATGGTGGAAATGGTCATCCTGATTGATGATGAAGCTACTCTGCGGGACATTCTTTTTTATATATAAGGACCTGTCAAAAGCTATCTGCCTTTTTATTTACTTTTTCAGCACTTTTTTGGTGAATGAATAGCAGTGCTATGTACCCCATACTCATTCACATAGAGGGGGGCCAGGATCTAGGGGCCTTATTGTTAAAGGGGACTTCTAGATTTAGATAAACCCCCCAACCGCAGACTTCCACAACCACAGCGCATCAATCCACCTGCCCCAAAGCTCCCATGTTGAAGGCATGTGGCCTGTTATGGTTCAGAAGGGAGGGTGCTCACTTGTCTCCCCCCTTTCCTGACCGACCCAAGACATTTTTACATTTTGGCACAGGGTTCCTCTCAAAATCCATACCAAACCTGAAGGGCTTGGTATGGATTGGGGGGACTCCCCACCGTTTTTTTCCCCTTGATTTCTCTTATTTTTGTAATGCCGGCAAATCTTTTCTTTACATTCATCTGTCAGCAGGGAACCCCACTGACAGCTGATCACTCATTGGTTGTTAAGGACAAGGCTCTTTAAAAACCAGTTCAAATCATACACATTTCTTAAATACCACATGCCTGGACCACTACTTAATTACCTCATACATTTAATTATTTATTTTCCTTCTGTGAATTGAGTTTAATGCCTGTCCATGCGCCATTGGCTCCTGCTGTTCTCAATCAAAGCCAGTCAGCCAATCAGGAGAGAGATGGGGCAGGCCCGACCACAACTCCATATCTGAATGATATTTTGCAGGTGACAAAATGTGCATTTATTATTTTTTGTTTCTGGAGCCTCTAGAGCACAGGTGTCAAATACAAGGCCCGTGGGCCGAATCCAGACAATTTCATGTGACCCTCGCACCTCTCCTACAGCTACAGGAAAGCTCCAGCCCTCCTCTGGTCCTCCTCCAGACTCCTACTGTCTGCTTTCAAGCAATGCATCCAGCTTCTTCCCAGCAGCAGCATAAGGTAAGGGGGGTGCACTGTGATGTAAGGGAGAGTGGGGGACTCAACTTCTGATGGTGGGGTGGCTCTTAACATCTAATGTAATGTGAATAAGAGGGGATGCGCTGGACATCTAATCTTACAGATACAACCGACCCTTTTGAGGGCAATCATAATGCTGATGTGGCCCACAATGAAATTGAGTTTGACACCCCTGCTCTAAAGCATTGCACCAGCGGTCAGCAGATCTTTGGTGCCATGCAGGTCTCCTGTAGACCTATCAGTGTATCTGTCTACCCGTACATCATACTGGAAAGCAGATACAATCTGACAGGAAGACTCAATGAACTACCACAGTGCTCCACAGCACCATGGCAGTTCATTGACAACTGCAAGCCAAGAGCCGCAAAGGCTGTTGGGACTTTTACTTTTCCATTCTCCGAGGACTGTGAATGAGCGATGTGTCCAGACATGCAGGATTTTTTTTTCAATTGTGCAAGGGCTTGGGGGGAGCCGGGGGGCCAGTCCGTTTATAACATGTTACATGTTTCACCCTGAATATGGGTGTACCATGTACCATGTTAGGAAAGGTGAACTTATCCTTTAAATCATTAATCCAGCCGCTAAAAAAAATCTTAACCTCCCTCTGACTCCCTTACCTATCCTGCACCCTAAAAACTGACCCTTTACAACTTAAACTCAATCTTAACTCCTACATCCTAACATTAAACCTAAAAGTAAAAATTCCCCCAAATACTTAAAGTGGATGTAAACCCCAATTTTTTTTTTTTTTTTTGATGTCACAATGTAGAGTAAAATATTTCCTATCATCTATGCCCAGTCTTGCCACACAGAGTTAATCTTATCTTATGTTATGTTTTGTTTATCATAACATGAGGTGATCCAAAGTTCATTGTTTATTACCAGGATGTGTTATGTGGGGGAGGGGTGGTTTTCTCACTTTTTATACCTCATGTTATGATAAACATAACATACCATATGATAAACATATCTGAGCTAGATATGTAAATAACCTGTCACTCAAAGCAAGAAGAGAAAAAACTGACTTTTTATTTAGGCAGGTATTCATCTGGAAGGCTGTTCATTTTACTGAACATTGAAAGAGGATTTCTCAGATCTGGATTAACTCTGTGTGGCAAGACTGGGCACAGATGATAGGAAATCTTATACGCTACATTGTGACATAAAAAAAAATAAAAAAAAATTCAGGGAAATTATTAAAGTTTAAATATTTGATTAATTATCATCAAAATGTATATTAAAAATGTTAAGTCCTATCCTGTGTCCCTCAACCCCCCCCCCCTTCCTATTTCAACCATATCTAGACATTTATAACCCATGCTCAGCAAGCCATATCTCTCTCTTTAAAGAGATTTCAACACTTCAGAAAACTTTAGGACTTATGGGAAGAATGCCAGGGCATGTGAAATGTTGCAATAATAAACACATTGCAATACCAACTATCTGGTCTATACACATTCATAACATTTGTATGGGAACACTGATTAAGATCTGGCCATTTACTGTTGTACATAGTGACACTTACAACATTCCAAAGGTGCCTAAATGAAACCCACAGACTCATATAATAATTGTGAATCAAATACATTTCATACTTTAGTTGGGCTTGTCTAAATAAACACCAATGAGAGCAGTAGCTTATAAACACAACTTACTAACATGTGTAAAATCAATTTTGAGTGTAAAACAGAGTTTACAAAGAGGCCTTTTGACAGCAAGTAAGCATTTACTTATATAAAGCATCATAAAAATGTTTATGTATCCTGCCTAGATTCTGGAGAGATGACCTGTTTTCCATCCTGTAAACAACAAACCCTCTGTGGCCAATGCGTGCAAGAACTAGCTATGATGGATTTCATAAGTTCCATATACAATTTGACACTCAGAAGGCGGCTACAGACACAATGTTTACTTTGTGTATTGACCAGCCATGCTTAATGGACAGAATGCACCATCTGTACAATCTTCACTTGGCTGCACATTTATCTCTGTTGTAATGATAAATATGTTTTTTTTTTTTCTTTTTCATTTTATTTGCGTGAAGGAGAAAAAAGGCAACAGAATTTTTTTTAAATTTGGTTAAGAAACCCCAGAAATATGCAATAAAAATATAACCTTCTTAAAATAAATGCCAAAACTACCACCAATCAGGTGATGGGATCTGGCTGCCCCGTACCCATTTTCAAAAGATGCAGCCAATGAGAAAGGATTACTGTGAGGCTCAATTTGGTAGAGATTTTATCCACAATATGCACAGTAGGCTTATCATAGGGAATACACAATGTGCTGCATGGGTTTTAATGTCTGAAAGGTTCATCTAGAGGGCACACTGATTTAATAAAGGCAAATAGGCACTTTTCAAGAACATTTTCCCTTAACTTAGTGAATGAGTTAAAGGGGTTGTAAAGGTAAAAATTCCCTAAATAGCTTCCTTCACATTAGTGCAGTCCTCCTTCACTTACCTCATCCTTCCATTTTGCTTTTAAAATGTCATTATTTCTTCTGAGAAAACATCACTTCCTGTTCTTCTGTCTGTAACTACACACAGTAATGCAAGGCTTTTTCCCTGGTGTGGAGAAAGCCTCTTAAGGGGGAGGGGGCGAGCAGGAGTGTCAGGACGCCCACTAACACACAGCTCCTTTCTCTATCTGCAAAGTAGAGTGTCCTGACACTCCTGCTCGCCCCCTCCCCCCTCAAGAGGCTTTCTCCACACCAGGGAGAATGCCTTGCATTATTGTGTGTAGTTACAGACAGAAGAACAGGAAGTGAGGATTTCTCAGAAGAAATAAGGACATTTAAAAGCAAAATCGAAGGATGAGGTAAGTGACGGAGGACTGCACTAAGGTAAAGGAAGCTATTTAGGGAAAACATTTTTCCTTTACAACCCCTTTAAAGCTGTGATTCCCTTGCCAAGTTAATATGCTATTTGACTTTAACCTGCTGAGTGGTATTCCCGAGTGTGGCTCGGGGTGAATTTTTCATACCAAAATCGGTAACCCCGAGCCACACTTGGGATTGCATTGCAGGATCCATGTAGAGGTTACTTACCTTGTCCCCTGGATCCTGCAATGTCTCCCCGCTGTGATCTGCGAGCCGTTGTGTCTCGCTTGATTCGTAGGGGCCGAGCTTCGTTCCCTGCGAGCGGCGTGACGCACGGGGACAGAATTCGGCTCCAAATTCAAAAAGTGAAAAACACAGTATAGATACAGTATACTGTAATGTTACAGATTACATTACTGTATCAAATAAATACACATCCCATTTGTCGCTAGTGGTCTGTCCAGTGCCCTGCATGTATTTTTATATTATAAATACTTTTCTTTCTGCCTGGAAACTGGAGATTGTCCATAGCAACCAAAAAGTGTCCCTTTACATCAAAAGTGCTTTTAGATCAGCTAGAAAACAGCAATAATAAATTAGAATTACTTGCAGAATTAAGCGATAGTGATTTGTGGGGAAATTCGTCATCAAACACTGAAAGTAATGACAGCGACAATTCTGCAACTGAGAAAATTTCAGCGTTTTTGATTTGATTACATTATTGAATCATTTTTATTAATATTATATTATTATTTGTTATAATTATTTATAGTTATTTAATATATTATAATTTCGTGTTTCAAACTTTATCATACCCGGGATGTCTGCTAGACTGTTGTTTGGACAGATTTAAGTGAGTTATTTCTAAGAATTACAGGCCTGCAATATAAAACGCCAAATTTCCATGCAAAAAATGGTACTGCTTTCGGCATCAAAAATCTGACATAATCATATCACCAGAGAGGTTAATGAATCTAATCAATCATAGGGGTTGATTTACTAAAAGCAAATCCACTTTGCACTACAAGTGCACTTGGAGATGCAGTCGCTGTAAACCCGAGGGGGACATGCAACGAAAAAAAAAAAAAAAGCATTTTTGCTTGCACATGATTGGATGATAGAGATCAGCAGAGCTTTACCCTATTTACTAAGCTCTGGAGGAACTACACTTGCAAAGTGCACAGTATCTTTGCCTTTAGTAAATCACCCCCAATGTGTTTTTGTTTTACATATTCATTGTACTAGTTTCTTATTATTAATAAAATATTAGTAGAATGTCAGTGCTCTAACCTGCATCTCCAATTTTTAGATTAATGTCCCCCAGCTCCTAAAATGTATCTGGGATTAGCAGACCCCAGATTAAAAAAAAATAAAAAAAATATATGAAATAAAAAAAAGGAATTACTTTACACCCCATCTTTCGGTGGGCTCATCTCACAGGTGAGGGAGACATTACTGGATCCTAGGAAAGCCAAGGATCTAAAATCCCATGAGACTCCGATATATATCTCAAATCCTGCACCTTATTTTTCCCTGGATCACATGGCGAGGTCCACTTTAGTTGTACCATGATCTGTACATCTGTGCATGTTTTATTGTATAAATACTAATAATATACATTTTTATTCATGGCCTTATATGTTTTAAAACAAGGTCTCAACATTGTAGGCTAGTTAGATATCTAAGAAAAAACAGTAGCAGCCAATAATATTCAACATGACTAATATATACATCTCTGTTGGTCAGTTGTTGGGGGTTTCTGGTACAGACTGCTGTCACCTATAGAAATCCGGATTGTCACCTGATGTGGCTGAAATGAAATAGTGATGATTATATTATGCCTAATGATAAATTTACTCTAGACCAAGGGTCTCAAACTGCCGGTCCTTCAGCTGTTGCGAAACTACAAGTCCCATCATGCCTGGAAGGCCGCCAGTTTCAGACCCCTGCAGTCTAGACCTTTCACTTTTTAAATAGTAATTAAACACAACCCCTCCAGGCAGGTTGATCATATAAGGAATAACAGCCCTAATATAGTAATGGTGGCTGACCTTCTTAAGAATGGAAAAGGCACACTAACTAATTAAAACCAGCTTCAAATATTTGGCTGAGTTTGACTTGCATTGGGTACATATTACTGGCCAGGCTATGTCAGTAAGGCACTAGCCATAGTACAGATGAAGCTTCAATAAGTACATGGGTGCGCAGTTGCAGATATGCGGTAGCCTGTCATTTTCAGTTTAACCGTGCGCAGCCCCCATCACTAATGTTGGTGCCAATGGGACTATTTAAGCTGCAGCAGTTCTATTAGCCAGTGCTGTCTGATTTACAGCTATTATCATTGTTCCTATATCTGTTCCTGTATTACATTTGGTTATTGACCCAGCTTGCCCTGACCTTGATTGTATGCTACCTGCACTGACCTTGACCTGTCTCTGGATTTGTTTTGCCTCCTGCTCATCTGCCTGATTCTACGTTGCTGACTTCTACGATACTGCTTGTATCCTAATAAATAAAAAAGGTGGGTGGAAAAATATCACCCAACTACGATTGATAAGGGCTCACAATCCTTGTATCCTGTATATTCTCTACCTGCATTTACATCTTTTGCTGACCTGGCTTGTCTGTCCTTCCATCCAGTCACCCCCCTGTCCTGCTCTGCATGCTACCGGTTCTTGCCGGTCCTTCACCTGGTGAGTGCTGCCAGTTCTTCGCCACCTGTCAGCTAAATCTCAAGCACCTGATGCTCGCTGCCTGCCCAATCCAGAGTCTGCTGTTTCAGCGATCAGACTCATCTCTAGCAATGCACCTGCTACCCACTGCTGCAGGTGACAAAACATCTTACAGGCACTCATACCTCGTTGCACTCCTGTGGCCACTGTTGCAACATCAGTTTTCTCAGAGTCGGGGCTGTACAAGAGGCATCCCTCCACATCAGGCTCTGCCACAAGCTATGTGACAGGCTACTACAAACATTTCAAAGATTTTTTTTCTGCTGGGACAAGTCACAATGATGCTTTTTTTTTATTTTATTGAAAACAGTAATTTTACTTACCGAAATCTTTGGTTTAGCTCCATGGCCATATACCTGAGCTGATGTACAATCTGTAGTGTATGCCTGAGCTATATTCCTTAATGAGTGACATGAGGGAGAAACATCTCCTGCACCAAAAACGGTGGCCTAAGGAACAAACACAAAAGGTACATGCTTAGAATCTGACAGTTGGCAATCATTGCAAACTACTATCAATGTCTAGACAGCAATGAGATGTGCCGATTTCTGGAGTTAAAATCAATACTTAAAACAGGCTGGCAGTAAGTCAGTAATTCAGATTCTAACTGTCAGGCCTCGTACACACGACCGAGAAACTCGTCCTAAAAGAAACATAGTTTCCCTCGACGAGTTCCTTGTCAGGCTTGTCGAGAATCTTGTCAAGCATTCTTTGCATACACACTGTCAAGACAAAATTTTGTTTTCTCAAACGCGGTGACGTACAACACATACTACGGCACTATAAAGGGGAAGTTCGATTCCACTGGCACAACCCTTGGGGCTGCTTTTGCTAATCTCATGTTACTGCGTGTTAAGTAAAAGTTTGGTGAGAGACGATTCACGCTTTTCAGTCTGTTACAGCGTGACGAATGTGCTATCTCCATTACGAATGCTACTTTTACCGAAGGCACGCTCCCATCTCATACTTTCTTCTCAGCATGCGCGGGTTTCTAAGCATACACATGAACGTGTTTCTCGTCGTAAACCAGCCCGACAAGAAACACGACGGGGAAATTGAGACTCCTGACGAAGAAAAAGAGAACTTGTTCTCTTTTTTTCTCGTCGAATTCCACAACAGTTTTCTCGACGAAAAACATACACACGACCGTGCAAAAAAGCTCTGCCACCAAGTATCTTGATGGATTCTGTTAAGGAAAGCGGTCGTGTGTACGAGGCCTGACAGGTGATACCTTGGAATCATCCATGCTATAGATTGTATGGAAAATCTATAATTGATGTAAAGGTTGAACACAAAGGCATTGGCATGGATTTTGCTGAGTTTCCCAATGCAATCCCAATTTATATTGCAAATCCTTTCATGCCTCCTTAGCATAACAAGATTGACTTAGGCCTCGTACAAACAACCGTTTTCCTCGACAGAATTCATCAAGAAACTTGGTGGCAGAGCTTTTTTTGCAGAGGAAAACGGTTGCGTGTATGTTTTTCGTCAAGAAAACTGTCGTGGAACTCGACGAGAAAAAATGAGAACAAGTCGGGAGTCTCAATTTCCTTTTCGCGTTTCTCGTCGGGCTGGTTTACAACGAGAAACACGTTTATGCTTAGAAACCCGCGCATGCTCAGATTAAAATATGAGACGGGAGCGCACCTTCGGTAAAAGTAGCACTCGTAATGGAGATAGTACATTCGTAACAGACTGAAAAGAGCGAATCGTCTCTCACCAAACTTTTACTTAACACGCAGTAAAATGAGATTAGTAAAAGCATCCCCAAGGGTGGCGCCAGTGGAATCAAACTTCCCTTTATAGTGCTGTCGTACGTGTTGTACGTCACCGCGTTTGAGAACGAGATTTTGTCTTGACAGTGTGTACGCAAAGAAAGCTTGACAAGATTCTCGACAAGCCTGACAAGGAACTCGTCGAGGAAAATGATGTTTTCGTGTGTACAAGGCCTGACCTTACTGATTAAAAATCATTACTCTTAATCGTACAATTCATACGGTAAAATATATTGGCTTAGTGCAAGTGTGGGATTGGTACTATTCATACCCACAGATCTTAGTACAGTTCTGCATATCTCAAGTTAAGTGTACTATACATGTTTTCAAAATCTAAAGGAGAATTTTAGCTTATATTAATTTCTTCTCAAGCAATACAGTTATGTCAAAACTATTACTTTGTAATATGTTGTTAAAGTGACTATGGCTTTGGACGAAAGTTCTGTCACATCTAGGTACAATTGGAACTCCGTTGTTCTCCCCCTCCCCCTCACATTCTTATTAGCCCATCATTATGAGGTGCTACCTTCTAGGACAACAGGAATTTTTGGAAGGGAGCAGGCAAGATCCATCACTACAAGGACGTGCCAGAACTTTTTTGTTATCTCTATTATGAGTATATATACAGTATCTCACAAAAGTGAGTACACCCCTCACATTTTTGTAAAATTTTTATTATATCTTTATAAGTAACAACTCTGAAAAAATTACACTTTGCTACAATGTAAAGTAGTGAGTGTACAGCTTGTATAACAGTGTAAATTTGCTGTTCCCTCAAAATAACTCAACACACAGCCATTAATGTCTAAACAGCTGGTAACAAAAGTGAGTACACCCCTAATTAAAAATCTCCAAATTGGGCCCAAAGTGTTAAGATTTTGTGTGGCCACCATTATTTTCCAGCACTGCCTTTACGCTCTTGGACATGGCGTTCACCAGAGCTTCACAAGTTGCCACTGGAGTCCTCATCCACTCCTCCATAAGGGCATCACGGAGCTGGTGGTTGTTAGACCTTGTGCTCCTCCACCTTCTATTTGAGGATGCCCCCACAGATGCTCAATAAGGTTTAGATCTGGAGACATGCTTGGCGAGTCCATCAACTTTACCCTCAGCTTCTTTAGCAAGGCAGTGGTCATCTTGGAGGTGCGTTTGCGGTCATTATCATGTTGAAATACTGCCCTGGTGCCCAGTCTTCGAAGGGAGGGGATCATGCTCTGCTTTGGTATGTCACAGTACATGTTGGCATTTATAGTTCCCTCAATGAACTGTAGTTCCCCATTGCCGGGAGCACTCATGCCGCCCCAGACCATGACACTCCCACCACCATGTTTAGAGTCTCAGAGGAAAAGCTGGGTCCATAAAGACATAAATGAGCGAGTTTGGGGTGAAGAAACTTGACCTCATCCTGATAGAACACCTTTGGGATGAATTAGGGTGGAGACTGCTAGCCAGGTTTCCTCGTCCAACATCAGTGCCTGACCTCACAAATGCGCTTCTGGATGAATGGTCAAACATTCCCATAGACACACTCCTAAACCTCTTCCCAGAAGATATGAAGCTGTTATATCTGCAAAGGGTGGGCCAACTCAATATTGAACCCTACAGAACAAGAAGCCATTAGAGTTCATGTGTGTGTAAAGGCAGATGTCCCAATACTTGACAATACAGTGTGTGTGTGTGTGTGTGTATATATATATATATATATATATATTATCATAGAGGGTATAATATTGACATCAAAAATCATTACACCTGCCAATCATCTTATGTTGTATACATAATAATGTGTCCATGTGGGTTATTATATGTGGGAGAAACCACCTAAAGGCCCCTTTCACACTGGGGTGGGAGGTGTGTTGGCGGTAAAGCACCGCTATTTTTTCGTGTCGCTATTTGGCTGCTAGCGGGGCGGTTTTACCTCCGCTAGTGGTCGAGAAGGGGTTAAAAACCACCGCAAAGTGCCTCTGCAGAGGCCTTTTGCCAGTGGTATAGCCGCAGTGTCCCATTGATTTTAATGTGTAGGAGCGGTGGAGGAGCGGTATACACGCCGCTCCTTCACCGCTCCAAAGATGTGGCTAGCAGGACTTTTTTCGCCGTCCTGCTAGCGCACCGCTCCCGTGTGAAAGCTCTCAGCCCTCAGCAGCGGCTGTTTAGGGTCGGTTTGCAGGTGCTATTTTTAGCAAAATAGCGTCTGCAAACCGCTCCAGTGTGAAAGGGGTCAAAAGGTAAAGATAGGATTACTAGACACAAGTTTTCCATCAGCGATAAATTAGACAAATTACCCCTAGCCCGACATTCTATAGAGAAGGGACACACTGTTTCTCAATTAAGATTTATGTTTATAGATGGTATACCCAAGAACAGACTTGGAGGGAATAGGGAATTAACCCTTAGAAAGTGGGAGGTTCAATGAATACACTGTTTAAATACATTATTGCCTAATGGATTGAATTCTGATTTTGATTTATATTTATTTCTTTGATTTATTATTTCCTTTTTTTTTAAACAGCAATGTTTGTTTATATTTATTTTAAATTCTATATCTGGTTCTATACAGAGCTTTTTTTCTTAGAAAATAGGTGCAGGAACTCAACCACGACCCCGTTCAGATTTCAAAAACAGTAGAAGGTTCTTAAAGGGGCATTAAATACCAGTATTGCATTACATACAGAGTGCAGAGTTCAGGGGGTTACACACAGAGTGCAGAGCTGTCACTTGTAAACACATAAACCAGACTTCTGTGTTTACAAGTGATTGTGGTGAGCAGGCACTAAAGGGTCTGAGCCAGAGGTGGTGGAACTGAGTTCCGCCAAGTTCCCCCTGAAAAAAAGCCCTGGTTCTATACATGTATTCACTATATGTGTTTTGTTCTTCCTTAGTGCATACCTAATGTAAGTGATAGCACCTGGTGACCCATGATTCCATATATGTCTACATGTTTCCTTAATTTGTTAATTATCCTCATTGGTACTAAATGACTGATTAATTGATTGATCCCATATGAGATAGGAGTGTATAAATATGCTTGTAAAGATCATTATCATTGTATGTGTCCTGCTCTGAAGAAGGGCGCTATCTGTATAACCTCAAACCGTCATGCATTTGACACTAAATGGAATTTGAATTTTCCTAATAAATTTTAAGTGCAGCAATCCCATCTGATTGTTATTTCTATAAAAATGTTCTTTTATATTGGCTTTCCAAAAACAACAAATGCAGTAATGAAATTTTGGAAGTCAATATTAAAAGGTATATACGTCTACAAAATAGTTTTTGCTTCTTGTATATTTTGTAAAACCCAATACAAATATTATGTGGTAAATAACAAATACAGTTAGGCTCCGTGTACACGGGACGTTTTTACAACTGCTTCTAAATGATTAAACTTGACAGATAGTAACCCACGTTTAAAACATCCATTTTGCTGCGTTTACATGCCGCATTTTTTTTTAAATGGGCAAAGACGCCTATAAACGAAACGTTACTAAACGCGGGTTATCGCGTTTAGCCACGTTTGCCGTCTGAAACTTGGAAATCTTCTGCATCTAAACCCATTTTTTTGGTTTAAAAGAAACACTGTTAAACGCAACTGCCTAATAATGGCAATAAACTAGACTGTGTACATGGTCACATAGGACAACATTGAATGAGTTCAGTTGAAAAAAGTGTCTAACTGCCTCTGAACGTACGTTTAGCAGCGTCCCGTGTACATGGGGCCTAATATAGAGAGGATGGATCAAAAGTATATTGCAGTATAACACATGGGTAGTAAAATAGTGCATTTTGTATAGAGATGGACGCATCAGACCAAAAGAGGGACGACTGGGGTTGCGTGAGGAACAGAGGGGATTTGGTCTCATAGAGGGACAGTTCCTCCAAATGAGGAATAGTTGTGAGATATGAAAAGCCTTTGAAATGTCCTCTTTATAATGTTATATATGCAGATTTGCGAAATCACAATTTTCTCTTCAGTAAACAGAGCGCTTAATGTTCCTGTAATCTTTTATTAACCTGCAAAGTGTTTACAAGCTGTAGACATCTGTAAGAGATTAGGGATGTGCAGTGATGTCATTGCGCAGATATTTATGGCTGTGTGAAAGCTGTGCTTATAGAAAAATAACATGGAAAAGCTGTATGTTAAAGACATTCATTTTTCTCCGCTGCATCAGCAGTAAGGAATAAAAATAAAATGTAAAATAGTTTAGTTAATAACAAGGCAGCAAATGTCGCACAAATGTATGTTAGACAAACAGAAATGTGTTTTAATAATTTTGTAAAAGGTGCTAGACACAATTTACATGTTAGGAATAGAAGCAGACTATTTTCACTGAATGCAGTGCGAACTTCCAAACACTGTTTTCCTTTTGGATGGCTCCCTCTGCTGTTTGCATGCTGCAATGGAAATTTTGTAGCTGCTATTTTAGTTACTTAGTAATTTAATTAGTAAAGTAATACATTGGACACTGCAGCCATTTTATTACGGTTTCTGAATAAATCCAGGTAAGGTGCTAAACAAATTTAATCAGCCACACATTGTGTATGAAATATTTTAACCTCAAATGTTAATTCTGATAAGCTAATGGCGCTATGACAAACACTGGTTAATATTTTGATTTACTAAAGAAAAAAAAAAATTCTGCTTCCTGACCCCCAAGCCGCTATTTGCTAGAACACCATTTGTGGACCAGTGACTATAGTGGCAGGATTTATGCCTTATCAACAGTTAATAATATTTAAGTTTAATTAAATTTATTATCGTTCTACAAAAAAAAAAAAAATTACAAATGTATTACATACAAACATCAAATGATGCACATAAAAACAGACGGAGTGACAAAAAACATACACACAGTAAAAAAAAAAAAATATGCACCTCCCCTCAGTCTAGGTTACCTTGATACCTCCAGACTTGAAAAGCCATACAACTCGGGAGAATATTTTCTGGGGGAATTTGAAGCTTGGTGGTACGAGAGGCAATTTTCCTGAATTGCCTGCCAGGACAGAGGCAGCTCTTTAATAAGGCAAATTAGGCGGTCGCCTAAGGCCTCACACTCACAGGGGCCTCGTGGCCGCCTAATTTGCTTCTGCTCAATCACTGTGTCCTAGATCCGTGCAACTTTCTGCAGCCATTTTTATTTGCTTGAATTTTTTTACCCATTATGGGCATGAGTGTGGCCCCCCGTGTCTAAGTTTTGCTTAAGGCCTCACAAAGCCTAGAGCCACCTCTGTGCCAAGAAGTAGCAGTGTAACCACTTCAGCTCCAGAAGATTTGACCCCCTTCATGACCAGGCCAATTGTTGCTATTGGGCACTGCACTACTTTAACTGGTGATTGGGCGATCATACATGCTGTACCCAAATGAAATAGAGCTTTCTTTTGGTGGTATATGATCATGGCTGGGTTTTTTATCTTTTGCAATATAAATGAAAAAAGAACAACAATTTTGATAAAAAAACAAACACATATATATATATATATATTTATATATATATATATATTTTTTTTTTTTACTTTCTGCTATAAATTTCAAATTTCTTCCAACGTTTGGCCAAAATATTCCTCTACATTTTTGTGATAAAAAATAAAAATCACAATAAGTGTATATTGATTGTTTTGCGTGAAAGTTATAGAGCCTACAAACTATGGGATATAAACATTTTATACTACTGGGAGCAATCAATTACTTATATTGGGATGGCTGCAGCGCAAGCGTAAATTGCCGGGATGGCGTCTATGTACATACCCCCGTGCATGAGCTGTCTAAGAGACTCGGCTGATCATAGATCGGAGTAAGGGGCTGACCCCTTTCTACGTGATCAGCTGTCAGCCAATATAAGCAGATCACCTGATGTAAACAGACCCGGTAATTGTGAAAAAAAGCCGATCATTGGCTTCTGTCAGAGGGGCATCAGCTTTGAACAGGTACAGCCACTGCCGCCTCATCTGTGTCCACCAGTGCCACCTGCAAGTGCCCACCAGTGCCACCTACCAGTGCAAATCAGTGCTATTTATCACTACCCACCAGTGCAAACTATCAGTGCCACCTATCAATGCCCACCAGTGCCACTGATCAGTGCTGATCAGTGCTGCCAATCAGTGCCCATCAGTGTCTCATCATCAGTGCTCCCTATTAGTGTCACCTACCAGTGCCTATCAGTGCCCATCAGTGCCACCTATCAGTGCCCTTCAGTGCCACCCATCAATGCCACCTATCATTGCCCACCAGTGCCATCTCATCAGTACCCATCAGTGCTGCTTTATTAGTGTCCATTTGTGCCCCCTTTTCAGTGCAGCCTATCAGAGCCCATCAGTACAGCCTATCAGTGCCTATTAATGTGCATTAATATAGCCTCATCAGCGCACATGAATAAAGGAGAAAATGTTTATGAAAAAAGATGAAAACTGATATTTTTTTCTCATTTTGCGGTCTATTTTTTTTTGTTTGTTTAGCAAAAAATAAAGAACCCCAATAGTGATTAAATACCACCAAAGGGAAGCTCTGTTTTTGTGGGAAAAAAAAGATAAAATGTTTGTTTAGGTAAACTTAGATACAGTGTGCAATTGTCATTCAAAGTGCGAAATTGACCTGGGCAGGAAGAGGGTTTAAGTGCCCAGTAGGCAGTTGGTTAAAGGTTAATTTACCACATCTGTGGCTTTTTAGATTGCAATCAGCATCTGTGTATAAATTGTCAATGAGTTTGTTAGCTCTCACATGGATGCACTGAGCAGACTGAGCATGCTAGATACCGAGTCATGGAGAAAAAAAACTGTCAAAAGACCTGCATAACAAAGGTAATGGAACTTCATAAAGATGGGAAAAGGATGTAAAAAGAGATCCAAAGCCTTGAATATGCCAGTCAATACTGTTCAGTGACTTCTTAAGAAGAAGAAAGTTCATGGATCTTTTACTGCCAAGCCAAGGTCAGGTAAACCAAGGAAAATTGCAGCAACAGATGCCAGTAGAATTATTTGGGATACAAAGAAAAACCCACAGGTAACCTCAGGAGAAATACAGGCTGCACTGGAAAAATATGGCATGGCTGTTTCAAGGAGCACAATACGATGATACATGAACAAAAATAAGCTGCATGGTCAAGTTGCCAGAAAGAAGCATTTACTGCACCAAAGCGATGAAAAAGACTGGTTACAATATGAGGAAAGATGAGAAGAACTGAATTTATTCACTTTTGAGAAGAGGAGATTAAGGGGAGATATCTTTATAGCAGGTCTGTAGTCTCTGACCACCTCCGCTAGTACTGTACATCTGCAGTCTCCGTCCTCTGGAGCATTATATATACAGGTGATACTCGAAAAATTTGAATACCATGCAAAAGTTCATTTATTTCACTAATGCAACTTAAAGGGGAGGTTCCCCTAAAAAGAAACTTTTAACATTGCCTGTCTCTTCTTAATAACATGTAGAATCGGCTGGTAGTTTAAAAAAAAAACGTCCGTACATACCATTTTCGGCATGTAGTCTCACCGTCGCTTCCGGGTCTGGCGGCCGGTGTAGGGCGTGCCTACTTGATTGACAGGCATCCGATCGACGCATACAGCGCGTCACGAGATGCCGAAAGAAGCCGAACGTTGGTGCGCATGCGCCGTATAGAGCCGCACCAACGTTCGGCTTCTTTCAGCATCTCGTGACGCGCTGTATGCGTCGATCGGATGCCTGTCCCCACACATCATACCCGGCTGCGGCGGTGAGACTACATGCCGAAAATGGTATGTACGGACTTTTTTTTTTTAAACTACCAGCCGATTCTACATGTTATTAAGAAGAGACAGGCAATGTTAAAAGTTTCTTTTTAGGGGAACCACCCTTTTAAAAGGTAAAACTAATATAGGAGAGAGACTCATTACATGCAAAGTAAGATAGTTCAAGAGGTGATTGGTCATAATTGTGATGATTATGGCTTACAGCTCATGAAAACCCCAAATCCACAATCTCAGAAAATAAGAATATTACATGCAATCAATAAAACAAGGATTGTACATAGAACAATATCGGACCTCTGAAAAGTAGAAGCATGCATATGTACTCAGTACTTGGTTTCGGCCCCTTTTGCAGCAATTACTTCCTCAATGCGTCGTGGCATGGAAGCTATCAGCCTGAGGCACTGCTGAGGTGTTATGAAAGACCAGGAGGCTTCAATAGCGGCCTTCAGTTTTTCTGCATTGTTCGGTCTCATGTCTCTCATCTTTCTTTTGGCAATGCCCCATAGATTCTATATGGGGTTCAGGTCAGGCGAGTTTAGTCATTGAATCAGGTTTTGGTGGTTTTGGCAGTGTGGGCAGGTGCCAAGTCCTGCTGGAAAATGAAGTCAGCATCTCCATAAAGCTTGTCTGTGGAAGGAAGCATGACGTGCTCCCAAATCTCCTGGTAGACGGCTGTGGTGACCCTGGACTTAATGAAGCACAGTGGACCAACACCAGCAGATGACATGGCTCCCCAAATCAACACAGACTGTGGAAACTTCACACTGGACGTCAAGCATCTTGTAGTGTGTGCCTCTCCATTCTTCCTCCATACTCTGGGTCCTTGGTTTCCAAATGAGATGCAAAATTTGCTCTCATCAGAAAAGAGGACTTTGGACCACTGAGCAACAGACCAGGTGTGTTTTTCTTTAGCCCAGGTAAGATGCTTATGACGTTGTTTGTTGTTTAGGAGTGGCTTGACAAGAGGAATACGACATTTGATGGCCAGGATCCGTCTGTGTGTGGTAGCTCTTGATGCACTGACTCCAGCCTCAGTCCAATCCTTGTGAAAGTCCCCAACACTTTTGAATGGCCTTTTCCTGACATTCCTCTCCAGGCTGCGGTCATCCCTGCTGCTTGTGCACCTTTTTCTTCCACACTTTTCCACTTCCACATATTTTTCTATTAATGTGCTTTGATACAGAACTTTGGGAACATCCAACTTCTTTTGCAATTACCTTTTGGTGTCAATGATGGTTTTCTGCACAACTGTCAGGTCAGCAGTCTTTCCCATAATTGTGATTCATACTGAACCAAACTAAGAGACCATTTAAAGACTCGGGAACTCTTTGCATGTGTTATGGCTTAATTAGCTGATTAGAGTGGGACACTTTTAGCCTAGAATATGGCACCTTATCACAATATTCTAATTTTCTGAGATTGTGGATTTGGGGTTTTCATGAGCTGTAAGCCATAATCATCACAATTATGACAAATCACGGCTTGAACTATCTTGCTTTGCATGTAATGAGTCTATCTCATATATTAGTTTCACATTTTAAGTTGCATTAGTGAAATAAATGAACTTTTGCAAGATATTCAAATTTTTCCAGTATCACCTGTATATAGAATATTATGCAAGACCCTTTGGTGCTTTCAGGGACTTCATCTGCGGCCTGTCATACCTCATCAGTTGACAACTGTTCTATACACACTGGGAAGCTTCCCCTCAGTAATAAACACTTGTCAGGTTGTTCTAACTATTAACTATAAAATCCAGAAGAAAAAAATGTTGTAGCTATATTTTTACTTGTATTTGTTAATTAAAATGATTACAATGTATAGTATTTCTGCTTTAAAGCATTCTAAAGATTTGCCCCAATTTAAAAAAATGCTTGGCAAAGGTGTGTCATGAACAAGAATTATTTGTCCAAAGCTCTCTTGCTGCCTTGCAAGTGTTTGACCAAAATATCATCCCAACTTAGCATGATGAAATGAGCGGTAATTCAGATTCAAACACATGGGAAAGAGTAGAAATGGCAGGATAATTATCTAAATGATGCTGTATCATAAGACTTGTCAGCATCTGCCAAAACAGAGATGTTTAATGAGAGGTAAATCTCAATTCTTTTAATCTGCTATGGGAAAAAAGGATTTTGAATTTGACTCTAAAATATAGCTGGTATTAAGCCACATTCATGGAGCGACTCCAAATTGATCAGTGATAGTGCACGATAATTGGCACACAGCAGTCAACTAGGTACACAATTAGTTTAATATGTTGCATGATTAAACTGGTCTTAAAATTACCTTGACTTTTCTTATTTAAAAGGTAACAAAATCTACTTTAAAAAAAGTAAAGTGCCTAATTTATAGAAGCAAGTAGAATGACATCTAAAACAAATGCCCTCTGAGATGCTGTCTTTGGAACTGTGTCAAGTACTGTCTGCAGGGTGAAGGACAGGAGGCAGATACAATACACACAGATACTGAATCGTTTTGGTTCACAAGACATCTTAGAATGTTTAAAACATATGAATAAGCACAACATACCCAGGTTTGGTTCAATGCAGGTTCAGCAACCATTACAGAAGTTTGGATCCCGAACCTCAATGGAGTCAATGGGAGTCAAATCTTAGATATTCGTAATTGTAATTGTAATTTTCTGGGCTAATAGGCAAGGGACTGCCAAAAAAAGGATACAGGGAGCTATTTAGTGGCCTTGGGAACATATTCCAAAAGAAAAAGAATAAACAAAAACATAGGGGCAGATTCAGGTAGAAATGCCTATCTTTAGGCATGCCTAGCGTCTGGCTTTTAAACTAGGCCGCCGCAACTTTTTCAGGCAAGTGCTTTATTCTTAAAGCACTTGCCTGTAAAGTTGAGGGGGCGTAGTGTAAAAGACCTGGCCAAATTCGGCGGGTAGGGGCGTGTATCATTTAAATGAAGCGCGTCCCCACGCCGAACAAACTCCGCATGCACCGGCTGTGATTGGTTCCACTGCGCATGCTCCAAATCTCGACGTCAATTCGACGTGAACGGCACTTACGCAAAGCCCTATTCGCAAACGTTTCACGTAAACGACGGGGAAAAAAGCGTTGGCGCGCCGTCCATACTTAACATTGCCTGCGCCTCATATAGCAGGCATAACATTACGACGGTACTACGCTAACGCAAATGACGTAAAAGAATAGCGCCGGGAGGGCGTACATTCGGGAATATAGGCTCATTTTCATATTTTAGATGGGAACGCCACCTAGCGGCCAGCCTAAAATATGAAAATAAGATTAGACAGCGTAAGAGACTTACGCATGTCTGATCTAAGTAAAATCTATGCTAAACTAATTTTATGAATCAGTGGCATAGATTGGACCCGTAAAACGCAGAGATAAGACGGCTTATCTGGAGATAAGCCGACTTATCTAGTACCTGAATCTACCCCATATTGTTTAGTGTCAGGATGGGTCTTTACAGGTGGCCAAAAAGGACAACATTGAAAATAAAAATAAAATCTTGTAAAGTACAATATCTTAAATTATATATACCGTACTTTGCATGTTGTTAATGTGGGGCTTATTTCTTGCCTTTATTAGCAGCTATAGCAAGAACTGCATATGGGGCATGCTGTGCTTGGGTAACCTAGAAACCGTGGTTGTTTTGTGGACTAAATTGTACCAGTATAATATGAGGTGCTCCACTGCAAACAAAGGACAGCTTTTTTGGTGTCACCAACAACTTCATGCTACTAAAAATGAAACACAAGTAAAATAAAGCTGAAAGAAAAAAGGTACAATAGCTAAGGAAAATCCAAACAGCAAGGCAAAAACAGTACAAGCAAAATAAAACCGTTTTTAATTGCAGATAAAAAGGAAAACCTAAAGACAAATAAAGAGGAAAAAAATAACCCCCCCCCCCCCCATAGAACAAACAAATAAAGGGGGGACAGTAGCAACAGAAGTTTTTGCTGACACCCTATGTTCCCTGTCTCCCTAGCCACGTAAGCTGTCGTTCACAACAAAGTATCAATGGCAATATATAGTATAGATCAGGGGTAGACAACCTTTGGAGCACAGTGTGGCATTTTTTTTTCAAAGACATGAAGAGTGCTGATTTTATAACAAAAAAAAGTCAACTACACACTCTCAATCACAAAAAGGATTTTTTTTTAAAGTAAATGCTATAAACTACTTGAGTAGTGAGAAATTAACATCCTGCACTCACGCCTCAGATCAGCCCAATTCATGCACCTTCACACCTCAGATCACTGTAATCCCCTGCTCATCTGCCCCACCAATGTTCCCCCTTTCATATCTGCCCACCGCTGTACCTCCCTGCACATCTGCTTCACTGCCGTATCCCCGTGCTCCTCTGTCTCACCACTGAACCATCTTCTCATCTGTCCTAACACTGAACTTATCTGCTCATCTGCCCCTCCACAGTTCCCCCTGCTCATCTGTCCCACTAATGTACCTCCTTTCTCCTCTGCCCTGCTACTGTACACCACTGTACATCTACCCCACCTCTGTCCCCATTGCTCTTCTGCCCAACCACTGTAACACCCTGCTCATCTGTCCCACCAATGCACCCCCTTTCACATCTGCCCCACTACTGTACCCCCTGCTCTTCTGCCCCAACAATGAACCCCCTGCCCATTTTCCCACCACTGTAACCTCCTTCTCATCTTGGCCCCACACTGAACCCCCCCTGCTCATATGTCCCACCACTGTAACCCCCTTTCTCATCTGTCCCACCATTGTACCCCCTTTCTCATCTGCCCCGTCACTGTTACCTCCTGCACATCTGCCCCACCACTGTACTACCCTGCACATCTGACCCACCACTGTACCTCCTGCTTATCTGCCCCGCCACTGTAGCCCCTGCTCATCTATTCCACCACTATAAAACCCTGTACACCTGCCCCACCAATGTTCCCTCTTTCTCATCTGCTCCACTGCCATGCCCCACTGTCTCACCAGTGAACCATCTTCTCATCTGCCCCACCACTGTAACCACCTTTCTTATCTGCCCCACCACTGTACCTCCTGCACATCTGCCCCACCTCTGTACCTGCTGATATTTTGCCCAACCACTGTAACCCCCTGCTCCTCTGCTCCACCAATTCATCTTCGTTCACATCTTCCCCACTGCTGTACCCCCTGCTCTTCTGTCCCACCGCTAACCCCCTTCTCATCTACCCCAACACTGAACCCTCCTGCTCATATGTCCCACCATTGTAACCCCCAGCTCATCTGCCCCATCATCACTGTACCCCCTGCTTTCCTGTCCCACTGCTGAACTCCCTTCTCTTCCCCCCCACTACTGTACCTCCTGCACATTTGCCCCACCACTGAAACTCCTTGCTCCTCTGTCCCATTACTGTAACCCTGCTGCTCATCTGCCCCATAAATGTACCCCTTTTCTCATCTTCCCCACTACTGTACCTTCCTGCACATCTGCTCCACCGACGTATCCCCATGCTCTTCTGTCATACTACTAATTCACCTTCTCATCTGTCCTAACAGTGAACCCATCTGCTCACCACTGTAACCCTCTTTATTCATCTGCCCCACCAATGTACCTCCTGCACATCTGTCTCACCTCTGTACCCCCTGCTCTTCTGCCCCACCACTGTAACCCCCTTCTCATCTGTCCCACCAATACACCCCCTTTCACATCTGCCCCACTGCTCTACCCCCTGCCTATCTGTCCCACCACTGAACCTCCTTCTCATCTGCCCCAACACTGAAACCCCCTGCTTATCTGTCCCACCACTGTAATCCCCTTCGCATCTCTTCCACCACTGTAGCTCTGTCCACATCTGCCTCACCTCTGTACCCTCCTGCTCTTCTGAGCCCCCTCTGAAACCCTTTTGCTAATTTTTCCCACCACTGTACCCTCCTGTTCATCTGCTCCACCACTGTACCCTCTTCTCATCTATGATATGTGTGATATGCAGAGTGGTGAAAGGAATCAGAGATGAAACACATCTCCCTGTCCTTTCACACTTATCTTGCTGATCCACCTCTCACATCCAGCCTACGTGCTTGTATGTGATGTATGAAATGTATGTGATGTCACATACAAGCATCTGGAATGGATGCGCAATGATGAGCTCAGGTCAGGGGCATTTTCTAAAAGCAGTGGGCCTGTATGCAGGATCATAAGTTAGGCCTCTGAAGCTGAGAAAAGGGGCAGAGCTCTGCACCCCAGCAAAAGTTAGGTGTGATTTCCATTGCGCTAAATACTGGCTGTGGCTTAAAGGGACACAGAGTGCAGGGGTTCAGTAGTAAGTGACACAAACTTTCAGGAATAATTTTCAGCAAAGTTCCCAGAAGCTCAACAGAAATTCCACAAACTGTCACCTGATTAGGGTTTTCTCAATCACAGTGAAATCCCTACTTTCTGATATAGGTAGTGGCAACCAAGTGAGTCATCTTCCTCCAGATGGTGGTTGGGGCTAGCAGGACTTTGATTGGCTTTAGCAGTGGCCAACGACAGTCCTCCTCTTGGAAACAGGGCCCCCCCCCCCCAGGACAACTGCACCCAATCTCTTCCCCATCACAAAAGCTGGCAATCGCAGCTACAGCAAAGTTAGAGAACTAAACAATGTTTCCCATCTTTTTCAATGTATGGGGGCACAATGTCTCCCCCTCAGTGCAGGTGCAGCGTGGGGAATTCTGAAACTGGAATGCATTAGTGTCTCCCTGACACTTCCCTGTGCTGCTCTGGGGAGGGAGTCGAGTGCTGGCGGAGAGGCTTTGAGTGACGCTTTTGGCACCAGTGCCAGGGTTTGCCTACAGCTGGTATAGATTGTAGTGCTGTACATAGCACACTACACTATCCCTACAACTCTCTCTACCTACAATCCTGTCAGCTGTCCCTCACACTAAAAGTTCCACACACTGACAAAGGGTTGCAAGTAAATCTGCAACTGTGTTAAAAACCATCATTGGCCAAAGTCTTGCACCTGAACAAATGTCATTTGAATTACAGCTTTTATAATGCATTATGGGACATTAGGTGTGGCAATTGCTGCTAAATGCCCTTAAAGATCTGATTTTATCTGAACAACCAAATTTTGATCCAAACTTGTTCGGACTGAACAAACAACTCATCCTTACTAAGAAAAATGTAATCTGGCTTGCTGCCCCAAAATTGTCTTTTAGGGTTTTAGGAAGGGATTTATTTTTGTTCAGTGCAACAACGCCCAGCATGTTTTTTTTTTTCAGGACCCAAACATTTGGGATTTGCAAAAGGTTGAACTTGATGGTGATATTCGTTTTTGGAACCCAGTTTGTAATTGGATGTGAAGAAAAGTGAAAGTTTAAAAAGAAGAGTTCTAAAAGCTTTTGGTTAATTTACCCTTCAATTGTAGAAACTTACTTGTGCAGCTTGGAGATGTTGTTGATTGAATACTTGTTTGCAAGATGGAGATGGAGAGGATGAAGAGCAGAGAGCATTATCTATATCTCTGTCCAGCTGATCTAGTTTCATTATTAGAAGCACCATAGAGTCCAGTCTTGACTGACCTTGTCTAAATTTCTGTAAATAAATGAAACATTTACATTAGAATGAATATCCATTTGACAGGCTGAAAGACAATCATATGTCAATAGATTTCTGCTCATTGTGGTCAGATCATTTCGACTAATTGCTCTGGGTTATTTTATCCTGTTTAGTATGCCAATAGGAAGGCCAGTGCACCAGTGTATTAAATAGATAGCAGAGAATAATTAAAAATATCCCATAGCACACAATATTGTGTTTGATATTGTCTTTTAACCACTTTAGCCCCACACCATATTGCTGTCCAAAGACCAGAGCACTTTTTGTAATTCGGCACTGCGTCGCTTTAACTGACAATTGCGCGGTCGTGCGACGTGGCTCCCAAACAAAATGGGCGTCTTTTTTTACCACAAATAGAGCTTTCTTTTGGTGGTATTTGATCATCTCTGCGGTTTTTATTTTTTGCGCTATAAACAAAAATAGAGCGACTATTTTGAAAAAAATGCAATATTTTTTACATTTTGCTATAATAGATATCCCCAAAAAAGATATAAAAAAACTTTTTTTTTCCTCAGTTTAGGCCGATACGTATTCTTCTACATATTTTTCGTAAAAAAAAATCGCAATTAGCGTTTATTTATTGGTTAGCGCAAAATTTATAGCGTTTACAAAAAAGGGGGTAGTTTTATGGCATTAATATTTTTTTTTACTAGTAATGGCGGCGATCAGCGTTTTTTTTTCGGTACTGCGATATTATGGCGGACACATCGGACACTTTTGACACATTTTTGGGACCATTGGCATTTTTATAGCGATCAATGCTATAAAAATGCATTGGATTACTATAAAAATGCCATTGGTACAACACGCACGAGGGCACTATAAAGGGGAAGTTCCATTAGGGTGGCGCGACTCTTGGGGCTGCTTTTGCTGATTCGCACTTTTTAGTCTTCGTGCTTTTCAGTCTGTTACAGCGTGATGAATGTGCTATCTCCATTACAAATGCTAGTTTTACCAGAACGAGCGATCCCGTCTCATAACTTGCGTCTCTGAGCATGCGCATTATTTTCACGTCGTTAAAGCCCATACACGACCATTTTTTACGACGTTAAATATGACACTGTTAAAAACAATGCAAAAACTTAAAACATGTTCTAAATTTTTAATGCCCATTTTTAACGTCATGAAAAATGCTCTCGAGCCCATACACATGAAAGTTTTTAATGCCATTTAAACAAATGTAATTTTTTACATCGTGAAAAATGGTCGTGTGTACGCGGCATCACAGTCCATTGAGAACTACAAGCTGCCTGCCGTGCTGGCAGACGGGACTTCTAGTTTTCTCATTCACAGATTCTTAGGATTTACATGGGTGTGCAGGCAGAGCTCTAAGGCCTCGTACACACGAGGCAATTAATTTGTTCAAATCGGTCGGACCGACCGATTTGAACAAATCTGTCTCTTTGGATTTTGGTTTGCTCGCGTGTACACACGAGCAAACCAAAATCCCCGCCAGCAGACGGCGCGCTGACGTGTCGGTGACGTGGCGGTGACGTTGACGCCGCCACGTCACCGCACCAGGAAGTAAAACACTTCCGCGCATGCGCCGAATCCATTCGGCGCCGGTGCGAGACGACATGTCTGCTGGTAAGTGTACTAACCAGCAGACATGTCGGGCGGACAGGTTCCCACCCGATAGATTTCAAAGCATGCTTTGAAATCTGTCGGGTGGCCAAATCCGTCGGCTCGCCCGTACACACGATCGAATCTGTCTGCTGGGACGGTCTAGCAGACCGTTTCCAGCAGACAGATTTGATCGTGTGTACGCGGCCTAACAGTCATGTCATTTTCAAATGTGGCAGTGGGTGCGGGGAGAAGAACCCATTCTCACTGTCACAAGGAGGGGGGGGATGCTGGAGCATGTTACACATTACACCCTAAATAATTAATGAGTAACATGCTCCAAAAGGTGAACTTATTCTTTAAGTGAATGGGGCCAGTGATGTCACTGGTTGTTATAGAGTCAGCGGTGCATGAGTCTGCACAATCATTGACAGCAGGAAGGTGTCATGTATAATGATTTCTTTATTTCAGGTACTTATATAGCACCATCAATTTAAGCAACACATTACACATACAATGTACATTCATACAAGTCCCTGCCCTCAAGGAGCTTACAACCTAAGGTCCCTAACTCACATTCATACATACTAGGGCCAATTTAGAACAGGATGGGGCCAATTTAAACACGATGCGATTAGCCTACCAGCATGTCTTTAGAGTGTGGGAGGAAACACTGGAGTACCCGGAGGAAGCCCCCAGGGAGAACATGCAAACTCCAAGCAGATGGTGTTGTGGTTAGGATTCACCTAGCAGCAAAAGGGGTCTCTGGTTCGAAAGTGTTAACCACTACACCACTGTGCTGCCCAATGGTAATGATACCACTATTATACATGATATGCGGCTACACCAAACAGGTCACATATCTCCACATGCTATTGCCCATTACTTGTAATATATGAATGTGTGAACATACTCACATGCACACTGCATACAGTATATTTCTGTATTACAAAGTAAAATGCATAAAAAGGGGTCTCTGGTTCGAAAGTGTTCATGCACATATGTTAAAAGCAGGTAAGGAAAAAAGCAGGCCCCACAGTTGTTTCCCATGGGCACTGGACACCTGCAAGGAATCAAAACATGAGATAATTTCAAAAACCAACTGAAGTCATTATCTCTTCCCGTAAAGGGAGCCAAGTTCTAGCTTTGATTCACACACTCCTCTTCCAGCAAATATTCATGTGACCAATAATTACTCTCAAGCAAACATAGAATACCTGAAGTGCACAATTCTACTCTACAGTCATGTATGGTGTTATGGATAAATAAATACATAATTAAAGCCCAACTCCACCTTTCAGCCCTGGTTCACACTTTCTGCAAAGGTTTCTGCACAGATGTCAATGTAAATTGCGAACTGAAATCGCAAAAAATAGTGCAGATGCGGCGTCGCACCGATTAGGACAGTGCCATTGCCGGCAATTTGTGGCAAAAACGCACCAGTGTGAACCAGGGCTTAGACAGATTTTATGTTCGAAAGCAGCAAAACATAATAACAATGTAAACAAATTTTATTTTATTTATTTTTTCTTTGTTTCTATATGTTTCCTTAGATTCCTGTCTTGTCCATCCTGCCTTATGCGAAACAATTACATTTTCTATGATACAGTACACTTTTTATTCAAGCATCTTGTACCCAACTGTAGATTAAATGCACACTACCCATGTCTTGTTAATCATGATTATTCTTCATGTGTTTGTGTAATACACACCCCACTTTAAAAAAATTATATTTTGAATTGTCCATGTTAAAGGATAAGTTTACCTTTGTAACTGTTATGTGTTACACCCCCTCCTTCCCGAGGCCCTATTTTGAAAGCTAGCAGGGGAATATTCTCCTCATGCTTAACTGTCACAAATCCAAAAAAGGGGGCTCCACCCACCCCCGTCATTCATTCACAGTACACTGTGAATGGGAAAACTACAAGTCCCAACACCCTTTGAGGCTGACGGCTTGTAGTTCTCAATGAGCACTGTTAATTGCTCTTGGTTATTCACTGAGCATGCCCATATTGGAGGTATAAGCAGACAGATACACAGACTGTCTGCAGGACCTTGGCATTACTGATCGTGGGTGCAATTCTTTACAAGTCCCATGGAAAAATAAATAAATAAATACATGTTTTTACCTGCAAATGTGCATGTTTATTATTTTTAGTAAAAGTCAACTTATACTTTGAGAGTCGGTTCACACTGGGGCGACCCGACTTCCAGCACGACTTTCAGGGGCAACTCCAACACGACTTGAGCATGAACCACAGGGCGATCTGGGGCGATTTACAACACCACTTGAAGTCGTCTCCAGGACAGTAGACTTTCCAGTGGCCAATCAAACAACAATCAGCTCTGGGAGAGGGAGGGGGAGGGAGGGGTTTGCCTGAGAAATGTATGTTATCTTCCTGGAAAGTTGCTTCAGTTAAGACAGTGATCAGACTTGGAGGCGACTTCCATTGAAATCAATGAGTACAATTCGCCTAGAAGTCGGATTGAAGTAGTACAGGAACCTCTTCTGAAGTCGGAGCGACTTAAGTAGTGTGTATTTAGACGGCTCCCATTCACTTACATTGCTTTTCTGGACAGCGCGACTTGGGACGACTTGAGGGGACTTTAAGTCGGATCCCAAGTCGCCCCAATGTGAACCGACTCTAACTCCTTTCCATTGTTATGTCTCTTCCCATGTTTCGTGTTAAGCATGGCTTGTTTTGATAATTATCAAGTAATCACTATGCCATTTTACCTTTTCTATTTTTTAACATTTTTGTTTTTATCTTGATTTGTATGTTACTACTTAGGCATTCAAAACATGATAAGAAGTAGGGTAGAATATATGTTTAAACTCAGTAATAGGGTTAAAGGGTTTGTAAAGGTAAAACAATTTTTCCCTAAATAGCTTCCTTTATCTTAGTGTAGTCCTCCTTCACTTATCTCACCCTTCGATTTTGCTTTTAAATGTCCTTATTTCTTCTGAGAAATCCTCACTTCCTGTTCTTCTGTCTGTAACTCACCACAGTAATGCAAGGCTTTCCCCCTGGTGTGGAGTGTTGCGCTCGCCACCTCCCTTGAGGGGGGAGAGGGCGAGCAGGAGAGTCAGGATGCCCACTGACACACAGCTCCTTTCCTGACAGTCCTGCTTGCCCCCTCCCCCCTCAAGAGGCTTTCTCCACATCAGGGAGAAAGCCTTGCATTTCTGTGTGTAGTTACAGACAGAAGAACAGGAAGTGAGGATTTCTCAGAAGAAATAAGGGCATTTAAAAGCAATATCGAAGGATGAGGTAAGTGAGCTATTTAGGGAAAAATATAGTTACCTTTACAACCTATTTAACAAAGAGAAAATCACTGTACACATAGTTTAAAATTATCATGATAAGGGAGTAAAAGTGCCAGGAAAGGCAAAATCCTGTGCACAAGCACAGAATGCCAAGAAGCTCCGTCCATGGCCAATTCACAAAAACTAAAATAATATGGCTCCATAAGTGTGCACAACCTTTTAACCTAATACTTTTGTTGAAACACCTTTTGATTTTGTTACAGCACTCTTTTTGGGTATGAGTCTATCAGGATTGTACATCTTGACAATATTTGCCCACTGTTCTTTGCAAAAACACTCCAAATTGGTCAGATTGCGAGGGGCATCTCCTGTGCACAGCCCTCTTTAGATAACCCCACAGATTTTCAATTGGATTCAGGTCTGGGCTCTGGCTGGGCCATTTCAAAACTTTAATCTTCTATTGGTGAAGCTACTCCTTTGTTGATTTGGATGTATGCTTTGGTTCGTTGTAATGCCGAAAGATGAAGTTACTCTTCGGCCTCATGCACACTGGATGTTATATTAACGTTTAATAAAAAATTCCAGTAGCTTTGCAGTGAGTTTTTCAAAGTTTTACAGCATTTTTGCAAAAGTTTTTTTTTGCATTTTTCTGCAGTCTTTTTTTAAATCAATGGACTCAAAAACATTAAAAACGCTGGTGAGCCACGCTTTTGAGTGTTTATCTGAGTTTTTGGCATTCGCGTGCTATTACAGCTAAAAAACTGCTCTCAGAAACCACTAGTTTTGGGTTTTATTTACAGACAAAAAATGCCCCAGCCAAAACAGTTGATAACAGCCTATGTGTGCATGGATACATAGAATAACAAGCTGCAAAGTTTATTGACTTTAGAAAAAAATGTCTGAAGCCAAAAACAGCAGCTGTAAAAACCTCAGAAAACGTCCATGAGGCCTTCATGCTCAGCTTTCTAGCAAAAGCCTGAAGGTTTTGTGCCAATATTGACTGGTATTTGGAACTGTTCATAATTCTCTCTACATTAACTAAGGCCCCTGTTCCAGCTGAAGATAAATAGCCCCAAAGCATGTTGCTGCCACCACCATGCTTCACTGTGTGTATGGTGTTCTTTTGGTAATGTGCAGTTTTGTTTTTGCGTCACGCATATCTTTTTGGAATTCTGGACAAAAAGTTCAACCTTGGTTTCATCATATCATAACACATTTTTCTACATGCATTTGGAAAACTGTAGATGTGTTTTTGCAAAATTTAGCCAGACTTGGATGATTTTCTATGTAAGAAAAGGCTTCCACGTTGCCACTCTATTCCATAGCCCAGACACATGAAGAGATTGTGGTCACATGTACCACACAGCCAGTACTTGGCAGATATTCCTGCAGCTCTTCTAATGTTGCTGTAGGCCTCTTGGCAGCCTCTCTGACCAGTTTTCTTCTTGTCTCTTCATCAATTTTGGAGTGACGTCCAGTTCTTGGTAATGTCACTGTTGTGCGACATGTTCTCCACTTGGAGACTGTCTTCACTGTGTTCCATGGTATATCTAATGCATTGGAAACCCTTTTGTACCCTTATCCTGACTGATTTTAACAATGAGATCCCTCTGATGCTTTGGAAGCTCTCTGCGGTCCATGGCTTTTGCTGTAGGATTGCGACTAAGAAAATGTCAGGAAAGACCTATTAGAACAGCTGAGCTTTATTTGGGGTTAATCAGAGACGATTTAAATGATGGCAAGTGTGTACTGACTCATTTAAAATGAGTTTGAATGTGATTGCTTAATTCTGAGCACAGCTACATCCCCATTATAAGAGGGTGTGCACACTTATGCAGCCACATTATTTTATTTTTTATTTTTACTCACCCCCTCCCCCCAAAAAAAAACATTTCAGTTTGTTTTTCAACTGAGTTGTACAGTTTATATGTCACATTAAAGGTAGAAAAGTTCTGAAATGATTTATCTTTGTCTCATTTTCTTTACATCACAGAGACCTGACATTTTAACAGGGGTGTGCAGACTTTTTATATCCATTGTATAGGGATTTTAAATTGCCTAAAGTACAGAATTTCATTTTTTTTTGTGCGTGAACTCGAGAGAGAGGAGCCGGACTGCAGGAGTTGGGAGTAGGCAGACCCTCACCCCGGAGGCAATCGCCATCCTTCTCCATGCCCCTGGCCTCCCAGAATTTCATTTTAATGAAATTTGTACTCATATAACTGTATAAGATGTAAAAGACATTGCAAATAAGGAGTGTATTGCAATGCATATATATATATATATATATATATATATATACAGTGGGTACGGAAAGTATTCAGATCCCCTTAAATTTTTCACTCTTGGTTATATTACAGCCATTTGCTAAAATCATTTAAATTAATTTTTTTCCTTATTAACCGGTTAAGGACCCCCGACGCACAACTTTTTGCGTCGGCAGAATGGCATGGCTTGGCACATATACGTCCACTTTAAGATGTCCAGTCCTGTCCTCCGTGACCGCGGGCCCCGTGGACCCGATCCCCACTGGTGTCCCGCAAACGGGTCACAGAGAGGAAGAACGGGGAGTGGTGAGTGTAAACAAACCTTCCCCGTTCTTCCTAGTGTGGCTGTCAGTGATCGTCTGTTCCCTGTGTTAGGGAACAACGATCAGTGACGTCACACGCACAGCCACGCCCCCACAGTAAGAACACTTCCTTAGTACACACTTAACCCCTACTGAGCCTTCTCCTGGTTAACCCCTTCACTGCCAGTGTAATTTTCACAATAATCAGTGCATTTTTATAGCACTTTTTGCTGTGAAAATGACAATGGTCCCAAAAATGTGTCAAAAGTGTCCAATGTGTCCACCATAATGTCGCAGTCAAAAATCGCTGATTGCCATTAGTAGTAAAAAAAAATTATTAATAAAAATGCCATAAAACAACCGTATTTGCGCAGCGGTCTTACAAGCGCACTTTTTTTGGAAAAAAATCACTTTTTTTAATTAAAAAATAAGACATCAATAAATTTGGGCCAATTTTTTTTACATATTGTGAAAGATAATGTTACGCTGAGTAAAATGATACCCAACATGTCATGCTTAAAAATTGCGCCCGCTCGTGGCACGGCGTCAAACTTTTACCCTTAAAAATCTCGATAGGCGGCATTTAAAAAATTCTATAGGTTGCATTTTTTGAGTTACAGAGGAGTTCTAGGGCTAGAATTATATCTCTGGCTCTAACGATCGCGGCGATACCTCACTTGTGTGGTTTGAATGCCGTTTTCATATGCGGGTGCTACTCACGTATGCGTTTGCTTCTGTGCGCGAGCTCGTCAGGACGGAGCGAAAAATTTGGGGGGTTTTTGCATTAATTTTTATTTATTTTATAATTTTTAACACTGAAATAATAAAAATAAAAAAATAATTATCACTTTTATTCCTATTACAAGGAATGTACACATCCCTTGTAATAGAAAAAAGCATGACAGGTCCTCTTAAATATGAGATCTGGGGTCAAAAAGACCTCAGATCTCATATTTAGGCTTAAATGAAAAAGGAAAAAAAAAAAAAAAGAAAAAAAAGGTAAACAAAAAAATTGTCTCTTTAAGATGCTGGGCGGGACTGACGTTTTGACGTTACTTCTGCCCAGCAGAGCTATGGGGACTGGTGAGGAACATTTTTTCACTCACTCGCATCCCCGGACAGCAGACGAGCAGACCCGATCGTATCCGCCGCTGCCGATGGCTACGGTAAGCGGCGGAGGGCGCGGGAGAGTGGCGGGAGGGGGGGGAGAGTGAGTGGCTATGGCCTCTCGCTGTATCACAGGAGCGCCCCCACAGGGGCTCACCGCCATGCAAGCTCTCTCGCATGAATGTGGTGAGTTCTTGTGGGGAGGACCAGAGACAGCCACCGAGGGACCCCAGAAGTCGTGGATCGGGGCCACTCTGTGCAAAACGAACTGCACGGTGGAGGTAAGTATGACATGTTTGTTATTTTAAAGAAAAAAAATCCTATAGTGACCCTTTAAGTGGTTAATGTACACACAGCACCCCATATTGACAGAAAAACACAGAATTGTTGACATTTTTGCAGATTTATTAAAAAAGAAAAACTGAAATATCACATGGTCCTAAGTATTCGGACCATTTGCTCTGTATTTAGTAGAAACCCCTTTTGATCTAGTACAGCCATGAGTCTTTTTGGGAAAGATACAAGTTTTTCACACCTGGATTTGGGGATCCTATGCCATTCCTCCTTGCAGATCCTCTCCAGTTCTGTCAGGTTGGAAAGTAAACATTGGTGGACAGCCATTTATATATGCATATATATATATGTGTGTGTGTTGCTTTATGTGTTATGTTATAACTGAGCCCTAAATGGTGAGCAGGGCAGGATTTGTATTGCTGCAGTGCTACTTTAAATCAGCAGAGGGTGTGATTTTGTTGTAAACCCAATTCACGTTTTATTTTACTTCTGTAGTTTTGTACTACCTTTCTTAGTCACAAAGCTGATCATTCTAACTCCCGGTAGTTTTGTTAACCTTATTATTTTTTAATCACATTTGTCAATAAGGAGCTTGTTATTTTAAAGTATTTAGTTAAAAGTATTAGAAAGTAATTTGACCCTACAGAGGGGTAATCCTTGTTTCTCAAACATTTTACTCATCTTCTCCTTAATTACCTCCCAATGGAGTCTTCACTTTTTTTTTTTAACAAAAGAAAACAACACTAAATATTTTCAGTTACTAATCACTACACTGGGAGCAAAAAATCAGTGACTTGGAATGCACTTAGAGTAACTAGCCAGATGATCTATTTTGTACTTTACAACGTAGCATAGCCATTTTCAATGATGTCATTAAATAAACGAAGCTTGCCTATCTGAACTGTCTGCTATAATGATTTAATTGCCATTTTCCATTAGCATTGTATGAGCTGGCACCATAAAAGACCTAAAAGGAAACACATCACACTATATAAGGCGTGCATTAGACCAAACAACTCTCACACCATCAGTAAATCGTTTTTTATTTATTTTTCACAGGCTTGGTTCACACCTATGCATTTTTTTGTGCATTTTCAGTATTGCAGAAGCACACTACAGTCCATTTAACATGGTTTCCTATGGATTTAGTTTACATCTGTGCATTTTATGGAAAGGGCCCAGGACTTTTTTCATAGACTTCAATGGATCAAAAGCATATATTGCAAAATGCAAAATGCACCTGCAATATGCAAACTGCAACCTGCATAGGTGTGAATTAGGCCTTAAAGGGTCACTAAAGGAAAAAAATATTTGGGCTGAAATGACTGTTTACAGGGTATAGAGACCTAATAGTTAACTGATTCCTTTTAAAAATGATTAAAAATAGATAAAAATCAATCATATAATCAACCTACAGTTCTAGTTTTGTTTTTGCTGTTGTTTCTGTCTCTCTGATGTACAGAGCCAGAGAGCCAACAGAGGGCAGTGATGGTTTGTCTGAAACCCCTCAGCCCAATCTAGTTTCAGTTTACACACAGTAATCACACCTCCTTGATTAGTGACCACAGTGAGAAAGCTCCCAGTACTGTGGTTATAAGGAAACAGACAACCAGGAAGTGTCCAGAACAGAGCAGGATTACTGCAACATCAAAGCAAAAACGAACAATGAAGACATGAAAATAGCACTGCAGTAAGGTAAAGGAAGCTATTTAGCTAAAAAAAAAAAATCCTTTAGTGACCCTTTAAGCCTCGTACACGCGCTCAGTTTTCTCGGCAAGAACCAGCAAGAAAACTGCTGCCACGTAAACTGAGCGTGTGTACGAGGCTTTGAGGTTTCTTATCTGGAAATCTGGCCAGAATCTCGCCGAGAAAAATAGAGATCCTGCTCTCTATTTTCTCATCGGGATTCTTGTCGGCCTGTTTCCCGACGAGAAACCTGAGAGTATGTATACTTACCTGTCACCGTGGAAACCCTGCGCGTGCTCAAATTGACTTTGACGCATGCGCGGTAGCTTCCACGGCATAGGTAGCAAGATGGCGGTGACAGCATCAGATGTGACGAGCGCATGCTCGTCGTACACGGTGATGTCACTGCGTTCTTGCCTTTCAAAACAACCCTGGTTCTTTTGAAAGGACTGTGTGTACACTCGGGCGTCAAGAGATTCTTGCCAAGAATCTCATCAAGTTTTTTTCCTGACGAGATTCTGGCACGTCTGTACGAGACCTTAGTGATGGCTGCAGCACTGGTCTACATTGATGCTACATCCCTTTATATCTCTTAATCGCTTCCCCTTTAGGACGTTGTTGATGATAACAGTTTTTTAGCATCTGCTTTGTAGCAACTTACCCTTGAAGGAATGCTTTCAAGGGCAGCTGACTAGCCTTTTACTCTTACACCGAAGAATCCTAGTAACACTTAATTCTCCCCTACTTCATAATCCTCCTAACACTAAATCTTACCCCAAAATAAAATTTGAATGATAGCTTTACATTTACCTCACTTAACTCTGAAATCTCTCATCCCAACTCATCCCCTTTATCACTACAGGAGGAGTGAGAGAGTGCAGTCAGAAGTTGTAAACTGGGTTCTTTCCGCCCCCAGCAGTCTGGAGAGAAGACATGGGGCTGTAATGAAATTCTATACAGTCTGAACTTGGCAGACTCTGCATATTTGCCAGCTGCTTTATTTTGGTGCTTTGCAACCCTGTTCTGGAGTAGATGAGTCTCTTTGATGCCTGCAGTCATTTGGCCTTATCTCGTTCCTGCTCAGAGTTGGACAGCATATTAGATACCCCAGGACAGGAGTCTTATGCCGTGTACACACAACCGTTTTTCGGGTTGTAAAAAATTATCTTTTTTTTAATGTCATTAAAAATTATCGCTTGTGGGCTTCAGAGCTTTTTTTCGGGTTCTGAAAAATGGGCAATTTTTTTTTTTCAAACATGCTCTATTTTTTCTCGACGTTTCTAACCACTTGCCGCCTGCCTTATGCAAAAAGACGTCGGCAAAGTGGTTTCAATATCCTGAGTGGACGTCATATGACGTCCTCAGGTTATTGAGCCGCTGTGCGCCCCCGGGGGCACGCATCACGTCGATCGTTGTTGCAGGGTATCAGTCTGACACCCCGCAACACCAATCTAGGTAAAGAGTCTCCGACAGAGACTCTTTACCACGTGATCAGCTGTGTCCAATAACGGCTGATCACGATGTAAACTCGCCTGTCAGACACGAGCAGAGGAGAGCCGATCGGCTGCTTCTCTGACAGGGGGGGTTTGTGCTGAACGATTATCAGCACGGCCCCCCCGAAGATGCCCACACTGGACCACCAGGAATGCCACTAGACAACCAGAGATGCCCATCACAGGTATGCCACCCTAGACCACCAGGGATAACAATCACAAATAATGGATGCCAATCAGTGCCCACAATGGATGCCAATCTGGGCGGGAAGGTATATAAGTGCTCTGTATGGAAGTGGTTAACGTTGTAAAAAAGTGTTTTCGGGTTGTAAAAAATTGTTGTGTGTGGGCTTTAACGATGTAAAAAACTCGCACATGCTCAGAAGCAAGTTATGGGAGCGCTCGTTCTGGTAAAACTACCGTTCGTAATGGAGATAGCACATTCATCACGCTGTAACAGACAGAAAATCGCAAATCGTCTTGTACTAACACAAAATCAGCAAAAGCAGCCCAAAGGGTGGCGTCATCCGAATGGAACTTCCCCTTATAGTGCCGTCGTATGTGTTGTACGTCACCGAGCTTTGCTAGAGCATTTTTTTTTCACGATCGTGTGTAGGCAAGGCCGTTTTAATGATGAAGTTGAAAAAAACATTGGCCCAGATTCACAGAGCGATTACGCCTGCGCAACAGGAGATGCGCGTGCGTAAGTCGAAATGTGCGCGTGCGTTTCGTTGCGCGGCATCCACAGAACGCGTAATTTCGTTAGACTGGCGCATCCGTCCACGCAAAAGTGCGCTAGACACACCATTGATTTGCTAGTCAAATATGCTAATGAGGGACTTACGGGGATCCACAAAACAACGTTGGGGCAGCGCAGGCGACGCAGTGTGCGCAACAGCAAAATGTCCTGTCTAAAATTAGAGCATATAAAAGCTGGTCTAAAAAGAGAAAAAAAGTCTACTTGTTAGATAAAGCAACACTGTTGGTGAGGAGCTCAGCAGTCACACGCGTTGCACAACAATCTGTATGCCAACATGCCAGGGGCATCGTCGCACATAGCTATACTACTGACTTTAGATGAACAAAGAAGGATGAGGGCACGGAGGATGGCACGAAGGATGGCACGGGAGAGGATATACCGCACCCGCATAGACCTGTTTGGCATGAGTGATTCTGAGGTGTTTCGCATCTTCAGATTCACCCCTCATGCCATCCTGGAATTAACCACAACCCTGCAGGGTGACATCACCAGCCCAACACACCGCTCACATGCAGTGCAGCCACTGGTCAAGGTACTGGCAACACTCCATTTCCTTGCCAGTGGCTCTTTTCAGCGTACAAGTGGAGTGGTGGCTGGGATGTCACAATCCTCCATGAGCAGATGTGTGCACCAGGTTGTCTCTGCAATTCTCAGACGCATGGCCAACCAAATCATCAAACCCACCACTGAGGACCTGCGGCTGAAGGCAATGACAGATTTCTACAGAATTGCCAGATTCCCACGCACTGTGGGGGCCATTGATTGCACACATGTGGCACTCCAGCCCCCCCAGGAGACAGAGCACATGTACCGCAATCGGAAGCATTGGCATTCCATCAATGTACAGGTGATAGTCGATGCCCAAGGCCTCATATGGCACGTCCGTGCCAAACACCCCGGGTCCAGCCATGACAGCTACATATACAATCAATGCCACATCCGAATGGAATTCGATCAGAACGTGTATGGGGACACCTGGCTGGTTGATGAGTGACATGGGTGGCAGGCATGACTATCCCCTCCCATGATGCACATCACAAGGGGCACATGCATGACTAACATCCTCCTGTCTTTTCCCTTACAGGTGACTCTGCATATCCACTGGGACCCCATCTCATGACTCCTATCCGGAACCCCCAAACCCCAGGAGAGGAAAGATACAATCAAGCCCACGCCCAAACACGAGCAGTGGTGGAGCGCACCTTTGGCCTCCTAAAGTCACGTTTCCGATGCCTGGATACGTCTGGGGGTACCCTCTTGTATTCCCCAAACTTCGTGTGCCAGATCATCGGTGCATGTTGCATGCTGCACAACTTTGCAGAAAGAAAGGGCCTGCAGATTGACCTACGTGATGACCTGACCCCTGAACCAGACAATCCCCCCCTAACCGAGGCTACCCCGTCTTCTGAGGGAAGAGCAGCCAGGAGACAGCTCACATTGGGCATCTTTGCACGTTAAACATACACATTAATCATGGCACAATGAGAATGCACGCATGCACACCACTGTGGTCCCTAGCACACACACCCCACATCCACATCAAATTGGATTGGCACCAGTCCACCATGCAGGACTTGTGAGCAGCAACGCCACGCCAAGGCTCCAATTATGTCACTGTTACTTCATACACCATTCACACGGACCTGGGGATCACTTCTCCCTGGTCCTGGGGATCCCTTCTCCACCAAAATTAAGGGTGACACCCCTTTTCCGGCAGGAATGTCACCCCCACATTCACACAGCATTCACAACCCCAAAAAAAAAAAGACCTGCAAAAGCAAAAAATGTCCATAAAAAAAAAAAAAAAAAAGGGGAAAAACAAATTATTGCCCTTTGCGTGAGCCACGCCTGGGGCGCCCCCGGCCACGGCCCTGGCTTCTCAGGGGAGACTCATGGGGAAGGGGTAAAACCGGGGAAGGAGGAGCAGCCCCTGATCTCTGCCCACCTGGCGGCCTGCCCTCCAAGGCCACGGCTATTCTGTCCAGGGCAGCACCAAGTGTTGCCGTGTTGGCCTGGATAGCCAGAGTAAAGGGCCCTCACATCCTGCCCAACGCCTGCTGATGTCATCTGCAGTTCATTTAGGCAGGTTGTGAAAGCCCGGGAGTGGGAGTCCAGGTTCCCCAGCGTATCCTTGATGGAGGACAGGCTCTCCTCCATCCGCACCAATGTCTGGCTGGCCTGTCCCAGATGGCGGGTCAGGAGGAACTGGTCCCTTCTCAGAGTGGCGGGCAGGAGATCGGCCACCCCCCTGGTGGTCTGGGATGACATCCTGCCTCCAGCTGATGCTTGTGGCCGGGGAGAAGGGGAGGCCCTTGTGAGGGGAGCCATGTTGGGGGAGGAGGGGGGGGGCTCCCCCTTAGGGAGGCCTGCCTGCTGCCAGCCAGAGGGGAAGAGTCCTCAAAAACCAAACGTCCAGTGCCTGACATGGACTCCTCCTCCTCATGATTCTCCTCCTCCTCATGATTCTCCTGCTCCTCTTGAACCTCCTCCGCGGACTCCAGCCTTGTTGGGGGGACCTCATTAGGCTGCTGTCCTGGGGTTGGTGCGGTCAGGCCAGATGGCCCTGCACCCTCCTGCACATCTGTGGATGACACAAAACATTCACAGGTTGGAGGATCCACACACTTGCCACATATTCCCTTTCACCCCCTCCCCCACACATGCTACACACCTGATATTAAAAAAAAAAAAACTTACCTGGCACCACGGGCTCCGGACTTGAATCAAAGCCGGGCAGGCCCTCAACTTCATGCCGATGAAAGGTCAGGGCCACCGCACGCTCCTCCGCTGTCAGCCTAATACGGCATGGTGGGCCCCCTCCTGTGCCCCTGGCATGGGCATGCATTCTGGCCATCTTCTGTTTGACCAGACGCCGGAGGTCATTGATTTTTTTGTCAATCCCAGACTGGGTCCGTGTCTCCCCCTGCCCCGCTGAATTGACCTGCTCAGTGATCCTATCCAAAATTTCCCTCCTCCTGGCCGGGGTGGTGTTGGCACTCTCTGGGCCGTGGAGGTAACGCCCATACTCGCTAATGGCCCGGGCAAGAATTTGTTTTTCCACAACTGTAAAATTCAGCTTTCGTTTTCTCTCAGTCATCCTTCCAAAAAAACTCAGTCCCAGTCAACAAAATTCACGCACACAAACAAGCCCAACCAATCAAAAAAAAACACACACAGAGAGAAAACTACTCAGCAAGAAACAGTCACCAAAAAACAAAACAAAAATACAGCAGGAAAAGAAACAAACACAAATATATCAATCAAACAAACAGTCTCTCAAACACTTATCAAAAAACACTTTCAAAAATCTACAAACAAACACTTGATCACACAGAACACTAATCTGACAACTACAAAACACACCGCAACGAACAACAGGACAAAAGCACTTGGTTAAATGGGAAGGGACAAAGGGATGTACTTTTGCAAAGGAAGTGCGTTTGTGTGTGTCTATTTATGCTGTTTGCGTAGTTCACAACGTTGCCCTAGTCCATTTCCAATTTCACTGATTGCGCCGCTCCCGAGTTGTGAGCATGCGCACAGCGGAGCTGACATGGTCTCCTTCAAGCGCACATGCGCGAGCCGGCCGGCCCTTCATTTGCATGGGGTCACGGCTCATTTCAATGTAACACACCCACGTCCTTCCCAATCTGTATTACTCCTCCTTACGCCTCTGAAAAAACGTTACGTATGCGCAATTTCCTGCGCAAAAGCTACGAGAATAGGGTGATTACGCGACAAAATTGCGCAAGTCTAACGTAAAGGCGGTGCGCTACGCCGGTCCAATAATGCGCAGATGTACCTGAATCTGGGCCATTGTTTTTTTCTATAGCCTGAAAACGTTGTCTTTTACAACCCAAAAAAAGGTCCTGTGGACGCGGCATAAGGCTTCTTATTCCAGTACACAGAGAAAGAGAGCACAGCCCGCAACTCCACCTCCCGACTCTATCCTCCTCTCTGCCGCTATCTATACACCTTTTGGCAATACAAAAAGCTTTGAGGGCCGCCTGACCACTCCTTAGCAACAGATAATGTCATGGGTTTGTAGGGCGCGAGCGGTTTGTAGGATGCGAGCGGTGGCCCAGACTGCATTCTGTATGGCCTACAGGAGTATAGTTAGGCAGAGAGGAGGAGAGAGCTATAAGGAGGAGTTGAGGGCTGTGCTCTCTCTCACTCTATAAACTGGAGCCACCTCGGTTAAGAAACGATGCCTTAAACTACTTAAGCAAAGTCATCAGTAAGATCTACCTGCATGTGCCATCAAAAACTTTGCAGGTCACCTGGCTGTTCTGAATGCTATTCTATTAATTGGCTACACCCATGATCAACATATATAGCTTGTTTTATATTTTTGCTTGCACAAAGGACTAAATCAGTACCACCAAAGCTATGGTCCCTACTTTCTAAAATGCTTTGTGTTTGTTGGTGATATTTGTTGGTGTTCCCAGTAAAATGATTACAAATAAGTTTCACAGCTGTAGCTCTATTCCCTTAGTTGCTGCTGTTGTCTATTTGTTTATATCAACATCTGTGCATTCCGTTATTCTTCAAACAGGGTGGATATTACACAAGCATTCTGGCTCTCCAAATCCCAAATGCAAACATATTTTTTTAGATGTACTTATATTACTGTCCATGTGTGTTATTTATATGCTACAAAAATATAATTTGTATCTTAAAGAATATTAATTTTTTTTTATATATATATATATATATATATATATATATATATATATATATATATATATATATATATATATATATATATATATATATATATTTTTTTTATGGTTGAACTAGATGTCTTTTTTCAACCTGACTAACTATGTAACTATGTAACCTTTGTTTTTCTTTTGCAAGAATTATATTCATTTTCACAGGATAATTACAAGAAATGAATGCCATAAATGCAATTATATATCAGACAGGAGGCTCATATCTTATGCATTAATCTTTCTTTATTAATGCCCATAGCAGAATAAACAACGTTCAATTTACTGAAAGTGAAAACAGAAAAAAAACTGTATGGGACTACAATTCCCAGCAGGCCTAGGGTATCAGTAGCCCCTCCTATCCTGTCACTCTATATAAGGTTAGCCCCATCTAGGATCTTCCTCTTTCTTTCTGCTCATGGCAGAGCTCTACAAGATAAGTATATTTTTATATTTCATATTCTTACTATTATCCCTGTTTTTGGAAACTAGGGTTTTCTCAGTACATTTTTTCTACAGTACAATTTCCCCTGTTACCGGGTGTCCCGGTGTCAGGTATCTTATTTCATTTTTATGTGACCTTATTATTTTTCCTCCGGCGGCGCCATCTTGGAAGTCCTACTCTCCTGGACTCGCACGGGGGAGGGTCGGATCTTCGTTCGCGGGATTTTTTCCCCCCTCCTCCCCCTCTCCCTCTCGCGCGCGCCGTCACTGTATGGTTTTTGCTCCCATTCTAGGACACAGGCATCCTCCAATCGCCGACCTGAGCAGGAACTGAGGGGCGGATCTCATTCGCCCGCTCCGTCACTCGCATCTACAGCGCAATGGGAACACAGGAGCCGTAGTCTCGCGAGACTTCGCCTCCTCAGTGATTTCCTTTTCCGGCTCTCCTCCCAACGCAGGTTATTCTACGCCTGCGGTGTCGGAGGTAGGAGCCGGAGCTAGTCAGCTAGTGAGTTTCTAGATACATTTAGGTAGCTAGCTAGCGATTTAAAAGAAAAGGAATTTATTCCTATCTCTTTCAATCCCTACATACCTATAGCACCTTTTATCGCACAAGTAAAACTGCTGATAGTTCAGCAAGGGTCAGCCCTCCAGCCACCCAGTGTCCAGAGCCCACTCCCCACTATTACATATATATATACATATATACTACAGGATGACTGGGGAGGGTTCAATTCCCCCTCTGGGCGATGAGCTGGCACTGGACTCAGCACAGTTTTTGAGCACAGCACAGATACAGGATTTGATTACCAAATCTGTACAAGCTGCTCTGGCTGCAGCTACCACTCCCTCTGTGCCGCAACAAATTCTGCCCCTCACCCCTGTAATGTTACCACACAGCGGTGATCCGCAAACAAAAAAAGGCAAATCCTCTCATAAGAGAAAGCACGTTGTGGCGACCCATGACTCCCCGGCAGGGGAAGCAAATAATATGCATAGAGCAGTTCCCCACTCGGACTGCCACCCCACGCATTCCTCGGACTCCTTTTAACCCCTGGGCCTCAGGGAGTCACCAAAGAGGCATAGTTCCGCTAAACGGGCAAAACCTGACTCATACGTGGTCTCATCAGACGACGATACTTCTGCTGAGTCGGGCGAGGCTGAGGTCTCTGAGTCCGAATACGAAGATGATGAGAATGCGGGGGCATTGGTGCTCTTACATGACGCCAACCCTGGAAATCAGGGCGAAATCATTGTTGATATGCAGGGCGAACCTCTGTTCCACCCAGATGCTATATCCCATCCCCGTTCTGGAGACTGGTCCCCCTTACCCCACGTGTCACAGTATGTCGAATTCTGGGCACGTAGGTCCCTTGAGAGGTCCAATCGCAACAAATTGCGATCTGAGTGCCCTCGACCACATATTCCTAAAAAAGTGGTCTTGACACCTGAGACCCCATTCTATCTAAATATCTGTTTGAAAACAGGAAAATTCCCCAAAAAGGGGATAGACCGTTCCTTTAAAGCCATACAGGACCGGATCCTTGATCTCCTTGGCCCGCTGACAAAGATCTTAAATCTATCAGAACAAGCCGCGACTTCAGGCCAAACGGTTGACATAACCCAGCTACGTGGGTGGGCCCAAAGAGCCATATGCCTAGTGGGCAGCGCTAACACCGCCTGCTCTGTCGAGCGCAGACGCTCCATTTTGATGCGGCTTGATCCGCAATTAGCTCACCTGGCAGAAACTGAGCCAGGTCCGGCAGCAGAGGGGATGCTGTTCGGTGATTCCTTGGTTAAGGATATTAATAAATTCGTAGGGCTCTTTAACAGCCTAGACAAGGCGCAAACCTCGCTCAAGAGATCTTCAACCAGTAAGGTTTTCCCCCGGGCCGGCAGAAGTAGGGGTCGTTCTGCCGGCCGCAATGTCAATTTCAGACCTTTTCACAGGGCAAATACTTCTCAATACACCCAGGCTCCCCCTCCGTACACCACCGTGGCGCAACCAGCACCCTTTTTCCCGCCCCGCGGCAGACCATGGAGAGGACGTGGTAACAGAGGATATCCCCGCTCCTGTCCGTATTCCGGTGAGTACTACCTACACTCCAACTTCTCACAAACCTGTGGGGGGTCGACTAAAACTTTTTACCCACGCCTGGTCTGCGATTACGGCAGATACGTGGATACTAGACGCCATTTCAGGTTTCCACATAGAACTTCTGTCCCCACCAACTTTGGGAGTGATACCACCCCCTATTCGATTTGCGAAACAGAACGCTGTTCTTATAGACAAGGAAATCCGAGATCTGATTGTCAAACAAGTGGTGGTCGAGGTCGACCCATACTCCCCGGGGTTTGTCAGCAACCTCTTCCTAGTCAAAAAGAAAGGGGGAGGCTACCGTCCCGTGATAAACCTGCGGGACTTGAACCAGCATGTCGCATATCGGCATTTCAAGATGGAAGGTATCCACTGTCTCCCGGATCTCCTCCATCCCGGGGATTGGTTGGTGAAGGTGGACCTAAAGGACGCCTATCTCACCGTCCCCATACACCAGGAATCCCAACACCTACTCCGCTTCAGATGGGGGGGACGCACTTGGCAATTCACATCCCTTCCGTTCGGTCTATCATCTGCCCCATGGTGCTTCACCAAACTCTTGAAGCCGGTGGTGGCGTCACTAAGGAGCAGAGGCGTACGTCTAATTATCTACCTAGACGACATCCTCATTATGGCATGCTCCAAATCACAAGCTCTACGCCACATGGTTTGGACGATCGACTTACTCCAAAATCTAGGCTTCTTGATCAACCAAGAAAAGTCGATTCTGACACCGGCCCAAGAGATGGAATTCCTGGGCTTCGTGGTGGACACCAAACAAGCTGTCCTCCGTTTGCCCAAGACAAAATTAGCACTGATCCGCAAGGAGATCAGAGCGGTGCTACGCAGGAATTATCTCTCACTACGCGTCTTAGCCCGCCTGGTAGGCCTGCTTGCGTCCTCCATTCAGGCCATATTTCCGGCCCCCCTTCACTACAGGGCCCTCCAACGGCTCAAGATCCTTCATCTGAGACAGGGTCTCAGATACGCAGACAGGGTGCCTCTATCTGCGGAAGCTGGGGTCGAATTGCAGTGGTGGCTTCGTCATGCCGTCGAGTGGAACGGCAAGACGATTTTCAACTCATGTCCGGATGTCATTATAGAATCAGACGCGAGTCGTCGGGGCTGGGGCGCGCGCTTAGGCGAGACCGCGACGGGAGGGACCTGGTCCAACAGGGAAGCCCTCCTACACATCAACGCATTGGAGCTCCTAGCAGCCCTGTTCGCTATCCAGAGTTTCCTAACAGAAAAATCCAATTGCTGCGTATTATTACGCATGGACAATATTGCAGCGGTGCAATACATCAACCGCTTAGGGGGCACCAGATCCAAAATCCTGGCGGATATTGCCAAAACCATTTGGCATTTCTGCTTCTCCCGCAACATCATCCCTATGGCAGAGTACATTCTGGGTATTTCCAATACTATAGCAGATTGGCATTCCCGTTATCTGATAGACTCCAGCGATTGGCGTCTGGACCGTTCAGTCTTCACCCGACTGAATCTTCTTTGGGGTCCCTTAGGCATAGACCTATTCGCCTCTCGCCTCAACCACCAACTGCCCCGATTCTTCAGCTGGAGACCGGATCCGGAGGCCTCAGCAGTAGACGCGTTCCGTCATTCCTGGAAAGGGGAGACGCATTACGCGTTCCCCCCATTCTCCATGATCCCCAGAGTGTTATTGCAGATAACCAACCAGAGAGCGACGGTTGTGCTGGTCACCCCGTGGTGGCCGTCTCAACCATGGTTCCCACTACTTCTGGAAATGGTCATAGACTGTCCCAGACTTCTGCCGTCTGTCCCACACATCCTCTCCCATCCGACCAAGGGCACTCACCCTTTAGTGGCGGAAGGCACACTGACCCTCCTGGCGTCGTTGGTTTCGGGTTGCCTGATCCGGACAACAACCTTTCTAGATCAGCTAGAGATCTCCTCGCCCTGGCCTGGGCCCCCGGGACTCGATCGGCATATCGATCAGCCTGGAAACTTTGGGTATCAGACTATCGTACTGAACTATCTGGCGGACTCTTTCGATTCAGGCAGATCATACAGTTCCATAAATGTGTACAGATCAGCCATATCAGCTTACCATTGCCCGGTGGATGCGGTGCCTATCGGCAAGCATCCCCTGATATGTAGAATGTTGCGGGGCATCAGATTCAAACGACCTCCTCGCCCAAAATATCAATCCACGTGGGATGTCGCCAAGGTTCTCGATATGTTCTCTTCTTGGGAGGACAATGAGGCGTTACCTCTCAAGCTTCTGTCTTATAAGCTCACAGTCCTTTTGTGTTTGGTCTCGATCAAACGGGTGTCCGACGTCAGGGCTTTGGACATTTCCAGACGACAGTTTTCACCTCAGGGAGTAAAATTCTCTGTGGTTCGTAGGACCAAGACAGACCTCCATTCCGTGTTTTACCCTTTTTTCCCTACACACCCAAAACTCTGTGTAGTTAGATGCCTTCAGACCTATGAGACATATACCGCTGATCTACGCTCCTCTGTTTTCTCCCAACTCCTAGTGTCTTATGTCAGACCTCATCACCCGGTCACCTCCGCCACTTTGGCACGTTGGGTGAAGTCAGCCATGGCAATGGCGGGCATAGATATAACCCTGTTTGGGGCGCACTCTTCCAGAGGAGCTATGGCTACCAAGGTTGTTACGGCGGGCGGTTGTCTTGCAGACCTCTTAATGGCGGCCGATTGGTCCTCTGAGACCACCTTTCGCCAATTTTATTTTAGACCGGAGGATCATGTCTCCATGTCAGTTTTGTGAGGGTTAGCTTACACTTTCCACTTAAAGTTTGTATAATATAGTCCTCATCTGCTCATATTAATTTATTCAGTGTTAAGCTTTGAACCTGCATAAGATATGAGCCTCCTGTCTGATATATAATTTGAGATTTTCCTAGCTTGTGACGGAAAATATTAGTTATATGAAGACAGGAGGCGAGTATCTTCCTCCCTTCCCCACCCTGTCACGTTTTTGCATTTTCTTTCAGGGTATTGATCGCAATCAGGTTTCCTGTGTACTGACGACCTGCTGATCGGGAAGAGTTTTTCCTGTATACGGATGACCGGCTGTCCGAAAGACGTTTGGTTGGTTAGTCCCCGTTGGGACTGGTTTTCTGTTACTCCAATTACCTCCGGAGGCTGGGATGTCGGGCCGGCTGGCCGAAGACCCCGGTGTTTACTGGACTGTTAATGAGGACCCTATTTCCAACTCGTTAGGATTCGCATAAGAAAGAGGAAGATCCTAGATGGGGCTAACCTTATATAGAGTGACAGGATAGGAGGGGCTACTGATACCCTAGGCCTGCTGGGAATTGTAGTCCCATACAGTTTTTATTTCTGTTTTCACTTTCAGTAAATTAAACGTTGTTTATTCTGCTATGGGCATTAATAAAGAAAGATTAATGCATAAGATACTCGCCTCCTGTCTTCATATAACTAATATTTTCCAACACAAGCTAGGAAAATCTCGAATTTAACATGCACATTATGAATGATCATACATTATATTAGATGCTGAAAATGTAATGATTACATATGAAGTGGTATTTCAGAACTGTAGAAAGAAACACCTATGGGACATAGTTGTTTCATATACCTTAGACCAGTGGTCTCCAAACTGCAACCCGTGGGCAGGGTCGCCATCAGGGGGTACAGACAGTACACCTGTAAGTGGCCCGGAGGTCCCCAGGGGCCCGGATAGCAACTCCCTTAATTTTTTTTCATAAGGGGCCCAGAGTTTCCCAGGGGCCCGGATGGCAACCCCCTTTTTTTATATATATATATATTTTCTTGTTTTTATTAAAGGGCCCAGATGACCCCAGGGCCCTAGATTGCAACCCCTCTTTTTTTATAATATATATTGTTTTTATTAAAGGGCCCAGAGGTCTCCAGGGCCCTGGATTGGCTACCCCCTTTTATATATATATATATATATATATATATATATATATATATATAAAATATATTTCTCTCTTTTTTTTGTAAGGCACCATCCCGCTTCTAAATTTGAGGCGGCAGCACCCCCCCCCCGGTTCTCTGCTCCAGGAAGCCCATGCCTGAAGCTGTGTAAGGGGCCCCATAACTACTGATGGAACCCTGCCCGTGGGCTGAATGCTTGCCTTTATCTGGCCCGCGTGGAACCATTCCTCCCACTGACACCAACAAGGGGGCACCATTACTTCCACTGACACCACCAGTGGTAAACAACTCCTCTTACTGACACCAACAATGGGGCATGTTTCCTTTCACTGATGCCAGTGATAGGAAACTATTCCTCCAACTGACATCATCAATGGGGCACTATACCTGCCCGTAATACCAATGATGGGCCACTTTTCCTCCCACTAATACCCCATAAGCCACAATTGCTCCTTCCACTATGACATTTTTCTTTTTGTACTCCCACTGACGCTGGGGAATTTTTTACTTCCACTGGCCACAGTCCGCCCCCCCCCCCTAAAGTCTGAAGGACAGTAAACAGGCCCTTTGTTTAGAAAGTTTGGAGATCTCTGAATTAGACTATAGACAGTGTACTAGATATGAAAATGAGAGTAAATGTTAGGTCCCCTGAATGTGGTATCCCTTTACTCAGGAGAAGCAGAAGAATAACCATGCCATGTTTGAGCAATATATCATTTTGTGACAACTTTGTGCAAAAAAATATATATAATTTAGTGAAACTTGTGGCAAAATATTAAATATTCCATGGCATCAACATGACTCTCATCAAATAGCTTGAAGTGTCTTCTTTCCCAAATTGGGTCATTTGTGGGAGGTTTGTGCTTCCTTGACATTTCATAGCCTCCGAAACTGTGAGGTAGTGAGGAAGTGAAATTGCCATTGTACGCCCTTAACAAGCCTAAAGGCGACAACTTTGTGCAAAAAAAAAAAATGTTTGTAATTTTCCTGCAAGATATAAAATATTCCATGGACTCAACATACCTCTCAAAAAATACCTTGGGGTGTCTACTTTCCAAAATAGGGTCATTGGGGGCGGGGGTTGTGCTATCTTGGCATTTTATGGCCTTTGAAACTGTGATCGGTAGTGAGGAGTGAAATAAAAAATGTACACCCTTAGAAAGCCTGAAGGCGGTGCTTGGTTTTCGGGGTCCTGTTCACAGCTAGGCTCCCAAAAAGTCTCACACATGTGGTATCCCCGTACTCAGGGAAAGCACATTATGGCGGACACTTCGGACAATTTTGACACATTTTTGGGACCATTGGCATTTTTATAGCGATCAGTGCTATAAAAATGCATTGGATTACTATAAAAAGGCCATTGGCAGTGAAGGGGTTAACACTAGGGGGCGGGGAAGGGGTTAAGTATGGGTGTACTCTAACTGTATGGGGGGGTGGCCTCACTAGGGGAAATCACTGATCTTCTGTTCATACATTGTATGAACGGAAGATCAGCATTTCTCTCCCTGACAGGACCGGGAGCTGTGTGTTTACACACACAGCTCCCGATCCTCGCTCTGTACCAAGAAATTGCGGGTGCCCGGCGGCGATCACGAGGGCGAGTAGGGGCGCTTGCGCGGGGCGCCTGCGGCGCGCGCACCCCCTAGTGGCCACTAAAAGAGCCGACGTAGAGCTACGGGCTCTCGCCCAGGAGAGTCAACCTGCCGCAGTAAAATGACGGCACGCGGTCGGCATGCAGTTAAAGCAGCGCAGTGCCAAAATTGTAAAAAGTGCTCTGGTCATTGAGCAGCCAAATCTTCCGGGGCTGAAGTGGTTAAAACAGGTACATATGATATACTTTCCTATCTATTTACTAATATTAGCAGCATAAGGATTCAAAATAGTCAATGTTGATTGAGATAGTGAAGTTCCACTTTAATGTGCTTTATCAACTTTTTCAAAAACAGCTGAATCTAATAATGTGTATTTATCCTAAAAAGGATTCATTATGCAGGTGAGTAAACATTTTTTGCAAAGTTTGGATTTAAGGCAACAGTATAATTGATTGTGTAGTTAATGATGAATTACATTAAATCTGGGTAGGAATTCTAGCTTTCTCATGAGTCCTGGAAATACACATGAAGAACTTTATGGTCTCGCCCTACAGTTTTGCTTGTATACCATACTGGATGAGTTAAGGCTAAATGTTTGGCAGTGTTACAGGGAATAATTGTTAAAGTGGTTTATGGTATTAATAGGAAATGCAGTTACACATACAATCAAGTACATACCCAAATCACAATAAATAGTATAAATGAAACAATGACACAGAGAGACTTGGCAAGTTGCAGAGTGTAATACATGAAACACATTTTGGCAGATTTTACCTGATAAAGACATTTTTCCAAGAAATGTTTAATGCAACATACATGTATTTACCACCTGCAAAAACTTTCCATCTCTATGTAGACTTACTCATCCTCCTACATGCTTTTCATTGGCTATCATAATCAACATGAAGAATTGTTTAGAGTTTATGACAGCCTGTTCTTGTTGAAATTTAACTTTGGACTTATGATGGTTTTAAAACATGAAAATCTTCCACAGGGATTTTATGATAATTTTTAAGATGATCAACAGAAAAGAACATCTTTGTTATTTTTACTATCAATGTGCTGGCCTAAAATGAGTTACAATGCACCACATGAGAATATTAAATCCCAACCCCAAAGCAAAGAACCATATTTTATAACCACACAGCTGCATAATGAAACAGATCAGCTATTTTATTCACTCTTCCTATAGTGAAATATAATAAACATAAACAATAAAAGACCTAAAAAGGCACACACCATCTGGATCGGAAAAAAGGTCATATCAGCAATTTCCATCTTTTACAAAGTACCAATTTTAGGATCTAATAATTTTAGATATATTTGTTCAATATGGAAGAGCAGTGATGTCTTTATAATTCCGAAATACTACAAGCAGTGTGCGTGGGTCCCACATATTCAGATACCGTAAACAAATATAGAAAACATTTCCTGTATGACTGCCACACTCTTAACCAACCGATTTAACTGCATACTGTAACCTATCCCCACATTCCCTCCATGCCCTCTTACAAACTGGTTCTGCTTAATGCACTCCAGTGAAGAAAAAAGAATCGAAGAGGTGCTGGGATTTTAGTCCTGTACACACGGCCCAGAATCTCGACAGGAAAAAAATTGTGTTTTTCCTGACGAGATTCTTGGCAAGAATCTCTTGCCGCCCGAGTGTAAGACACTCCATTCAAAAGAACCGCCGTTCTTTTAAATGGCGTGAACGCGATAACGTCATCGACTGTGATGAACATGCGCTCGTCACATTCGATGCCGTTGCCGCTATCTTGCTACACCCTACCTATGCCTTGGAAGCTACCGCGCATGCGTCAAAGTCATTTAGAGCATGCGCAGGTTACCATGGAGAGGTAAGTATACACACACTCGGGTTTCTCAGCAGGAAAACACTGCCGAGAATCTCATGACGAGAAAATAGAGAACATGTTCTCTAATTTTTCTCATCTAGAATCTAGAATCTAGAATCTGGGAAGTTTACTCGGCGTGTGTACAAGGCTTGAGATGTGAGTTCATACAAAGTAATGAGAGGACAACAACATTCAAAGAGCACACTGGCTTGGGTTAGGCTGCTCACAAAAGAGCTTCTGGTGCTGACGTCACACCGCTGCACAATCCCGGGTCGGCAGTGGCTGCATATTAAAGTATTTTTGCTGCATTTTTGCATTTAAAAAACTTTTATTGAAGAAAAAAAAAAACCTAAGAAAAATCGTACAAACAGTATACGGTCCATCGCAGGCACAGCTGGATAGAGACATACAAACGTTGCCACATAGCAAGTTGAACATTGGTAAAAGAATAGTGTATCTCTATAATGTTCTACACATATTTAACAGCAAAGACGTCACGGCGGGACGATTCCAGGCTGCTAGGCAAGCCACGGACCTTTGCATGTGGGCGACAGCAACTAGTCGACAAAAATAAGTGAAACTACAGTCGAAATATTAGTTTCTGCTTTGGATCGGATACAGGTGGCTACAACTAGCCATCGACATTGCAGCAAAACAATCAGGGGGTAAAGAATAGGAAATAAAGGTAGTACCAGAATAAAGAGAAAGGAGAAAGGGTGGGGGGAAGGGTGGGTCCTGTTGCACACGGTCACATTTTTGCTGCATTTATGTGTTTTATGCTATACACCAAGCTTTTATCGAATACTACACAATTGAAGACTATCTTTGGCTCCTGGTGAGCTATATTTATCTCAGCTACATCCCATTGAGAGATGACAGTTGATACAGAGATTGGCAGAGTTTACATGCACACTGCAGAACATAAGCTGTTGTAAAGACAGCCATCCGTTCCAGTGAGTGTTGACTTCACAAGGAGATAGTGACCAGTCTCTGAGGAATTATTTACACGTGTTAGATCTTCTCTTGACTTGATGTTTTTTTTTTTTTTTGCATTTGATTTCATTTTTTCACTGGGACTTTTTGATTTTATTTTCATTTACTAATATACAGTAAGTGTATTGTTTCATTTGTCAATGGACTTGTTGCACTGTGCTTTGCTAAGTTATAAGTTGCACTGTGTATATCATTTAAAGTAGGGGTTTCACATTTTTTATCTTTTGTATCTATGTGGGCTGTGTCTACTACCTATATGTGAAAACTGACACATATTTTTTATTATTTCACAGCGCAGATTTTTGTTATTTTACTTTATTGAGTATTCACAAAATACAAGGCTACCCTCCAGTTGGTATAAAAATCTGGGGTTTTGTCGAATGGGAGACCTCAAGAGAGAGGTGTCCCAGAGACAAAGAGAGGCTACTTAATGGTATCGATGGACATTACAAAAATATATTTATTATGTGTAAGCCACTACAAAATTAAAAAAATAGCAGATGGTGCTAATGCAGGAATTATGCAAAACAGGAATCTCAATACAAAAACAGTAAGCACCAGTAAGTGTTACTATGTGATAAAAAAACAACAAGTGCACAGGGCAGTAACAAGGACAGTAACAAACATGTAACAAGTATACAGTACAAACAGTCCGGACACCTGGACACACACTTCTGATATGATTCCCAACGGATATGACCGTTATGATAAGAAACAATAATAGTCCCCTAGGGGAATAAATGGGAATCAACCAGATGTGCCCCCGCGGGGAGTGGGGGAATGAATGATGGTAAGGACTAGACATGGGATAGCCACATTTGTTGATTGGACAAATAATAGAGCCCACCGCTTGGGTGAATTATGCTCTGGTCAAAGAGTCCTGGCGTGGTTCAAAAAAGTCCCATTAGATGCGGAGCATGGCATGCATGTATTGGCTGGCAGTCCTATTATTGGCAATGCTAGGATTGCAAGAGAGTAGAATGGCAGAATATCTGGGTGATAAATGAGAAAGCCCCCACAACCTATTATAAATATTATAGGTGTTGATGGTTACAATAATCTTATAATGTCCTCCAAATGTCAGTGAGTGTTTAGTAAAGAGCGGTATAACACACTATCCACCTGTATGTGGTGCTGGTGTAAGAGTCTTTTATACACATGTCTTTGTTTACCTCTATTGGTCCATATGTTGTTTTCCAAGGATAGAGTTAAATCATATACATCCTGTGAGTAAGAGATAGAGTGTACCTGACTTGCAGGATCTTGTAGACTCAATCCCCACCAAGTTGTGTCTGCTTGGAATGCTCGTTTCAGGATAGTTGTCACTCACGCATATTGAGTAGGAGCCGCTCGTTGTTCTTCCGCTAGTCAGTCAGGCGCGCTGCGCCGTTGCGTCCTTCCCCCTGGTCCCAAGAGCGGGGGGTGTGTCAGACGTCCGGAGGCTGTGACGTCACATAAGCTTGGATGGCTAGTAGGGATGAGCCGAACAGACCGACCGTTCGCGCGAACATTTAGATCCCCATTGAAGTCTATGGGAATCGAACGTTCAAATTCAAAAACGATAATTTTAAAGACCAATATTCAAGTTATTGTTGGAAAACGTCTTTGAGAACCCGGGTCTTGCCCCAGGGAACATGTATCAAAGGAAAAATGTTTAAGAAAACGGTTGTTTTTTTTTAGGAGCAGGACTTTTTTTTTCATTGATACATGTTCCCTCGGGCAAGACCCGGGTTCTCAAAGACGTTTTCACAGGCAAACTATAGACACCCAGCAGGTACAATATTTAAAGGAATATATAAATATAAATATGTTAAGCATCATTAAAATCACTGCTCCAGGAGCAGGATACCCGTGGGGGCACGCATCGCGGCGATCGGTGGTGCGGTGTGTCAGTCTGACACACACCGCTACACCAATCTCGATAAACAATCTCGATAAACTCTTTACCATGTGATCAGCCCTGTCCAATCACGGCTGATCACAGTGTAAGCAGGAAGAGCCGTTGATCATCTTTTCTTCACTCGCATCTGAACCCCACATCCCATCATTAACTGCTGGCGCAAAGCGCCGCGGCGCCCCCCCCCCCCCCGGCTGCTTAGTCTAAAATGCCCGGGCCTATTTTTTGCCCCAGTTCTGGCCTGCCCATCATTGCTGCCTATCAGTGTCCAGCGTCAGTGCCCATCGGTGCCACCTTATCAGTGCCCGTCAGTGCCCATCAGAGAGGGAGAAACATACTTATTTACAACATTTTAGAACTGAAACAAAAGAAAAACTTTTTTTTTTTCAAAATTGTTGGTCTTTTTTATTTGTTTAGCAAAATATAAAAAACGCAAAGGTGATCAAATACCAGAAAAAAAAAAGCTTTATTCATTGGAACAAAATTATAAAAATTCTGCTTGGGTACAGTGTAGCATGACAGCGAAATTGCCATTGCGACAGCGCAAAAAAGCTGAAAATTGGCTTGGGCAGGAAGAGGGGGGGAGGGTGCCTGGTATTGAAGTGGTTAAATAAGGCTCCAAAGACCTGTAAGGAGGGCTGTGTGGCTTACAAAAACACACTTGCTCACTCTGCATTGAATGTCTACATTTTTTTTAAACAATAGGCTAACCACAGATGGGCACAAATCGAATGACCCTCTGTGTGCCAACGAATTAAATGATTCACCTGTGAACCACACAAGTGTGGTCACCGCAGTGCCAGCTCCAATGGGTAGGATGTAGATAGGCACAGACTAGGTGACTGGACTGTAGTATGAAAATAAACATCAAAAGGTCTGGCTTTTGCTTCATTAAGCCATATTATAGCAACTAGTCAGATTTCGGATGACTATACTTAGTTAACACATGGTTTTCGGTTGAGGTTGCTATGCGCAGGGCCGGACTTACCATTGGGCTTGACTGGGCTCAAGCTCATGGGCCCCGTCCAATAGGGGGACCCAGGCCCAATGGTGGCAAACCCCTATTCGCGACAAGCGCTGCAACCCCCTCCTGCAATTTTGCTGCAATCCCCTCCCGCATTTTTGTGGCAATCGCGGCAATAGCAGCCCCCCCGCTCACTGTTTGTCACACTACCCCCCCGGATCCAGCCCCCCCTCAACAACTATGATCGGTCGGTGGTAACAACCGACCCCCCCCCGCTTCAATTATTAAGCCCAGGGGCCCCCACCACCCTAAGTCCTGCCCTGGCTATGTGTAACATGCTTTGCACATAATCATTGCTCTGAGTGGCCTTATTGCACTCTTCAACTTTTTATCAGCAGGATGAAGAGCTCCAGGAATGGTTGAAATGAGTTACAAATTCAAAAAACAATCAGAGATTTGCTAGCTTAAACGAATATGTACTTATATTTGAATAGGGAAATATCATTGGTATGTGACCATATTACTACTGTATTCACAGCATAAATAAGTATACTGTAAGGATGAACTGAAAAAAATAAATAAAAAAAAACAATTAGCTTTCTAAGAAAATAACTTTGATAACCTTGAGTGAGGTCATAAGCAAATCTAATAGATGAATTCCCATTTATGGCCTCTTAAAATGATGTAAAGGAATGGTCTAGACAAACTTGGCAGCCTCTGAAAATTGCAGTTTCTGCCAGAAAATGTATTGATGGTAAATAAGCTTTAAGATTGCTCAGTTTTAAAGTAATCTGGCACGCATTGCTGGGACATAAATATGAAGAAATAAAAGGAATATTTCATTCTAAGTGGGTCTGGGTTACGTGATGTTCTAAAAAAAGAGAAAACAAATGCTATTGCAAGTTGTTCAGATATTCAAAAGGAAAACCCAAAATAGCATTTTGAAAATCATGGCCAGATTACCACGTATCTGCACTGAGGTTACATATTGAAAACATAGCCTATTAACCCATTTGCAGCTACAATAAATATTAAGATAAACTTCATATAACACAATTTTCACTAGCCGTCTATCCAATTAGAGCAGCCTGGGGGCTGAATGTGGCCCTTTGCTTGCTTTTATCAAGCTTTTATCAAGCCCTTGGGACATTATTCCACTGACTGTCAGCAACAATGGGGCATGGTTCCTGCAACTGACATCAACAATGGGGCACTACTAGTCCTCTCACTAACACCAACAATGAAACACTATTTCTCCCATTGATACTAATGATGGGGCACTATTCCTCCCACTGATACCAGTGATGGGGCACTATTCCTCCTATTGATATGATGGGGAAATATTTCTACAATTAATACCAATCATGGGGCACTATTTCTCCCACTGATACCAATGATGGGGCAATATTCCTCCTACTGATGCCAAAGATGGGGCACTGTTACTCCCCCTAATGCCAATTATTGAGTATTGGTTACTCTCGCTGACGCCAAGACATTTTCTTCCTCCACTAGCTAAAGTCTGGCCATCCTAAAGTTTAAAGGACAGTAAACTGGCCCTTTGTTTAAAAAGTATGGAGACACCTGAAGTAGAAGAAAATAGAGAAGGAAGCACTTACGATGCCACATCCGTAAATTGAAGCAAGAACAAAAAACGGTTACTACTTACAGTAACCAGGAGTCAGACTTTTAAGGCATGGAAATAATGGAGAGGTACAGTATATCTCAAAAAATATAATGTTTATTAGAAAAAATACAAAAAGAATAACAGTATTTAATAATGAAACCATTTACATCATATAGATCACATAAAATGAAAATGGTTTGTACAATGAACCCTTGTGTATCTACGCGTTTTGCCGTTAGGCTTCTTCAGGACAACGATCAAGATTCAAAATGGATGACAAGAAAAAAGAAAGACCTGGTCTCACTATCTGCAATGATATACATTCCAATTAAAAATCGAATACAAAAACATACATATCGTACATTTTATTGTTTAAAAAGGCATATGCTGAACTGTTTTAGTGGATGGCCAGAAGACAAGAGGACATGGAAATAAATTAAGTAAACAGAAAAAAGGGTAGTACCTTAAAGTGGACTGAGCCTCATGTACAAAATCCAATAAACTGAAAAATTTGTGGTGTTTGTGGCAAATTCGAAAAGCCGCAGAACACCCTTTAAAAGTCTATTGGAAAAATCAATTTGAAAGGTTAATATGCAAGTTATTGTCATTAAAAGTGTTTGGGGACCTGGATCCTGCCCCAGGGGACATGTATCAATGCAAAAAAAGTTTTTAAAAACAGCAGTTTTTTTGGTAGCAGTGATTTTAATATTCCAAACACAAAAAGTGAAATATTCCTTTAAATTTCATACCTGGGGGGTGTCTAAAGTATGCATGTAAAGTAGCTCATGTTTCCCGTGTTTAGAATTTTCCCTGCACAAAGTGTCATTTCTGAAGGGGAAAAAAGTCATTTAAAACTACCCGCGGCTATTCATGAATTTTCGGTCCCGGCAATACAGACAAAAGTAATTGAAAAAAATGACAGGGTTCCCCCCAGTCTATTACCAGGCCCTTTGGGGGCCTCATTTTTTTAATCTGTATTGCCGGGACCCGACAATTCATTATTAGTGTGAGTAGTTTTAAATTACTTTTTTTTCCTTCAAAAATGAAATTGTGTGCAGGGAACCAATTTTTTTTTTAAATGTGTGGGGGTCTCCCCCCCCAATTCCATATCAGGCCCTTCAGGTTGTGGGGTTCCACACAGCTTGGGAAAATGTGGGGTTCCACACAGACAGCTTGGGAAAAGTCCTTTAATAAAAAAATAAATAATCCAGCGCTGTAAATCCTTCCACGATCCGGACCTGGGCTACCCGCCGCTACTCACTGCTACCCTCCGCTACGAACGATACAGCCTCTTCCATAGAAGGCTCCCGGGCGAATGACACGTTAACCTGTGTGATGTTTCTTTTAAACCCAAGGGCGGGGACACCCGTCCCGTGGATGAGTGACCCAGCCCCCTTCTGTCGTACGGGGGTTTCCAGCAGCTTCCTTGTGGTGTCATGGGTGATTCCGCCCCCTCTGGCTTCCATTTTTTTACCCTTTTTGGTGAAATGGTAGAGGTACAATGTACCCTGTTACCAATTCACATAGGGGGGGCGAAATCTGGAGGTCCCCTTCCAGATTACGATAAGCCCCCCGCCTGCAGACCACCACAACCACCGGGCAAGGGTTGTGGGGAAGAGGTGCTCTCTCGTCCCCCCCTCTTTTCCTGCGGCCTGCCAGGTTGCATGCTCTGATAAAGGGTCTGGTATGGATTGTTGGGGGGACCTCACACCATTTATTTTTTATTTCGGCACAGAGTTCCCCTTAAAATCCATACTGAACCTGAAGGGTCTGGTATGGATTTTTTGGGGGAACACCACATCATATATATTTTATTTTTATTTTAATGACATCACCTTTGAAAAAGTCACATGACGAAACACGTCAGTTGACCAACCACGTAAGCTCGTACGCACGCACAATTTTTTCAACTACACGGGACAGTCGGTCAACAGGGACATCATTTAAGGTTTTTGGTTTTAAACTTATATATTTTTAAACCTTGGTTCAGCTATCCCAGGTGTCTCTAGGAAACTGCAGTGGACTTGTCCACGACTTTTTATTTATATTTTTTGTAAATAAATGTACCCTTTTTAAACATATTACACTATGTGGATACTTTATTATTTTTTCTCTGAGTGACATCGGAAAGGATTTTCTGCACATCACCTCTAGTGCCTCTCACACACCTGGAAGCAGCTGTGATGCTGACATAAGGGAATCGTGAACCAGAAGCAATCAAGGTACCACCACCTCCCACCTACTGCCCCCTGAGGGTGACAACATTTGGTGAGTGGGGACCGAAGCGGGGGATCACAAGAGTCACTGAACAGTGTTGCATGAAAGGAGCTGGCACCAAAGTCACCATATAAACACTCTGCATTAGTAGTTGCTAATGGTTTGAACTTTAACCCCACCTTGGAAACCAGAATTAGTTGCTTATATTGATACCAGTAGGACTGTTGTTTTTTGACAGGGGTGTTGTTTGATCTGGTTGGCAGCCCAAGTTGCCTCTTGTCTGATAGACACCTAGGGCCAGATTCTCATAGAATTCCGGCGGCGTAGCGTTAGCCATTTACACTACGCCACCGCATCGTACTAGAGCAAGTGCTTTATTCCCAAAGCACTTGCTCCGTAGTTAGCGGTGGCGTAGCGTAAATGGCCCAGCGTACGGCCGCGTAATTCAAAGGGGGTGGCTTGTATTTAAATTAAGCGTGCCCCCGTGCCGATTGAACTGCGCATGCGCCGGCCGCGACTAAATCCCAGTGCGCATGCTCCAAAGGACGTCACATTTTCTCAATGTAAACGCCGTAATCGTAGCGTACGCCAGCCCCATTGAGAATCGACGTACGCAAACGACGTAAACGACGCACAACACGACGCGGTCCCGAGGCCATACTTACCATGGCATCCGACGGCAGCCGACGGCATCCGACGGGACTTCGTAAGATCACTCCACATCTTAGCAGGGGTAACCTTATGCGGACGAAAACGACGTTAACCACGACGGGGCGGCGTAAAAGCGTTCGGGAATCGGCGTATTAGCCTCATTTGCATAGGCAAATGAGAAAACAACGTAAAGGCCACCTAGCGGCCGGAGTTGTCATTACATCTACGATCCGCCAGTGTAATTGTTTTACACATGGCGGATCTTCACCTGTATCTATGCGTAAGTGATTCTAGGAATCACACGCATAAATACACGGGCTAAAAACCGGCGATACGACGGGGTATTTGTGATACCCCGTCGTAGCGCTTCTGAGAATCTGGCCCCTAGAATCTGCATCTATGCTTTGTATAGGGGTATCTGCAACTTATTATCCATAGGTGTGGCGGCACATCTGGGCAACAATCCTTGACACGCCTCCAACTGGTCCGCACACTATCCTGTCTATATTATGGTCTGGGATCCATAGTACACCTAAAGGAATATTAAGTCCGTATTTTTGATATACACTGGTATATATATATTACATACATATTGTTTATATAATTTTTATGTTGCACATTTTTTATTATTTGCATTGATATCACTGATAGCCCACCAGCTCTGGGCACATGATCTAGAGCATTTAGGCCCACTCACATATAGCACATTTTATACACATTTAGAAGTTTTTTCTTAGTATTTCCTTCCATTTGGCGGCCCACACAGGGTCATTCTTTGCAATAGTGACCTGCACAGAGTCCTGTCTCATACCGTATATATTTGATTATCATCACGCTCCTATATCCGTGGACACTATTCAGTGGTGGAGGTCCACTAATCACCATTATAGGTGGGAATTACGACACTTAACACCATCAATGAGGTAACCATACACGCGTTTTTTGGTCAAGCGTGTTTATAGGAAATCCATCCATATTGGATTAAGCCCTTCTTACAGGTTACCTAACACTTATTCCATTTTTAATTTATTATTTATCTATTATTAATATTTTTATCACTACAAATACCCACAGCCCATCCAACCGGATCGGTTTTAGCAGCGCCACCATCCCCTAAGTGCATATCATATCCTGGTCTCTCTGGAGACTCCCAGGGAGGTAGCAGCTACATTAGACTTCCTAAGCGCGGATTCTTCCCCCAAACTTTATATTTTTTTTAATTACCTGAGTTCCCCTTAATATCCATACCAGACCTGAAGGGCCTGATATGGAATTTGGGGGGACCCCCCACACATTTTTTTTTCATTCTGGTTCCCTGCACAAAATGTCATTTTTGAAGGAAAAAAAAGTAATTTACAACTACTTGCACTATTAATGAATTGTTGGGTCCTGGCAATACAGATAAAAGTCATTGAAAAAAATGGCAGGTAGTTTTAAATGTTTTTTTTCCTTCGGAAATTACACTTTGTGCAGGGACAATTCTAAACACGGGAAACATGCGCTACTTTACATGCATACTATACACACCCCCCAGGTACGAAATTTAAAGGAATATTTTACTTTTATTGTTTCATTTTAAGCATTATGAAAATCACTGCTCCTGAAAAAACTTCAGTTTTTAAAACTTTTTTTGCATTGATACATGTCCCCTGGGGCAGGACCCAGGTCCCCAAATACTTTTTGACAATAACTTGCATATAAACCTTTAGAATTATCACTTTTGATTTTTCATGTTTGCGTCCCATAGAATTTAACGGTGTTCACGTGTTCGAACACATTTTTTGCCTGTTCGCTAGTGCGAACCGAATTGGGGGGTGTTCAGCTCATTCCTACTTGTCGCTTATATTAAAATGCAACATCTAAACAGTCAGACGGAGTTCTAAGTACTGATTTTTACTATATGAACTCAGTTTACTGTTAAAAAATAAAAGTGTAAAATGCAAAACTCTGGCGGCGACAACACTTCACTTCTGTTACACATTCTCACAGGACACCTAATCTGATGAAACACAGGAATCAAGGAAGTTGTGGAAAGAGACTGCAGCAGACAGGCAGAACCCACAACATGAAAGAAGATTTTTCAAATAGGCTTATATGAATTGTCAAAAATAACTATTGTTTTTATTGCTGTTACACTGCTAATGTCATAAAATAAAAGTATGTTTTGACCATAGATTTCTTTTGATTTGTGCTGATTACATCTGCCTAGAGTGCAGCTTTCAGGAGCATGTCTGTTTAAAATGTTTAATTTAATATATCTCTACATAACAAGAATTATTCTTCCAGCTCATGCACCATCATCAATATAACACATTATTAGTATTAAGAGAAAATACCGCAATGGTTCTTATTGAGCTGACAATACCCTTATGTGATTTATTAAGAGTAAATAACAGTGCCAAAATATGAAAATGTTTTCCAGCATCCATCATAAGAAACTGGACAACATACTTAAGGGTACAAGAAGGTTATACCCAAAGATACAAATGATTCGGGAGAATTAAAGGCTAATTTCATCTTTAAAAGAAAACAATAAATGCACCTATTTTTGCATATAATAAATGTGCATTGTTTTTTTCTACTGGAGCATGCAGAGCATTGCACCCTTGATTAGCACTGGGAAGGCCAGGCAGTAAAAAAATGGAGGGGGGGAATTCTATAGCCAGGGGAATAGGTAGGCAAAAGCAACACGTTAATCATTGAACCCTGTGACCATAGGTTGCCCACCTTTCCTCAAATCTTCCTTCATCAGCAAACATTTCATTCAGAAAAGTAATCTGGAACAGTTCTTGGGAGCTGTTTTTTTGTTCAAGCAACCAATAGAATATTAAAAAACCTGACAAACTTTTCTTGTCTTACTCATCCCAGGCACACGCCAGTCATTTGCCTGCAAGTGCTGCTTTTGTGCCCCTTTCTTGCTCCGTAAGGGAAATGTTCATTCATATGTAGGGTGTAGCATGTAATATGTTCAAGCAAATGTTCTCCTCATTCCCCTCACCAATTTCCCTATGACAGTTAAAATCAGCTAAATACATTCCAGATGCATTAAAACAAAAGGTGTTCAAACTCTTAAGGCTCGTACACACGATCGGTTCAAACCGATGAAAACGGACTGAGGTTCGTTTTCATCGGTCCAAATCAATCATGTGTAGGCCCCATCTGTCCGTTATCCTTCGGTCAAAAAACAGATGGCTTGCTTTAAAATTCAACCAATGGACGGCAAAAACGATCGTTAGTATGCAAAAGCATCAGTTAAAAGGCCGTGCATGCTCAGAATCAAGTCGACGCATGCTTGGAAGCATTGAACTTGTTTTTTTCATCACGTTGTTGGGTTTTACGTCACCGCGTTCTGACACACGATCGGTTCATGAACCGATGGTATGTAGGCACATCAGTCAGCTTCATCGGTGAACCGATGAAAACGGTCCGTCGGACCGTTCTTATCGGATGGACCGATCGTGTGTACGCGGCTTTAAAGTTTGGTTTCTTTAGAAGCAGCAACATCCTGAGTAAAAGTACAAACAAATGGCAACTGCCCCAACCTATAACTGGCCATAACAGTAAGAAGCACATGGAAGGGGCGACACATGTCAAACAAAACAAAAAACAATTCCCAGATCAACTTAGCAGCCAGCCTGCAACCAACCAAATTATCCTGTCTAAGGGCCCTTTCCCATGTACGGATCCCATGAGAATCCGTACCTTTCTTATGTGCTTGCTCAGCGGGGATCGCTCCGTTGATCCCTGCTGAGCCGGCAGATGACAAAGCGGTCCCTGCACATTGTTGTTGGAAAATTTGAGAACCAGCTCTCAAATTTTTGTCGTCGGAAATTCCAACAGCAATTGTCCGATGGAGCCTACACACGGTCAGAATTTCCAACAACAAGCTCCCATCGAACATTTGTTGTTAGAAATTCCGACCATGTGTGCGTGGCATTAGACAGAACAATTTGGTTTGTTGCAGGATGGCTGGTAAGTTGAGCTGGGAATTTTTCTTGTTTTTTTTTTACATTCTAAATAAAGCCAGTCCTTTGTCAGCAGTTGCAGATTGGGATACATCCTCTCTGTGTTGAAGCAATGGTCCTATTAAAGAGGTCTGAGATGCCCCCAACTGAGTCAGACTAATAGCTCTCCAATCAGCAAAACTCATTCTACCAGCTGATTGGAGAGAGCTTGCTCTGAATCATTAGAAAGTGTGTGTCAGATTACATACAATGCAAACACTACAGCTAGACTTTATGTCCACCGATGGCTTTATCCTACAACTTTAAATATTTTGTTCTGTTGTCTTTATGTACATGTTATGATTGCTGTAGCAGCATGCATGCATATTTCAGTCAAATATTTTTTTTAGCCATATACAAACATAATAAGAGCATTTCTTACCTTTTTTCTGCGTAGCCTAACTTGGCCATAAATATCCTCATAAGCAGAAATATTATCTTTACGTTGTAAACAGTGGACATTATCTTTTGAACTTGCTCCTTGAAAGTTTTCTTTTGTAACATGTAACCCATCGCCTGTAGTATGATGAAGCTGAACATTATCCCCTTCTTGGCAGAGAGAATGAGACCCACTGCAAATTTCAGACCCCATTTTTGTTTCCAGCTGAGAAGAAACACAAGTAAATGGATTGTCAGATGGGTCAACTGACTCTTCATCACATATGTTTTGTCCTTTACCATCAATTGAAACATCAGATTTTCTTCGCTGTTGTGCAACTCTAGCAGAACGTAACATCTGTTCTCTACCCGGCAAATCAATTTCCTCCAAATCTCTATCATCGCCTATTTTGTCTTTTGATGAAACTTTTATAGACCTTTCTTTTAAAACATCCAAATCATTGATTTTGCTTTCATCCATATGTTTCTCTTCTACAAGCCTGTCCTTTTCCGCACTAGCAATGATATCATTACATTTACACTCTTTCTCATAATCCTCAGTAGTGTTGTTCTCTGATAAGGTCCTGTCCAGTGGGTTTCTTTCTTTGTGACAAGGAAGACATATGTCATTCTTTAGATTATGTTCTCCATCATTAGTTGAGAAGCAAGACGTAGCTTCTTCGTTGATTTTAGAAGATGCACATTGATCTTCCATATCTAGGTTATCATTTTCATCAAGTTCTTTGGATACTTGGGATCCAAGAAGGCCACCACAGTCAAGTGAATCTCTATTGTCTGATAAAAAAAGCTTCTCCTCTTGCTCTTCTGTGGAATTTCCAAGTTCTTCCATAGCTGACATTAAATTGTGCTCTTTAAATCCATTGCAGCATAGAGTATCACAGCCAAAACTAGTAGAAGAAAGCCCTGTCCATTGTGTTACATGGTCTTCCCAGCTTCTCTGAACAACTACAGACATATCACAAAACAAAACTGCAGATAAACTTTGCAGACAGCAAAACATGTGACTGAAATATGGGAAAGCCGTGAAGAACCAAGGAATTGACCGGGTAAAGTATCATCTGCAAAAAACAAGAAGATAAATTAATTATGGTCGAACTGTTGACAAACTATGAACTAGCAATACAGAAACCTTTGTTTGAATGAAAAGAGACTGTTTTTCTGGAGCCACATACTGTATATTGCTGTGTGCCAACTTTTCCACAATTTTATTTTAGTCATAGGATAACTCATTTTATGCATTTAAATTCTATGAAACCTTATGACTCTGTACAAATCATTTTGTTTCTACTAGCTTGCAAATTAACTAAAATAACCCAGCGAGTATTCCATTCATACCTTGCATACATTTCCTTACATTTAATGAGAGATATTAAGGTTTTACTATGGTAGGTTAATTTAATTCCCCCATTATAGCACTTAGCTTTTTGAACTTTACTACTATATATCTACTATCACTATCTTATTTGTCTTCCACAGACAGAAAGCCATCAGCCCAAGGTATCTTGGACTTTTTGGCCGACCCTATACTGATACAAGTGGTCACAGTCACATTGAGCATATCCAGCTCCTGCCCTTTGTTTGGTGTCTTGTTATCTCAGAGTTTACCATCTGTCCCACCGTGTAACAACTACAGTGCAGGCCAATTTTATCCCTGCCAGGTCCCCCTCATGGTTCTTTGGTGATCGGCTCAAGTGAGTATCAGCCTTCTATGCCTATTTTTTGTACTTGCATGGATGTACAATTCCATGCAATAGGTTGAACAATGCTAAAATTGTACTAAAATACAAATGTTCAAATATGTTCACTTTATAGATGCATGTATGCTTTAGATGACATTCAGCCTATGAAGAAGGACCCAGGGGTCTGAAACATGTCAGACGTCATCTCCTACAGCTACGTGCACTAGCCCTTCACACCAGAGGGCATTTATATTCATGCCTGTATTTTTGTACTGCAATTGATTTCTTTCTACTGTATAGATTATCAAATGTTTCTAATAAACAATACTTTTTAAATACTCACATGGTCTGTCCTAAAAATCCTGAGGGGTTATGCTGTGCCTATGAGCACTAGGTTTGTCTAAGCCTAGGCTAATGACCAGACAAGAAACAGGAAGTTGGCTGTATAAGGTATTTACTGGCAGAAAAGTTAAATCAAGGACAGAGGTTTTAATAGATGGAAAGATGAAAAATAGTTCCGCTTTAAGTTAGGTTGTAAATAATGATAAATAAACTGATTTGCAAATCATGCAAACTGGAAAAAAAACTTCCACTTCTTTGATTTTGCGGAATACTGTATATGAAGGCAGATTTATCCACTGTGCTGAGAATGATACAGTGTATGATTCATGATTATTTATGTTCCTGATTTGCTTGATCACTGCCAGATAAACAGATATGCATGCAAATATTGAGACAAATAAAAAATAGGATTCGTTTACTGTACTATTTTAATAATGCTTATTCTTAAATTTATATCAAAGAGTCACATTAAAGTACATCTAAAGCCCAATCTTTTTCAACTTTTTGGAAAAAAGTATCAAATGGTTGGAATTTTGTCAGGTCTGTAACCTCACTGGAGAGATTTACCTTCTCCATTTGTTAGGCTCTGTGGGCCTTTATTACATTGGGTAGTAGAATCACCGACCAGAACACTGCATCTTCTATGTCCGTTACTGTCAGTACCATAGGAAAAAAACTAAAAGAAGTACCAGTAAATAAAAATAAAAAAGCAAAACAAATAAAATAAAAATGAAAGTATACTCTCTAAGGCAGCCTTTCTTAACCGCATGCCGACCAGCCGCCGCAGTAATACGGCGGCAGGTCGGCACTGCTGCGCGAGAGCCCGTAGCTCTACGTCGCCACTTTCGACGGCCACTAGGGGGCGCGTGCGCGCCGCCGGCGGCCCGCGCGCGCGCCCCCAGCTCACCCCCGAGTCCCGTGCGTGTGCCGGCGGGCACGATCGCCGCCGGGCACACGCCATCGCTCGTTACAGAGCGGGGAACGGGAGCTGTGTGTGTAAACACACAGCGCTCGTTCCTGTCAGCGGGGGAAACGCTGATTTTCTGTTCATACAATGTATGAACGGAAGATCAGTGATTCCCCCTAGTAAGTCCACACCCCATACAGTTAGAACACAAATAGGAACACACTTAACCCCTTCCCCGCCCCCTAGTGTTAACCCCTTCACTGCCAATGGCATTTTTATAGTAATCCAATGCATTTTTATAGCATTGATCGCTAAAAAAATGCCAATGGTGTCAAAAGTGTCCGAAGTGTCCGCCATAAGGTCGCAGTACTGAAAAAAAACGCTGATCGCCGCCATTACTAGTAAAAAAAAATAATAATAATAAAAATGCCATAAAACTACCCCCTATTTTGTAAACGCTATAACTTTTGCGCAAACCAATCAATAAACGCTAATTGCGATTTTTTTTACGAAAAATATGTAGAAGAATACGTATCGGCCTAAACGGAGGAAAAAAAAATTTTTTTTATATATTTTTGGGGGATATTTATTACAGAAAAAAGTAAAAAATATTGCATTTTTTTCAAAATAGTCGCTTTGTTTTTGTTTATAGCGCAAAAAATAAAAACCGCAGAGATGATCAAATACCACCAAAAGAAAGCTCTATTTGTGGGAAAAAAAGACGCCAATTTTGTTTGGGAGCCACGTTGCATGACCGCGCAATTGTCAGTTAAAGTGACGCAGTGCCGAATCGCAAAAAGTGCTCTGGTCTTTGGACAGCAATATGGTCCGGGGCTAAAGTGGTTAAAGGGGTTGTAAAGACAAAAATATTTTCCTCTTAAATTAAAGTCTGGCAGTAGCTGATAAAGCAAAAAGTAATGTTTTGCATTATAACTAGTTTGATACCTGTTGAAATCGAGCTGTTTTATTCACCTCCGTCACTCCTGAATCGTTATTCTCACTGACTTCCTGGTTCATTCTTGCTACATCATGGCCTAATGGGATCTACAATTCCCTTTAGGCTTAGCCTTCATGCCTGTGAGGCATAAGAGAGCATCTTCATGCAGGGCTGTAGCCATAGGGAGGGGGTGAGCACATTCTGCTTTCCACCATGCAAAACGGCTCAGATGCTGGTGGAAAGCAAGAAGAGGAGAGATAGGAAATTGGCATTTTCAAACCTGGATTACTGTATTTTGGAGGTCAAAAGGAAAAACGAGGTAAGTGATATTTAAATGCTCTAGCTTACAGCAGTCAATTGATCTAATAAAAAACAAACCTTTAGTGTTCCTTTAAGATTTCCAACATAGAGGAACCCTTAAAATTACTTTCTGGTCTCAGGAAACCCCTACTAAAAATTGACTATATATTTTCCCATAGAAAGTAATGGAAACGCTCGATTCAAGCAACTAGCGTCACAATGAGCATTTGCTACGGGCGTTTTGTCGCTTTAATCAATAGAACTTTTCACCCAGGCAGAAGCTAAAAAAAATCTACCAACATAGCAACAAGTGATGAAAAGATGATAATTTTTCCTATTGGCTAAAATAAAAAATGTCAAAGTTCAAAAACGTCCGACGATGCTGTATGCAAACACTTGAATACACGTGAATACGCGCGACAAAACGACAGGAAAAACGACAGAAAAAAACAACGCAAATCGCCTACGCTTAGGTGTGAATGCAGCCTAAGCCTATTAATAGACCTCGGGAAGACCCATACACCCACTTGCTGTTAATATACCAAGTTTTTACCCACACCTAAGATGGTGGATGGACCCTCCACCATCCATCACATAGTAAGTAAAGAAGCACAGGGCAGCCACACTGGCCCTATAGGGTGGATGGAGCAGCCGATCAAAATGTGCTCCATCCCCCAGGATTGCAAAAACGCTGAGCCACAACCAGGGACCTGAGAGGGAAATAAAATAAAGTTAAGATAAATGGTAAGACAAATGGGGTACAAAAGAAAAAAAATTGACAAGTGGCCAAAACAAATTAAATACAAGCAATAGCTGCCCCCCCCCCCACACCTCTGCCCACAGTCACTTAGTAAATGGCACCAGATTTAGTTCCTAGTGAGGAAACACTGTAGACCCCATCAAGACCCAAAGAATGGGCTCCCTATGCTATAGTGCATTTAGCAGCCTGAGCCTGGGACCTTGTACTGGGACCCAGCCGGATGCTGCACAGAGGTAGGGACATAACACTGCTTACTTCATCACTGATGCGTTGAGGTATGAGAAAAAAAAAAGAGGAATGGGGTGGCAACAAACTAAGCCTTTATTAGTGCTATTCACTGGTCCTGAGGAAGTGGTCAAGAGGCGGAGCTTTATCACAAGTATCCTGCCATGTTGGCGTCAGGAAAAAGTTTTGCCTTTAGTTCCACTTTAACAGCCATACAGAATTATCTTATTTTACCTTCCTTATTGGCTCTAATGCATTTCAGTGATTTTGCCAAATGTCACATTTTTCTCTTTCTAAATCACAAATATAACTCCTTTAACCACTTGACCTCCAAAAAGTTTACCCCTCTTCCTGACCAGGCCATTTTTATGCAATATGGCACATCAATATATAACTGACAATTGCGTGGTCGTGTCACCTCGTTTCCCCACAAATACTGTAGAGCTTTCTTTTGGTGGTATTTACTCACCTCTGCGTTTTTTTGTTTTTTTTGTGCCATAGGCAAAAAAAGGCCGCCAGTTTTAAAAAAATACAACTTTTTTTTTTTACTTTCTGCTTTAAAACATATCCATTAAAAAAAGTTGAAAAAATCATGAATTCATAAATTTAGGCCAATATGTATTCTGCTACATATTTTTGGTAAATATTGATTGGTTTGCGCAAAGTTTATGACGACATTCTGACACTAATTGACACTTTTTCGGGACCAGCACCGTCACTGTACTAATAACACTGGCTTGAAGGAGTTTATATCAGGGACGATGAAAGGGTTAACTGTGTGCCTAGCCAGTGTTTTACTACAGTGTGGGAGGTGCTTTTACTAGGGACTTTGCAGAGACACAGGATCCATGCCTTCCCTTCTGTCAGAACGGCAATCTGCCTTGTTTACATAGGCAGATAGCAATTCTGTGCTGGATGATCAGTGGGTGCTGGTAGACATTGAGTCTGTGGTTCCAAACTGGGTCGGACAGCAAGTGTCAAGAAGCACAAGAAGTGTCTTTATTTATGAGAAAGTCCAGTCTATACTGAGCATGTGAACAGTCTATTAAGATGACAGTAATTGCTGGTTTAAAATCTATTGAAAAATGTATTCTTAAAGGGGTTGTAAAGGTTTGTTTTTTATTTTCTAAATAGGTTCCTTTAAGCTAGTGCATTGTTGGTTCACTTACCTTTTCCTTCAATTTCCCTTCTAAATGTTGTTTTTCTTTGTCTGAATTTCTCACTTCCTGTTTCTCCTCAGTAAACTTGCCACCATCATCCGAGCAGTGGTTGGTCAGCCAGAACAGCTTACTGAACAGCTTACTGAGGAGGAACGGGAAGTGAAAATTTCAGACAAAGAAAACAAAGAAAAAAACATTTAGAAGGGAAATCAAAGGAAAAGGCAAGTGAACCAACAATGCACTAGCTTAAAGGAACTTATTTAGAAAATAAAAAATGAACCTTTACAACCCCTTTAACTCACAAAGAACCTTCCAAATCCCCAAATTCCCTTTTTTGTTGCTGTGTTCTGACTTCCTGTTAGAAGGTGGCTACGTTTGTTATCCATGGCCCCACTGTGTGTACTGTAGGAATGTAGCCATCCTCTCTTTCTCACTCCTGAGATAGATTTGGGATTATGAATTTGTACATAGAGCAGGGCACATGCTTGCAGCTAGTTGCTCAATCCAAACAAATGGAAGTTACAAAGGAAGCATAGGTTACGGGGCCATTAAGTAGTGGGTGTGTATGGATTATTTTTGGAGAATAAGGATATTGTTTAATGACACTTTAAATGCAGCTGTACTTGTGTTCTGAAGTACGTGTCTGTGAAACCTTCAAGCTGTGTGGCAGGAGATCATACAACACAAATACAAGAATTTTATTGTTCAGTGTAAACAAAATGACATCTGACTCCGAGTTACATCTTCAGATTCTAAAAAGGGCTCATCAAACCTCTGCCTAGTATTACATAGTTATTTGTTATGGGTCATTTTAGTTCACTGCAATGGACAGATTGCCCATCCAGCCACAGTATCACATGTCTAAGGGAACAAAAAACTTGAATTGTGTAAAACTAAGCTGTATATCTAAAAGAAACCATGCGAAAATGCTTCGTTTTTTTTTTTTTTACACTGAATCTTTCGAGTACTTGGAGCAGAAGTTTTTAAAAGTTCATAACTAAACAGTTAAAGTTATATGCTTTTGCCAAGTCTTTCGGAATCTGAATCTGAATTCATGTTTCAATGTAATAAAAAAATTCAAATTTGAATTGTTTGTAATGTCCAGAGTTACATATTATCCAGAAAGAATTAATGTTTGTAGCCATTCTTCATAACTGAGGTCCTCCAGCCCTTTTGATCACAAATTTTATTAGAAGACAGAAAAAAAAAAGACTTATAGACGCTGACCACTTGGTACTGTCATCATAAATTGAAAAAATAACCAATTTCTTAATTATTTTTACCTCTTACAAAACATTGGTATGTTGTTTCACATGTGACAGGTTTACTTTAAAAATCAGAGGCATAAAATAACAAAAACACTATCAGACTAAAAAAAAGAAAAGTATAAAGCAGTCAAAAAGAATGCTAACTGGCAGGTGTAATCCTACAACAAAGAAGATTTCTTTACCATCTTAGCCTAAAGTGGTCAACAGACTTCATTATTCCATGGCACAATCTCTATACCATTGAGCTGCCAATGGATTCATTTGAGGAACAGAAATGACATCATAGAACTTGTGTGATCACTATTCTCCCAGTAACTTGGACATCAACAATGATTGGCAGACTCCTAAGGCCCTGTTCACATTGGCAAGAGAAACATCCATTTGAGGAACATTTTGCAGCTCCCTGAACGCATTGCAAAGCAGTCAACAGTGGATAATATGGACAGTGGACAGAGCTCTGCACATTTGACCAACATGTAGCTTTTGCATCACTTCTCGTTGCTGTGAGCCAAAAATTAAGCTACAGGTCAAGTCTGGGAGGAGTTGAAGCTTGTCAACTCCTTCCATTCAAGTCTATTATAATACACCGTAAACACACTTATACCCCTTTAGGGCACATCTACGATTTGTTTGACAAGCATTTATCAAATATCAGTGAAGTGGAAAAAAAAAACACTTACCCTTAATTAAAAAAAAGGACACCCAAAGGGGAATTAGCCCTAGGCGTTGGTTTGCATTAGTGTTAACATTTTTTGCAAGTGTGAACTTAGGCCGCGTACACACGACTGGTTAAACTGATGAGAACAGTCTGATGGACCGTTTTCATAGGTCCAAACCGATCGTGTGCAGGCGCCATCAGTTATTTATCCATCGGTTAAAAAAAAGAAAACTTGTTTTAAATTTAACCGATGGATACCTAACCAATAGCAAAAAAAAGATCGTTTGTAGGCACGACCATCAGTTAAAAATCCACGCATGCTCAGAATCAAGTCGACGCATGCTTGGAAGCATTGAACTTAATTTTTTCTGCACGTCATTGTGTTTTACGTCACCGCGTTCTGACACGATCGTTTTTTTTAACCGATGGTGTGTAGGCACAAATGACCATCAGTCAGCTTCATCGGTTAACCGATGAAAACAGTCCATCAGACAGTTCTCATCGGATGGACCGATCGTGTGTACGGGGCATTAGGCTTACTCAAGGACCTCAATCTTATTTAAGGGAAAAATACTGCAATGCATAATAATAAGTATAAGTGAGCACATATTTGAAATCATTACTATAGTGCACACCACCAGTGTGAAGATTTGTATTTTAGGCATTACTGCTGAGTAGGGATGAACTCGATGTTCGAGTTGAATGTAAGTTCGACTCGAACATTGTGTATTTGCCTGTTCACCGAATAGCAAACAATTTGCCGCGTTCGCGGCAAATTCGAAAGCTGCGGAACCCCCTTTAAAAATCTATGGGAGAAATCAAAAGTGCTAATTTTAAAGGCTTATATGCTTGGTATTGTTATAAAAAGTGTTTGGGGACCTGGGTCCTGCTCCAGGGAACATGTATCAATGCAAAAAAAGTGAAACAATAAAAGTGAAATATTCCCTTAAATTTTGTACCTGGGGGGTGTCTATAGTATGCCTGGAAAGTGGCACATTTTTTTTGTATAGGACAGTCCCGCAGCAAAATTACATTTCTAAAGGAAAAATGAGTACATTCTTTTAAACAATCAATGACTCATAGGGCCAGATTCAGGTAGGAGAGCGGATCTTTATTCTGGAGTAACGTTTGTCATTTACGTTACTCCGCCAAAACTTTTGGAGCAAGTACTGTTATTCACATAGCACTTGCTCCTAAAGTTGCGGCGGCGTAGCGAAAATGAGCCGGCGGAATTCAAATTGGGCAGGTAGGGGGCGTGTATTATTTAAACTAGCCGCGATCCCGCGGCGAACGTACTGCGCATGCGTCGACTGTCAGTGCGCATGCTCCAAATTCTGTCAGTGAACGTCAATGACGTCAATCCCCATTCACGGACGTTTTACACAAACAACGTTAAACTTTTTCAATTCGACGCGATGACGACGGCCATACTTAACATAGGATACTCCACCTAGGGGGCATGTTTTTCTTTACGCCGCGTATCGCTTACGGAAACGTCGAAAAGTCACTGCGTCGGGCCCGCGTACGATCGTGAATTGCCATCTCTCGCTGATTTACATTTTCTTGGCGTAAATCAGCGGGAACGCCCCGAGCGCCCATTTTAAAATTGCAGTTCCGATACGACGGCGAAATACAATTACGCCGCTCGTATCTGAACTCAATCCCGGCGTATCTTGTTTTCTGACTACAGAAAACAGATAAGCCGGCTCAAAGTGAGAGTTATGCTGGCGTATCACTGATACTCCAGCGTAACTCTACCTGAATCTGGCCCATAGAGTTTTTTTATGCTAAAGGAGATAAAACAAATTCCCTTCTACTTCCTGTCCATGTGTAAAGCCTCGTACACACGACCTCGTACACACATCGTGTGTATGTTTTTCGTCGAGAAAACTGTTGTGGATCTCGATGAGAAAAAAAGAGAACATGCTCTATTCTTTCTCGTCGGGAGTCTCAATTTCCACCTTGTGTTTCTCGTTGGGCGGGTTTACGACGAGAAACATGTTCGTGTCTATGCTTAGAAACCCACGCATGCTCAGAATAAAGTATGAGACGGGAGCGCACCTTCAGTAAAAGTAGCGTTCGTAATGGAGATAGCACATTCATCACGCTGTAACAGACTGAAAAGCACACATCGAGATTAGCAAAAGCAGCCCCAAGGGTGGCGCCAGTGGAAACAAACTTTCCCTTTATAGTGCCATCGTACGTGTTGTACATCACTGCCTTTTAGAACGACAAGTTTTTGTCTTGACAGTGTGTACGCAAAGAAAGCTTGACAAGCCTGACAAGAACCTCGTCGAGGAAAACAACATTTCTTTAACGACGAGATTCTCAGTCGTGTGTACGAGGCCTCAGACAGTGAAGGAAAAATTCCTTTGGTGGTTTCAATGGTGACACAGAGAGCAGGAAATCTCAACAGAGGTTCTAACCTCCTCTCCACTGTATCCAAACCATCTAAATCATGTGTATCCAATCTTTTGCTTTTCCTGGGCTAAATTGGAAGAAGGGTAATTGTTTTAAAATGCATTTGTGTGGACATGGCCGCCCATTCATTTGAATAGGCTGCTATGCCTGCGTTTCTTGCAGGAAAAAAGCTCTTGCACCATATTTGAACCGCAGGGGCTGGGAAATCTCATGGTATTTTTGCAACATGCGATTTCCTGGCAGTTCCCACACCTGAAAACTCATTGGGATTTTAGATGTGCGTGGTGCCAATAAGAATGACTGGCAGCCCCATGTGTCTGTAAAGAACAGCACGTTTTGGCTGCAGTGTGAATCTAGCCTAAATTCACAGAGAGTTTGTAAAATCCATGATTTTTACATCTGTCTGTGAATATCCATTACAGACATGCAGACTACATGTCCGTAACAAACATTCGTGGGCCCGGGGGGGCTTTGGGGGTGCAACTGAAATCTGGGGGGCAGCCCATCCTAGCACCCCCCTGATAAAGCCATGCATCTGTTACTTCCCTGCATTCCCTGTTACAGGTGCATTTACAAAACTGACCTGTTCCTGCATTCTCTATGCTTCTATGCATTCTGTATATGTATACAACATCTCTTGTGTCTCTCCATAAAGCAGGCCACCGTGGCTCTTTATTCTTGCACAGCCCCTATTTTATTTGGCTAGTGCTGGGCTTTAAAAATGCCCTGTAAATTTGTAACCGCTTCCTGCCCGCTGCACGCAGATATACATGTCTGTAAAGGGCAAGGGATATGCTGGAAGAAGAGGAGTGAGATAGAGACTTTTGTTCCAGTCAAGTGGGCATCCCATAATAATCCCAACTAAGTTCAATACCCCTAATAAAAATACAATACAAAGTTGCTGAACTGTTTCTCTGACTCAAGTGTGCCTGTGGAAAATTGCTGTGCCTGTCTGTGCAGGGTGGGGGATCCCTATTCAACAGCGGCTCTTACGGGGGGGAGGGGGGGGTGTGCTACAGAAGGTTTAAGATTTATGACAGGGTTGTAATAGTTTCATTCTTTTCATTGTTCACCAATGTAAGGAGTATTCTTCCCACTGTGCACAGATGTAATATGCATTCTTCCCTCTACCAATGTAAGGCGCATTATCCCTACTGACCACCAATGGAAGGAGTATTCCATAACGGTCATGGTAGCTCCCTGGGTCACCATATGGTTGCAGGAGTTGGCTCTGGCCCTCCTGTGGATAGGTGCAGGGGAACTTCAGGTAATTTATCTTATATATAATCCTTGAGTTAAAGTCATGCAATGGATACCTTGCCAGTATGATTTGGCTGATTTTGCTGATGCAGCTATTCTGTTGACATTTTCTTCTCTATGCAGTCCTCTACACATAGTTTTCTCCCCTAGAATAACAACCCTCTGATTATATCAGAGGACTTTGGACTCTAACTGCTTGGCCATTCTTTTTTTAATTTTCTCTTTACTTTCAATGGTTTTTATTGAAGTTTTTATACATGCACAGAAAAGAAAAACAAAAAGGGTACGAAAGCTTTAATATATCCCGTGTACTAGAGAGGTACATGACTGTTACATTGTTAAACAGAACAAAAGTCAGACTTAAACTTAAACATTAGATGTGGCATAAGTGATAGCCATACGGTATGGGTATTGTCCCCCATTTCCAAACACCCCATTTGGGAGAAAACTGTGTTTTGAGGTGGGAGGCAATACTACCCAACTTAACATGAACGTATTACTGTTTAATTTCAAGTCACATAAAAAATGTGTGTGTATATATATATATTTATATATATATTATTTTTGTTTGACGATCATCAACGTTTCAAGAATTATAAATGCCTGAGAGACAGCAGCAACACATGCAGTTGCATAGTATAATGAACACCAGGTTTGTATGGATGGATCATATGTGTGAATTATGGAGTAAAGGTGTTGATCTGTAGTTGGCAATCAATGCATCATTAAAAGAACAGCCTAAGTCCCTTTCCCATTATGCCATAGGTGGAAGTTTGTCAAAAGAGGTTTTGCCTTTCATGTTGTAAAATAGTGTGATTCCTTTGGAGGATGTCTTGCTAATTGAAAGGAATTGCCCTGTCGTTTCTGGTATAGCCTTACTGCTTGGCCATTCTTATTGCTCTGGTGCCCACCCAGGGAGATTTTTTATGCTGGCGTTTACATATTCAGGCCGGTAAAAACCTATTTTTATATATATGTGTGTCCTGAGGAAGCAGACCAGCGATGCACAGGGGTTCACGCATTTGTGATGTTGCACCATTAAGCAGAATCTGGGTATACTGTATGTGGTCCTTTCTGTGGTTGTCTGTTAATACTGGCTGTTTTACAGCTGAATGTGTATATATGCCTTTTTAATTATATATTGTGTATATACATGTGTTTTTTTCTATCTTTATGTATAAATAAAATATGTGATTTTTTATTCAATATCATTGGTCCAATCTGCCTTCAAAGTCCAACTTCGTGGTTTCCCCTCTTTTTAGTTCTGGCAGATATAGTAATAAAGACCAAGGGTTCCCTTGGAAACCTGAAAATGATTTGAAGGGTTTCTCCACTTTAAAAAAGGTTGAGGCCGGATGTAAAAATACACATATTCATCTATGTGAATTCTATATTTTTTTTTTATAACAATTATGGAAATTATGGTTAATTTATGGTTAATGTCTACGGAGACACTTTTACAGGCAAGTGCTGTATTCACAAAGCACTTGCTCCGTAAGTTGTGGCGGCATAGCGTAAATGTGCCAGCGTAAGTGCGCGTAATTCAAATTAGGCAGGTAGGGGGCGTGTTGTATTGAAATTAACTGTGACCCCACGTAAATGACACGCCAAACGAACTGCGCATGCGCCGGCCATGAACGTATCCCAGTGCGCATGCTCAAAATTACGCCGCAAATACTCATTTACGGCCAGCCCCATTCATGGACAAGTTACGCAAACGACGTAAAATGTGAAAAATTCAACGCGGTCCTGACGTCCATACTTAACATTGACTGCGCCATCTTTTTGTTGCTTTATCTTTACGCCTGAAAACGCCTTACGTAAACGGCGTATCTTTACTGCGACGGCCGGGCGTACGTTCGTGAATAGGCGTATCTCGCCCCTAGCGGCCAGCGTAAATAGGCAGCTAAGATACAACTGGGTAGGAGACTTACGCCGGTCGTATATTAACAACATTTTAGCGTATCTCACTTTGAGCATACGCTTAAAGATACAAGATTCTGAGTTACGACGGCGTATCTACTGATACGCCGTCTTAACTCTTTAAGAATCTGGCCCACTGTGTTTAAAGTGGAACTCCAGGCACATAAATGTTTTGTATTTATTAAGTGCAAAATATCTTGTAGTTTGTGAATGATTTACAAGATGCAAAGTGTTCTGTGAATGGCAAAGAGGAGAGGGTGCAGACAAATGGGGCTTCCATGTATGACAGTGCCATGGCTATTGTACAGTAAAGAGCAGAGATCTACTCGTTTAGTACACCTGACTATAGGTAATTTCTTTTGCAATAAATAAATGATAAAATTGTCTATTCCTTGACGATTCCCATGCCTCCCTATACTGTCTCTGCTTTTACAACAATAGTCTGGTCCTTAATATAGATGTCAAAATCCTGATTGAACTTCCCATTCGGTGACATGAGAAGTATAAAGGTTTGCTGTGATTAACCACCCATAATTCTTGCCTTGCTACTCTTTTCTGTAATATCAAATCCTGTCATCATACACATCCAACGAAAATCTCAAAAAGCATATGTTAAGCATTATTATTTTGGAAGCAAGACGCTGTTAGATCATGTGCCACGGAAACAAGAACAAACTGCTATAGTAGCATAAACAGTACTGGGCCACCATACTACCGTCACATGTTTGGCTTGCCACTTATTGCACTAAAATAAAATGGTAATGTGCCGTGCAGTAAAACTATTTTTAAATTTAAAAAGAATGCAAAGTTTGGCTTTGTAATTTTTGTTTTTCAGACTGAATAACACCTTTTGTGATTTATAGAACATATATAAGCTATAGGAGAAAACACCTATCAAACAAAAAAGCCAGCTACTGTGCATTAGAGATAATACTTAAATTGAACCTGTGCCTGGACAGTGCCCAATAAAGTATTTATATTCGGAATAAGCAGTAGATATGTGCGTTCCAGTTCGTAACGAATGGATTTTCGTACAAATTTGTTAGTATTCGTACATTCGTATCAATTCGAATATCCGAACAGCTGAAAGACCCAAAATACGAACATTTCGGAATTACGAATAAGCAAAATAACGAACAAACGAAAATACGAACGTACGATTGGACAATCTTACTAAAATACGAAACACCGAAAAAGCAAACGAAAATTACATCTATAACGAACGATTTGCATTCCGCATTTTAAATCCTTTGTCTGTTAGTATTTTCATTCGTATGTTCGTATTTTCATTTGAGTGTTTTTTAAATCTGTTTCTTTGTCTGTTCGTAAATTTGTGTACTTGTAATTTGTAACGTTCTTTCGAATGGGCAGTGTAGTTAGTAAGTGATGTATCTTACTTAATATCTTAGCCAATCAGCTTATCTCTTTTGTGCTGAGTCACCTTGTTGGCAAAAAGTCAGACCGTGTGTACGGGGCTTAAGAGAAAGCATATCTTAATATGGATTAGCCGTGTGTTGCTATGTATTTACGAATCCATTAAACGAAAATTATCTAACAAAATTACGAATTTCGAATCAACGAACATAAATTAGACAGAATTACGAATCATTCAGTATAAACGAAAATAAAACTGTTACGAACGGATCCGAATAGGAAAACTTGCGTCTTACGAAATACGAACGGGTCTGAATAGGAAAACTTGAATCTTACGAAATTACGAATCTTTACGAATCTACGGAACGAGACGAAACGGAACAAAAAAATACGACATTTTTTGTTGTGCACATGTCTAATAAGCAGTTTAATTACGGGGACCCATTTACACTTACGGGGGTGTGTATTGCTCTCTGAAAGGTGATATGTGTTAGATTGCTTTTAATAGGCATTTGACAGGCATTGTAGAGGCAATGACCCGGATTCACAGACATTGGCGCATATTTATGCCTCCGTAGCGTATTTCGTGGCAAGCATGGAATTCACAAAGCAAATGCTCCCAACTCTGCGCCGGCGTAGCGTATATTCGTAGGCATAAGCCAGTGTAAGTGGAAGTAGGTGGAAGTGGGCTGGAAGTGGGCGTGATCCATGCTAATGAAGCGTGACCCCATGCAAATGATGTGCCAGGCGACAGGCAAGTACTTAAAATGAACTGCGCATGCGTCGGGACATGGACGTATCCCTGTGCGCATGCGTACAACCACATCCGAACAACTGCCTAAGATACGCCGGATCACTGTGTACGCCGTGAACGTAACCTACGCCCAGCCAGACCCAAGTCGGTCCATATTCACAAACATCCAATGTAAGATACGTAGGCTTGTGTTCCCTGGTCCATACCTTTGCATGGGTTGCGCCTTATCTATGGGGAATAACTTTACGCCGAACGTAAAACTTACGCAAATTGCTTAAATCATGCGCCAGGCGCAAGTACGTTTGTGAATCGGCGTATCTCCCTCATTTGCATATATTAATAGAAAATCAATCAGCGTAGGCAAGTTACGTCGGTGGGATGAAGTCAGTTTTTAGGCGTATCTAAGTTTGTGGGTACGGCGCACAGATACGACGGCACATATTTGTACTTACGCAGCGTATCTGGAGATACGTCGGCGTAAGTGCTTTGTGAATCCGGGCCAATATGTTGCCTCCTGAACTCCTGTTTTAACCACTGAAAGCACAAAGCACCACACCACAACCGTGTGCGCTACATTTGGTTGCAAGGCAGTTGCAGCCTGGTCTCATTGACTTGAATGCATTTCATTTAGGCTGAATTCACACCTATGCAGTTTTAGTGCTTTTTGCATTTTGCAGATTTGCACTACAGTCCATTTAACATGGTTTTCTATGGAACACGTTCTGTAGTACAAATCTGCAAAATGCAAAAAGCACAAAAAAATGCATCTGGTCACCTTTACATATTTTAGCTGGGCAGACTGGCCGGTAAAGTGACTACTACCTTTCAGCTGGGACTAACGCATGGACTAATTGACTGTTGTAGCTATAGATATTGTGAAGAAAATCTGCACCCTTATTCAAGTTTGCAGATATTTTTTGCTTGGGATCCCCCATTAACAACTTTAATAGTTCCTTATCTAGGATAAAGATCTGGTATCGATTTAAAAACAGAACAAAGCACTGTCATTTATCAGAAATTTAAACTGTGCCTTTTTTTCCTTTGTAAATGTCAGTTTTGCTGCAGTAGGTTGTATACACCATACAGATATATACCACCATACAGGCGAAGGGCACCTCCCAGGCCTGTTTTTTAAAGGATGTTTCAATTTTTAATAAGTTACTTTAAGCATTATTAAAATTGCTGCTCCTAGCTAAACAGAAAAAAAACCTACTTTGTTAAATGTCCCCTAGGGCAGTGCACCCCCCCCCCCCCCCAGTTTAACTTATTTTGCAATCTCTTGCCTATTAGCCAAAAAATGGTCATTATGGAATTCTACATGTCCGTTAATCATGTCATGGGAAAAAAAAAAAAAATTCTCGACGTGATTTGTCGTGATTCCTCTCAAGCCTGCCTTCGTGAAAGGCTTTAACGACGTGAAAAAAATGCACATTCTCAGAAGCAAGTTATGAGACGGAAGCGCTTGTTCTGGTAAAACTAGCGTTCGTAATGGAGATAGCACATTTGTCACGCTGTAAGGCTCCATTCACACCAATGCTTTTTTTGATGCATCAAGGAGAAGCAGCATGATGATGAGTTGATCTCTCTGTCACCATGCTTTCTCAGCATGCTTCTTCTCAACGTGTGATTGGACCCTTGGACTTGCTAATAACAATAATCACAATTAGATACTTGCACTGCTTGCTTTTTAAAAATAAATGTATTCACGTATTATTGATTACAGATCTGCATTCATTTTTGCCATTTATATCTGCCTAGAGTTCAGCTTCAATGTTCATAGTCTGGACACAGGTTCATCTATTATTTTATAAATGTCCCACACTGATCTTAAACTGTATGGGCTCAGACTTTATAACCATTGCTGCAATGCTTCATACTTTAAAAGCCTGCATTTAAAGCAGGGTTCCACCCACAATATTTTTTTTAAAAGTCAGCAGCTACAAACACTGTGATAAAAAAATGTGTGATAGAGGGCGCTCACACTGTATGAGTGTATAGTAATAACAATAATTCTCTAATATATTCACAAACAAATAAAGAAGTGACAATATTGAATTATTCACAAAAAAGTGCAAACAGTGCAGAAAAAGTGAGATTGTAGAACAATAAAGTCCCAATAGAAACTGTGATTTCTGATAATGCAGATCAGTAGAGTCCACACAAAAATCCTCTAACGATAAAAGACAATTCAATCTTCTAATTACGATTCCTCAAATCCTTCACCAAGTGAAACTAATCACCATCAAACGTGCTCAGTATAGGGGGATGCGCTTACCAGAAACATCAGACCTCTTACCAAAAAGAAGGTCATTAACACCTATGCAGGAATATGCCTGCATTCATTTGGAATTTTTCCTCGTTTGATAGTCAAAACAGATCATCCATTCGGTCATATATGGGATGTAAACACAGAGAGAAGGGCTTTCATAGTGCAATCAATTTATTTAAAAACAGATTAAAAAACAAAAACAAACGGCCAAATGGCCACTCACATGAACAAGTGCCTTCTCCCGGCACTGAGGCTGCAGGTGTATCTTAATGGTCTGCGGATGCCGCACTCGCGTGGGATCGATTCCGTGGCAGAACGATACACCTGCAGCCTCAGTGCCGGGAGAAGGCACTTGTTCATGTGAGTGGCCATTTGGCCGTTTGTTTTTTTTTTTTTATCTGTTTTTAACCACTTCCATACCAGGCACTTACGCACCTTCCCGCCCAAGCCAATTTTCAGCTTTCAGCACTGTCGCAATTTGAATGACAATTGCGCGGTCATGCTACACTGCACCCAAACAAAATTGGCGTCCTTTTTTCCCCACAGATAGAGCTTTCTTTTGGTGGTATTTGATAACCTCTGCGATTTTTTTTTTTGCGCAACAACTAAAAATAGAGCGAAGATTTTGAAAAAAAAATAAAGTTTTTATTTTTTTCTGTTAATTTTTTTGTAAATGAGTATGTTTTCTCTTTCAATTACGGGCACTGATATGGTGGCACTGATGGGCACCGATGAGGTGGCACTGATGGGCACTGATGAGGTAGTTCTGATGGGTGCCAATTAGGTAGCACTGATGGGCACTGATAGGCGGCGCTGGTATGGGACACTGATGGGCACTCATGGGCGGCACTGATGGGCACTCATGGGCGGCACTGGGCACTCATAGGACGGCACAGGTGGGCACTCATAGGCGGCACAGGTGGGCACTCATAGGCGGCACAGGTGGGCACTGATAGGTGGCACAGGTGGGCACTGATAGGTGGCACAGGTGGGCACTGATAGGTGGGCACTGGGCATGGATTGGCACTGACAGACACTGGTGTGGCACTGATGATCACTGAGGGGTGGCACTGATGGATCAATGTTGCCAATCAGTGCCCATGTGTGGGCACTGATTGGCATCATTTTTTTTTTACTGCCCCCCTTTTTTTTTTTTTTCCTTTTTTTTTTTTTTAGTACCCTGGTGGTCTAGTGTGGGCACTCCCTGGTGGTCCGTGTGGCGATCCGAGGGGGGGGCTGCGCTGATAAACAATCAGCGCGAACCCCCCCTGTCAGGAGAGCCGCTGATCGGCTCTCCTCTACACGCGTCTGTCAGACGCGAGTGAGGAAGAGCCGTCGGCGGCTCTTCCTGTTTACATCGTGATCAGCCGTGATTGGACACGGCTGATCACGTGGTAACGAGGCTCCGCCGGAGACTCGTTACCGAGATCGGAGGTGCAGGGTGTCAGACTGACACCCCGCATCACCGATCGCCGCGCTGCACGCCCCCACGGGCGCGCGCGGCATTGAAATCGTGCTAGCCGTTTGAGAACGGCCAGTCACGATTTCATAACCACTTCCCGGCCGTAAATCTGTTATTGGCCGGGCGGGAAGTGGTTAAATAAATTGATCGCACTATGGAAGCCCTTCTCTCTGTGTTTACATCCCATATATGACCGAATGGATGATCTGTTTTGACTATCAAACGAGGAAAAATTCCAAATGAATGCAGGCATATTCCTGCATAGGTGTTAATGACCTTCTTTTTGGTAAGAGGTCTGATGTTTCTGGTAAGCGCATCCCCCTATACTGAGCACGTTTGATGGTGATTATTTTCACTTGGTGAAGGATTTGAGGAATTGTAATTAGAAGATTGAATTGTCTTTTATCGTTAGAGGATTTTTGTGTGGACTCTACTGATCTGCATTATCAGAAATCACAGTTTCTATTGGGACTTTATTGTTCTACAATCTCACTTTTTCTGCACTATTTGCACTTTTTTGTGAATAATTCAATATTGTCACTTCTTTATTTGTTTGTGAATATATTAGAGAATTATTGTTATTACTATACACTCATACAGTGTGAGCGCCCTCTATCACACATTTTTTATCACTTGCAATACTAGTCATTCACTAATATTTCTGAGGAGCAGCTTTTTATTGAATATACTGTATATATATTCAATATTTATTAAATTCACATATTTTTTTATTGCCGCGATAAAACTTTCTTTCAGCTACAAACACTGTAGCTGCTGACTTTTAAAAAGGACACTTACCTGTCCTAGGCACCAGCGATGTCGGCCCCTGAGGCCGATCCCTCGATCTGGCAGGTCCCGGTGCTGCCATCCTCACTAAAGGAAACAGGCAGTGGAGCCTTGCGGCTTGTTTCGTACTGCGCATGCTCTCTGGGATACACACAGTTCCCAGAAGGCAGCGCTCCCCATTGACCAGAAGACACCGCAAGGATGAAGACCTGCCGCGGACTAGGAAGAGGCAGATTAGGAATGTCCGCTTAGCAATCGGAATTTCTGTTAAGTAAAAAATGTAAAAAAAAAATCCAATGTTTTCTTTTTTAGCATTTTGGTGTAATTTTCCACTTTAAGAACCATACGCATGCAGTGGAACTCTAACCTCTTGTTACATATGCAGGAAACTGTACAGCCTGGGCAGGATGGCTGTGACCACAAAGTAGCAAGTTACAGAAAACAAGAGGATCAGAATTCCAAAAATGGGCCAGAGCACCAATACCGAGCTAGATGATTAGTAAAATATAAGGTTGTCACCCTTTGGGGTTTACCCATACATTCTGGGTTTTGAACCATGTGTCCGGGCTTCATACCAACAGGTATGTGTATGGAGTGTGCTGAGTGTCCCTGGGCACACCCTGAACACCCCCAGAGGTGCAGATTCCCCCTGCTGCCCCCTCCCCACAGTTCTGCTGGCATCTCTCCTCCCCTGTCCCACCAGCTGTTGCTGCGGAAACATAGGGGGTAATTCAGGATGGAGCAGGGGACGGGGTTGGAAAATATGTCATTTATTGACCCCTTCCTTATCTGAATTAACACAGTTAATGATTGGCACCGATCACTCATTGTGTTCATTCATAACTGAAGCATAGTGGACTGTGTTTACTATGGTTCAGTTAGTGAATGAACAAATAGCTGCTGAGCACAGATCACTTCCTATTCATTCACTGTCCAGTGCAGTTGAGGCTGCAGAGAAAGGCATTGGGGTATCTCTGCCCTCAGTCCCTTTCTCTGTCTGTTTTAAAAGTGAGACATCACAGGTCTGTTTAATCCTTAAGCACAAAATCACGTACTTGTAAGTGATTCCTTGGATCGGCTCCGAGGCGCGCTCGCGCCACTGGACCAGCCCTCCCACTGTGATTGGACACAATGGAAGCCACTCAGTGTGTCCGCCAGCCGCGATGGCCACCGGCTACTCACGACTATTGACAGGAGAGGCAGACCATCTTTCAGTCATAAGAGGAAGAGAGAGATCTTGTTTTTTTCCGGCTAACCAGGAACACAGATGTTTCTCTTCCTCCAGTCAGTTCATCCCCCACACAGTTAGAGATCACTCCCTAAAAGCCCCTCATGTAAACCCCTTCCTTGCTTGCCAGTGTCATTTATACAGTGTTCTGGCATTTTTTTTAGCACTGATTACTGTATTGGTGTCACTGGTCCCCAAAAAGTGTCACTTAGTGTCAGAAATGTCCGCCACAATGTCGCAGTCCCGCTAACAATCGCAGAACACAGCCATCACTAGTAAAACAATTAAAAAAAATAGAAAGTCCATAAATATTTCCCATAGTTTTTGTTTAATAGCGCAAAAAAAAAAAAAACACAGAGGTGATCAAATACCACCAAAATAAAGCTAAATTTGTGGGAAAAAAAGGACAAAAAAAATATTTTGGTACAGCATTGCATGTTCGCACAATTGTCAGTTAAAACAACGCAGAGCTGTATCGCAAAAAATGGCTTGGTCAGAAAGGGGGTAAAACCTTCCGAAGCTGAAGTGGTTAAACCTCTGATATTTCACCAAAGCCCTCCAATGGGGCGCCACAAAAATTGTGTAAAATAATAATAATAATAATAATATTGTAAAAAAAATAATAAAAATGTTGTACAAAATAATAAAAAAAACAGCCTATTGCCGCGTACACACGTTTTTTGGGTTGTAAATAATGACTTTTTTAATGTCTAGAAAAAACTACGCCTTGCCTACACATGATTGTGAAAGAAAATGGATCACGCCCACTTCCACCTACGCCGGCCTGCGCCTTTGAAACCCACGCCACGCTGGTGCATTGGGGGCACTGGCTTTATGAATTCCATGCTTGCCTCTCTGCGTATCCAGGCCAATCTTTTTTACTTTTTGATTTAATAAATATCAAAATGTAAAAAAAAATATAAAAATTTCCTCGGGTTAGGCCGATATATATTCTTCTACATATTTTTGTTAAAAAAAAATCACAATAGGCGTGCATTCGTTGGTTCGCGCAAATGTTTTAGCGTCTAAAAAATAGGGTATAGTTTAATTGCATTTTTATATACTTTTATTTTTTTTTACCAGTAATGGCGGCGATCTGCAATTTTTATTGTGACCGTAACATTGTGACGGACATATTTTTACACTTTTGACACGTTTTTGGGACCATTCACATTTATTCAGCGATTAGTGCTAAAAAAAATGCACTGATTACTGTGTAAATGTGACTGGCAGGGAGGGGGCGCTGAAGGGGTTAATATGTTCCCTAGTGAGTGATTCTAACTCTAGGGGAAGGGGACTCACAAGGGGAGGAGACCAATCTGTCTTCCTCTGTTCTGGCAACACACATCAGTCTCCTCACCTCTGACAGGACATGGATCTGTGTGTTCACACACACAGATCCATGGTCCTGCCGCTATTGCGAGCAATAGCGGGTGCCCAGCAAACATCGCGGCCGCTGGGCATGCGCACCAGGTCCCGAGCGATGGCACACGCGACCGACCCCTAGATGGCCGGGAAGCCCAGGACGTCATATGACGTCCACCCAGGATGGGAGATCCCATATGTGGACGTCATTTGACTATGGGCGAGACCTGAAGTGGTTAAAGTAGTTCCTGAGGGGTACCCCTCCGTGAGATGTTCAAAGCTTGTGATATTTTTTTATAACCTAACCCTGCTTTAAACGTATCCACAATTTTATCCCTGGCCTGTCTGGTGTGTTCCTTGGCCTTCATGATGCTGTTTGTTCTCTAAGGTTCTCTAACAAATCTCTGAGGGCTTCACAGAACAGCTACATTTATACTGAGATTAAATTACACACAGGTGGACTCGATATACTATTTAGCCGATTTTTGAAGGCAATTAGTTCCACTAAATTTTCATTAGGGGTATCAGAGTAAAGGGGCTGAATACAAATGCACACCACACTTTTCAGATATTTATTTGTAAAAAAAAATTGAAAACCATTTTTTATTTACCTTCCACTTCCACTGGACCTTAAAACCTAAAATGTCTCAAGCTGACCAGACCCTGGCCCTTTTTTATGTACTTCTGCTTTAATTAGCCAATACAGGGAGTGCAGAATTATTAGGCAAATGAGTATTTTGACCACATCATCCTCTTTATGCATGTTGTCTTACTCCAAGCTGTATAGGCTCGAAAGCCTACTACCAATTAAGCATATTAGGTGATGTGCATCTCTGTAATGAGAAGGGGTGTGGTCTAATGACATCAACACCCTATATCAGGTGTGCATAATTATTAGGCAACTTCCTTTCCTTTGGCAAAATGGGTCAAAAGAAGGACTTGACAGGCTCAGAAAAGTCAAAAATAGTGAGATATCTTGCAGAGGGATGCAGCACTCTTAAAATTGCAAAGCTTCTGATGCGTGATCATCGAACAATCAAGCGTTTCATTCAAAATAGTCAACAGGGTCGCAAGAAGCGTGTGGAAAAACCAAGGCGCAAAATAACTGCCCATGAACTGAGAAAAGTCAAGCGTGCAGCTGCCAAGATGCCACTTGCCACCAGTTTGGCCATATTTCAGAGCTGCAACATCACTGGAGTGCCCAAAAGCACAAGGTGTGCAATACTCAGAGACATGGCCAAGGTAAGAAAGGCTGAAAGACGACCACCACTGAACAAGACACACAAGCTGAAACGTCAAGACTGGGCCAAGAAATATCTCAAGACTGATTTTTCTAAGGTTTTATGGACTGATGAAATGAGAGTGAGTCTTGATGGGCCAGATGGATGGGCCCGTGGCTGGATTGGTAAAGGGCAGAGAGCTCCAGTCCGACTCAGACGCCAGCAAGGTGGAGGTGGAGTACTGGTTTGGGCTGGTATCATCAAAGATGAGCTTGTGGGGCCTTTTCGGGTTGAGGATGGAGTCAAGCTCAACTCCCAGTCCTACTGCCAGTTTCTGGAAGACACCTTCTTCAAGCAGTGGTACAGGAAGAAGTCTGCATCCTTCAAGAAAAACATGATTTTCATGCAGGACAATGCTCCATCACACGCGTCCAAGTACTCCACAGCGTGGCTGGCAAGAAAGGGTATAAAAGAAGAAAAACTAATGACATGGCCTCCTTGTTCACCTGATCTGAACCCCATTGAGAACCTGTGGTCCATCATCAAATGATTTACAAGGAGGGAAAACAGTACACCTCTCTGAACAGTGTCTGGGAGGCTGTGGTTGCTGTTGCACGCAATGTTGATGGTGAACAGATCAAAACACTGACAGAATCCATGGATGGCAGGCTGCATGAGTGTCCTTGCAAAGAAAGGTGGCTATATTGGTCACTGATTTGTTTTTGTTTTGTTTTTGAATGTCATAAATGTATATTTGTGAATGTTGAGATGTTATATTGGTTTCACTGGTAAAAATAAATAATTGAAATGGGTATATATTTGTTTTTTGTTAAGTTGCCTAATAATTATGCACAGTAATAGTCACCTGCACACACAGATATCCCCCTAAAATAGCTAAAACTAAAAACAAACTAAAAACTACTTCCAAAAATATTCAGCTTTGATATTAATGAGTTTTTTGGGTTCATTGAGAACATGGTTGTTGTTCAATAATAAAATAATCCTCAAAAATACAACTTGCCTAATAATTCTGCACTCCCTGTAAAAAGGACTGCCTTCAGGAAAATAAACTTTATTTTGTTTGGAAGAAAGTTCTGGAGCCATTATTTGTGTATTTCTTGAGAAGAGGAAGAAGTTGGATTGATAACAAATGTTAGAGGTTCACAAAATCTTTATTTATGCAGAAGGCAAGCAGAAATAATGAAGGGATTCTCTTGATGTTTGGAGAGGTTCATAGGGCATCTCTCCAACAATTGAATTCAATTTTTATTTATGTTTAAAAGTGAAATGCAGAGACAATTTATTCTGATCCAATGGTTATGAAACAAAGAAAAACATTTTGGTTTTACTGCTACATATGTTTACCAGCAAGGAAATAAACACTTTTGTAAAACCTACTTCACCTTCTCAGGAAATGTGCTACTGTAAGACAGGTCGGTCATTCGCATTGTATTATTTATTAAGTGTTTTGTTTCCTTTACATTTTACAAGATCTTGCGGTAATCTAGGAGGCATTATTTATTACAAATAGTTTCTCAATGACATTTCAGTATAAATTGGGCAACTAGAAGGTTGCCCCCTGACATTACATATACCGTGAAGCCTTGATTTACGAGTAAGGCTGTTAACAAGAGTTTTGAAAGACGAGCAGCTTTTTATAAAACATTCTGACTCTGTTTGTGAGTGTTGTCTCGCAATTTCGAGCAGAATTCAAGATAATGGGGTGTGCAAAACCGCATTTGGCCAGAGGTGCGGGGGCATCGGTGTCACTCGAAACGATTCTGAGCCGTTTGGAAATGCTCTCAGGCCCTGTACACACGATCAGACCGGTCCAATGAGAATGGTCCGACGGAACGTTTTCATCGGGCCACCGCTGAAGTGGTCTGATGGTCTGATGTGCGTACACACCATCAGTCCAAAATCCGATTGGGTCAGAACGCGGTGACGTAGAACACAACAACGTGCTGAAAAAACGAAGTTCAATGCTTCCAAGCATGCGTCGACTTGATTCTGAGCATGGGCGGGTTTTTGGTCTGATGCTTTTGTGTACTAACTATCGTTTTGGTCCGATGGTCAGGCGTCCATCGGACAGATTTTAAAGCAAGTTTTAAAACTTTGGTCTGATGGACAATGGTCCGTTGGGCCGTACACACCATCAATTTGGTCCGATGAAACTGGCCTTAAGGCCAGTTTCATCAGACCGGTCTGATTGTGTGTACACGGCCTCAATCACTCAGAAATACTTGTTTCCGAGCCTTTCCGAGGGGTTCCGCGATCAGCCAAGCTGTCCCCGAGTATTTCCAATGCTCTCCGGCGCCCCTTCCCCCACCTCTGGCCACATGCGGTATTGCATGCCATAGAAGTCAATGCAGAATGAATTATCTTTGTTTCCATTGACTTCTATGGGGAAACTCGCTTTGATAGGCGAGTGTTTTGTATTACAAGCATTCTCCTGGAACGGATTATACTCATAACCCAAGGTTCCACTGTAAATGGAATGGTGTGAACATCTAAATTCACTGCATGATCTGGTACCTCTAGAACACTCTAAAACCCCTTTTACACTGGGGCTCTTTTCAGGTGTTTTAGCGATAAGAATAGCGCCTGTAAAAGCGCCTCTCAAGCCACCCCAGTGTGAAAGCCTGAGTGCTTTCACACTGGGGCGGTGAGCTTGCGGGACAGGAAAGAAAAATCCTGCAAGCAGCATCTTTGGGGTGGTTTGGGAGCCGTGTATGCCAAATCGGCTGAAAAGCACTTTGGCAGCGCCGCAACACAGACGCTATTAACCCTTTCTTTGGCCTTGCTAGCGGCCAAACAATACTGCTATAACAGAGGTAAAGCCCCGCTAAAGCTAGCAGCGCTTTACTGTTAACGCCTGCACCGAAACAGTGTGAAAGGGGGTCTAAGAGTACATTAGTCCCTTTTTAACCACTAGCCGACCAGCCGTGGCAGTTATACGGCGGCAGGTCGGCACGGCCGCGATAAATCACGTAGCTATACGTCATTTTGCATTCTAGCCAATAGGGGCGCGTGCGCACTGCCGAAGTGCGCACACACCCCCTGCTCGCCCCTGGTGCGATGCACATGCCCGGCGGGCGCGATCACTGCCGGGCACCCGCGATCGCTCGTTACAGAGCGAGAACCGGGAGCTGTGTGTGTAAACACACAGCTCCCGGTCCTGTCAGGAAGAGTAATGACTGATCGTTTGTTCATACAATATATGAACTGCGATCTGTCATTTCCCCTAGTCAGTCCCACCCCCCTTCCATTAGAACACACATTAGGGAACCTAATTAACCCCTTTCTCGCCCCCTAGTGTTAATCCCTTCCCTGCCAGTGGCATTTTTACAGTAATCAATGCATTTTTATAGCACTGATCGCTAAAAAAATGCCAATGGTCCCAAAAATGTGTCAAAAGTGTCCAAAGTGTCCGCCATAAGGTCGCAGTACCGATAAAAATCGCTGATCGCTGATAAAATTATAAAAATGCCATAAAACTATCCCCTATTTTGTAGACGCTATAATTTTTGCGCAAACCAATCAATAAACGCTTATTGAGATTTTTTTTATGAAAAATATGTAGAAGAATGCGTATCGGCATAATATATTTTTGGGGGATATTTATTATAGCACATTTTTTCAAAATTGTCGCTCTATTTTTGTTTATAGCGCAAAAAATAAAAACCGCAGAGGTGATCAAATACCCCAAAAAGAAAGCTCTATTTGTGGGAAAAAAAATCGTTTTTTAACCATCAGATAATTTTAAAACAAGTTCCTAGTTTTTTCACCGATGGATTAAAAAACGATGGGGCCCACACACGATCGGTTCGTCTGATGAAAACGGTCCATCAGATCGTTTTCATCTGACGGACCGATGGGTGTACGCGGCATTAGACTGAACTCTAAGCAGATAAAAATACACAAATTAATGCAGCTCTATAATCATTAGTACATCATAAAAAAAATAAAAAAATAAAACCATCAAATCAAATCAAATCATATTCATGTGCAAACAGTGCACATGAATATGACCTGTTATGAGTCTTTAATGCCTTGTACACATGATCGGAATTTCAGATGGGATAACATCCGATGGAATTTTCCATCTGAATTCTTTTCAAGCTGTCTTCCATCAGTCTTGCATACACACTTTCACACCAAATTCCGACCCATCTAAAACACGGTGACGTAAAACACTACGACGAGCCGGAAAAATTAAGTTCAATGCTTCCGAGCATGCATCGACTTTATTCTGAGCATGCATGTTTTTTTCTCCATTGGAGTTCTACACAGACGATTGGAATTTCAGATGGGTTTTTTTCCATCGGAAAAAAATAAAACATGTTCTATTTCTAAACTCCGATGGAAAAAAGTCAGATGGGGCCCACACACGGTCAGAATATCTGATGAAAAAATCCTGTCTGACTTTTTTCATCAGAAATTTCGATCGTGTGTACAAGGCATTACACTCCCTGTACAGCAAAGCTGGAGTGGGAGAGAAAAAAGAGCCAGCCAGGTCACGTACTGACAAGAAGCATGCTGTTTGGGAGAGAAAGCAGTGAAATGAGACCATCATTTTACTTTTTTTCCTTTCACAAATGCTGGTTCAGGGCCCAGGTCAACCTGTACTCAGATAAAATATGTAGAATGATGTTGGCTATCAGTTTGGGAACATCTAGTCTAGTGGCAGTAAAAAAGTGCAGGGGAACTCTCTAGATTGAATGTGAGTATTGTAGCAAAAAAATAGTTTTTGTTTTATTTTTTAACGAGCAATTCTTTTTTATCATTTTATTTTTTTGGGCTGGGAATCTGTTTTATGGTAGGGGATAAAAACATTTTTTTGCCATCTGTGTCTTTAACATCTTAAGACCCGGACCATTACTCAGGTAAAGGACCTGGCCCCTTTTTGAGATTCGGCACTGCGTCGCTTTAAAAACGTAAGCCCCGGACCAATATGCTGTTAAATGCAGAGAGGCGTTTTTACAATTCGGCACTGAGTCGCTTTAACAGACAATTGCACGGTCGTGCAACGTGGCTCCCAAACAAAATTTGCGTCCTTTTCTTCCCACAAATGGAGCTTTCTTTTGATGGTATTTGATTGCCTCTGCGACAAAAACGAACAGCCTCCCCCTCATCCCGGATCGCTCCCACAGCAAACCGGACCGCCGCAAGTACCAGGGGGGGGGTTTGATTGGACCCCCGACCCACGTCTAGGCAGGGACGTACAGGTAGGCCAATGTGCCTGTACGTGCCATTCTGCCGAAGTATATGTACATGCGGCGGTCCTTAAGGGGTTAACTGACAATTGCATGGTGCGACAAAATTGGCGTCCTTTTTTCACACAAATTTCCCCACAAATAGAGCTTTCTTTTGGCTTTATTTGATCACCTCTGCGGTTTTTATTTTTTGCGCTATAAACAAAAATAGAGCGACAATTTTGAAAAAAATGCAATATTTTTTACTTTTTGCTATAATAAATAAAATGTATAAAAAATGTTTTTTCCTCAGATTACGCCGATACATATTCTTCTACATAATTTCGGTAAAAAAATCGCAATAAGCGTTTATTGATTGGTTTGCCCAAAAGTTAGAGCGTTTACCAAATAGGGGATCGTTTTATGTCATTTTTTATAAAAAATGTTTTACTAGTAATGTCGGAGATTTGCGTTTTTTTTTCGTGACTGCGACATTATGGCAGACACATTGGACGCTTTTGACACTCTTTTGGGACCATTGTAATTTTTATAGTGAACAGTGCTATAAAAATGCACTGATTACTGTAAAATTGACACGGGCAGTGAAGGGGTTAACCAGGAGGGGGCGCTGTAGGGGTTAAGTGTACCCTAAGGGAGTGTTCTTACTGTGGGGGGGCGTGGCTGTGCATGTGACATCACTGATCGTCATTCCCTAATAGTATAGTAGCAAGTCCTTGCAATCTTGGAACACCCAAGAGTATAGTATGTGATTCGTCAAAATATATTAATGCATTAAAGTGTTTGTTCATCAATGTCATAAGTCTGCCAATTAAAACAGGTGATTTGGAAGCTCTGGTGCATCAGGAGAGCTATAATATAATTGGTATTGCTGAAACTTGGCTTCATTTCCAATCTTACAGGGCAATTCCAACATATGGTCTTTTGTCATCCAGTCACTAAGGAGATAGAATCCACCAATTGGCAAACTGGACCCCAATCCAATTTGCCTAAACATCTAAAACGGGCATTGAAAACTCTTAGGCCGCGTACACACAATCGAACATGTCCGCTGAAACTGGTCTGCAGACCATGTTCAGCAGACATATCCGATCGTGTGTACGCCCTAGCGGACAGGTTTCCAGCGGACAAAAGTTTTAAAACATGCTTTAAAACTTGTCCGCTGGAAACCTGTCCGTCAGACATGTCCGCTGGTTAGTATGCCTAACCAGCAGACCGAAATCCCCCCGCATGCGTCGATTGGATTCGACACATGCGTGAAAGCATTTTACTTCCTGGTTTGGTGACGCAGCGGCGTCAACGTCACCGCCATGTAATCGTGTTCTCTGTCCGAGGGGATTTTCGTCCGATGGTGTGTACACACCGCCGGACCAAAATCCTGCAGGAGACATGTCCGATGAAAACGGTCCGTGGACCGTTTTCATCGGACATGTCTCCTCGTGTGCACGCTGCCTTAGTTCCAATAAAACCATTGTAGTCAAACCATCTGATAAAGGTGGGAACCTTGTCATAATGGATGTGGAGCAATATGAAAAAATGTGCTTTGACATCATTCTAAATAATAATTGGTACAGTCCCGATGTCCCTCATTCAGTATTACATGAGGAAATATAAAGATATCCTTGTCAGGGCTCAACATAGGGGTATCATTGACTTGAATACATTTACATTTTTGGATACTACCAACTTTATCACTCCCACATTTTATGCACTACCCAAAGTGTATAAAAATCGACTTCACCTCCCAGTTTGACCGATAATTTTAGACTGTGGATCATTGACTGAAAGAGTGAGACAATTGATTGATGAGTATCTATATCCAGATGTGAAGGTACTGTTTTCATATGTAAAGGACACTATCAAACTTTTAAAAATCACTGCTGGATTACAGATACCCCAGGGGTCCTGGCTGGTAGCAATTGACATTGAGGCTCTCGATAACTCCATACCCCATGTGAGAGGTGTAGAGGTTGTACGAGAGTTTTTGGATGAACGTGACCTTGACTCATGGAAGTATAACGATTTTGTTACAGAAATGTTGAGTTTTATTTTAACACAAAACATCTTTGTTTTCAAGGGTTTCCACTACCTCCAGATACAGGGGGTTGCTATGGGGGCAAACAGGGCTCCCTCATATGCAAACCTGTATTCAGGGAGTGGGAACGAGATCTGTTTGCAGACAAATCAAGATTAGCTGATATTGGCCAGATTTTATTGTGGCATCACTATATCGATGACGTCTTCATGGTATGGGCAGGATCAAAAGAGGACCTGATTAAATTTCTGGACAGCTTGCAAGTAAATACATACAATCTCAAATTTACATACAACTATGATAAAAACAAAGATTACTTTCTAGATGTGGAAATTTTTACCAATGAAATGGGTGAGCTCTTTTTTACTTTATATAGAAAACCCTCACCTCGTAATAGCTTGTTACATGCCAGCAGTTTGCATCCGGAACAACTGATTAGGAGTTATCGTTATAGTCAGTTTCTAAGGATTAAGCAAAATTGTACCCAATATGAGGATTTTAAAAGAGAGGCTGACCTGCTGTGTAAATGTCTCCTGATTAGGGGCTACAGCAAAACATGTTTTTGAAAAATGCCTTTAATATAGTAAAAAATCAGAACAGACACTCACTCTTTTACAAACCCATGCAAAAGTCAACAACGTCCATACGTGTGATCTCAAAAGTTAATTGACAACATGCTAAAGTACGTACTATATATAACACATTTTGGTACTTATTAGCAGCCAACCAGAGGATTTCAAAGTTTATTAAATCATATCCTGAAATCACATATAAAAGATCTAGATCATTAGGGGACACCCTGGTGTCTAGTCATCACAAAAGTAAAGATATGGTTAAAACCAAAGTACCAGGCACTTAGCCTTTTGGAAAGTGTAATTGCTGCCCCTTCATCATGGAGGGGAGGAATGTCACTCTCCACAATGATACCATATGGACCCCAAGTATAGGACCAACTGCCAATCAATTGGAAGGGTGTATCTGATGAAATGCTCTTGTGGAGCTTTCTACATGGGGAAGACGAAGCATCCAATACTTTGTAGAATTAGGGACAATGTCTCTCTAATATCCAAACGTAAGATGGAAACACCTATCAGTCGACATGTAGGGTTGTATCACAATTTTAAACTCAAGTCAATAGGTTTTTTTTAAGTCTAGAACACCTACCACAGCATGAACGTGGGGGTGATATAGATAAAAAAACTTCTCCAGAGAGACAAGATGGATCTATTTACTACAAGCTACCCAGTTTTGGGGCTTGAATGAAGGGATCAGCTACAAGTCATTCTTGTGACCGTGTTATTGCTCATGTGTGGTTACATGTTATGTTTTTATTTTTGATTCTGTTTCACTTCATCTTGTTTTCTTTGATGGTTGGATGTCGAAACAGTGTCCAGGAAATTGTTTAAATGCAGACATTTCTTTTTGAAAAAAACACTAATTGTGTTAAATGATACACCTCTCCCTACGGGCGATCTTGGCTTTGGACTTGAGTGTGGGATTGCAGCGCATCCCGGGAAACCATCCTGTGCATCAACGCCCACACCAAGTGTGGAGGTAGGGAGCTTTTTGTATTAGGTTATAACCCATTCTATGTACGTTTAGTAATGCTTGCACAAGGTTTATTAAGTTAATTTGTAAAGATTTTTTGATATACTAACAATTTTTCTTTGTCTTTCTCTGTATATACAGAAAAAAAGTTGAGTGAATTATGTTCCTCTATACCAAATAAATGTGTCCATGCGTCCATTCCTGAAGAAGCCTCCACGGCAATATTTTTTGAAATTTTCGGACACACAATTTATATGTATGTGATTACAGTATTTCATTGTCAACAGTAGGTAGTGTGTGTACACCTATGGCTTTGATTTAAACTTTGCTCATTACTTTTTATAATATTGTCTTAATAAATACTTTTCTATATTTTTATATAATTTCTGAGTGAATTTCTGCATGTTGCACCTCTAAAAGTCCCATATCTCCAACAAAAACGCCTTCTAATCATAGTGATGTTGGTGCTATATTCTTTATAATTAATTACATGCTGATATCTGTCCACTCCTTTTGACTATCTGAAACAGTCATGTTCATACTCATAGTTTACTTGTAAAGTTTTTATGGTCCACAATAGTCAACAGTTATCTAGATACATGGAAACTGTTCACTTCAAACATCCAGTCACAAGCAAGGAAATGTTATATTTCATTAAATCACCAATGGGGAACAAAGAATACATCAATACTAATTATTTAAAGATAGGTATTTACAAGGATTATTATTTTTCATCTGTGCCTTAAAAATTGCAATAATCCAGAAAGGTTCAAAAAGGAAAATGTAGAGTTATGCTTTAAATGATTTTTTCCTAAACATAAAGTTTTGAAAATGTAATAACAATGCTTGCACATCTTTGTGTCCTTTGGGAAGTATATACTTAAAGCACAGCTTACTTCTCCCTTTAATTATGCACTCTTAGATCTCTTTAACGATTCCATATTCATTTTATTTTTTAATATGTTAAACCACATTCACTACACAGTTTAAAGTGTGCACATGGAACAAGCAAGGTCTTTTTCATACAACTTATGAATTAGTTACAGATTGTTATGAGCAATACGCATTAGCGGAACATTTGTGGAAAGATTGCTCAATAGTCTTACCTATAGTATGTACAATGGGGCATGACGATCTTAGGACAGACGAAGAATCCTATAGCTGGCCAGAGAAAGCTTTCAAGTGTTATGCCAGATTGCTGTTGTGCAGCAAGCATTTTCCTACAGACTGAGTAAACACCCTTCCTAGCTAGAAAATACTTTAAATCAAGTTGCAGCCTCTGAAGCTTTTTCTCCCCAGTACCTTCTGTCTTTTTAAATCAGAAGGATTTTTTTTTATAGAAAAGGGGGCCCTCAACAAGCAGATTGCTTAGAACGTATTTCCTGCCTTGAAGAAATATGCACTTGAATATTTACTAGAAGAGAACAGCAAGGATGGAAAAACTAAACTAAAAATGGAAACTGCAAAAAGAAAATAAGAGAAGAAAAAGATATTCTCTGCTGAGTCTAGAGGTTTGATTTGGGAGACTGTGGCGCTTACGCCTACGAGTCTGAAACAGCAGAGCACGAAAAGGAAAAAAAAAAAAGATTTTTAGACTCTCTACTATCCAGCTCAAATATTTTATATAATACAATAATTAATTAATAAAAAAAAATCAAAACACAATGTTCTGTTTTCCGAGACATTAAAATTCTGCTATTCCAGAAGTTTTTTTTATACTATATTAGGATATCCTGTGTTTCCATCTCCTATGTAGTAAAGACAAGAACAGATGTATATAAACATATACATATTTTTACTGCATCCCCTTTTTTAGAGTAATCAAAGCATAAATATTTCAACACATAGGAAAATAATATTTCATGAGTCATTTAATACATCAGCTTACAACGTTACCTCTCGATGAGACCACCAACTTGAGACGTTGTCAAAACGGTAAGGGAAAGGTCCTCTTAATGATCCCTCTAGAATTGAGCTGACACTGTTCTAAGTCCTGTAATATGTACAGCAAGTTTTCGGGATAACCTCTCTGTCTCCAGGCTTTGTAAAACTGTCAACTATTATCTTTTTTTTTTTTTTTTCACTCTTGTGTCTCCGTTGAATTACTTCCTTCTGACTGCTCTGGTCTAGGCTGAGAACTTGGATCCTCATTTGGTTTTGATTAAATCCAGACAGGCTGCTTAAATGTTCAGATGTAAGCATAGAAAAAGAAATAGCACACAGAAATATAACCACCAGATTTATTTGATAATTACTGTAGCAAAAGCTGGTATCTGCTAGTGTGATGCTATTATAAACATTTTTTCTTCAATACATGACATGAAAGTATATTTTTTTCTCTTGAGTGGTTAATTTAGTAGTTTTCTTGAAATGTATTACACTAGGTTTATTTTTTCCTTCTAGTTTGTTTATTTCCTCAATATTTCTAAATATATACCCTATTTATATCTATATTTACATTATGTTTCTTATATATTACCCTTTTAACTGAAGGAATGAAGAGATTGATTTGATATACAGTACTGTGCAAAAGTTTTAGGCAGGTGTGAAGAAATGCCGTAAACTAAGAAAGCTTTCAAAAATATATATACTTAATTGTTTATTTTTATCAATTTACAAAATGAAAAGTGAGCTAACAGAAGAAAAATCAAAATCAAAACAATATTTGGTGTGACTAACCTTTGGCTTCATACCAGCATCAATTCTTCTAGGTACACTTGCACTCAGTTTTTGAGGGAACTCGGCAGGTAGATTTTTTTCAAACATCTCGGAGAACTAACCACACATATTCTGTGGAAGTAGGCTGCCTTAAATCCTTCTGTCTCTTCATGTAATACCAGACAGACAGGTTTATTTTGAGATCAGGGCTCTGTGGGGGCCAAACATCACTTCCAGGACTCCTTTGTCTTTTTTGCTGTCCTGCTGCAGTATACATTTTGTAGCATTCACATGCCTCCCTGATGACATGGCATGATGGATAGGTATTTGCCTGTATTTTTCAGCATTAAAGACATCATCGATCAGGCATCATTGAGGGCAGTAGATGCAATGATTGGTGAAGATATGTATATATTTTTTAAATAACAAGCATGTTATACTTACCTCCACTGTGCAGCTCGTTTGGAAACAGAGTGACCCTGAACCTGGTCTTCTGGGGTCCCTCGGCGGCTGTCTCGGCTCCTCCCACAAGGACTCAACACCTTTATGCGAGCGTGCTCGCATGGTGTTGAGTTCTTGCGGGCGTGCTCCTGTGATACAGCCAGCGGCCATAGCCGCTCACTGTATCACTCGGCTTCGCCCTTGGCAAGCCAATGGCTGCGCTGCTTTTAATCCATCCACTGTAACCAATCAATGGCGCGGGACTTTCGAGGGGTCAGGTAAGTATAACGGGGGGACTGGGGGGCCGATTTTGACCGATGTTTTTTGTAGAATGCATTAAGGCGAATTTATTTTTACCTTTAAAACCCCTTTAATGCAGCAGATGAAATACACATCATGCTTACTTCCCTTCAACATCAAAAGATATCCAGCAGTGCCATCAGTACAGAACTGGCGGAAACCAGTGGGACCCAGGTATAGAAGTCTGGCTAGAAGTGGTCCAATGTGGAAACAAGGCTAAGCAACTTAACTATGCCCAAAAACATATGAACTGAGGTGCAGAAAAATGACAGTAGGTGCCCTGGATTGATGAGTCAAAATCTGAACTAGCAGGAATCAGTTAGTTTGATGTACAATAATGAGCGACTGCAGGCCATAGTGAAGCGTGGTGGAGGTTCCTTGCAAGTTTTGGCCTGCATTTCTGCTAATGGAGTTGGAGATTTGGTCAGAATCAATGGTGTCTTCAATGCTGAGAAATACAGGCAGATACTTATCCATCATGCCATACCATCATGGAGGTGTCTGATTGGCCCCAAATGTATTCTGCAGCAACACAATGACCCCAAACATATAGCCATTGTCATTAAAAACTATCTTTAGAGTATAGAAGAACAAGGAGGCCTGGAATTGATGGTTTGGCACCCACAGAACGCAAACCCCATCAAGTCAGTCTGGGATTACATGAAGAGTCAGAATAATTTGAGGCAGCCTACATCTACAGAAGATCTATAATTAGTTCTCCAAGATATTTGGAACAACCTACTTGCTGCGTTTCTTCAAAGACTGTATGCAAATGTACCTAGAATATTTGATGATGTTTTGAAGACACATTTGGATTTCGCTTCTGTTAATTTACTTAAAGTGGAGTTCCTACAAAAAAAAAAAAAAATATTAAAAGTCTGCAGCTACAAATAGTGCATGTGCTGACTTTTAATAATTGGACACTTACCTGTCCCAGGTTCCAGTAATGCCGGTGAACGAAAACCCGGTTCGCCAGCCGTGCTGCGCACCGTGACTGGCCGAGCAATCATCTGGGACCTGTGACGTGTCCCAGATGATTGCTGAGAGGGAGGGTGAGGTGAACTTCCTCCCTGCGTCGCGGTGCCCCAGAAGGAAGTAGGAGCTGGAACCCTGTAAAAAGAGGGTTTGCCCTCCCCACCCCAAAATAATGACATGCCCCCATAGGGGAGAGCAGACAAAAGACAGGGCGGTCCCTTCACAATGTGCAGGGAACGCCCTGTCATCCGCCGGCTCAGTGGGGATCAAAGGAGCAATCCCTGCTGAGCTTACGGAGCATACAGAGGGGGGTCATTACTGATCCGCCTCGTGTGAAAGGGGCCCTAATGCACTAGCTTAAAGGAACCTATTTAGAAAATAAAAAACAAACGTTTACAACCCCTTTAACTAGGGACAAGTCTCCATTGGGTAAACTGTTAAAATGTCTTGCAACATTAGTAGATTTTTATCCCCTAATATCCCCCAGGTGCTCTCTGAAGCCTCGTACACACGACTGTTTTTCCTGTCGGGAAAACTGCCATGAGAGCTTTTTCCGACAGGAAAAATGGCGGGAAAAAAAAGAACCAGTTTTTTTTTCCTGCCAGGATTCACGGCAGTTTTTAACCTAGCAGTTTTCCTATGGGAAACATTGCAATGGAGCATACATATGGCTGGGATTCCCAACCAAAGCTCTCATCGCAGTTTTCCTGTAGTGTGTAGGGGGAAAAAGTTACAGAGCAGGTTCTCGGTTTTCCCCTGACTTTTTACTGCCAGGAATCCCGTACATGTGTACAAGGCTTTAATCTATCCCACAGTCTTCGAATTTTTCTTCCTACATATTGTTTACAACAAGCAGCACATGTAATAACATAGATTAGAATTGTTGCAATTAAAATGTATTGATTTAAAAAATGCTGCCATTGCTAGAAAAAACATATTGACCTGATTGCAGTGAGAACAACAGACACGTTCCGAAGAACGACATCTAAAGTTCCCTTTAAAATGCAAACAGGTGAATGATTGACATCTGTACACTGTTAGATCGAAATAGACTAGGGGCCAAATAGTTGCCCAGGGATTTTGCCTTTCTGGTTAAAAAAATCCATGATCTAATGTCCGGATATCGGATCATTGGATAATAACAGTGAATGTTTCTGTTTTATGTACTTGATTTGTTTGAACTCCAGGTTGTAGGAAAGTACCAATGAGAGGTTTTTTTGGGAGAGCTCAATCTATTTCGTTTTTTATTATCCAAAGACACTGCTATCCACCAGCCCTTTTGAACTTGCTCTCCCTGTCCTCCTACCTACAGGTTCTTAAACTGGAGCAGTAAGAGAGACTGCCCTTATCATCTTAGGCTCATTATCAATCAAGATGGAAAAAAAAAAGACTTTGGGCCAGATTCAGATACACTTAATTTTGCGCTGCGTAATCTAAATACTCTACGCTGCCGTATTTTACCAGGCTCTACATCGAATTCTGGTCGATTTTTGCCCGTACGCTACGGCAGTGTAGTCTATTTCTCGCCGCGTAATCGAAATACGCGATTAGGGGGCGTGAAGCATTTAAATTAAGCGCGTCCCCGCGGCGATCGAACTGCGCATGCTCCATTCAGAAATTTCCCGCCGTGCATTGCGCGAAATAACGCCGTTACTTCATCCGTTGTTTGAGTAGCGTCGTTTACGAACATTCCTATTCCCGGACGACTTACGTTAAAAATAATAAAAGACGTCGGAAAATGTAGAAATTCGACGCGGGAACGACGGCCATACTTAACATGGGCTGTCTAATATTAGAGCAGCAAAAAGCTGGTATAGTGTTACGCAAAAAAAAGATGACTAAAGATGCCGTAAGAGATTGCGATTGAAGATCGTAATTTCTGGGATCGCCGGCAAAAGCTCATTAGCATACCCCGACGCGGAAAACTACGGGAAGTCCACCCAGTGGCCGCAATTTTATTGCAGTGTAGATCCGAAGGCGTACAAACACGTAATCCAGTCGAATTGAAGCCCGCAGCCGTCTATTGAGGTTTGAGGTTTCCGACTAGCTAAAAAACGCGCGTAATTTGAAATTACTCCAGTCTAACACCAGTTAGACAGGAGTTACGGCTCTCTGAATCTGGCCCTTTATCTTTTGACCTGACACAATGGACAACACTCCTACACTTTTGAACTTGTATTTTCTGCACTCTTTGAAACCTCTCCACACTCTTTCTGATCACAATCTTATCAGTTCCACACTCACCTTGTCATAACCCCCTATCCCTCTAACTATCAAACAGTAACCCGTAGAAACCTTCACCGGTTTATTTATTAAAAAAATAATATTCTCTATTCTCTTATCGATTATCTATACAACAAAATATCACCTTTATCATGCCCTGACCTGGCCACTTCTGGCTTCAACAGCTTACTCTTCCGCTCCTTAGACGCACCTGCCCCCTTTTCATACACAGAATTAGGCCCTGGACCACTACAATCCTGAAAAACAACTCAAAAAGTTTCAAATGGCATAAGCATGCTCTTGAATGAATAAGGCTTAAAACTAGGTCCCTGGAAGACTTTACTCTGTATAAAGCTGAACTCCATAAATGTAACTTCTCCCTCCATGCTCCAAAACAGACATATTTCATCACTACCCATTAATACCCATTAATCCCCTCTCATCCATTCCTCACCAGCTTTAACTCTTCATTTCGTCCCCACTCACCCATCACCCACTAACTCATTCACTGCCTAGGACATTGCCAATAATTTAATAAACAAGATAGATACAATTTACAATAAGATCTCCACTGTCCAGTTACTCCCCCTAATTAATGTGCCATGTCTACCACCATCTTCAGAATTATATTCCTCTTTTGTCTCAGACACTATAGAAGCAGTTGCTAAACTTTATTCACCTCACCACCTGCTCCTTTACCCCATTATATTACAACTACTCCAGTCACCCTCTTGCTCTGATCTACACTATCTTACTAATATCTTCAGTCTCTCACTCTCTATTGGCATCTTCCCCTTCCCTCTAAAACATGCATTGGCCACTTTCATACCTTCCTGTTTTTTTAACTTAATGTCTATGGACGCAAATACTGGACTCGGGAACGCGCCCGCAAGGTAACCCGCTTGGGAAACCACTTTCCAGAGGGGGTTATCTGAGGCAGGGAGGAGACGAGACAGCCTTCAAGGCACCCCAGGAGATGGGGTTCGGGGCCACTCTTTGCAAAATGAGCTGCACAGCGGAGGTACTGTAAGTATGACATGTTTGTTATTTAAAAAAAGAACTATAAACCTTTAGTGTCACTTTAAAAAGGCCTTGCTGGAACAAAACAGTCTGAACGACCTAAGACACATTTACTCCTGTTCACTTCCAAATGTCTAGAATGCTTTGTCTACAAATGCCCAAGCTTCTACCTTAGCACAATAACAACCTTCTGACTCCCCTTAAGTCCGGGTTTCATCCAAATCTTGCCACCTTCTAATTGAAAATATGGAAATATTGGAATATTGGGAATATTAGCAGCATGCTAAGAATTTAATAACCTTTTACCTTGTTCCTTGACCATGTGTAGGCTCTCACCTTCATTCTTTCATGAATGCCACTGCCAGACTCAACTACCGTAGCAACGGCTAGTAGGGTTGATTTACTAAAGGCAAATAGGATGTTCACTTTACAGTGGCATTTTCCCCAGAGATTAGTGAATTTGATGAAATGTAACCTTGCAAAAAATATCCAATCATATGCAAGTAAAATAAATAAATAAATATTTTTACTTGCACATGATTGGATTATGAAACACAGAGAGGCTTTGCCACATACATTAATCTCTGGGGATAATTCCCTTTCAAAGTATAGTTTCCCTCGCAAAGTGAACAGTTTATTTAACTTACTAAATTAACCCCCATGTTCACCATCCCTATCTGCCAATCCCTCCACTGGCTTCCATTTCCAAAATGTATACAATTAAACATTTTAACAACAACATAAAGAGCCACCAACAATTCTGACCCCAGCTACATCACCAAACTCATCTCAAAATATCACCCAAAACAAACGTATTCACTCTTCTCAAAGCCTCCTGCTCTTTGCTCTCTTTGCAACCTCTACCAATGCACATTTTCAGGATTTTCTCATAGCCTATCCTATCCTCTGGAACCCCTACTCTACCTAACTGTATGCAATCCCTAAAAATGTATTTCTTGAAGGAATCCTACCCTGTCTTTACTTAACAACTGGAACTCATTGCCACACAGTTATCACCTGTTGCTTTACTTGTCCTTCCTTTTTAGATTATAAGCTCTGGCAAGCAGGGTCCTTACCATTCTCTCTTTTTTTTATTTTTTTTAGATGCTGCACAAATCAATAGACAAATAAAAATCCATGAAAAGCATGCATCATAAATGCTTCATTTGATATGTAGTCACTATAAAGAAAAATGCAAACACAACAATATTTTGAAAAAAATTGAAAATAAATTAGCATAATGACTTTTTTTTATTAGTTAGATGTCACATTTTGTAATGCGGCGAAACAAATTAGCTTTCATTAGGAAGATTATATCCATTTTCAAGATGAAAGTTTCAAGATTCTGAGCTGGTTTTAACAGCATATAAATATTCTATTCATACCTAAGTGATGCTTTCTTTCTCTTTTTTTTTTTTAGCTCAGTATTTTTTTTGGCAAGTGTCAACCTTCTCCTGGTATTCCTGAACAGAGAATTATTCTGCAGATTTTTGCTTAGTAAACCCTTTTCTTTCTCATATTTCCAAAATGCCTTGCATTGACTGCCACGATTGTTCGAAATATAGAAACGTGGCCTTATAAAATGGCAAGATTGACAATGATAAAGGTTGTTTTCACAGCTTTGGGCAAAATCGAAATGTTTAATATAGCCAATGTAAATCAAACAATGCTGTTTTTATTTCAAAGCAGTTAATTGGGACAGTAATATCTGGGTTTTTTATATATCAATAAAGGTCCAAGGCAATGAAACATAAGAACAATGCTACCATTTTTAATCAAGCTATCTAGTTACTCTGGATACCTTAAAAATCAGTCTAATAAAATTTGATTTTTTAAAGATAAATACACTTTGTCTTGGGTGGCAAAACAAGGTAATATTTAAGAAACCTACATATTTTTCAGGAATAAAAGTGTTACTGTTCTGTAGAGGTGAAACATAAGGTGTAATAATATTATAAAATGTTCATGTCTATCTGTTGAACATTGCAGTTACAAGAAATTTAATAGAACATTGTACAGTACTTGGAATAAACAGTACTGCTTTTCCATATGCCAATACTGAAATGAAAAGAATTGCAAATAATGTGAATCACACATGAACCCTAAAACTGATCTAAAAATATCACATTTACTAAACTGCCACTAACAGGTAGACTGCATACTGAAAACTTAAGGAGATTTTAAGCTAGCTCTGAAAATGTATCTGTCAATAAGCCATTCTTTAGTATGTTCATTGATATTTAGTAGGTGGGTGTATTGACCTTCAAGGACAGTTTGTGTACTGACACTCTCATTATGAGTGCTGTGCTAAGACTGCAAAGGTTAAAAATATCATTATATTGCTGCTTTCATGGTAATACTGGAAATCCCCTTGCAGAGGAGATAACAGGATAGGTATCAGACTGGATACATCTATTGTTTGTTTGTTTGTTTGTTTGTTTTTATTTCTTAATTACTCGCTTTACAACAAATTTAATGGTTTCGTTGCGAGGCCATCAGAAACAAAATCAACATAGTTCAGACATATAGGTACACAAAAACATAGAAAATCTAAAACATGATTAAAAGGAGGAAAAAAAATTTGTCACATTGAGTCCATTAATATACATTTAGGTTAATTAACTTTTCATTCATCTAGGGCATCCATATCTAAAATAGTTCATTTTTAGAGTTAGATTACAAAATTCACATACCAAATATCACTGACTACATTTTTCTATATACAGTACTCAATCAAACTACATAATCTAATCAGATCCAGGGTTGCGTAGGTGACCTTTCATCATTTTTTTGAATTGGTTAAAAGTTTTTGCCCTTCTAATATCAATCGGCAGAGCATTCCATTGCACCGCCGCTTGGTATGAGAATGAGCGACCACCAATTCGGATATTCTTTATTTTTGGGATGTTTACGCGATAATATCCATCTTCGCGTAACTGTCGCGTTGGAACATGTTTGACAACCTTATCCATTATATATTTTGGCGTCATAGCATTAAATGTTTTATACATTAAACATGCTATTTTTAATTTAATGCGTTTATCGACAGTTAACCACCCCAGACTGTTTAATTGTTCTGATGTTGGATCTCTTTTTCTCAGTCCAGTTGCAATACGAACTGCAAAATTTTGTAATTTTTGTAGTTTTTGTATATATGTTCCCGGGATGCCCACTAGAAGTGCATTACCATAGTCTAAATGAGGAAAGACCAGGGCAGCAATAACTTTAGGGCGATCCATAGGAGCTAAATACACAAGGATCCTACGTAGTACTTTTAATTTGTACATAACAGTCTTGGTGACTTGATTAATGTGTGGCAAAAATAGCAGATCCTCATCTATATAAAATCCCAGATTTTTAACCACTTTACTGCAGCCTGGACCATTACCATCCATGTCTTGCCATGGCAGTGTCCAATTTTGAGGTATCTCGCTTACGGAACTCCTGACCACGAGTACTTCAGTTTTTAATTTGTTTAACGCCAGATAGTTTTCTCCCATCCAACGTTCCACTCCTTTTAGGCAATCAGTAAGTTTTTTTGTGGCTGTATCAAGTGATCCCGCTCCCACCCTCAAATAGAGCTGGGTGTCATCAGCGTAATTCTGACACTGCAGACCATGGGACCGAATAAGGGCCAAGAGGGGGCGCACGTAAATGTTAAATATCAACGGGGAAAGGGGGGACCCCTGGGGAACTCCACACTCCACAGGTCGACTTTCGGAGAAGTGGCTCCCCAGGCGTACCCTCTGACTTCTGCCCTCCAAAAAAGATGAAAACCATCTGAGGGCAGTTCCCTTTACATGCGCAACCTCCCGCAGCCGCTGTAAAACGATCCCATGGTCCACAGTGTCAAAAGCCGCCAAGAGGTCCAGCATTACTAGGATGGAATCTTGGTTGTTATCTTTAGCCATCAGCAAGGAATCCGCGACATCGATTAATGTAGTCTCGGTTCCGTGCCGTGGTCTAAAGCCAGATTGTTTCACATCCAGCAATGCCTGCTCCTCGACAAACTGTTGAAGCTGGGTGCGTGCATCACCTTCATAGAGTCTAGCCAGATAATGTAGGCCTGCTATAGGTCGATGGTTATTTTTATCGTTTATATCACCCTCTCTCTTCTTGACTACCGGAGTAATCAATGATGATTTAAACATAGTAGGATATGAGCCTTCTAGATATGAAGTATTGAATAGGTCAGCCAAGACCAATGCTATTTCTTCACTGCATGCCTTTATCAGTTTGCCTGGGCAGCAGTCAGTAACAGGAGAGTTAGTATTAGCTGTTCTCATTGCTTTAATGATTTCAGCTGCACTAATTAATTTAAAATCTTGAAACCAAACCTTAATCGGTGGTTCCAAGGATTTTTTATTTATATTGCATTTTTCTTTTGGGTATCTATCCCTTCCTTTCTTTAACTTTGTATGAATATCCGCAATTTTATTATGAAAGTGAGCGGCTAATTCATTTACAAAAATATGGGGGTTAGTAATTTGGAAGTTCAGTACATCAGGTTTAGCCAACTGCTTAACCACCCTAAATAATTCCTTGGATTGGTTTAATGCATCTAATAAGCTTTCAGAAATAAAGGATTTTTTGGCATTATAGATTGATTTTTTATAATTCCGGTTATGGAACTTCCATTGATTTTTGTCGTAATTGGAATTTGTCTTCCTCCATTGTCTTTCTAATGCTCGTCCACGTTTTTTCATTATGTTAAGTGCTTCATTAAACCATTTATTTTGTTTCTTGATTTCGTTTTTAATTTTTTTGTCCTTTAATGGAGCAACTTGCTCCAAATTGGTTTCAAGCCACTTATCAATAATTGTCATCTTTTGGTCAACATTCAATTTAGTTAGATTAGGTTGAGTAATATGTAGTAACTGCTTAAATTTTTCTATAGGAAAATTTACATATGATCTAACTTTAATGGTTTGATTGCTTTGTTTACTATCAGAAATACCATTATCATCTAGATGAATTTCAAACAAGACTGCATTGTGGTCTGACCACAGTACTTCAAGTACATCACTAAATACAACAGTGATGTCTTTGAAGAACACCCCATCCAGGGTATGTCCCTTTATGTGGGTGTTTGGTGTAATCAGTCTTGTCATCTCTAGTGCTTCGCATGTATCCAATAATAAACGTGAATTTGGTTTGGTAGGTTCCTCCAACCAAACATTGAAGTCACCCACCAAAAGCAATGGCTGGGATCTAGTAGCTAATTCCATTATATTAGTAATCAAACTTTTAAGTCCAGTTTCAATTTTATTAGGTGGAATATAGACCGTAGCTATATTCATCACAGATTTTGTATTAATCATCATTTGTGTCAATAAGAACTCACAGCCTTGTTGATTAAATTCCAGTAATTTCTTTATTTTAAATTTAGAATTATATATAATGGCCGTGCCCCCCCCCCCCTTTCCTCTCCCCCGCAATTGATAATGTATCTCATAATTATCGGGGATAGCATCAGATAAACAATTAAGATTATGTAACTGTAACCATGTTTCAGTTACCATAGTAATGTGAATATTATTTTGCTCAATAAACTCTCGTAATTCCCTAGCATGAGCAACTATAGAACGTACATTAACCAATACAGCTCTAATTTCTATTTCGTATATCTTATTTTTATTTTTGGGTAGTATTTTATTTTGATTTTGTATTTCATTAGTATTAATTTTAACGTCCCTATTGCTACCTTTATCATTTTTCTCAATTGTATTATTAATGATAGCTTCAATGGACCTTGATCAATGGACCTTTGATCAAGTGATCCATTGCGGCCATCATTTAGTAACAGTAATTCCCTCCGTGTATAATAAAATTGTGTCATTTTAAAACAGTTTAAAAATCAAACACTTATTACAAATACTTAGAAAATACCCATATGTCTCTCTTTAACAAATATTAGTATTCTTTAAAACAGATTATATTTAAATTATTTCCGTATCTTACCTAACAATCGTTAGTGCCTCCCCGACCTCCTCAGCCTCCCGCGGACGCCCGCAGACGCCGCACCCTTATGTTGCGCCCTTCGGGCGCGCCAGAGGGCGCGCCCGCCCGCGAGCGCCCGCTGCCGCGCTCGCTGCCGCGAGCGCCGCTCACAGCTTTTATGTGGTCTCTCACCTGGCCCTAATTACGGTGGCCACGCCCCCAACGCTCTGCCCAGCGCTAAGGGTGCCGCCCACAACTCCTCCCCCAAGATGGCCGCCGGGGAGTGTGTGCCGCTCGCTCAGAAGATACAGCGAAACAGGGGCAAGCAGGGAGGAAGTCTCACATACAGCAGCAGTAGATGTCAGGTACAGATGATGGCAAGTACAGATGATGGCAATGTCAGGTACAGATGATGGCAATGTCAAGTACAGATGATGGCAATGTCCAGGTGAGGCGCCGCTCACAGCTTTTATGTGGTCTCTCACCTGGCCCTAATTACGGTGGCCACGCCCCCAACGCTCTGCCCAGCGCTAAGGGTGCCGCCCACAACTCCTCCCCCAAGATGGCCGCCGGGGAGTGTGTGCCGCTCGCTCAGAAGATACAGCGAAACAGGGGCAAGCAGGGAGGAAGTCTCACATACAGCAGCAGTAGATGTCAGGTACAGATGATGGCAAGTACAGATGATGGCAATGTCAGGTACAGATGATGGCAATGTCAAGTACAGATGATGGCAATGTCCAGGTGAGGCGCCGCTCACAGCTTTTATGTGGTCTCTCACCTGGCCCTAATTACGGTGGCCACGCCCCCAACGCTCTGCCCAGCGCTAAGGGTGCCGCCCACAACTCCTCCCCCAAGATGGCCGCCGGGGAGTGTGTGCCGCTCGCTCAGAAGATACAGCGAAACAGGGGCAAGCAGGGAGGAAGTCTCACATACAGCAGCAGTAGATGTCAGGTACAGATGATGGCAAGTACAGATGATGGCAATGTCAGGTACAGATGATGGCAATGTCAAGTACAGATGATGGCAATGTCCAGGTGAGGCGCCGCTCACAGCTTTTATGTGGTCTCTCACCTGGCCCTAATTACGGTGGCCACGCCCCCAACGCTCTGCCCAGCGCTAAGGGTGCCGCCCACAACTCCTCCCCCAAGATGGCCGCCGGGGAGTGTGTGCCGCTCGCTCAGAAGATACAGCGAAACAGGGGCAAGCAGGGAGGAAGTCTCACATACAGCAGCAGTAGATGTCAGGTACAGATGATGGCAAGTACAGATGATGGCAATGTCAGGTACAGATGATGGCAATGTCAAGTACAGATGATTGGCCTCCTAGACAGAAAATAAAGTGGTCTAATAAACATTTTTTTAAAGAGATCACATATTTGTGTGATCTGCACAGACTGTGGAACTACATGTAACATGACATAGTATCCCTTCCCTAAGATAAGTTTAAAGTAGTGAGAACTGCATATTTATATTCTACGACAAAGCAAACGTTTGCTCATTTACTTTGAAACTCACTTTTGTGATGCTTGATACATGGGAAAAAAAAAACCAAAGTGGTTTACTGTGAGAACCTCCTAACATTTCCAATACAATCACAGACCTAAACCTTCAGTGTTAGATGGAGAGAATAGTTGCTAGAAAGAATTTATGTATGGCAAAGTTTCTTTTAAAATGGTCGCCCTGGCTAACACATCCAAAATGCACTGTGATTTCATGATCTATCCCCCCTCTCTTATTGTCATGGTCTTACCGCTTTGCAGGCTTCTCATTACTGACATGTGCCAGCAGCCATCTTGCTTCATGGGGTTCTTGTAACCTGCCACACCCTGCGGCTCCTCCTTCCCACTGGGAGGAGCTGGCTGCTCGGCATATATATAGACGGCAGCTGCAGCATTTCCTCGCTTGGGCCTTTCATCTGATACCCCTTCTGTGATCGTGCCGCTTGCTCTTGGTCACCGACCCAGCTCTTATGGACGTTCCTTCTAGTTCCTGATTCCCGACTTCGTTTCACGACTTCTCTGGCTACAGACTCCGGCTTGGCTGACATCCCTGGCTATCGACCCTGGCACTGGTGGACGACTCTTCTGGCTGTTTGATCGTCAGTTTGGACTTTGACCTTGCTGTTTGGTTTTCAATAAAACCTTGATGCCGGAATCACACTATTGCGTTGCGTTTTTGAGCTGCGTTGTCGTTGCGAATTTCTCTATAAGGTGTTCTGCGGATCAACTGCGTTTTAGCTGCGGATCAGGTGCGAATTAGAAGAAATTCACTTCAGAGCTGCGTTTTTAGTGAGGGCCAATCATTGTTTGCTGTATGATGATGTAGCTAATAAAAGGGAGTGAACTTGAAGTTGAGGGCAGGAGAAGGAGGAGCAGAAGAAGATACTGGGTTCATCCCATTATTGCAAATAGGGATGAAAGAGGGCAGTTCATGATATTGTATGAAGATCTCAGTGCACATGAAGACAAGTTTTTTGATTATACACGCATGTCAATAACTAGGTATTTTTATTTCCTTGCTAAACCATTTCTTTCTCCATTTTTCCATAGTATATGTTTATATATTTTTTTTATTCTAGTTTTGATGAATTGTTAGGACTAACATACCCTAGGTTGGAGCGACAGAACACATGCTACAGAGCAAGCATGCAGCCTGCAGAAAGATTACTAATCACATTAAGGTACTTTTCCCCACCTATGTGCATTGTCATTTTTACTTCTGATCATGTAATATTTTGTGTATTCAACTATCCAACAGCTGTAATTACAAATGAATAACCAGACAGAAGAAGAGCAAACATTTTTTTTTTTTTACTCCAAAAATTCAAGAAATAGGCAACATATATTTTTTCAAAATAATATAAAAAATACAACTTTGCATTCAAGTATACCTCAGGAATAAACTTTTCTCAGAAACATGCACACACACTCATTAACAGTGGGCAGAACTTAAACTTTATAGGTTGTGATATTTTTTTTTGGATAATGCTGCCTCAGTGGAGTAATGACTTCCTGCAGTTTTTTCAGCAATGGCAGTGCTGGAAGCATGGCTAGAGTCGCCATGTTGCTGTGGCCAATGTTGCTGTGGGCCATGTTGCTGTGGCCAATGTTGCTGTGGGCCATGTTGATGTGGGTCATGTTGCTGTGGGCCATGTTGATGTGGGTCATGTTGCTGTGGGCCATGTTGATGTGGGTCATGTTGCTGTGGGCCATGTTGATGTGGGTCATGTTGCTGTGGGCCATGTTGATGTGGCTCATGTTGCTGTGGGCCATGTTGATGTGGCTCATGTTGCTGTGGGCCATGTTGATGTGGCTCGTGTTGCTGTGGCCCATACATCCCCTGAATTTGAGTGTGTGGCCTAATTGAATGCATTTGGGATGGGATGGGATAGTGAACTTGCCTGTGTTGTACATCATATATGGATATTGCCTCTTCCAAACTGTAAGGATAGGATGGAGGAGCATAGGGGAAAGGTTTGTGTCCCGGATCTGGGTACTGGCCTGACATTGGTAAGTGTATGTGAGTTGTTGCTTGTGGCACATATGGCCTTTTCGATCTTGGTTCCTCACTTGGCACTGTAAATGACTGTAGAACTTGTTCTACAGTGGTTCGCATTTCCAAATATCACTCAGGGCGTACTTTTTTTTATCAAAGGAACAAAATTGAGCGCCAGTATTGTAGCCAGACATAAGAAAGCATCCACCTTTTCAGACATTTTTATTAAAATCTCTAGTAGGCGCTCACTTATGTCCATCTGCGATACTGCCGCTCGCTTACGTGCCACTTTGGCAGGCCAAGCAATGTTTGCAGGAGCAGAGGAGGGCCCAGGGATCGGCTCAGATTCCTCTTCTGGGTTTTCAATCCATTAATTTGACCCTAGTTGAATTTCTGTGAGCTCCTGATTTGGGTGTATCAAAACAGGTGCCCCTGCTTGTGCCTCAGAATGGCTCTTTGGTTGATCCTCCAACACATCCTGTTCATCCCAACTTGCTTCGGTCCTGTTTATAGACCAATAAATGACCTTAATAATGTAAAAAATGTAGGCACGATACATTGATGATGTAGATGTTAACTTACTCTCTCATCTCTATGAGTGGTTTCAGAAATGCAAGGTCATCGGCATACATATAGGGGACTCTAGCAGTTGCCCCCGAGCCACTCCTCACTTCTCTGAGGTGACGATTGTATTTTTTTGAAGGCAACCCGCATGCTCCGATACCTTTTCTTTATGTATTCCACTGAAAAACAGAGAAGAGAATAATATTTTTTTATTTTTCTTATTTTGAAGGTACCTAGCTCTAGGCAATTCATTTGGAAGTCTACACTATGAGTTCAAGGTTGGAAAATCAACAATATCTGGCATTGTTCATGAAACATGCATTGTTTTATGGGAAGAACTAAACCCTTTGGTCTTCAAAAAGCCTACAAAACAAGAATGGGTGAAGGTATCTGCGGAATTCTGGGAGCGATGCAATTTTCCAAACTGTCTGGGAGCCATTGATGGCAAGTAATTCGTATCCTGAGGCCATTTGATAGTGGGAGTCAGTTTTTTAATTATAAAAAATGTTATTCCATTGTCTTACTGGCAGTGGCAGATGCAAATTATAAATTCATTTATATTGATGTAGGTGCTTATGGCAGCAGCTTGGATTCTGGTGTATTTGGCCATTCCACATTTGGAAGAATGCTAAGGGAGAATAGACTGGATTTACCAAACGATTCGTCCTTGCCCGGAACAAATGAGCCTGCCCTGCCATATGTTTTTGTAGGGGATGAAGCGTTTGCCCTTGGAAAAAATATGCTTAGACCTTTTTCTAGTAGAGCGCTGACAAATGAAAGAAGACTATTTAATTATCGCCTCACTAGGGCACGACGAGTAGTAGAGTGTGCATTTGGTATTCTTTGTAATAAATGGAGAATCTTGCACACTGCCATCAACCTCAATCTGGAGCATGCTGTCTCTGCTTTTAAAACTGTCTGTGCACTGCACAACTATGTGCGAGATGGTTACGTTTTTGAGGATTGCCTGATGCATAAAATGGAGAATGCACAGTGGAATGTGACTAGGGGCACTACCAGTGGTAAATTGATTGAGATCAATTCCAAAATTACTTTATGTCGCCAGCTGGCCAGTTACCTTGGCAAATGCAGTCAATTTAATTTAAATTTTTCTATTTTTGTCTCGTTAAAAAATTCTATGGCCCTTTAAATATTATTAAAGAACATACTGAGATAACAATGTCACTATGTGTAATTTGAATGTAGATTGCAAACAAATAATAAACACTTGTGTGTCATAAAATTTGGGAATCATAATCTCTAATTGAACATCACAAAAAAATTGATTACCTCATCCGTCAATGTCTGACACTGTTGTGTGCTCTGCTGGGTGTCATTGTACAGAAGATGATGTATTTGTACGACCAGCGTACAAAGGGATGACAAATACAGATAGCCACTCCCCCAAGGATATGTAAACCAACTTGGTAAAGTGAGTTTACATATTATTAAAATAGACACTCAGGAAGACTCATACAAACAATGACCAAGGATGTGGTAATTAGTCCCTTGTCACCATCAACATGAGGACAGGGTGGAATTGTAATTTCACTTAAAAATCCTGCCAAGATTGAAAACATGTGGCATGGTATGGGTTAGCACACTTAACATGCCCTGACAGAATGCATGCTTGCATATGGGCCTGGTCACTCTGGTTATTGGGGTTAAATTTGAAATCTAACTTTATAAGTTAGGGAATGAATAGACAAACATCTCCAGGCAGATAAAAAGAAAAAAAAAACTTACCTTTGTCAGCTTTAACTTTGGGTGAGCACATGCTCCACTCTGGCAATAGACTTATGGCTATTTCAACCCAGGTTTGCTTTTCATAACCTTGTCCTTATATTTAGGATGCCTGGTGTCGTAGAGTAGTGGATTCTTCCTGACAAGGCGGATTAGCTCCTCGCAATCCACACACTCCTTCATCTTTTCTGTGGCTTTTTTACTCTGTTTTTTGGACATGGCTACACACCTCAGCAGCATGAAACAGACAGAGGAGGAACTAGGAAAAGGGGGAGGTGGAGGAGGAGGAGAGAAAACTTCCGTTCAAACCGCAACACATGTGCGAATTAGATGTGTACCCATAGAACATAATGGGCCTGAATTCGCACCTAAGCCGCACCGCATGGCCGAAAAAACGCAACTGGTTTTCAGGCAATGCCCAGTGCGAATGCATCGCACATATGTGAACCAGCCTCATTGAAAACAATGTATTTAGAAATGTTCTGGGTTTTGGATGTGGTTTAAGCTGCAACCAATTCGCATAGGTGTGAATCCGGCCTCATATTCATTTATCTGTTTATGTACGTCTGATTCATGCTTCCATGACACTTACCCAAGAACTGAGGATCCAACTTGTATTTTTGGTTGTTCAATATAATTACTCATACTGCTGGTATTTCCTATACTTTCCCTTTTTGTACCCCAACTCTATCCATCCCTATCCTATCTCTCCCCTCTTCTGGAGTCAACATTGTTAGGGCTTGTTATTATTATTATTATTATTATACAGGATTTATATATCGCCAACAGTTTGCGCAGTGCTTTACATCAGGGAAGACAGTACATTCACAATACAAATCAATACAGGAAGGATCACAGGGCCCTGCTTGTTAGAGCTTACAATCTAAAAGGGAGGGTCAAGTGGAACAAAGGGTAGTTAGCTGTGGGGGGATGATCAGGTAGACTCAAATGAAAATACAGTTGCTAGGTGTGGGAAGGGTAGGCTTCTCTGAAAAGGAGGGTTTTCATGAATCCTCTAAAAACTAATAGAGAAGGAGATAGACTGATAGATTGGGGTAAGGAGTTCCATAGGCTTGGGGAGGCTCTGGAAAAGTTCTGGAGATGAGCATGGTAGCAGGTGATGAGAGAGCTGGAGAGTAGGAGGTCATGAGAAGAACGAAGAGAACGATTAGGTTGGTATTTAGAAACTAGGTCATTGATGTAGCTGGGGGCAGAGTTGTGGATGGATTTTTAGGTAATTGTTAGTGGTTTGAATTTAATTTGTTGGGTGAGCGGAAGCCAGTGGAGGGATTGACAGAGTGGAGCAGCAGAGACAGAGCGGTTGGTAAGGTGGATGAGTCTGGCAGCAGTTTTTTTTTGTTATTTTGTTTGTTGTTTTGTTATGCTTCCTCATGTTTAACCATCTATTGATTGACCTGTATTGTCTTTCTCCCTGTTCATTGTACCCCAGTGTGAACAACTGACTTGACATGACATTTGTACACCATGTTTCTCTTATGTAAAATTCAATAAAGAGTATATTGAAATATAAAAAAAAAAAATGTTTAATATAGCCAAAGACAGCATCTAGTTTTAGCAAATATACTAAGTTATATTATGTTTACAATCATAAAGTTACAACTGACTTGTTTTCCTCCTAATGACTGTTCATCATAAATAAAGAAAAATAAGAATGAAGATCCAAAAATTACAAAACCTGGAAATTGGAAAAATTGAAATAATAACTAATAATAACTGATAATAACTATTGCTAACTATTACATTATAGGTATTGGAATTTCATTTCAAATTTGGCTGTTAGTGAACGTAATTAATACAAATTTATCTGAAGTTATCCGACATAACGAATGCTGCATCAAAGCAAATGGAACGTAACAAATTAATAATAATAAATAATAATAATAATAAAAACCCTATTATTTTTCAAACAGACAAATTTTAAAGGAAATTCCAATACCTATAATTGAATAGTTATTATTAGTTTATTAGTTGTTTTTTTTGTATTTAAGAATTTTTTGTATTTAGAATTTTTGGAATTTCTTTAAAATTTTTGGATTTTTCAAAAATTACTATTATTACAAAAAGGTTAGGTTTAGCATTGAACTTAGCATTACCATTAGGGCTAGGCTTCATTCACACCTGAGACCACCGTTTTTTAAGTTTAGTAGTGCCTTTGTGGAGTCGTTACGTGTTCTAACATCCACACATTTCCCAGGCAATGAACAGGCTCTTGCTTGTTTTTCTTGTTTTTATTAGGGGATTAAACTTGGATGGGGAAAAGAAACATTGGATGCCCAGATAATGAATACTTCTCAGTGGAATAAATGTTGGTTGAGTCTAAACTTGACAGTCTTTTCTTCTGTACCTCTCCTCCAGCACACTACTTGAGATCACTTACTTCTCGACACTGTCCAAATCTAGGTTCCTGTAACCGTTAGCACATGGCTAGGCCTCACTCTGAATAAGTCCTAACATTTTCCTAACAGCCCTTTACAGGCAGGGGTTTGCAGACCCCTTTATGGTAGCAACCGTTTTAGTCAGAGCTTTTTTTCCCAGAAAATAGGTGCAGGAACTCAACCACGACCCGTTCAGATTTCACAAACAGTAGAAGGGTCTTAAAGGGGCATTAAATACCAGAATTGCATTACATACAGTGTGCAGAGTTCAGGGGGTTACAAAGCAGTCACTTGTAAACACAGAAACCAGACTTCTGTGTTCACAAGTGATTGTGGTGAGCGGGCACCAAAGGGTCTGAGCCAAAGGTGGTGGAACTGAGTTCCACCAAGTTCCCCCAGAAAAAAAGCCCTGGTTTTAGTTGAGAAGAATAAATGTCCTAACTAGAGTTGAGCGGACACCTGGATGTTCGGATTCGGCGGGTTCGGCCAAACTTCAGAAAAAAGTCTGGGTTCGGGACCCAAACTTGACCCAAACTTGACCCCGAACCCGAACCCCATTGAAGTTAATGGGGACCCAGACTTTTGACTACTAAAATGTCTCTAAAAGGGAAAGGTCTAGAGGGCTGCAAATGGCAGCAAAATGTCGGTAAGAGCATGGCAAGTAAAAGTGAAAAAGTGAAAAATAAAAGTGGATAGGGAAATAACTTAAAATAACATAAAAAAATAAAATCTTGACAAGCAGGAACCTTCCCCTAAAGCAGTGGTCTCCAAACTGCGGCCCCCCAGGGCCGGATGCTGACCTTCGCATGCCTTTATCCGGCCCTTGGGAATTCCTCCTACAGATATGAAGCGCTATTCCTCCCAATGATATGGCCCGAAAAGGCACTTTTCCTCCCACTGATACCAATGATGGTGTACTATTCCTCCCACTGACACCAATGATGGGACACTATTCCTCCCACTGATACCAATGATGGGACACTATTTCTCCCACTGACACAAATGATGGGACACTATTCCTCCCACTGATACCAATGATGGGACACTATTCCTCCCACTGACACAAATGATGAGACACTATACCTCCCACTGATACTAATGATGGGACACCATTCCTCCCACTAATACCAATGATGGTGTACAATTCCTCCCACTGATACCAATGATGGTGTACTATTTCTCCCACTGATACCAATGATGGGGCACTATTCCTCCCACTGATACCAATGATGGGACACTATTCCTCCCACTGATACTAATGATGAGACACTATTCCTCCCACTGATACCAATGATGGTGTACTATTCCTCCCACTGATACCAATGATGGGACACTATTCCTCCCACTGATACCAATGATGGGACACTATTCCTCCCACTGATACCAATGATGGTGTACTATTCCTTCCACTGATACCAATGATGGGGCACTATTTCTCCCACTGACACAAATGATGGCACACTATTCCTCCCACTGATACCAATGATGGGACACTATTCCCCCCACTGAAACCAGTGATGGTGTACTATTCCTCCCACTGATGCCAGAGATGGGGCACTATTTCTCCCACTGACACAAATGATGGGACACTATTCCTCAAACTGATACCAATGATGGGACACTATTCCTCCCTATGACACCAACAATGGGGCACTATTCTTATAACTAATACCTTTTTTATTCCCACTGACCACAGTCCGGCCCCCCTAAAATCTGAAGGACAGTAAACTGGCCCTTTGTTTAAAAAGTTTGGAGACCCCTGCCCTAAAGTATCTTGCAGATTATCTCACAGGAACAGATGCAGTGCTGGTTTAATTTGATTTTAGAAACAGGACAGACTCCTATATATTTCCATTCCCTACAAGCACAAACAGGAAGATTCCCCTAACCTATCTTGCAGAGTATCTCAGAGTAACATATGCAGTGCTGGTGATTCTGAAGCAGGACAAGACAGTCTGACTACTATCTAAATCTCTCCCTACAAATTAAATCAGGAACCTTTCCCTAACCTATGTTGCAGAGTATCTCAGAGTAACATATGCAGTGCTGGTGATTCTGAAGCAGGACAGTCCGACTCCTAACTAAAGCAGAGTGCATAGTGAAGAGCTGCGCTGTGTGCCTCTAGCTTATATAGAGGCTGGGTCACATGCTGGGTCACATGCTGCACTGGCCAATCACAGCCATGCCATTAATAGGCATGGCTGTGATGGCTTCTAGGTCACACGAGTAAAACAAATGGCGATTGGCTGCCGTGCAGCGCGCCATTACATTGCCGAACTCCGAACCCAAACTTTTAGCAAATTATTCGGGTTCGGGTCCAAAAAAAAAAAGTTTGGTACGAACCCGAACGTTACAGTTCGGGTTCGCTCAACCCTAGTCCTAACTAACACTTGGTGAACTACTGATCCCAGCACATCCAATGCAAATCCTGCCAGGCCTTGTGGCTGCAACGACTTGACTCCAAAACAACACCACATTCTCTCCTTCTGGCTCCACATCCAAATCATGGCATGTCTCTCCCAGAGCTTCACACTGTGCTTCTCACTCACTGACCCCGGCATGGATCCCTCCTGAATGACTTGCCTACCAATGCTCCCAACTGTCCTCTTCCTGCTCCTGCTCTAGGACATAAATGGAAGCAAGAAGGTATGGACAGCCACACTCCGATAAATGTAAAAAACAATAAAAGCCTTTAATCCCGTAAAAAAACACTGCACAAACAGAATAACAGCAAACGGTGGGATGATATAGCTGACGCGTTTCACTTTGTTGTACAATGCTTAGTCATAGCTCACCACCGAGGTGCACTCATCTGGAGCGGCGGTCTCTTTCTCCTGCTCTAGGACACCGCTCAATGACTGTTCAATGAGGCTCCCTCCCAGCTCCCAGGCTCCAGTCTTGAGTTCACCCCCCCCCCTCAGAAAGGGCTTTACACTCCATCATTCAGTTCTTCCACCCGACAACACTTCCCACAGCAGGCTGACCATGGGTATTAATAGGAGGCCTGCCCCCTGCCAATCCTAGTTGGGGGTTGGCCAGGGCTCCCACATACACCCCATGTCACTCCAGCTCTCTGCCCTGCAACTTTTCCAGAACCTTCTGAAAACCAGAGGTGACACCCAAAAACTCAAAGCACATGTCAGTCACTTGCTGCTACACTAAACCATTCCCCTGCCCCCAGATCAAAACAAACAGGCCTATCTCACAGCATAGGCCTGCCCAAATGTATCTGCACTGACAGTACAAAACACTTTTTAGCAATTTCAAATGACATGCTAAGCAACTCAAAGAATACTATTGCCTAGTGTCATCCTTAGGCCGCGTACACAGGACCAAATACATCTGTTCAAATCGGTCTGACAGACTGCTGGGCTGTTTTGGTTTGATCGCTGTACACACGATCAAACCAAAATCCCCGCCGGCAGACAGCGCGGTGACCGCACCAGGAAGTAAAACACTTCCGCGCATGTGTCGAATCCATTCGATGCATGTGCGAGCATTTATGTCTGCTGGTTACCGTACTAACCAGCAGACATGTCGGACGGACGGATTCCCAGCAGACAGATTTTAAAGCATGCTTTAAAATCTGTCGGCTGGCCAAATCTGTCTGTCCGCCCCTACACACGATCGAAACTGTCTGCTGAAACGGTCTGCCAGACCGTTTTCAGCAGATAGATTTGATCGTGTCTACGCGGCCTTAGCCTTAACCTTTGTTCTTTTTTGACTTCAAGAAAATGTAAATTAAAAGTTAACTCGGGGGGGGGCGTGGTTAGCCGCGGACGGAGATGGCTGCTTGAGGAAAGAGCTCCGTACCATCGGGACTTCCAGCGGCACTTAGCAACGGTTCAGGCTCGCTCTACCACCTGAGCACTGCGGATACCACCGGAGGAGACCCGTCGGCAATGACGAGGAAAAGAAAGGAGGACAGGAAGCCTCACAAGCTGACGGAATTCTTTCCGCTCAACCAGCAGGGAGGTAGGCAAGATGGCGCCCGTATGTCCTCAACCCCGGCGTGCTCCTCTCACTCTCTCCCTCCTTCATTTGCCTCCCAGAGCAGACTAAGTGGGTCCCCGGGAAGCCCCGATTCCTGCCCTGACACCCCACAATCGGCTAGTCCGGCCAAAGCCAGGTTCAGGATTGAGGAACCGCGTCAGGGCCTAGTTCTGGGGACTGGAGCAGACTCGGGGGATGACACGAGGGAGCTCCCTGAACGTATAGAGACATTCCCTACCTCTAACCAACCCATCATGGACACAGCACTGAAAGACATGCTGCTTTCACTCCGCAGCACTATACAAGCAGATATGATGTCCTGCATGAAGAAATTCCATGCGGACATCCAGGAGGTGGAAACGAGGGTTGAACATATTGAATCTAAGATGGGAGAATACGCTACCACGATTAATGACCTAGTGGATGCCCAGGAACAGGGGGAAGATGAGATGGAGGGCTTTAAAGCCAAGTTGGCAGATTTGGAGGACAGGAGTAGAAGGAACAACTTAAAGATAAGGGGGGTCCCCGAATCTGTGCAACAGGGGGAGCTTCATACTTATGCCTCCAATCTGTTTTCATCGTTACTTCCTAGTCTTACTGCAATTGACATTACCATTGATAGGATACACCGCCTTCCAAAGCCGTCCTATCTCCCAGACACTGTGCCTAGTGATGTGATTCTGAGATTACATTTTTTTCATGTCAAAGAGAAGTTAATGGCGGTTATGCGTGCCAAAGATCAAGTTCCAACCCAGTACCAGCATCTGCAGTTTTATGCCGATCTCTCGCAGTACACCCTGTCCAAAAGAAGGGGTTTGGTGACCATAACAAAAGCTCTGAGAAATCACCAGATCCCATACAAGTGGGGGTTTCCGACAAAAATCACTGTTACCAAGGAGGGCAGGAACCATGTCGTAACCTCACTGGAGGGCGGCTTAACCCTGCTGAGAGAATGGCAAATCCTCCCGGAGACCGATTCCTCTGACAGCACTGCGAGGAGACCAAGGGCGGTGAATCAGGAATGGAAAACGGTTACTGCTAAAAATTCTAAGAAACATGCCTGAACCCATCACATGGGTATACCTGTTTCTTTTTTTTTGTTTTGTGTTTTTTTTTTTCTCTTTTATATTTCCCGATGGGGAGTCAAATCTCCAATACACAAACTTTCCCCCAATTGTACCTGTGCAGTCACGTGCTGCACTCAGTGGAATTGTTCTTCTGTTAAGACCGAAACGGTCCAGCCTAGTACCTGGGCACTCAGTACTGCCCAGATGTTTAGGTCAGTAGTTATGATGTTCTGTTTCACTTTTTTGTTGTTTTTATTTTTTTCTGCTTGGAGTCTCCTCGCCCATCGGAATACATCCTGGAGAGCTGCGGACTGCCTCCCGAAAATGCTTGGGTCCTACCTACTAAGTGTGCACCTGGCTGACCGGATTCTATCTCCATCCTCAGAATGTGTTACCAATCCTTGGCTGTTTGGAAACCCTGCCCTCTGCGGTGCCCCGCCTGGGCCTGTGAGTATTCCAGCTGTGCTGGCTTTGTCTCCCTACGTTTTTTCTGGTCCCCCTGTATTTGGCGCAAAGCCGTTCTTTTGTGATCCTTGCTCGCGGTCCCCAGTTGGGACCCCCCGAATCGATGACTCTGCTCTGGTAAGATGGGGGTAACCTGCCTCTCCATTAACGCCCGGGGACTAAATCACCCTGCAAAACGCAAGGCACTTTGGGCAGAAGCATTACAATTTAGAGGTGATATCTTATGTGCGCAGGAAACGCACTTCTGCGCCTCAGCGCAACCCAAATGCTCTCATAGAAACTTTCCCTATGTATTTACGGCGTGCGCCGACTCAAAAACAAGAGGTGTCCTCACAGCCATTAGAGATACAGTGTCCTTCCATCTACATAAGGAGGTTAAGGATAACAACGGCAGATATCTCATCTTGATTTGTGACATCAACTCCGTCCCTTACACATTAGTGAACGTATACACCCCTAATTGTCACCAGATCCGTTTCCTAAACAAACTCATGAAAAAAGTAGAACGCATCAGGAGAGGTGCTTTGATATGTTGTGGGGACTTTAACCTTACTCCTGAGAGATCTATGGACTCGACCTCGACACTCCCCAGTAGAGGCCCTTCGCTCCAACAATTTATACGTCAGCATGGGGTGTTTGATGTGTGGCGCTGCCAGCATTCTAACGAGAGGGACTTTACCTTTTTTTCGGCCCCACATGGCTCCTATTCGAGGATAGATCTGTTCCTAGTGGACTTCGGCACCCTGCACAGAACTACTAATACGTGCATCAACACCATAACTTGGTCAGACCACGCGTCAATCTCTCTGACATTATCCGACGCCCTCTCGGCGGGAGCATGTCCAGTTTGGAGAGCAAATGCCTCACTTCTACAGGTGGCGGACCCCAAGTGCACTTTGGAAACACATTTAAAAGAATTTTTTGAAGTTAATTTGAACTCTGTGACAGATGGTTTTACTGTGTGGAATGCCCATAAGGCTTATATGAGGGGTATTTTTATTAAGATTGGGGCTGGTGTGAAGAGGAAGAGGCAAAAGCATGTTTTAGATCTAACCAGAGAAATTGAGGTCCTTGAGGAGCAAAATAAACGGGCCCCTAATCATCTCTTATCAGAAAAATTGTCCAAGCTGCGCTGTGATCTCAGGGCTTGTCTTCTGGATGGTTTTGAGAAATCTTCTAGACGGATTAAATCTCAGTTCTATGCCAGCGGTGACAAGGCCGGTAGGATACTGGCGCATCGTCTCCGTGGGCATAGATATAAATCTAGAATCCCCTATATTGTTCACCCCACTACTAAAACTAAAAAGTACCACCCCAAAGATATAGCTGACGCATTTAGCAGCTACTATGCCTCCCTTTATAATTTAAAAGAAGATCCTTTCACCTTCCAGCCTAATCCGGTTGCGATTGAGGAGTTCTTGTCTACACTGTCATTACCCCAACTGACCCCTGACCAACTCGGTGAGCTGAACACTCCATTCAGTATCTCAGAGGTTCATGCAGCTATAGATTCTCTGCCTCCTAACAAATCTCCAGGACCTGATGGGTTTGTGGGGGAATACTATAAATCATTTAAACAGATCCTCTCACCTCACCTGGTTGATTTATTCAATGGAGCAGTTGCCTCTGCCTCTTTTCCCTCCGAGATGTTAAAAGCCTTAATTATTACATTACCCAAGCCAGGTAAGGACCCGTCTGAACCAAAAAACTTTCGGCCCATCTCGTTGCTCAATTTAGATTTGAAACTTTACGCCAAAATGGTTGCCCGTCGTTTAAATGTAGTTCTTCCTGGCCTCGTTCACCCCGACCAGTCCGGTTTCACGAAGGGGCGTCAGACTTCGGACGCCACAAGACGCCTGATTAACGTTGTCCACTGTGCAAATAAAACGCGAACGCCTTCTCTGCTCCTGGGTTTAGATGCGGAGAAGGCGTTCGATCGAGTGCACTGGGGTTACCTGGCCAGGGTACTGTCCGCTTTTGGTTTTGAGGGATCTATTTTTTCAGCCATAATGGCATTATATACTTGTCCAACGGCTCAGGTGTTTACGTCCGGGGTCCTCTCTACCCCTTTTCCTATTACGAATGGCACGCGCCAGGGATGCCCGCTGTCGCCTTTAATTTTTAATCTTATGATGGAGCCCTTGGCGTGTCACATTCGAGACCATCCTCAAATTTCGGGATTTAAAACTTTCAAGTCTAATCATACCATTAGTTTATTTGCAGACGACGTAATCCTAATGTTAACAGACGTGGAACGATCCCTGGCTTCGGTTCATAAATCTTTGCAACTGTTCAGCCAATTGTCCTACTACAAGGTTAACGAAAGTAAGTCTTATATCTTGGGCTTGAATGTAGATGGTGGGTTGCAGAAGACGATGGCTGGCTCCTATCCATACGCCTGGGATAACACTGGGATTAAATACCTTGGGATCACACTCACGCCTTCAACTGCTAACTTGGTTAAGGCTAATTACTTACCATTCCTTGTTAAACTTGGAGATAAACTCCGGGAACTGGCCAAAACAGAACTTTCATGGTCAGGCAGGTTAGCGGCTTTTAAAATGGTGATCTTACCGCAGATGATTTATTTGTTTAGAGCCCTTCCAATACCAGTGCCAAACTCCTTTTTTGCAAAAGCACAATCGATGCTTAACAAATATTTATGGAAGGGGAGGAGAGCCCGTTGTGCTTTCACCAAACTAATTGGGTCTAGGCGTGTTGGGGGCGTGGGCCTGGTGGTGCTGAAGGATTATCACACGGCGACCATGTTGGCTCAACTTAAGGCTTGGTTCCCTTCATTCTGCAGTCAGAGATGGGTGGAGCTGGAGGAATGCCAGGTTCCGGGGCGCAATCTGTTTCACTTCCTCCTGTTGTCCCATCTACGTAAGGGTCACAGGGGAGACCTTTCTCCCACGATCCTGGCATCACTCCGGGGTTGGAAACTACTTACCTCCTCGGATTTCCGGGAGTACCACACCTGCTCCACACTACCTCTGCCTATTCAATGTCTGTCTAGCATGATCCCTAACACTAACTTTAATGGGTGGATGGCCAAGGGGATAAAAGTGGTAGAAGATTTGATGGTGGGTCCAGCCCTGAAAACCTTCCGGGCTCTACAGATGGAGTTTGACATATCTGTTCAGGATATGTTTACTTATATACAAGTTAGCCACTTCCTAAGGCTATGTCCGATTAGAGATATCTCCTTACCGTGGCAGGCTACTTTGTACTTCACCAGTTCAACGGTGAAATCCAGAGGTATATCTTTGTTCTACTTACTACTTAATAATAAAGATGTGTTCACCAAGAACTCAGCAATGTCGTCTTGGGAGAAGGAATTGGGGAAGGAATTTTCTCCTGACCAATGGCGTAAGGCTATTAACGTGACATATTCAGCTACTAAGTGTGCCAATCTGTGGGAACTTTCTCATAAAATTTTGTTGCAATGGTATATGACCCCGTCTAGAATTGCAAAATTTGCCCCACAGACCTCGGCCTCCTGTTGGAGGGGGTGTGGGGGATTGGGGACTCTTTACCATATTCTGTGGTCTTGCCCCTTATTATCCAACTATTGGAAAGATGTCTCCCACCTTCTTTCGGACGTTCTAGGATTAAGTGTACCAGTAGAGCCAAGCCTAGCGCTGCTCTCACTGGGTGTTGAATCCATCCCTCCCTCTAAAAGAGTGATAGCTGTACACGTCTTCTTAAGCACGCGACTTGTACTTGCCCGCCATTGGAAAAAACCACATCCCCCCTCATTACACGAAGTAATTACGACCACACACACCCACGCTACATATGAAACGTTGTTCGCCTCGTCACAGAACTCCCTGAATGCAGTACGTCCTTTATGGCAGTTGTGGTTCGACTGGTATAAGCTCTATAGGCCTAGCTGAGTATTTCAATAACGTTTTTTTTTTTTTTTAGTGAGATGTATATTACTTAGTAACAGCGATGGAGATGGAATGGCTCTCTTTTTATTGCTATACTACCTTGTTCTTTTGAATTTTCTTTGTGTTATTATTGTTTCTAGTGTTACTTTACACTACACTTTTCTTTTCCGTGCAAGGCCTCTACGTACCTGCTGATCATCTCAATGTCTAATTGATACGGTGATAATCTGTTGTACCTTTATGATGCTGTTGCACCAGCTGTAGGCCCTGTGCCTTGTTACTTGTTCCTTGAAATAACTCAATAAAAATCTTATTGAACTATAAAAGTTAACTCGGGATGAGCCCGATGATTCAATGGAAGTTTGACTCGGACATCGGGTGTTCCCCCAATCGCCTTTCCCTGCGGCTTGCTAGGTTGCGTGTTTAGATAAGAGACTTGTATGGATTTTGGTTCCCCTTAAAATCCATACCAGACCTGAAGGGCTTAGTATGGATTTTGGTGGAGGACACCCATGCCATTTTTGTATTTTGCTGGGATCCAACAATACGTTAGAGCCACGAGCAGTTTTAAAGCGGAGCTCCGCCGTAAAAAAAATATAAAAAGCCAGCAGCTACAAATACTGCAGCTGCTGACTTTTAATAAATGGACACTTACCTGTCCTGGAGTCCAGCGACGTCGGCAGCAGAAGACGAGCAATTGCTGGTCTCTTGGCTGACCCCACCGCGATCATCGGTGAGGGAATCAAAAAGTGAAGCGTTGCGGCTTCAATGCCCAATACCCTACTGCGCATGCGCGAGTCGAGCTGCGCCGTCCTCACTATTCCCTGCTGTGTTCTGGAAGCTACATGCATCATTCAGATATTAGAATTTTCAGCCGGCTGTTCCACCACTTGATCATTCTTATGGGTGGCGAAAGGGGACACCCCCCCCGCCACCGGCCTCCGGTGCTTCTACTGACTCACCGTTGCGATCAGTGAGTCAGAGAATGTTTCCGCCGACCCTGGATGCTGATCATAGAGATTTCTGGTAGACCAGATGGTTGCCGGAGTCTCTATGATTGTCGGGGGCTGGGCGCAATGTAATGCCCAGCCTCTGCATTCAAAAAAGCGGCGCCGCCTCGACTAGGAAAGCAGCCCCAAGGGTGGCGCCATTGAAATGGAACTTCCCCTTTATAGTGCAGTCGTACGAGTTGTACATCACTTTGCTAGAGCATTTATTTTTCATGATCGTGTGGAGGGTTGAAAAAAAATGTTTTTTCTAGACCATAAAAAATGGTCGCGCGTACGCGGCATACGCCTTTAAAATGAGCGCTTTTGATTTTTCACATTCATGTCCCATAGACTTTAACAGTGTTCAAACACATTATTTGCATGTTCTTTTACGAACCGAACTGGGGGATGTTTGGCTCATCCCTAAAGTTAACTGAACTAAAATCTAAAAAGCTTTTCCAATTTAAATAAATAATATAAGTATGATGTTTTTAGATATAAAACAATGAAGACAAGTGGGAACATGTTTTCAACAGGTGGAGGGGGATTTTCCAGATGTGACTATAAGTAATATACTGATACTATATGACATTTTTATTGATTTACCAGGTGCAATACAACATTTTTATTATATGCACTTGTTCTGGAAAAAGTAAACCAAATACAAATTATAAGTACTGTATGTCCTTCACAGTTATTTGCCAAAAAGCGATTCAGTCCCACGTTACACACTAGTTCCAGTAAGATTTCCTCCGCAATTATTTTTATACCCTAAACCTGATTCACATGGCTTTGCTTGCTTTCAACCATTTCGCTTCCAGAGCTGTTTTTGTATTTTTTGTACACATGTTAAAATAAACGATTCCAAACAGTATATATTTTTTGAAATCAAAGACCCTGAGAAATAAAATTGTGCTAGTTAAAAAAAAATTAACTGATACAATAATAGCGCAATGGTTTATTAGATAAACAGTTCAATTAAAGCACACTTACATTATGTGTGCACATTTTAGTGCACACAAATGCAATATATTACCTAATTTTATGTGAAATATTTAGGATGATAATTATATAAGTATATATATATATATATACAGTCATGGTCGAAATTGTTGGCACCCCAGAAATTTTTCCAGAAAATCAAGTATTTCTCACAGAAAAGTATCGCGGTAACACATGTTTTGCTATACGCATGTTTATTTCCTTTGTGTGTATTGAAACAAAACAAAAAAAGGGAGGAAAAAAAAGCTAATTGGACATAACGTCACACAAAACTCCAAAAATGGGCTGGTCAAAATTCTTGCCACCCTTTCAAAATTGTAGGTAAATAAGATTGTTTCAAGCATTTGATGCTCCTTTAAACTCATCTGGGGCAAGTAACAGGTGTGAGCAATATAAAAGTCGCACCTGAAAGCAAATAAAAAGGAAAGAAGTTCACTTAGGCCCCTTTCACACTGGGGCGAGAGCCACGCTGCCGGTATAGCGGTGCTATACAGTCGGATTTGCCGCGAGTTGCGACCGCTAGCGGTGCGGTATTAACCCCCGCTAGCGGCCGTGAAAGGGTTAATACCGCCCGCAATATCAACAATCTCAAGGTTACAAGTCCATCTCCAGAGATCTAGATTTGCCTTTGTCCACAGTGCACAACATTATCAAGAAGTTTGCAACCCATGGCACTGTAATTAATCTCCCTGGGCGTGGACGGAAGAGAAAAGTGTATGAAAGATTGCAACACAGGATAGCCCGGATGGTGGATAAGCAGACCCAAACAACCTCCAAAGAAATTCAAGCTGTCCTGCAGGCTCAGGGGGCATCAGTGTCAGTGCGAACTATCCGTCCACATTTAAATGAAATTAAACGCTATGGCAGGAGACCCAGGAGGACCCCACTTCTGACACAGAGACATAAAAAAGCAAGACTACAGTTTGCCAAAATGTACTTGAGTAAGCCAAAATCCTTCTGGGAAAACATCTTGTGGACAGATGAGACCAAAGTATAGCTTTAGTAAAGAACATCATTCTACTGTTTACCGAAAACGGAATGAGGCCTACAAAGAAAAGAACACAGTACCTACAGTGAATTATGGTGGAGGTTCAATGATGTTTTGGGATTGTTTTGCTGCCTCTGGTACTGGGTGCCTTGAATGTGTGCAAGGCATCATGAAATCTGAGGATTACCAAAGGATTTTGGGTCACACTGTAGAGCCCAGTGTCAGAAAGCTCGGTTTGTGTCCGAGATCTTGGGTCTTCCAGCAGGACAATGACCCCAAACATACGTCAAAAAGCACCCAGAAATGGATGGCAACAAAGCGCTGGAGAGTTCTAAAGGGTTTGCAACCAACTGTTAAGTTAAGGGTGCCAAGAGTTTTGACCAGACCATTCTTGGAGCTTTGTGTGACATTATGGCCAATTTGCTTTTTTTCCTCCCTTTTTTCTTTTGTTCCAATACACACACAGGGAAATAAAAACATGTATAGCAAAACATGTGTTACTGCAATACTTTTCTGTCAGAAATACTTGATTTTCTGGAAAAAAAAATGGGGTGCCCACAATTTCTGCCATGACTGTATAAAATATATATATATATATATATATATATATATATATATATATGTATATATATATATATATATATATATATATATATATATATATATATATATATATATATATATATATATATATATATATACAGTACAGACCAAAAGTTTGGACACACCTTCTCATTCCAAGAGTTTTCTTTATTTTCATGACTATGAAAATTGTAGAGTCACACTGAAGGCATCAAAACTATGAATTAACACACGTGGAATTATATACATAACAAAAAAGTGTGAAACAACTGAAAATATATGTCATATTCTAGGTTCTTCAAAGTATCCAACTTTTGCAGCAGACACATCTCTAGAACAACTGTTAAGAGGAGACTGTGTGAATCAGGCCTTCATGGTAGAATATCTGCTAGGAAACCACTGCTAAAAAAAAGGCAACAAGTAGAAGAGACTTGTTTGGGCTAAAGAACACAAGGAATGGACAGTGGAAATCTGTGCTTTGGTCTGATGAGTCCAAACTTGAGATCTTTGGTTCCAATCACTGTGTCCTTGTGTGACACAGAAAAGGTGAACGGATGGACTCTACATGCCTGGTTCCCACAGTGAAGCATGGAGGAGGAGGTGTGATGGTGTGGGGGTGCTTTGCTGGTGACACTGTTGGGGATTTATTCAAAATTGAAGGCATACTGAACCAGCATGGTTACCACAGCATGGCTACCCTGGTCAAAAAAAAGACTAATCAATATAATAATTGATTCAGTTATAGTAAGTTAGTTAAATCTTTGGAGGGGGGGGGGGGGGATTTTAGCCATACTGTACAAATACACACTAAAAAATTTACCAAACACAATTTGCATAAATCTGGTGAGGATCAGCTGATATGTGGGGCTCCCTAAGGAGGAGAATGAGGAGTGTTTGATTGTTGGAGATATTCCTTATCATTCTCAAAACATTTTTTTATATGATAATAATGTACAAATACACAGCCACTTTGTAAATTCATGCAAAACACTTTTCAGCATGAAAAAAAAAAAATATTTTTTCAGCATGTAGAAAAAACGAAGTTTTTCCAACTTCATCATTAAAAACGATGTTGCCCACACACCATCGTTTTAAAAAAAATGACGAGCAAAGTGCGGTGACGTACAACGGCACTCTAAAGGGGAAGTTCCATTCAAGCTACCTTCTCCTAACTTGCTTCTGAGCAAGCGCGGGTTTAAAAAGTTGTTTTTAACGCTGTTTTAGCCCACACACGATCATTTTTTACAACCCAAAAAACAACATTTTTAAAAACGACGTTAAAAAATGCAGCATGCATTTCAGAAGATGAAAAATGATGTGAAGCCCACACACGATCATTTTAACCTCCTTAGCGGTATTCCCGAGCGTGACTCGGGGTGGTTTTTCTATGCTATTATCGGTAACCCCGAGTCACGCTCGGGGTAGATGTGCAGAGTGTGCAGTGGCGCGGCTTAACTTCTCGCAGCATCCACAGACAGTTACTTACCTTGTTTATGGATCCAGTGATGCATCCCTGCTGTGTGAGCGAGCGGCGTCCTCGCTCGATTCACACAGTGTCCCCGTGTGCCGCCGAGCTCCGTTCCCTGCGACGTTACGTCGCACGGGGGTGGAGAACGGCGCCAAATTCAAAAAAGTAAACAAACACTTTACATACAGCATACTGTAATCTTATAGATTACAGTACTGTATGTAAAAAAATACTACCCCCCCCCTTTGTCCCTAGTGGTCTGCCCAGTGTCCTGCATGTACTTTTATATAATAAAAACTGTTCTTTCTGCCTGCAAACTGTAGATTGTCCATAGCAACCAAAAGTGTCCCTTTATGTCAAAAGTGATTTTAGAGCAGCTAGAAAACAGCGATAATAAATTATAATTACTTGCAGAATTGAGCGATAGCGATTTGTGGGGAAATTCAGTCATAAAAAAAATAAAAGTAATGACAGCGACAATTCTGCAACTGAGCAAATTTCAGTGTTTTTGATTTGATTACACTATTGAATATTTTTTGTTATAATTACATTATAATTTGTTATAATTATTTATAGTAATTTATTATATTATAAATTATGATTTTGTTTTTCAAACTTTATCATACCTAGGATGTCTACTAGACTCTTGTTTGGACAGATTTAAGCGAGTTATTCCTAAGAATTGCAGGCCTGCAGTATAAAACGCCAAATTTCCATGCAAAAAATTGTACCGCTTTTGGTACGTAATTCCAGACAGAATCATACCGCCAGGGAGGTTAAATTACATTTTTCATGCCAAAAAACGATTGTGTGTACAGGGCATGACAATTGTGCATTTAGATAAGGTTTGATTGGGTACCATAAGGCCGTGTGCACACGATCGGTCCAGTTTCAGCGGTCCAAACCGACCGTGTGTACGGCCCATCGGTCAGACCAAAGTTTTAAATCGTGCTTGAGCATCGGTCCAAACTGATGGTTAGTAGGCAAAAGCATTGGTCCAAAAACCTGTGCATGCTCAGAATCAAGTCGACGCATGCTTGGAAGCATTGAACTTCATTTTTTTCAGCACGTCGTTGTGTTTTACGTCACCGCGTACTGATAAAATCGTTTTTTGAACTGATGGTGTGTATGCACATCAGACCATCAGACCATCAGTCTGTGAACCGATGAAAACGGTCTGTCGGACCATTCTCATTGGGTTGGACCGATCGTGGGTACGCAGCCTAAGTGTCTGCTCTTGTTTGCTCTCTCATTAAATGTTTTCATATATCGAATGTGGTGCACTTATTATAAAAGCTCACTTATCTTGGCTAATACATTATAATCAGTTTAGAGAGTGTATTTTTTATTTATGTATTTATTTATACATGCCTGGAGTTGTTATATAGAGTATATTTTACATGATAGTCTATAAACATTTTGCTGTTGTTGACAGGGGAGTAGTTAGTGCTAAACACATTTGAATGATGACAACCTTTCTCAGAGGCTACACCCCTTTTATCACCACCCATGACACATGTTTATAAATATGAAAATTAAAACCAGAGACACTATTACAGGCTATACTGCATTTTGAATGGGGTGCAGCTTTTATGTATAGAACTTCAATTACACTACAAAGTCTTATGCCGCGTACACACGGTCGTTTTTTGCGATGAAAAAAAAACGACGTTCTCTGTGAAGTAAAAAACGACGTTTTTAAAACGTCACTTTTCAAAGACAATTTTGCATACACACCATCGTTTTTTCACAAAAAGCAAGGTTACGTTCACCACTCTTTTCCATTGAAGCTCGCATGCGCGGGTTGAAAAACGTCGTTTTAAAAGACGTTTTTGCTACACACGGTGACTTTTTGTGAAACAAAAAACGACGTTTTGAAAAACGACACAAAAAATTCAAGCATGTTGGAATTTTTTTTTGGTCGTTTTTTTTAAGACAAAAAACGACGTTTTGCCCACACACGATCAATTTAAATGACGTTTTAAAAAACGTCGTTTTTTTTCATCGCAAAAAACGACCGTGTGTACGCGGCATTAGAAGCTCACAAGAAAGAATAGATTGTTGCATGCCATTGGAACAGTCTAGGTTAGATTCTGTGTTTCATAAGTATTTGGTCAAACAAAGCATAATTAAGTAAATATATAATGCAAGAGTTATCTTGCCTGCTACTACAGAAATGGTGGTTATAAGCACATGTACATGAGTGTGTTAACATAAATATAAACTTGACTTGAATTCTAGTGTTTTATGTACCTGTCAGTTCTGGCTTAGGAGAAGCTTACTTGGAGTCTGCTATGTGTAGTGAAATACTATCCATTCATAACCACAGGGTTTTAGTTAAAATATTTTCTGCCTTGATCAGATCATGAGTCAGTAACTTTCACATACAGTATATACATTATACTGTCAAAAATATTGTGACACCTGCCTTTACATGTACCTAAACTTTAATGGCATCCCAGTCTTCGTCTGTAGGGTTCAATAATAAATTGGCCCACCATTTGCAGCTCTAACAGCTTTAACTCTTCTGGGAACGCTGTCCACAAAGTTTAGGAGTGTGTCTTTGGGAATGTTTGACCATTCTTCCAGAAGCGCATTTGTAAGGTCAGGCACTGATGTTGAACAAGAAGGCATGGTTTGCAGTCTCTGCTCTAATTCATCCCAAAGGAATATTATCGGGTTGAGGTCAGGACTCTGTGCAGGCCAGTCAAGTTCCTCCACTCCAAACTCGCAGATCCATGTCTTTATGGGCCTTGCTTTGTGCACTGGTGCACACTCTTGTCGGAACAGGAAGGGGCCATCCCAAACTGTTCACACACAGTTGGGAGCATGAAATTTTCCAAAATGTCTTGATATGCTAACACCTTAAAAGGACACTGGAACAAAGGGGCCGAGCCCAACCCCTGAAAAAACAACCCCGCACCATGATCACCCCTCCACCAAATGATTTTTTACCAGTGTACATATAGACATGGATGAGCACGTTTTGGGTAGAGGAACGTGACTGGCTTGACCTCAACCCAATAGAACACCTTTGGGATGAATTAGAGCAGAGACTGCAACCCAGGCCTTCTTGTCCAACATCAGTGTCTGACCTCACAAATGCACTTTTGGTCAAACATTCCCATAGACACTCCTAAACCTTGTGGACAGCCTTCCCAGAAGAGCTGAAGCTGTTATAGCTGTAAAGGGTGAGCCAACTCAATATTGAACCCTGCAGACTAAGACTGGGATGCCATTAAATTTAATGTGTGTGTAAAGGCAGGTGTCCCAATACTTTTGACAATATATTGTATATGTAAATGTGTATGTTATTAAAAGCACATGTATAAATAAAGCTTGTGCGTTGCTCATCTTAGAAAAAAATATATTTTTGGTGCATTACAAATGATCTTATGTATGTCATTTTTCTAAATAACGTCAATAGAGTCACTTTTTCAAATGACTTTGGCAGCGCTAATATCAGGGGAATAGAAACTGAGAGGTCGCAGAGGTCATAAGTACAATAAAGCACATAAACCTCAAGAACCTAAGAGCAATTAGGCAGAAGGGAGGAAACATAATCAAGCTGCCTTTGCTCTTTCCAGTGGAGGCGGTTCACTTCTTACTCTCAGAGGAATAATTTTGTTCCTGGTTAATATATAAATTGGATCACCAGCAAGTGTTGAGAAGGGACCAACCAAAGTATTGATCAACACAAATTATGGCTGCTAACAATCCATAGGGCCAGATTCAGGAACAGTTAGACTGGCGGATCCAGTGATCCGCCAGCCTAACTGTCACTTTGAGCCGGCGTTTTTGTTTTCTGTAACCAGAAAACAAGAAACGCCGGGTTGAAGCTCCGATGCGATCAGCGTAACTGAGTTTCGCCATCGCATCGTTACTTCAATTTAAAAATGGCGCCGGGGGCGTTCCCGCCGATTTCCGCTCAAAAAATATGTTAATGAGCGGAAATCGGCAATTCACGAGCGAATTCCGGCGCGACGCAATGACGGTACGACGTTTCCGGAAGGGATACGCGGCGCGAAGATATACCTACTTGGGGTTGGAGTATCCTATGTTAGGTATAGGCGTCGTCATCGCGTCGGGAAAAAAAAAAATCACGTCGCTTGCGTACAAAGATCATGAATGGGAATGTGACGTCATTGACGTTCATTCACAGAATTTGAAGCATGCGCACGGGGATGCTTTGACACTCGACGCATGCGCAGTACGGTCGCGGCGGGATCGCGCTTAGTTTAAATACTACACGCCCCGTACCCGCCCAATTTGAATTCCGCCGGCTCATTTTCGTTACGCTGCCGCAACTTTAGGAGCAAGTGCTTCGTGAATAACAGCACTTGCTGCTAAAATTTCGGCAGAGTAACGTAAATGAGAAGCGTTACTCTGGAGCAAAGATGCTCCCATCTACCTGAATCTGGCCCATATAGTTTGTTTAAATTAAAGAGCTCATGATAGCAGGAGAAAGAGTTCTGTATTTCTTACATTTCCCAGTTTAACATCTCTAGGTACCTGGAAGTACACAGGAAGCCAGCTTTGTCTTTTATAGATATTCCGACAGTTTTTAAGAAGGGGTTGGTCAAACTTAAAGCTCCATCAAAAAGGGAAGCTCCTCTTGTCTGCCTCCTCCCCTTCCCCTCCGCTGTTACATTTGGCACCTTTTGAGAGGAGAGCAGGTACCTGCTCCCACTTCTGGTTTAGTTTGGCATGGCATGGCAAACTGAACCTGGAAGTTCGTCCCCCCTTTACCCACGGTCAGCCCATTCACAAAGCGCAGATCTCTTTGTGCATGCACAATAGGAAGGCAGCTGTGAAGCTGTACGGTTTCACTGCCAGTTTCCCTTAGTCAAGATGGCAGTGACAGCACCCGATTGCCGATTAAAAAATTGCCTCGGGTGAGGACACCGCTGGATTCCCTAATATTAAAAGTCAGCAGCTACAGCATTTTCCTAATTCATTTTTCCTGGAGCAAAAGGGCTTTGTGGAGAATTGGGTAGACAATTTTTTCCATCCTTATGCCGCGTACACAGGATCACTTTTTGTGACAAAACAAAACAACGTTTTTCAAACTTCATTTTCCAAAACGACGTTGCATACACGCCATCGTTTTTCCAAAATGCTCTAGCAAAGCGTGGTGACGTACACCACGTTTGACGGCACTCTGTTCCATTGAAGCTCCATCTCATAACTTGCTTCTGAGCATGTGCGGGTTTAAAAACTTTGTTTTGCCCACACACAATCACTTTTTATGACACAAAAAATGACATTTTTAAAAACGACACAAAAAATTATATGCTCTTTATGAATTCCAATCAATTGCTCTCTCCATATCTCTTTCTCTCTCACTCACTGTGCCATGAAAGCCTGCTGCTGAATGAAACGGGTAACTGTGCTGCCTGTTTGTTTGGGAAACCTATTAGGAATATCTCAAATGCCTTTTTTTTGGTATCAACCTTTCATTCTTATCTAATGGTTGTCTCTTTGGTCTGTTCAGACTCAGTCTATCATCAATGCTGCTGCCAGACTCATCTACCTTACCAACTGCTCAGTGTCTGCCACCCCTCTCCACAATCCCTACACTGGCTTACAATCGCACAGCAAATTAAATTCAAAATACTAACAATAACATCTAAAGCCATTCGCAAATCTGCCCCAAGGTACATTACCAACACTGTCTCCAAATATCACCCAAACCATCCTCCCTGCTCTTCTCAAGACTTCCTGCTCTCAAGCTACCTTGTCTCCTTTTCCCATGTTCATCTCCAGAACTTCTCCAGAGCCTCTCCCATACTCTGTAACTCTCTTTCTCAATCTACCTGGCTATCTTCTAGTCTGGCTGCCTTTAGGCGATCCCTGAAATGTAATCTCTTAAGGGAAGCCTATCATGCCTATTATACAGGATTTATATAGCTCCAACAGTTTGCGCAGCGTTTTACATCAGGGGAGACAGTACAGTCACAATACAAATCAATACAGGAGGGATCAGAGGGCCCTGCTTGTCAGGCCCTGTACACACGATCAGACATGTCTGATGAAACTTGTCTGACGGACTGTTTTCATCAGACAACTCTGAACTTGTCTGATAGTCTGATGTGCATACACACCATCGGACCAAAATCCGATCAGACCAGAATGTGGTGATGTAGAACACAACGACGTGATGAAAAAGCGAAGTTCAATGCTTCCAAGCATGCGTCGACTTGATTCTGAGCATGCGCGGGTTTTTGGTCCGATGCTTTTGTGTACTAACCATCGAACTTGTCCGACGGACAGGTTTCCATCGAACAGGTTTTAAAGCATGTTTTAAAACTTTGGTCTGACGGACAACGGTCTGATGGGCCGTACACATGATCGAACATGACGGCTGAAACTGGTCTGCAGACCAGTTTTGGCGGACATGTTCGATTGTATGTACACGGCCTTAGAGCTTACAATCTATCAGCTCATCCCCCACAGTTACAACCTTTCGTACCACTTGCCCCTCTCTATTAGATTGTATGTTCTTATGAGCAGGGCCTTCTTAACCCTCTTGTGTATTGTAACTGTAATGTCTCCCTTTTATATTGTAAAGAGCTGCATAACCTGTTGGCGCTATAAAAATCCTGCAAAATAATTATAATAATAATGGTTGTTGAAAAGATGCTGTGATTGAAAACAAATTCTTTCCTGGAGCTCTTTAAGTGAAAATAATCAACAAAGGGTTAAAAGGACACTTTTCTTGGCAGACAAAACTGCAAATCAAAAGATACGCCGTAACTAGGAAGGGGAGAAAACAACCAACAAATGCTATCAATAAAACATTAACATTTAATTTATTAAGTCACAAATTTCCATTAGTTGTTTTCCATATCTACAGAAATATAAAATAAAACAACACTGTAATTTCCACAGAGCGGAAAACCCACAGGTCTGCTGCCAGATGAAGTATCCAAGAAAGATCTGTATAAGTTGCTGATTTGATCTTTTACTAAATTACTGATGGAAACCAGCTAGTTTTAGAATGTTAAATATATGTTTAGACCACAGAGTTGGAAAAGGCTGTGACAATATAGTCCAGCAATCTGACCTCTCCAGCCCCTTCATTACATCAGTTATTACTTATTCCAAGAGGAAGGTCAAGCTTGTAAAGTTAGTCATAATCGTAAGCACAGAACAACTCATTTTTTCCAGAGACATTTTAACTTCCCTCATCCCACTTTCTTTACACACACTGAAGTCTTTCATTAAATGTTTTTTTTTTTTTTCTTTTTCTGCATACCTGCAGTAAATTAACCAGACATGGAAAGCTGCATTTCTTAAACAGGACCTACTCCAATGGGATATTTTACTGTTTGCATGGTATTTGTCAGTAAACTCACTAGAGAATGCCACTTAAATCCAATGGCACTTAAATATTTATAGAAATTAGTTCTTTAAAGTGAACAAGTTAAAAAATGTTATAAAGGCTTGCTTCCCTTAACCACTTCATCCCCGTAAAGATTTCCCCCCTTCCTGACCAAGCCCCTTTTTGCGATACGGCACTGCTTAGTTTTAACTGACAATTAAGCGGTCGTGCGACCTTGTACCCAAACAAAATTGACACCCTTTTTTTCACACAAATAGAGCTTTCTTTTGGTGGTATTTGATCACCTCTGTGGTTTTTATTATTGGCGCTATAAATAAACAAAAAAGAGAGACAATTTTAAAAAATAGCTATATTTTTTTTTACTTTTTGCTATAATATAAAAAAAAATTCTTCCTCATTATAGGCCGATATGTTTTCTTCTACATATTTTTGGTAAACAAAATTGCAATAAGCGTTTATTAAAAGTTATCGTGTCTACAAAATTAGGGATAGATTTATGGCATTTTTATTAAAAATTTTTTATTAGTAATGGCAGTGATCTGCTATTTTTATCATGACTGCGACATATGATTGGACACTTTTCACACTATTTTGGGACCATTGACATTTATACAGAAGTTGGTGCTATAAAAATGCACTGAACTGTGAAAATGTCACTGGCAGGGAAGGGGTTAAACACTAGGGGCGATCAAGGGGTTAAGTGTGTTCCCTCAGCGTGTTCTAACTGTAGGGGGGATGGGCTCACTAGAACATGACAGAGATCCCTGCTCCCGATCACGGGAGCAGTAGATCCCTGTTACTAGGCAGAATAGGGAAATGCTTTGTTTACGTAGGAATCTCCCCATTCTGCCTCTCTGTGCCACGATTGCGGACCTATTACCCCTTGCTAGCGACCGATGACGGAGTGACGCTGAGGTAGGTGGTTTTGCGCACCTGTGCCACTTTGCCGATGTATATCGGCATGAGCCGGTCGGCAAGTGGTTAAACAGCAGGTACCTCATGCTACCTATACACGTGTTTCATTCTCCACACCCTGAAATTTGGCCTTCCGTGCAACGCACAGTGGCTCGTCCTCTGTCCTTCCTGCTTAAACAGTTTTTTTTATTTCTGTTATTAGGCCTTCCATCAAACTGATAGAACACAAATAATGCACATGAAGTGGTCAGCACAAATGTGTTACAGAGCTCAAACACCCAAGTGGGAACTGTAAGTTCTGTCAATATTAGTAGTTTCACCTGATCAGGACTGCTTGGAATTCTGGCATAGATGGGGCCCTTTAAGGCTAACTAATAGTTTTTTTTCTTACTAATCATTTTGCATTTTACGAATGGTACAATATCATGAAATAACTTATTTACAATTACATTGTCATACTTACCACTCTTTTCAAAAGAAATACAAAAATATATATAATGATTAATACATTATAGTCATAAAGTGATCCTACCAGTTGCATGGCATAGGTCTGTAATTTGTTTTAGAATTAAATAGTTGTGTTTTTAGTGAGCACACATTTTACATTGTAGATAATGTTGGAATGAATACCTGATAATAATTTGGTTGTGCTATACTTTTACACCTTTAAATTCTATATTGTAATTACTGAATTACATGTAAAGATCTGGTGACTATTTATGGTGACTGGAAGCTGTATATGAATACATTCAGCAGCATGCCTTGAGAAAAAAAACTGCTGATTATATTGGCCACATACATTGTTATTACTTCAACTAGTAGATTTGCATTAAAACAGAGCAACGGTAAAGCACAATTTTTGTACAGCACTTCTAAAGCCTGGTATGCACTAAAAGGAAAAAAATAAATAAATTGACAGCTCCGGTGCCACTGTACTAACGATCTGACATTAATACAGAGATCTCCACCGATGAGCTGTTGTGTGCCATCAGAACACTCCGATTAGCGCTCTCAGCCATTGGCTAAGAGCGCTGTTCTGGAGGTGATCGGTTGCTGCTTTTCCAGCAGGCTCCTCCGACAGAAACCAGCCAAACGAATGTTGAAAGTTTTTTTGTTAAACTGGCCTATGTCTCCCGTCATTCGGCCCGTGTGTACAGGGCTTAAGCAGTAAATACAAAATACTCAGTTGTCACTAGAAAAGTGAGGACGCTAGGTGTCCAATTTGATGAGGGCCTAACCCTGGGACCACGTGTGGACCAGGTGGTCAAAACTTGCCACTTTAAAATGTGGCTGCTTTACTGCTTTCTGCCCTACCTGACTGATCAGGCCAGGATCGCTGTGGTGCGCATTCTCATCCTTCCGCATCTGGAGTACTGTAACGGGCTGCTGGCTGGTCTACCTCACTACCAGATCAAACGCCTACAGAAAGTCCAGAATCAAGCGGTAAGGTTAGCCCTCAATCTGAGAGGCCACTGCCCAACCTCTGGGCACCAGGCAGCCCTTCATTGGCTGCCTGTGGGGCAGCGGATCAGATTCAAGATTTTAATCTTAGTTTTTAAGGCGTTCAATAAATTTGGTCCTACTTACCTCCAGGCGAAATTGACTAGACATCTCACTGGCCATTCATTGAGAGCAGCCACTCAATTCCACCTGGAGGTGCCAAAGTTTAGATTAAAAAAATGGGGGGGCAGAGGATTCTCGAGGTTGGGACCTAGAGAGTGGAACCTTCTGCCGTTGGCTCTCAGGCAGACCTCAAACCTGCTCCAGTTCCGGAAGGGACTGAAAACCCTTCTGTGGACTGAGGCTGGGCTGATGGCTGGGCGACATGGGGTGGAAACTGACGGGGTGACAGGGGTTATTTTTCTTCTCGGGGCTTTTTTACTGTTTTATCTATTTTTATTTGATTTATGCTATTGCTTTTTAATGTTTGAATGTTTCTCTGTTTGAACGGCTTTGATGTCTGTGATTTTACTGTTGGTATTGTATGTACGGTGAATGGCACCTGGTCCCGTCGCTGGGTAGCGTTTTGATACTTATGTGATTTAACGATTAACCAAAATATTCAATAAACAATATTCAATAAACAATAAATAGAAGGAATCACAAGTGACCATAAAGAATATCTAGACACAGTTGGTAGGACTAGAGGGACACATCCCCCTAGAGGGAAATCTGGGACGATCAGAAACATAAGCCATCATATAGGATCCTAGGAAATCTAGAACATATACAGGAAGCATAGATGAGGGATGCCCTATTTAGTTAACAACCTCAGCCAGTTTTTATCAATAACTTTATATCCAAAAGAAAAAGCAGAATATCAGAGAAAAATGAAAATAAATCATATCATACATGTGCAGGCTTTCGCAATGTAAAGTGTTCCTGTTGACTATTGCAAAATCTTGGATTTCCTCTGACTTCTGAGGCAGGGAGTGAGATGGAATCTTCCCAACAGGGACACAAAAAAGTCATTAAAACCTGATGGAGGTCTCAACAGTATCCAAAACTAGGAAAGATTGGCTGTAGTTCCACTTTAAAAGGAATCTGTCCAAGTAAAAAGTAACTGGACACGGGTCAATAATTCGATAAATGAACATGTTTCTGACTTTAGTGTTTCAATCAAATATAAAATCCACTGTACGTGACTATATTAGCATGATTTTTAAAGCTGGATTCCAGGTAGATTAAAAAAACGCCAATGAATGTAATAACTTATTAATAAAATATAATTTAAACAGACCTATTGGCAGCATGTCACTTTAACATTAAACCTCCCTTTTCATTTCTTTATTATCCCTCAGGATTTTTTTCCTGTGACAGCATCATTACAGAATGTCCTACATCATTTCCTACTGACACATGGTGCACCTCAGAAACATATTTTTCCTTTAACCCTCTGGTTTTAAACAGAGTTTGTGGGCAGGCTCTTGGGCATATAAGCATTGTTGTAAGCATGTACATAAGCAGTGAAAGGGGACATGACCGTCACTGTATATTAAACATATTTAGAGGAGTTTTATTCAAAATATATGTATATATTTATGCAATTAACAATCTAGTGATTTGGTGAATAAAGCTATGTGACATAAGGATAGGCTTTATTTATAAATAGTTTATGATAATTTTTTCTTTTAGACAAAATCACGTTTCTGTAAATTTCCTGCTCATCCCTAATAAGCGTGTGAAGATAATTGTTGTCTGCAGCTCTGAAAGTTTAAATATAAATGTCTATATACAATAATAATTTGTACTGCACCTAGCAGATTAAGGCTATGGAACTGACTTCATGACTTCATAAGGCTGTACAGATATTCTTAATCCGCCTGGTGGTTGGGAACTGGTCTGAAAAAAAAACCTAAGAAATCAAAAATTGCCTCGTTTCCACTGAGCGAAACGGTTCGGGTCGATACAGTTTGTAAGGGTTATAATGGTCCGGCCTATTCAGGTGAGCGTTTTCACTGCAAGTCGGACCTATTATCTGGACTTAACGGCGTTTGTTTTGCACTTTCCTTTGACGTGAGCATTAACGTTTTTCTGTCCACCAATCAGTGGATGGTATCGTTTGACGCCAGTAGCTCCGCCCTAACTGTACCATACCATTTTCTATGTCTCCACATCTGAAGCAGGATCCTGAATGGTGCGGTATGGTTCGATTGTATGGGCCACTTTTATAATGGAAACACTCAAAATAGCGTACCATACCGAACCAACCTGAACCAATCCGCTCAGTGGAAACAAGGCTAATGTTAGCCTGTAGCAGAGACCTGGAAAACAGAAAGGAAGCTGCCTAAATGGAACACCTTCTGAGGAGCATATTGCTCAAGTATTCAAGATATCTGTCACTATGCTGCTGTAGAATTACATAGTTACATAGTTACATAGTAGGTGAGGTTGAAAAAAGACACAAGTCCACCAAGTCCAACCTATGTGTGATTATATGTCAGTATTTTATTGTATATCCATGTATGTTGTAAAGGACCAATCTATTATTGAGAGGCTGCTACAGTAAAATTAAAGCCATCAACTTTGGTACTATGGAGAAAACTGCTTTTAACCACTTAAGGACAGCCCAACGCCGATATACGTCGGCAGAATGGCACGGCGCCCGCGACCCGGTCCGAAGCTCCGTGACCGCAGCCACGGGACCCACGGTCCCGATCGCCGCCAGTGTCCCGTGAACGGTCACAGGAGCTGAAGAACGAGGAGAGGTGGGTGTAAACCCACCTTCCCCATTCTTCACAGTGGAAGTGTCACTGATTGTCTGTTCCCTGATATAGGAAAAGATGATCAATGACGTCACAAGTCCAGCACCGCCCCCCTACAGTTAGAAACACATATGAGGTCACACTTAACCAATACAGCGCCCCTAGTGGTTAACTCCTAAATTGCAATTGTAATTTTCACAGTAATCAATGCATTTTTATAGCACTTTTTGCTGTGAAAATGGTCCCAAAAATGTGTCAAAATTATCTGATGTGTCCGACATAATATCGCAGTCATGAAAAAAAATCACTGATCGCCACCATTAGTAGTAAAACAAAAAATATTAATAAAAATGCCATAAAACTATCCCCTATTTTGTAAACGCGATAAATTTTGTGCAAACCAATCGTTAAACGTTTATTTCGATTTTTTTTACCAAGAATAGGTAGAATAATACATATCGGCCTAAACTGAGGAAAACATAATAATTTTATATCTTTTTTGGGGATATTTATTATTCATTATTTTTTTCAAAAATGTCGCTCTATTTTTGTTTATAGCGCAAAAAATAAAAACCGCAGAGGTGATCAAATACCACCAAAAGGAAGCTCTATTTGTGGGAAAAAATTATGCCAATTTTGTTTGGGAGCCACGTGGCATGACTGCGCAATTGTCCCTTAAAGCAATGCAGTGCCGAATCGCAAAAAGGGGCAAGGTCCTTAACCTGCATAATGGTCCGGGTCTTAAGTGGTTAAAGGGCTACTATCAGTTTGCTGTTACCCAAAGAACTTGTTAATACATATTGTTTTAATACAAAAAGGGTTTTATTAGTTTTGCAACAGACATAACAACATCAATGCTGTCAAACGCATATACCTGTTTTGTAAATATAATTTGGCACATCCTGTTCCTCTAGCCCTCTCTCCTCAAGTTACTGAGCAAAGAAAAATGTATAACCTAGAATGAGTCAAAAGCCTGGTTGTTGCTACTGGTGGGTCATGTGTTGTTGGGTGCAGCTACATGGCAGGTAGCCATTAAGAAGGCAGGGGAGCACGCAAAATTCAGCAGCTTATACAGGAACAAGTGCCACAGAAGTAACCACATTAGGTCTCTCTTTGATTTTCAAATCTTCCCACATACTAGCATTTTAGAAGAAAAAATCTTCAGCCTGGGCTTCAATGCCAGAACACATTTTTGCTTGTAAAAAAGGTCTGCCAAATTAAATTCTAGTGGGATGAAGCAAATTGAGTAATGTTCACTATTCTTTGCTACTTTCTAATTTAAATTTCAGACACAGAGTCTCAATTTACTCACCTCTAATAACCTCTACTATGACATCTCAGGTTAACTGCTTTCTATTCTTTCTCATAGTGACTTTGCAGTAGTTGAGGGTGCAGTTTGGGTAACAAAAAAAAAAAAAAAGTTTCTTCTGGGCTATACCAAATTACCTTCTGTGCTGGGCTCAGAAACCATTTCGCTACTGACTGCTAATGCATATTTTATTTATTTATAAGGCACTGTTTACAATCCCATCTTCTCATGGCTGGTCAAATGTAAGCCTGGAATAGGCTTACATTTATATGCATTCTAATACAGGTAGCTTTTAGTAATCCAGGATTCAGCTGTAGAGGTCAAAAGTAGATTCCCTGTTTTGTTACTGTAAGTACAAGAACACCAAGAAGGGGTTTGGTGGTATATACTTACAAATAGAGTTGGGTGAGCGGTTCAGGCCGGGAAAAAATTTGACCCAAACATCGCCTGTTCGACCGTTCAGCGAACACCTGAAATTTTCCCGCCAAGTGCCCCAAAATGCACTGCGCGCTGCACAGTGTACTCTGAGCCCTGATTGGGCAAAGCATTTCCCAATCAGGGCATAGTGAATAGCTGGTAGTTAAGGAGAGGGCTGAAAAGCCGGCCACGGCATCCTTAACAACAGATGAGTCATCAGCTGTCAATGGGCTTCCCCACTGATAGCTGAATAAAAAAAACATTTGCTGGCAATGGAAAAATCTGAAGAAAAAAAAAACACACATGGATTTTTTTTTCCGACTGCATTTTGTCTCATACTTGTCTTGCATACACACAGTCACACAAATGTTGTCAGAAATTCTGAACATCAAGAACAATGTGGCGTACAACACTACGACAAGCCTAGAAAAATGAAGTTCAATGATTCCGAGCATGCATAGGATTTTTGTGTGTTGTAATTGCATACAGACGATCGGAATTTACGACAACTTTTGCTGTCGAAAAAATATGAGAACCAGCTCTCAAATTTTTCTTGTCAGAAATTCCGACAGCAAATGTCCGATTAAGCCTATTCCGACAGCGTAATTTCCGACCAAAAGCTCACATTCAACATTTGTTGTCGAAATTTCCGATCGTGTGTACGCAGCATTTGGGTCTGGTATGGATTTTAAGAGGAACCCATTTCCAAAATGTAAAAATAAACCCGGCATACAAATAAATGGTCCCTAACAAACTAAATATAAGGCCTGTACCCAATTTTTGTAAAAAGTATTAAAAATATTTATTATATGATAAAAATTGCACATGTATACATATCCAAAAACATACAAAACACACAAAAACTGCACATAATACATAACCAAAACCATCTAGTACTCCTTGAATACAAGTTCTTTGTGGCTCCCCTATGGTGGAGCACAGTGAGTTGTTGTAATTTCGACACAGTTTGCGTTTCACAGGAGTAACCCACTTCTTCAAGAAAAGTTTCAGCAAGAACACTGAAAATGGAATAGTTCATATATCAGTTACAGCTTGCTTGAACAATAGATGTACTGGGTGACCAGATGTTATTACATACCTCACAGTTAATAGTCAAAAACATCAAAATAGAAACACATTGAATGATCATTGTCACCTATATATTGCCACAGGACGGTCCTCCTCGTTTTTCAAGAAAGTCGTTAGTTCTTATATAATTGGAACTAGGTATCTGAAAGTGTATCATATAGACCTCATGACACAGTCTGTAATGACAGTGTGCATAATCATATTGCACATATTGAAGCATAATGGGTTAATTTGGTGGGCATTAGGGTATTGTGGGGTGAAGTGATAATGTGGAATCCCTAGGCTGCATACACACGATCAAATTTTTCTGCTGAAACTGGTCCGACGGACCGTTTTAGCAGACATCTTTGATCGTGTGTACGGGCTAGCGGACATGTTTTCCCAGCGGACAAATTTCAAAGCATGCTTTGAAATTTGTTCGCCAGAGACATGACCGTCGGATATGTCCGCTGGTTAGTACACTAACCAGCGGACAGAAATCTCTGCGCATGCGTCAAATGAATTCGACGCATGCGTGGAAGTATTTCACTTCCTCGTTTGGTGACGTGGCGGCGTCAACGTCACCGCCACGTCACCGCGTTCCCTGGCCACCATCGGACGAAAATCCGGAGGAGACATGTCCGCTGGAAACGGTCCGTCGGACATGTTTCAGCGGACATGTCCCTCCGTGTGTACGCGGCCCTATAGTTACAAGATACACCCCCTACTCCCCAGTTGAAATAATTATCTGGTCAAATCATTATTCCAAGGTGTAATCCATGTCAGCAAAGGGTTATACCACACCTCATATCACTAATCCTATATTAAGGGAACAAAAAATCCCCCCTTATCAACCCCTCATCCAACCGCCCATCTAATATTACATCTATCTGTACATTAAGAGAACCTACCCATGTGGCCCCTCAGACTATACAACTTACTTCCCACTGCGTATGAGCCAGCAGTGCTGTGCCCTGTGAATGGACCCACAGCCTCCTGGGATCTATAATAGGTCCCAGAAGGTTGCAGGAAGGGCGGGGGCTGAACTGTCAAAACTAGGTACCCGCTCTCCCCTTAAAAACAATAATGTGCCAAAAGTTGAAGAGGAGGGGTTGAGGAGGAGGAAGAGTGGAACCTCCACTTTTGGGTGAAGTTAAGTTTTAATATACAGCATTATTATACATTTTGACCATAGAAACACTTGAACAATTTATGTAAACATACATTAGTTTTATCAGTTCTGAATGTTCATTATCACTTGAAACAAACACAATCATCTGCATAGTTACAATAATGTTTGGTCAGTTTATGTTGTTCAGCTTTTTAATCTCTGTCCCATTAATTTTATATATAAACCTTTGTATATTTTCCATTCTTATAGAGTGTATCAGTATTCTATCTCTTATTTGCTGAACAATTACATACTCATATATTTCTGACATATTTATTAATTTAGAAGCTTAAAATATTCACCCAGTTGTATTACCAATTACTTTAAGGCCTCGTTCACACGAGGTAATCTATTTGTTTAAATCGGTCCGACCGACCGATTTGAACAAATCTGTTTGTTAGGATTTTGGTTTGCTCGCGTGTACACACGAGCAAACCAAAATCCCCGCCAGCAGACGGCGCGCTGACGTGTCGGTGACGTGGCGGTGACGTTGACGCCGCCACGTCACCGCACCAGGAAGTAAAACACTTCCGCGCATGCGCCGAATCCATTCGGCGCCGGTGCGAGACGACATGTCTGCTGGTAAGTGTACTAACCAGCAGACATGTCGGGCGGACGGATTCCCACCCGATAGATTTCAAAGCATGCTTTGAAATCTGTCGGGTGGCCAAATCCGTCGGCTCGCCCGTACACACGATCTAATCTGTCTGCTGGGACGGTCTAGCAGACCGTTTCCAGCAGACAGATTTGATCGTGTGTACGAGGCCTTAGAATGCTTACTATAGTATGTAGTCTGAACAGGAAATTAGCTTGGTCCCTTTTTTTATTACAAACCTAGAAAGATTCCTATTTTAATTCAAATTCGATATATCAGTGCAGCATCTGAAATAAGGCCATATATATTCTGACTGATTAACGTGGGCCACAACAAAAGATAGAGCATTCTTTCATTTATTTCCTTTTTATTTAAAGGAAAATTCTGCTTTTTCATTAAATGAGCCAGTTTATAATTGATATGCAAGAATTTTGTATTTTATTACTATTAAAACATTTTAATAGAGCAGGCAAAAAATCTAATGATGACATCGTAGTGGGTGTTATGTACACCAATCCCCATAGATCTGACTTTCTTTTTTGAGTGATTGGCTTACCAATTTCCTCTCAAGCCTGCACTGAGCCTAGGTAACATTTTGCCACTCCCCCAGCACTGTTCTTGGGTTTTCTTTCATCTTTGAGGAGATACTGACTAAATGCCCGTACACACAATGTGAAAATCGGAAGTAAAATTTTGTCCAAAGAACGATCTGACGGGTTTTCGGATCGTTAGTATGGTGCTTTCGATAGCCATTTCTGTTTTTTTCTCCAGACAAAAGCTGGATGTGCAGAGTATAAAACATTTTTGTCGTACGTGAACTCAACATCTGATTTTCATTTAATTAGTACAGAAAAATCGTAAGTTGAAGAATACGCATGCTTAAAAATGAAAGAATACATACAAAACTAGTCAACATAGATCACTTTTGAAGTTGTATTCTGTCGTATGAGAATTTTTGTATAGTGAGTAACCTCTTCACTTTCGACATGAGACTAGCATGCAGCAAAAAATGGATGTTTGGTCATCCAAAAATCTGATCGTATGTACGAGGCTTAATGCTGCGTACACACAATCACCTTTTGTGATAAAAAAAAAACAACATTTTAAAAAACGTAATTTAAAATGATCGTTTGGGCAAAACGTCATTTTATGTCTTCTGAAAAACGACAAAAAAATAAAAATTCGAACATGCTTGAATTTTTTATGTCGTTTTTCAAAATGTCGTTTTTTGTGTCATTAAAAAAATAATTGTGTGTGGGCAAAACGATGTTTAAAACAACGTTTTTAAACCCACGCATGCTCAGAAGCAAGTTATGAGACGGAGCTTCAATGGAACAGAGTGCCGTCGAACGTGGTGTACGTAACCGCACTTTGCAAGAGCATTTTCAGAAAATGATGATGTGTAGGCAACATCGTTTTTTAAAATTTAGTTTGAAAAACGTTGTTTTGTTTCGTGAGATAAAACGTTGTTTTTTTTCATCACAAAAAGGTGATCGTGTGTACAAGGCATAAGGGTCATGCAAGTTCAAAAGGTTGCTGAGATGCACGCTTTCAGTTTTAACATCCTGGCCAACAGCATCTCTCATTTATCAATATGTGTGAATACATTTGAGGTTAGTGCAACTACCTGCAATGTATGAAATAAAATAAGTAAAGGAGTGAGTTTGCTAAATTTCTTGCCATATACCGTATACCTGACCTAGAGTGGATGTTTTTTTTTTTCTCAACAAATTAGAATTTCACTTACAGGAAGTCCAGGGGCACTTCTGGGATTGTGAAAGACCTACAGTCTTGCAAAGTCCATGGAAAGAAATGAGGCCACATGCATGGCATGGCACACTGATTTGTGGGTGTGGCAAGATTGCATTTACAGTGACAGGGGCTTAAAAGGCATGGTTACATAAAAAATAGAGCCTACACACTGTTTACATGACACACATGGGCTGTAGTCTTAGTACTTAAAAAATATGTTTTAATTAGTGTGCCACAAGTGAGATTCTTACAATATCAGCACAATAATAATAATAATAATAATAATAAAAAAAAACACATGCTTTTCTGAACACAGACTACCTTAACCCTCCTCTTATGTTAGGGTCAGAACCGACCCGTTTTCAGATTTTGAATGTCTATAAGTATCACATAAATTTGTTTATTGCATCAAGATTTTTTTACTTTGTCAGGAACCTCTATTTAAACAATGTAATAGAAAAAGAATCCTTTTCACTAAATTATAAAATACTGTGGTGAAAATTAAGACGTTTATGGTGTTAGGGTCAATTCTGACCCAGTTATAATATAGGATTATAGGAAACTAATAAGTGCCAAAACTTAAATCATAAACACTCTCTCTGCTTAGTAACACTGACAGCCAATCACCTCTCAACCCCGTGAGCTGTAGTTAGGGAGGGGCCTATCTCTTTGCCTGCTTGTCTGCTTCTCTAAATAAAGTAAAGAAACATAGGACCAATACATTTCAGAGTTGCTGACTTTATTTTACCATTTTTTTAATTTGAAAATGAGAGGTATGCTATCAAAAGAAAGGTCTAAGGGGTCACACCAAAAATATTAAAACCAATCTTTTCAAGGATAAAGAAGCCTAACAAGGTAACCAAGAGGTAAGAAACAAATTGGATGATAAATAATTGTTCAGAGGGTATTTTATGGCTGATTTAAGACATGGGTCAAAACCGACCCATTAACATCATGGATAGTAACAGAAAGCTACTATCCCTTCCCTACCACATATAGTCATATGATAGTGGCAGGAACCCTTTGTCCCTCCGGGTCGCTGTCATTTGACGTCTTTTAATTCCCAATCCTCTAGGAGGTGCACTCGGCACCCGATGTGCGTGCTCAGTGTCCACAATGTCTACCGGTCACCCGTGATTGCCTGTGAACACAGGCAGGACCGTGAATCTGTGTGTGTACAGTAAATAGACAGATCCACGTCCTGTCAGAGGAGTGTTGATGGTGGTGATCCCTTGTACAGAGGAACACCGATCTGTCTCCTCCCTTTGTGAGCGCCCTCCCCCTACATTTGGAATCACACCCTAGGAAACACATTTAACCCCTTTCTCGCCCCCTAGTGTTAACCTCTTCCCTGCCAGTCACATTTACACAGTAATCAGTGCATTTTTATAGCACTAAACGCTGCATAAACGTGAATGGTCCAAAATTGTGTCTGACGTGTCTGCCGCAATATCGTAACCACAATAAAAATTGCAGAACGCCACCATTACTAGTAAAAAAAACTAACAATAAAAATGCCATAAATGTATCCCCTATTTTGTAGACACTATGGGCCAGATTCAGAGAGCCGTAACTCCTGTCTAACTGGTGTTAGACTGGAGTAATTTCAAATTACGCACGTTTTCTAGCTAGTCGGAAACCTCAAACCATGAATAGACGGCTGCGGGCTTCAATTCGACTGGATTACGTGTTCGTACGCCTTCGGATCTATGCTGCAATAAAATTGCGGCCACTGGGTGGACTTCCCGTCGTTTTCCGCGTCGGGGTATGCTAATGAGCTTTTGCCGGCGATCCCCGAAATTACGATCTTCATTCGCAATCTCTTACGGCACCTTTAGTCATCTTTTTTTTGCGTAACACTATACCAGCTTTTTGCTGCTCTAATATTAGACAGCCCATGTTAAGTATGGCCGTCGTTTCCCGCGTCGAATTTCTACGTTTTCCGACATCTTTTATTATTTTTTACGTAAGTCGTCCGGGAATAGGAATGTTCAAACAACGAATGACGTAACGACGTGATTTCGCGCAATGCACGTCGGGAAATTTCTGAACGGAGCATGGGCAGTTTGATCGCGGCGGGGAGGCGCTTAATTTAAATGTTTCACGCCTCCTAATCGCGTATTTCGATTACGTGGCGAGAAATCGACTACGCCGCCGTAGCGTACGGGCAAAAATCTACCAGAATTCGGTGTAGAGCCTGGTAAAATACGGCAGCGTAGAGTATTTCGATTACGCAGCACAATATTAAGTGTATCTGAATCTGGCCCTATAACTTTTGTGCAAACCAAGCAATATACGCTTATTGTGATTTTTTTTACTAAAAATATGTAGAAGAATACATATCGGCCTAAACTGAGGAAAACATTTTCTTTTTTTATGGGATATTTATTATAGCAAAAAGTAGAAAATATTGTGTTTTTTTTTTATTACGCTCTTTTTTTGTTTATAGTGCAAAAAATTTAAACCTCAAAGGAAAGCTCTATTTGTGGGGAAAAAATGTATTGAAATTTCATATGGGTACAGTGTTGCATGACCGCGCAAGTGGTTAAAAAATAAGTTCATTAACATTGCCATTGACTACTTATCAACCACTTTGACCAAGAGTACATAACATAAAATATAGCATAAATAACTCAGTGGTCAGGTGTATGAAATGTACAACATATATGTGTTGTAGTGCAGAGACGAATAAGGCAGGGAGCATAGGGATTCATGCTCCACTCTAAACTGCCATGTTATGTGAGGTCTTATGGGTGTAGTAAGCCAGCAGCTACATTGAAAGTGATACTACAAAGCATGTGTCAAGACCTGGGGCACTCCACAAGAAATGAGGACCTCAAATGGGAAGCAACAAAGGAGGCACCAGAGGAGCATATAGTTGCCCCTTCTAGGGAGCAAGGTTTTGCCCTGATATTCTTGGAATTCTCCTGTGGGCACTGTATGAGCACTGAGAAAATCATTCATGGTAAGGACAGAGATAGGAGAGTACTTTGTTAAGAGATATGGGCCCAGATTCACGTACATCGGCGCATTATTGGACCGGCGTAGCGCACCGCCATTACGTTAGACTTGCGCCATCTAGCCGCGTAATCCCCCGATTCACGTAGCTTTTGCGCAGGAAATTGCGCAAGCGTAAGATTTTTTCCAGAGGCGTAAGGAGGAGTAATACAAATTGGGAGGGACGTGGGCGTGTTACATTGAAATGAGCCGTGACCTCATGCAAATGAAGGGCCGGCCTGCTCGCGCATGCGCGCTTGAAGGAGACCATGGTCAGCTCCGATGTGCGCATGCTCACAACTCAGGAGCGGCGCAATCAGTGAAATTGGAAATGGACTAGGGCAACTTTATGAACTACGCAGACAGCATAAATAGACAGACACAAATGCACTTCCTTTGCAAAAATACATCCCTTTGTATCCCTCCCTCTACAGCAAGGTGCTTTTGTTTGTTTGTGACGTGTCTTTGAGATATTTGAGGACTGTTTTGCAGAGTGATTTTTGTCTTTTATGTGTTTTCTTTGTTGTTATTTTGTTTAAATTATATTTTTGCTGGGCATTTTTTATTTTTGCTCGTCATTTATTTAATTTTTTTGGTTATGTTTGTGTATTATTTTTGAATGTGGGGGTGATATTCCTGCGGCAAAAGGGGTGTCACCCTCATTTGTGGTGGAGAAGTGATCCCCAGGTCTGTGTGAATGGTGTATGAATGTACAGTGACATAATTGGAGCCATGATTAATGTGTGTGTTTAACGTGCAAAGATGCATAATGTGAGCTGCCATGAGATGGGGTCATGAGATGGGGTCATGAGATGGGGTACCAGTGCATATGCAGAGTCACCTTGAAGGGAAAAGACAGGAGGATGTTAGTCATGCATGTGCCACTTGTGAGGAGAGGTGTGCATCACGGGAGGGGATAGTCATGCCTGCCACCCATGTCACTCACCAACCAGCCAGCTGTCCCCATACATGTTCTGTTCGAAATCTGTGGGGATGGGGCTCTGATTGTATATGTAGCTGTCATGGGTGTCATGGGTGGTGCCATGTGTTGGGCTGGTGATGTCCTCCTGCAAGGTTGTGGTAATTCCATGATGGCATGAGGGTGTGAATCTGAAGATGCGAGACACCTCAGAATCACTCATGCCAAAGATGTCTATGCGTGTGTGATATATCAAGTGAAGAGTGAGGGGCTTGTATCAGATAAGAATATTGTATTAGATTAGATTAAATTGTAAATTTTATATAAGCAAATAAAAAAAATAAAAAAACATCTCCCGTGCCCTCCTTAGTGCCATCCTCCGTGCCCTCCTCCTTCTTTGTTCATCTAAAGTCAGTAGTATAGCTATGCGCGACGATGCCCCTGGCATGTTGGCATACAGATTGTTGGGCAACACGTGTGACTGCTGAACTCCTCACTAACAGTGTTGCTTTATCTGACAAGTAGACTTTTTTTCATTTTTTAGACCAGCTTTTAGGTGCTCTAACTTTAGACAGGACATTTTGCTGTTGCGCACATCGCGTAGCCTGCGCAGCAACTGCGTTTTTTTGTGGATCCCCGCAACTCCCTCATTAGCATATTTGACTAGCAAATCAATGGTGTGTCTAGCGCATTTTTGCGCGGACGGATGCGTCTGTCTAACGAAATTACGCCGGACAAAAAAAAGTAGATTTCTGGCGTAATTCGTTTTCTGAATCGCGCGCATCTAAACGCACGCGCACATTTAGACTTACGCACGCGCAACACCAGTTGCACAGGCGTAATCGCTCTGTGAATCTGGGCCATGGGAAACATGTCACCATGAGACATGGGTAAGCATAGCTATTCTAAAAAGAAGAAACCGTACATTTGTTTTGAAACCAATGCAAGAAGCCATTTGTATTTTAATTAAGAGAGTTAGGAAAAAGATACAGGTCTATCCAGTCCAAACTACAGTATGAGTGTGTTTGTGTCGGTGATCATGTGTGTCAGTTTGTTTTCTAATAGCATGCAAATTTCTGTATGCTGTTAAGGACCTTACTATTGATAAATTGTAGATAGTGATCATGTATCCGCTTAAGCACCTCTTCTCTAAGGAAAACAAGTATAAATTATTTCATCTTACATCTTAGCTGAGGTTTTCCAGCCCCTCTATTTGTTTTTTTGCCCTTCGCTGGACTCTTTCTAATTACAGAACATCCCTTCTGTCGATTTGTGGCCAAAACTGAACTTCATACTCAAGATGAGGCCACTGACACCAGACCCCACTGACACCAGACCCCACTGACACCAGACCCCACTGACACCAGACCCCACTGACCCCACTGACCATACCCCACTGACACCAGATCCCACTGACACCAGACCCCACACCCCACTGACACCAGACTCCATTGACACCAGACTCCATTGACACCAGACTCCATTGACACCAGACCCCACTGACACCAGACCCCACTGACACCAGACCCCACTGACACCAGATCCCACTGACACCAGACCCCACTGACACCAGACCCCACTGACACCAGACCCCACTGACACCAGACTCCACTGACACCAGACCCCACTGACACCAGACCCCACTGACACCAGACAGACCCACTGACACCAGACTCCACTGACACCAGACCCCACTGACACCAGACCCCACTGACACCAGACAGATCCCACTGACAGACCCACACCAGACCCCACTGACACCAGACCTCCACTGACACCAGACCTCCACTGACACCAGATCCCACTGACACCAGACCCCACTGACACCAGACCCCACTGACACCAGACCCCACTGACACCAGATCCCATCCCACCCCTGACACCAGACCCCACTGACACCAGACCCCACTGACACCAGATCCCACTGACACCAGACCCCACTGACACCAGACAGACCCACTGACACCAGACCCCACTGACACCAGACCCCACTGACACCAGACTCCACTGACACCAGACCCCACTGACACCAGACTCCACTGACACCAGACTCCACTGACACCAGACTCCACTGACACCAGACTCCACTGACACCAGACCCCACTGACACCAGACCCCACTGACACCAGACTCCACTGACACCAGACCCCACTGACACCAGACCCCACTGACCCCACTGACTAGATCCCACTGACACCAGATCCCACTGACACCAGATCCCACTGACACCAGACTCCACTGACGCCAGACCCCACTGACACCAGACCCCACTGACACCAGACTCCACTGACCCCACTCTCCACTGACCCCACTCTCCACTGACCCCACTGACCAGACTCCACAGACCCCACTCTCCACTGACCCCACTCTCCACTGACCCCACTGACCAGACTCCACTGACCCCAGACTCCACTGACCCCAGACTCCACTGACCCCAGACTGCACTGACCCCAGACTCCACTGACCCGTGACCTGACTACATACACAATCACTGACCAACATTGCGTGACCTACCTCAGCCGATGCAGCCAGGACTCGAGTAGGTTCAGGAGCCGAGGAGGAAGGAGCACAGAAGAACCTACATTAGCCGTGGTGTGCACATCAGAGTGCAGCAAGGGAGGCTTAGGAGCCGCCGAGCAGGGATGCGGCAGGCAGCTGTCGTGTGCGGTCAGCCATAGGAGGCTCAGAAGCTGTGCTGTGGAGAGCATGGAGCAATCAGGGAGCGGGCATAGCGCGCCAGGCGGCATTGTAACTCCCGCCTTCTAAACTTGCGGCGCCTATGATGGACATCACAGGTCCTGCGGTCTCGGCATTGGATCAGTGGGACGTCCATCATAGGCGTTGGGCTCCAAAAGGTGGGACCAGCAGCCTGCAATCGGACTCGGCGGCACTCGGCAAGACTCGGGGCTAACAATGGCTACCTTAATGCCCGGGACTCGGGCCTTTACGGAGACCCATTCAGGGCTCCAGCCTCCTAAGCCAGGGCCTAACGACGCCTCTGGGTATGAGTATCGATTTATCCCATAAATGAATACTGTTTTTAATGCCTGACATTATTCTGCTTTACTTGCTATTACCACGTTTGTGCTCCACTAGGACCCCCAAATAATTTTCCATAACTGATTCTCCCAGTGTGATTCTTCCTAATTAAAATCGTGCAAGAAAACTACCAGCACCCAAATGCATAACTTAGCCATGGGTGTCCGCTCCACAGGGCAAGGGGGGGGCAATTGACCCCCCTGGAAAATCGAGAAGGTGTGGAAGAGTTTTGCGGCCGCGGGCTGTTTGAGTGGTCCTGGGCCGGATGTCACACAGGCACAGCAACAGAGTGAAGCCCCCTCCCCCTCCAGTGTTTGTGTACACAGGGAGAGGGATGGGGGGTCCATCAGTGCCGAAGGGTGGTCTGTGCTTAAAGGGGGTCTATCTGTGCTGAAGGGAGGTCTGTGCTGAAGGGGGGGTCCATCTGTGCTGAATGGAGGGGTTTGTGCAGAATGGGGGGTCTGTCCTGAAGGTGGGTCCATCTGTGCTGAAGGGGGGTATGTACATTCTCTAGGCTATATTTATACGGGCATGGAATGAAGCTGAATTATTTCAAGAGCTATTTCACACTGCCAGCTGGCCGTATTATCTGTAAAGTGGCGATTTACGATCGTTTTAGCTGCGCTATTCGGTCACTAGTGGGGGGCTTTTAACCCCCGTTAGCGTTTGAAGAAAGGGTTAAATGCAACTATGTATTGCTGCTGCTGAAGCGCCCCTCCCTGAAAAAATTTCAGCAGGTGCCCATGAACTTAGCATTGTTCATCACTGAACCTCATCTGCCTCGTGTGCCAAAGTTATTTCTCTGAATAATTTTGTACCTTTAACAAACATAGAAATTTAGTGCCTAATTTAATGTCATATATAAAAAGGTCAAACAGCATTGGCCCCAGGACAGAACTCTGGGGGCCCACCACTCATGACCTTAGATCAGCAGTCATCAACCCTATCCTCAGAGCCCACTAACAGGCCAGATTTTATGTATAGCCTTAGGGAGATGCAGACGAGAATACTGAAATTACTGAGCAGCATATGATATCACCTGTGATGTATTTCAGTTATCTTGCAAACCTGGCCTGTTAGTGGGTCCTGAGGACAGGGTTAATGACCACTACCTTAGATAACTCAGATGCTATATCATTACCTTATACCCTTTGTACCTGTTCCTAAAGCCAGTCCTATATCTATATACAAACCATTTTCTGAACTTTAAAAGACCTTAGTTTGTAAATTAAGAATTTGTGTGGTAGTGGCTAATGTTTTTACAAAATCAAGATATATTACATCTACTGACCTTCATTTACCTAAACTACTGCTCGCTGCTTTGTAGAATGTTAGCAGGTTGGCCTGACATAAGCGGGTTTTCATAAATTTATGTTAACTGTTACTAATATTTCCTTTTTCCACAACAAAATCTTCAATGGCATTCCCCCTAGCATTCCCTCAAACACCTTGAACATTATTGTTATTAGGCTAACTGGTCTGTAGTTCCCTGGCATACATCTAGACCCTTTTTTTTAATATTGAAACCACATTCACGCTATGCCAATTAGTAGGTATCATTCCTGTCATTAAGGAGTGTATAAAAATCAGGAAAAGCAGCTTGATGAATATCACTGAGCTAAGCTTCCTGAGGACTTGTGGGCATACGTCATTAGCCTTTCCTGATTTTTTTATATTTACCTTTTCAAATTTTCGTTTAGACAGCTACAAGGGTACTTGTGGATTACAAATACCCTTGTCTTGAGGGTGAGTTCTTCAATGCCAGCATAAAGTTAGATAGATAGTTTACATCCCTAAGAGCATTCTTTGTCATTACAGTGGTATTATTTTCCCTGTTACACTATATTATCAAAAGTATTGGGACACCTTTCTTTACACCCACATGAACTTTAATGGCATCCCAGTCTTAGTCCATAAGGTTCAATGTTGAGTTGGCCCACCCTTTGCAACTATAACAGCTTAAATTCTTCTGGGAAGGCTGTCCATAATGTTTAGGAGTGTGTCTATGGCAGTGATGGCGAACCTTGGCACCCCAGATGTTTTGGAACTACATTTCCCATGATGCTCAACTACATTACAGGTATAAATGTAGTTCCAAAACATCTGGGGTGCCAAGGTTCACCATCACTGGTCTATGGGAATATTTGACTATTCTTCCAGAAGTGCATTTGTGAGGTCAGGCACTGATGTTGAAATAAAGGAAAAAACTGCGCTAATATTGGTAAAGGTAAAAAAGCTGCCACATACAAACAAACAAAGTCAACAAAATATAGAAACGAAAAATGTAGCGCTAATATGAAAATCACATTTGTATACGGTGAGTATATAAGAGCCACTAGCACTGAACAGGGAGTGGCCCAAATGGAGTGCTCAAAGTAAATAGAGTTCCAAAGTCTATATGTAGACAGGTGGGTGATCATCCAATGAGGGGAAGACAAGCAAATTTCTATAGGTCACAATCTCATCGTGATCAGAGGAAAACGTAAATGCGCTTACCAGATGGGTTGGACTCAGGTACTGTACAGTAGTGAGTCAGACAGGCACTGTGGTATTTGGGAACATGGGAGCATGATGCCCCTGTTGAAGGCTTATTCAGCCGAAACGCGCCGGGTTACCGCTATCTAGCACCCCATATTGCCAATCTGTGATCACTTTTTAATATATGTCATATTTTTGTTTTTATGACTTTTATCAATAAACCTTGATTGGTTGTACTCATCTGCACTATTGGAGCTTCTTGTTTTTCCTCTTTCCACATAACATCCACCTTGCGGCTTTGGTGAGCCCCAGCCATATTCTAGGCCTCCAACCTTTGATTTTTGGCTCAAGGATCCCACCTGGAATCTACAACCTGACGTTCCACACCATTCAAGGTACACCTGGGTCTGATGTGGATTCCCAGCCTCAATTCCAGTCATCTGTTGTGATCCTGCCTTCCGGTTTCCAGTGGTCCCGGTTCCCAAATACCACAGTGCCTGTCTGACTCACTACTGTACAGTACCTGAGTCCAACCCATCTGGTAAGCGCATTTACGTTTTCCTCTGATCATGATGAGATTGTGACCTATAGAAATTCGCTTGTCTTCCCCTCATTGGATGATCACCCACCTGTCTACATATAGATTTTGGAACTCTATTTACTTTGAGCACTCCATTTGGGCCACTCCCTGTTCAGTGCTAGTGGCTCTTATATACTCACCGTATACAAATGTGATTTTCATATTAGCGCTACATTTTTCGTTTCTATAGGCACTGATGTTGGACAAGAAGGTCTGGCTCGCAGTCAAACTCGCTCATCCATGTCCTAATGGACCTTGCTTTATGCACTAATAATGTCCCAATAATTTGGTAATGGGGGGATTATGGTGTCGGGTTGTTTTTCAGGGGTTGGGCCCCTTATTTCCAGTGAAAGGAACTCTTAAGGCATCAGCATATCAAGAAATTTTGGACAATTTAATGCTCCCAACTTTGTGGGAACATTTTGGGATGGCCCCTTGACTGACACTTTTGTGATGAATTAGAGCGGAAACTGCAAGCCAGGCCTTCCGGTCCAACATCAGTGTCTGACGTCACAAATGCGCTTCTGGAAGAATGGTCAAATATTCCCATAGACACACTCCTAAACCTTGTGGACAGCCTTCCCAGAAAAGTTAAAGCAGTCATAGCTGCAAAGGGTGGGCCAACTCAATATTGAACCCTATCAACTAACACTGGGATGCCGTTAAAGTTAATGTGCGTGTAAAGGCAGGTATCAAATACTAGACAATATAGTGTATTTCTCTATTCAAAATCTGCAAACTATTCTAGCTGTTTGAGGCAGGATTAACTTGTGTTTTTGTGTAAACTAGAGCCCCTGGAGAAAGCCCATTCAAGCTCAGAGAGAACATGCAAACTCCATGCATATGGTTCCTTTGTGGGAACTGAATACAAAGCCCAAAACTGAAACGGAAGAACACTGACTGCTTCATAACTGTGTTCTAATTGTGTGCTGTTAGCTATATTTAAAACAAAAATGTATATACAATACATTTTGATTTCTGGCAAGTTGAATTACATGCCAGCGTGTTCTGCCCATTGCTGAGATTTTCCTATTAGAAGTCTCTTTTTCAGCCAACTTTCACCAATGAATTTCCCATAATTTAAAATGATGGCAGAGACATGCCATAAGCCTCGTACACACAGTTCGATTTTCGGAAGGAGATTGTCTGTTGACAGACTGCGGTATGAAATTCTTACCGTTAGTACCCTCCTTTTGACAATTGTTGTCCAATTTTCCGACAACAAATATTGGATAACAGGCTAGTAAATTATTGTCAAATGACAGCTCCGCTTTACTGCATGTCTTCCTAGATTGAAATCTTGCCATCTTCAATATGATGTTTCTGAAATATACCTTATTATTCATGCTAAAAGTAAGTTTAAAAAATATATATATAACCCTACATCCACCCCATATTTAGGTATAAATCTCACGTCCAAAATAGATCACCTATACAAACATAATTACCCCCCCATGATTAAAAAATTTACAGAAGACCTCCTCCAGTGGTCGTTATACAAAATGTCCTAGCTGGGTAGAAAGACAAATCTTTAAGGATGTGTGTAATGTAATATTTCCTTATATTGGTCATTCTCTTTTGTATTGTTTTGGACTTTGATGTTTGTACAGTCTTGTATTTTTGAATATTTTCAATAAAAACAATAATAAAAAAAAACACTATATATATATATATCATTAGCCTGCACATACAAGCATTACATCTTCACAAATATATAACATTGAATGTATATTTCACAATACATTTACAATAGCTCTTCCTACTTGTGGAAAGGTTCTACCCTGCTGGGCTGGAAGTACTTGTGAGTTTGTAAATGAACCCCCTCAGACTTGTCATGGGAGATACCAGTGCTAGTATGGAAAAATGAAAATGCAATACATTTTCACTTTTAGGTAATATGATGGTTTTGATGTTTTATTGCATTAGTAAAATATTAGGCAGACTATATTGAATAAGTAGGTAAAAAATAAGCAGACACAGGCTTTTGCAACTCTACATATTACTACTGCCCATTTTAGCAAAGAAAAAATTACAGCAAGTATCTAATCGCATGCCATGGATAAAAAAATCCTTTTTCATTTACTCTAATGTTTATAACTGGAGTGATCATTGAAATGTTTATATTTGTATTATAATATACTCAATAAAATAAAGCAAATGCAAAAATCAGAAATACAAAAAAAGTTGTTACTTCAAACTGGAGTCCAAAACCTCAAAAAACAGCAATAATTAAGTCAGCGTAAGTGAATCGCAAGGTTCAACCTATTCAATTAGCCTGATACAAATAATGCATCTCTTGGGAGAGACAGGCATAACAGACTGATCAATTCATGCTAGAATAGAAGGAACCACATTTTCTTTACAGGCATAGACTACAACTTTACACAGTGCTGTACCTGTTACACCAATGGTATCCACTCGCTGTACTTTGCATAACCTGATTCTATAATATATTCTATAATGCCATATGTATTTAATCAAATTACAGAAAAGCTAGATTAGTATTTAAAATTGTTGTACTTTTTTATTATTGCTTGTAACATACAGTAAGTACAGCAGACTTATTATCATATAACTGAATTGCAACCCAGATTCCAGACATAAGAGTAATTTGTCATATGTCCCATTACACCTGTTCAGTATGCTACTCTAAGAGCCTGGACACAGTGTGAATTTATAAACAGGATTGTCTGTAATGCTGATTTGTAGGGTATGCTGGGAAAGGATGCATGGTACTTTGATTGCTTTGTAATCATCACTCAAAAACAGCATGTAGTGCTTGTACCCAGCCAGGCTGATTTGTAAAAATATGCTTTTTTACCTAAGATAGCAAATCATATAGTGCCTTTAATTCTCTATCCTACATTAAAAAATGACCATGAGTTCAAATTGGATTAAGTTTATAACATCTCTTCCTTCTAGTTGTCAACACCTGGCAAGTTCTTTTTTTCATCTATTACAGTGTGATTATATACAGAAATAAGTAATAACTAACTGAAGGTCCCACTGAGTCAATCTCCTCTAGACATATTACTACATACATGTGCAAACAATATCTAGGAGTGCAAGCAACATACAAGCATAGAAGTTGTCTTCTTATGTGTCTACTCAGCTAATGTGGAAATACAAGACATAGGATGTATCTTGCTGATCTTGTAGTTCCATGACAGCTGGTATTGAGCCATGGTTTGCCATTGTTTAAACACAATTTTGCATCAGTAATTCCACACTGTATTATACAACTAAGACTAAAACTGCATCTATTCTATTACAGCAGTGTTAGTGTGCTGCTTAATAAATACAACTAATAATAAAACCTTTATCCAGATAACATAATTAACATAAAAAAATAAAATATATATATTAAATTCTGCATAGGATGCCCTACCTTTATCAGGTTAATGCATTCAGAGCACGGCTGTCTGGAGCATGTCACTGTACTTCCATTTCTCACTACTTGCTAGGAAATCACATTAAGATCTTGAGCCCAGTTAGGCAGGGTGGGTCTCTGTCATGTAGTTAGGAGAGAGCATACAGGAACATGCCTAGAGATAATGATGTCACAGACATGGGTTGCATGGATTTAATTTTATTATCACCAGCTTTTAACTGATTGCTTTCCTAATTCTATCACTTGCTAAGCATTGGGTGGGAAAGAAAGATGCAGTTTTTGTTTCCAGGGCATGCTTTGTCTCATAGAAAAAAAACTATAAGCCAATTAATGTATAAACAGCACTAAGGGCCTGATTTACTAAGGGTGTAAGCTCATTTTCCTTGCTGTAAATCCTAGGCGATACAACGAGTATACCTTATGCTGATTTATTTTAATCAAACACGTGTGTCCATAAATAAATGCACATTCACCAGAATTGAATATACATCATCATGGTTATGCCATCATATTTCTCAATGCACATTGTACTTAACGCACTGCACATAAGCATGTGGGCAGGGATTATAAAACACATTTTACAATTCATGCAGTTTCAATGCTGAATGTTTTACTTTTCTAATTACTGTAATTTATATTGTCATTTCATTTGGTTCAAGGAAACCTCTAGCAAGCAAAATAGGTAGGTGGGATTTGCTGACCCTATGCTAAAAATCCAAGCTTGTCATGCTGATCCAGCAGCTTCAATACTTTTTGAGTACTGACCTGGGCCAAGTGTGCAACTAATGAGTTCTGGCCTCACTTTTGGGTCAGTGAAAACCGACAGCCAGGCAACTAGTATTTTGACATCTGGTGATCCTACATACTGTATTTCCTATGGCACGGATTTCCGTTGAATTGACAACACATATTTTATATTACTGAAGATGTGTTATTGTTCAGCTTGGAAAATCTTTAATTTGTAAGGAGGAGTTGGGACATTAAATGAGATGTGCGATACACAGATGAAAAATAATGCACGATAGTACATAGGTTTATTCACACATATAGAAAAACATGGTGTATTGCAAAGATGAAGAGCTGACATGCATTTACGGGAATTGACAACAAGAGATAAATTATATATACACTGAGCAAAATTATAAAACGCTTTTTGTGTTTGTCCCTATTTATCATGAGCTGACTTTTTCTATGTACACAAATCTAAATCTGTGTTAATGAGCACTTCTCCTTTGCCAAGCTCATCCATCCACCTCACAGGTGTGGCCTTTTATTGTGGCCAGCCTAAGGCACGCCTGTGCAAAAATCATGCTGTCCAATCAGGCCACTCTAAAATGTGCAGTATTGGGGGTACTGTATTGGGGGGTCCAAACACCAGTCAGTATCTGGTGTGACCATCATTTGCCTCACGCAGTGCAGCACATCTCCTTCTCATAGAGTTGATCAGGTTGTTGAATGTGGCCTGTGGAATATTAGTTCATTCCTCTTCAAAGACTGTGCAAAGTTGCTGGATATTGCAAGGAATTGGAACATGCTGTCGTACAGGCTAATCCAGAGCATCCCAAACATGCTCAATAGGTGACATATCTGGTGAGTATGCTGGCCATGCAAGAACTGGGATGTTTTCAGCTTCCAGGAATTGTGTACAGATCCTTGCAACATGGGGATGTGCATTATCATGCTGCAACATGAGGCGATGGTCATGAATAGACATGTGCAGACTGGAATATTTTGTTTCGTTTTTTCGTTTTCGTTTGGAAAATAAATGTATTTAGTTACTCCCGAAAATCGTTTTGATTTACTTCGTTTTTCGCTGGGGAATAGCTTTCGTCCAAAAATCCAATAATACTTGGTTTCTGTCAAATGGTCAAAAGAATATTCGACGGAACATCGAATATTTTTGGTTGCTGTCGAATGGTCAAAAAAATGTTGAATCTTTACGTTGAATCATACATTTCCGTTTGAATATTCCACCTACAAGAATTATAATGTTGAATGACTAGTAATAATGTCGAATCTATTCTCTATAATGTCGAATCTATTTTCTCATAAATCGAAATCTATTCTCTGTAATGTCGAATCTATTATTTCTATAGTGTCAAATCTTTTCTCTATAATGTCAAATCTTTTCTCTATGATGTTGAATCTTTTCTCTATGATGTCGAATCTTTTCCCTATAATGTCAAATCTCTCTATATCGAATATTTACCGCAACGAAAACGAAAATAAAGCATTTTTTATGTCGGATCTTTCGGTTTTAGTTTCTTGCACTTTCGTTATTGTTTGTTAAAACAATAACGAAAAAAAATTATTTTCAGACGAAAATGCATTCTAACGAAAACAAATGCACATGTCTAGTCGTGAATGAATGGCACAACAATGGGCCTCAGGATCACGTCATGGAATCTCTGTTCATGCAAAATGCCATCAATAAAATGCACCTGTGTTCGTTCTCCATAGCATATGCCTGCCCATACCATAACCCCACTGCCACCATGGGCCATTCTATCCACACTGTTGACATCAGCAAACGGCTCACCCACACAACGCCATACATGCTGTCTGTCATCTGCCCTGTACAGGGAAAACCGGGAATTCATCCATGAAGAGAACACCTCTCCAAAGTGCAAGGCACCATTGAATGTGAGCATTTGCCCACTCAAGTCAGTTAAGACGACAAATTGCAGTCAAGTCAAGACTCCAATAAGGACAACAAGCATGCAGATAAGCTTCCCTAAGACGGTTTCTCACAGTTCGTGCAAAAATTATTTGGTTATGCAAACCGATTGTTGCAGCAACTGTCCAGGTGGCTGGTCTCAGACGATCTTGTAGGTGGAGATGCTAGATATGGAGGTCCTGGGCTGGTGTAGTTACACGTGGTCTGCGGTTGTGAGGCCGGTTGGATGTACTACCAAGTTCTCTGAAATGCCTTTGGAGGCGGCTTATAGTAGAGAAATTAACATTAATTTCCAGGGCAACATCTGTGGCATTGTGCTGTGTGATAAAACTGCACATTTTAGAGGGGCCTGTTATTATGGCCAGCCTAAGACACACATGTGCAAAAATCACACTGTCTAATCAGCATCTTGATATGCTACACCCCGTGAGGTGGATGGGTTATCTTGGCAAAGGAGAAGTGCTCACTAACACAGATTTAGCCCTGGTTTACACTGGGTACGATTTGAGATGCAATTTCACATGTCAAATCGCATCTCAAATCGGCGGGATTTGCCGGCAATTGTTGGCAATGGCACTGTCCTAAACGGTGCGACGCTGCATCTGCGGCGCTGCACCGATTTCAAAAAGTAGTTCCTGTACTACTTTTTGCGATTTGGGGCCACGATTTACAGAAACCTGCACAGATGTCTCTGAAATCGCGGCCGAAATCGAGACTGCTGGGTGGGAATGAAGCCCTGCGAGTTTAGCTGAACTCGCACGGCTTCACTCCCGCAGCCCAGTGTGAACCTGGGCTTGGACAGATTTCTGAACAATACAGGTGAAACTCGAAAAATTTGAATGTCATGCAAAAGTTAATTTATTTCACTAAGGCAACTCGAAGGTGAAACTAATATATGAGATAGACTCAGTCATTACATGCAAAGCAAGATAGTTCAAGCCGTGATTGGTCATAATTGTGATGATTATGGCTTACAGCTCGTAAAAAAAAACAAATCCACAATCTCCGAAAATTTGAATATTACATGCAATTAGGGATGAGATCTACGTAATCTCGCCGTTCAGCTAATAGGGTGCGCGCCGTTGACACCGAAACACGTGCGCCCGGCGGGCGTGATCACCCACGATCGCTCATTACAGAGCCAGAATCGGGAGCTGTGTGTGTAAACACACAGCTCCCGGTCCTGTCAGTGGGAGAAATTACTTATTGTCTGTTCATACAATGTATGAACAGCGATCTGTCATTTCCCCATGTCAGTCCCACCCTCCCTTCAGTTAGAACACACATTAGGGAACATAATTAACCCTTTCCTCATCCCCAAATCATCACAGAGTAAAATCTTCACACTGTATCTTGCAGTGTGTGCCTCTCCATTCTTCCTCCATACTCTGGGTCCTTGGTTTCCAAATGAAATGCAAAATTTGCTCTCATCAGAAAAGATGACTTTGGACCACTGAGCCACAGACCAGGTGTGTTTTTTTTTTAGCCCATGTAAGTTGCATTAGTGAAATAAATTTACTTTTGCATGATATTCTAATTTTTCGAGTTTCACCTGTAGAGAAATAGACCTTTTGTGTATATAGAAAAAGTCCTAGATCTTTGGGGTAAACACAAAAGTGTTGCGTTTATAATTTTGCTCAGTGTATATATGATGTAGATGTGAACGCATGATCGAATGAAAGCTCTAAAAAGCTCTAAAAAGCTTAATGCATTTCATGGATGAGGTTCTACTTCTTCAGGAGAAAGTGCAGAATACATGTCTGCAAAAAATATCTAAAATTACTCAAAAAGTGTAATGAAAATAAGGGGGAAGAGGAAACGAAACACCCCAAGGATACTTAAAAGCACCAAAACTTATCATAGGATGCTGAAAACTGAAGGTTCAAGAGGCTGGACAAATTTCCCTGCTGGAAGCTGTACTGGGACATTTTCCCAGCCTCTTCAACCATCAGTTTTCAGCATCCTATGATAAATTTTGGAGCTGATATGTAAGTAACCTTGGGGTGTCGTTTCCTCTTCCCCTCTTATTTTCATTAAACTTTATATATTCAAAATAAATCACGGTGGCCCTTCATTCATATAGAAGATTTATTTTGTCTTATTATGTATAGTTTTGTGTATATGCATTATTATATATATTTTTTTTATATATATAGATTTTTTTATTTATATTATATTTTTATATTTTTTTATAGATTTTATTTAGTTGATGTATTATATACATTTTATAGATATATTTAATGAGAATAATTGATTCAGAATTTATTGGAGTATTTGCTCTATCTGTAATTGCTAATATTGATTCAGATACCATGAAAGTGTCCACTATATTATCTGGAAAGCAATATTCTCTGCATCCACTAGGGTCAGCAAACTAATAGCTGCATCACCTTTTATATGACATGCCAAATAGAGATGAATGGTCAGGGCGGATGTGAAATTAAACCAGCACACCTGTATATCAATTGGCAACAAGTGGGATGCTATATAAATATCGAGCACTCAGTTGTACAACCACACCCACAGATGAAGTCATTCCTTGACGAAACGCGTCTGGGTTGGTTGAGACAACTGTCAATCTAAGTGACGTCATCACGCTACTAGGCGTTGGCGCGTGAGAACACAGCGGGACCTAACCAACTGAGTCAGACGGCGATCGCTGTTTTGAACACCTCCGCCAAAGACCAGCTGCGGTGATGAACGATCACAATGTATGTGATATATGCCGAATGATTTTACTGAAATTGTAAGTGTATTTCTTACATTTTATGTGATTTTTACAATAAACCCTACGGAATTACGCTATGTGCCACCATCTGCTTTTTTTGTTTCCTCACATGTGAGTTGATATCCATAAGAGGAGAGAATTTGGATTTTTCTCTCAGGCTGTGTGTTACAATACAACGCTTTATATCCAGCGCTGTCTGGTAAGAGTTTCATTCAGCTATTGCACGTGGTGGTGGTGGTCAAAAAGAATCTTATGGTGTTTGAGAGATACATCTCCTCTTTCCTTTTCACGGATCATCTTGGGATTAACTTCTTTTTTCCATCATTTATTCATATGAACTTTGGACTTTTCATATCATAGCAAGTGACATTCCAATTAAGGAGCGCTGCTTCATATTGTTTTATATGTGGTTTTGTTAAACTTTATATATTGTTTGCAGACACGCATTCTGCACTTGCTCTTGAAGAAGTCTAACCACATTATAACAACCTTTTGCCCCTTTTTTTTTATAAATGATCACATTCCCTCTGTTCTCAATTGTATACAAGCTGGGGGAGGAGAAGCAGCAGCACACTGAGCTTGGAGGAGAGCAGGCTGGGTTCCAAACATAACTAGAGAACTGACCACGGTGTGCTCTCTGGCTTAGTGTGTTCAGTTTTTAATAGGAAAGCAGAGGGACTGTCAGGATCACCAGGGATTTCACATATAGGAAGCAAGACAAAAAGAGAAGGATACTTTCTCTCACAAGTACATAATACAGCAATCACTCATCAGGAATATGAAGTGTTGTGGTAACAAATGCTTTAATTTACTGCGTGAACTTGTGACTTGCAAAATGCAGAATATAGGCACTGAGTGTGCATATGAATTATTCATGTGTATTTAGTACACATCAGATGACAATAGGATGTAAAGAGATCTTCTGACAATAACAGCATTGTTACTTGAAAACACATGCACACGCTAATCTTACCTATTCTTACCTGATGGAAATTGTTTTTTAAAATTGCAAGTTTTTTACACCCATCACAATTAATGTATATATATAGGAATAAGGTCCAACTGCTAAATTTATTTCACAAAAAAAAGCTTTAACTGCTGTTCTACTAAAAAAGGTTATTTCTATATCTGTGTATATATAAATGATGGGGTTGTGGCATATTAGGTGCAAAAATAATCGAATCAGACAATACTGGGGCTGCATAGTGGAGCTATGAGAAACAAGGGCACAGTATAGTAAGAGTGAGCTCCTAATCTAATTTATTGCTCCCCAGTGATCCAAAGAGAAATCAATAAGGTAAAAGCAATGCCTAGATACTAATTCAATAAATCAAGTGTGCCTTTACGAAGCGTTTAAGTGCCCAGCAAATCATATAATGTATGTGCATAATATGAATAGATTTCAGTTAGAAATATGCAGCTGCACTGCATACCAGCACAGATTTCTAGTGTTTAAGGAGAATTTTTTTATTTTTTTTGCAGACTCTGTGACCTTGGTAATACATCTTCTACTCAATGCATCAAAGCATTTAGTTCTACTATAGTTGTCATTCAATATGACATGCTCATTAGAGCCTTATTTATTATCAATTAGCAAGACAAATTTGTATGCAATGTTGTGTGATAATTACAAGCAGTACTGTAGCTTCATTCAATTTAAAATTGTATTTGAAGCAAAAACACTTAGGGCCAGATTCAGGTAGAATTAGATTCCCGCAGAGTATCAGAGATACTCTACGCCGCCGTACTTTACCTGGCTCTACGAGGAATTCAGAGAGATTTTGGCCCGTAAGGTACGGCGGCGTAGTGTATTTCTCCCGGCGGAATCAAACTACGCGATTAGGGGGCGTGAGGCATTTAAATTAGGCGCGTTCCTGCAGCGATTGAACTGCGCATGCTCCGTTCAGAAATTTCCCGCCGTGCATTGCGCGAAATCACGTCGTTGCGTCATTTTTTTTTTGAGTAGCGTCGTTTATGGACATTCCTATTCCCGGACGACTTACGCAAAAAAAAAAAAAAAAATTGAAAGTCGACGCGGGAACGACGGCCATACTTAACATGGGCTGCGTAACGTTAGACCAGCTAATAGCTGGTTTAACTTTACGTAGCAAAAAAATGACGTACGCGATTGCGAACGACGCTCGTAACTTCGTGGATCGCCGGAAAAAGCTCATTTGCATACCCCGACGCTGAAAACGATGCAAACTCCACCCAGCGGCCGCAAAAAGATTGCAGCGTAGATCCGAAGGTGTACGAAGACGTAAGCCTGTCAGATCGAAGCCCAACGCCGCCGTATCATGGTTTGAGGATTCAAACTAGTGATACGGCGCGCGTAATTTGAAAGTACTCCTGTCTAACACCAGTTAGACAGGCGTAATTGCTCTGTGAATCTGGCCCCTTTTCTTTAATTTTGGATAGAGTTGTAATGGTTGAAACCAATATATATATATTTTTTAAGTTTGTGTCCCATTAAGGTGTTGCTCCTCTATTTGCTGTCCTGTAAACACAACAGCTAGTGTAAAGCCCTGTACACACGATCGGTTTGTCTGATGAAAATGTACCGTTTTCATCGGACAAACCGATCGTGTGTAGGCCCCATCGGTTTGTTTTCCATCGGTGAAAATAAATAGAACATGTTTTAAAATTTCCCCTATGGATAAAAAAACGATAGAAAAAAACGATCGTCTGTGGGGAAATCCATTGGTCAAAAATCCACGCATGCTCAGAATCAAGTCGACGCATGCTCAGAAGCATTGAACTTCATTTTTCTCGGCTCGTCGTTGTGTTTTACGTCACAGCGTTTGGACACAGTCAAATTTTTGACCGATGGTGTGTTGGCAAGACTGATGAAAGTCAGCTTCATTGGATATCCGAAAAAAAAAAAATTCCATCGGATTAGATTCCATCAGATATCCGATCGTGTGTACAGGGCTTAAGTTGTCACCAGAACTATTGTCTCCATTGTAAGATTCCATTCTCTCCCTGTTCTGATGACAAAACATAATTTTAAATGCCATCTACTTTCAGTCCTCGTGAAATCGATCACTCTTAAAACTCTATCCACAGTAAATAAAAAAAAATACTAAAGGCTTCAGATACATTTAAAGCAAACCTGTCATCTTTAGTAACAATCGCAAACTAAAAGTCCTAAAGAAAACTATCTTCTATTTACCTGGAGGATCCTGAGGGCATTCGGTCAATAGGGTCCAGCACTTGACTGGCCTGCACAGAGTCCTGACCTCAACCCAACAGAACACCTTTGGGATGAATTAAAGTAGAGACTGCGAGCCAGAACTTCTCATCCATATCAGTGTCTGACCTTGCAAATACGCTTCTGGAAGAATGGTCAAACATTCCCATTGACACACTCCTAAACCTTGTGGGCAGTCTTCCCAGAAGAGTTGAAGCTGATATAGCTGCAAAGGGTGGGCTAACTCATTATTGAACCCTACTGACTAAGACTGGGATGCCGATAATGTTCATGTGCATATAAAGGCAGGTGTCACAATACTTTTGGTAAGAGAGTGTGTGTGTGTGTGTGTATATATATATAAACTTTAAGCAATCTTGTTCTACAACCTACATACTGTACATTTCTAATAGTACACGTGTAGTAGGAGCTGCTGGTTTAAATTTGGGCCTTGCACGTTACCTTGCTCTTTGTTGTCTAGGGGATGAGATGAGAGTCTAAGAAACTTCAATGTCCACACCATTTGTAAATCCCTTTTTCTGTCAGGTTTATTTCACACAAACTTGTATAGGTAAAGGGATGGAGGGTCATGAGAAGGTTCAGGCACATGATGCAGATCACTGGGGAACTTCTGAGGCCGTGTACACACGACCGAGCTTCTCGGCAGAATCCAGCGAGAAGCTCGCTGGGATCCATATTCTGCCTAGAAGCTTGATCGTGTGTACGTTTTCGCCGAGCAAACTGTCGAGCGAGGCGTCAAGCCAAAATAGAGAGCAGGTTCTCTATTTCCTCGACGGGCCATCGGGACTAATGGCTCGACGCCTTTTTCGACAGCCTGGTCGACGAACTCGACGGCTGCCCGAGAACCTCGTCGGGCGGAACGATGAGTTTAGCACGACGAAGTTCTCGTACGTGTATACGGGACCTCAGTTTCAAAAGTCACACTCACCACTTTCCTCAGAGTGGGTATTACTCACCCAGATAGGCCCCTCTCACTGGCCTAGCAGCTGGGATGATGCACGGACAAAAAGAATACAGTCTCTGCCACAGACCTTTCTTTGAAGGTAGAAATAAACATTTCCAGAATCCTCTGCCACTGCATTTAGTACCCTGATTTCCAGCCGTACTGTTTAGAGCCTTTACGTCGACCCGGCAACACTGTAAGGCATCATAGAATACGATGCATCCTCCAACAAAGTAACCAGGTCCTCCCCTGGTTTCCTTCATTGCGTGGCTTGCTTCCGCAGTACAGACAGCACAGGATCACCTTCAAAGTGCAGGCCCCAGCCAAGACAACTGGGCCTACCTGGCGGGAGTTTAGCCTCGGGCCAACGTGGTCCCGGGGCTGTAAATGGACCATCACATACCTCAAGCCAGGAGGGCCACGAGGCAAAGAGCCCAGAGAAAATGGTATCCGCCCCTTAAGTATCCTTCCCCAGCATGCCCAGCGTGGAGACCACTCCCACTGCACTGTTCCCAGGATAAAACACCCAATACACCCTGGCCTGCCTGTGTTCCAACATTGGCTTGTGGTGGTAATGCCTAAGTAAAAACCCTCTAAGCACAGCCATAGCCCTAATCATCAGAATCTGAGCTAACTACCAGCTCAGACACCCACTAAATTTAAACATAGCACCTGGTCATCAGGAGCAGGGCACTACACATGTGATGGGGTTTATTTACTAAAACTGGAGAGTGCAAAATCAGGCTAATTTCTACAAAGAAACCAATCGGCTACCAGGTTTTATTATCAAAGCTTAAAGAAGAGTTCCAGCCACCTGTGAAACAAATAAAAGTCAGCAGCTACAAAAAAACGTAGCTGCTGACTTTTATAAAACAACCACTTACCTGTCCCACGATCAAGCAATGTGCTCACCCCAGTCGGTCTCACACGCTGTCTTTGTTCCTTGGCGCCAGCATCTTCACTATAGGCACCCGGCCGTGACAGCTTGTGTGTGCCCATGCTTCAGTCACGCTGCACATTATGAGTGGTAGATGCAGTCTTCTGGGACCTGTCAGTGTCCCAGAAGACTGCAGGGGAGGGGAAGGAGAACTTCCATTTTGGCACTCATAAATATTGGCACTGTCAAAATTGGGTACCCCGCTCTTCAAAAGTGACAATTGTTCAAGAGGAGCAGGAGACTCCTTAAAGTGACTCCTTAAAATGGAACTTCTCCATTTGGGTGGAGCTAAGATTTAACTGAACGATGTTAGAAGCTGATTGGCTACCACAGCTGCACTGGAGTGCTCCAGTTTTAGTACATCTTCCCCAATGTGACAAAATAGACCATGTTTCTCATACTACAATTAGCATAGTTCTTAATTTTAAAATTTTTTCATTTGCTGATATTTTGATAGGAACAGCTATGAAATATATTATGCCCACATCTGTAGGAAAGTGTGGTAAACGGCATGTCAAATTTTGGGTATAGGTCCTGAATATTATTAACGAATAATATTGAACCTAGGGTGGCTAGTCTTTTACTTACATAGCACCCTCCCTTCAACAAAACTTTTTGATAGACAATCTTTTCAATTGTGTAATTAAAAGAGAAAAAAAAAGAGCAAATAAGAGAAATTCTGGGTTTATAAGCAATTTAAAGTATCTTCATTACCTGTTTATTGCGGTCATGAATCCTTAGGGGTGTTGTGGTCCCAATGTTTCCCTTAATAAAAAATAGGCACTAATACAATTATTATTATTAGGCAGCCCCTTCCATTCAGCAGATCGAAGACTGCTGATACACCACTGTACATCTTTTAGGCTACACAACAGGTCGTGCTTTTTTTCAAGTTGAATTTAAAAAGTTTCAATCCAAGTACTGCCTAGGCACAATTAACATTTTTAAATGACCCTATAAAATAGATCTACAATTTACTTTACGTCCTTCTATATGTAGAATATATTCTATAGTCTTAACACAAGTGGCATTTCACTTTAGTTAAAGCAATGGCAATGGACAGTTGTAAACCTTTAAGCCAACTCCAGAACTCTCTTATCCATGATGAATGTTACTGAACTGAATTTAAAGCAAAAGGTCCTATATATATAAATGGACACTTAATGTGATCACTGTAATCAGCTCACTGTAAGCCGTGTCTTCCTGAAGATGTAAAACCGGTTTACCAATTTGATGTCAATTAACCTGAAATCCATTTAAGGGCATCTGTTTCCATCTGGATACCTGTAGGTACTATAAAAAAAGCACAGACACAATTAGCCAGAGTCTGACCTTATTACACAAATGGAAACTAGCCATTTATTTCCTTGAAGGAGAGAGCTATAGTTGCAAATTATGTCAGATTATGTGTTTTAGGCTGTGTGTATTTTTTAACTAAAAGGGACAGAAACAGTAATTGTGTTTAATGTTATTTTTTGTACCAGGAGCAACATTTTCAAGGAACAAGATTTTTTTTTCTCTCTAATTAATGCATCCAAAACATAAGGCAGAATAATTTGTTATAATTTGAGACTGGGCGTTGAATACATGTGAAGTCGGATGTGACGAAACGCGTCAGTGATTGGCTACGACGGCGTATCCAGGAAATACTAGGAGTGCGTTCCACCGCTGTATAATCGCCACCAGGATAGGAGTCTTCAGCAGCGTGCATTGCGGCACAAGCGCGACCCCCTGTGTGCGGAGGAGAGCGGTGAATTACACTCTTTATGCTCATTTATCAGTGTTTTAATGTACGTAGATAGGAGGCGGGGTGTTGTTACACGGGAGTTTTTTAAATTAAAGCAATATTACACTATTTTGGTGCTTTTGTTTTTTCTATGATCCATGCATTGGAGCTTTACATATTAACCCTTTCTGCTTCTGGAATGATGTTGGAGGTCTGATCAGGACGATTTATTCTTAAGGCCTGTTTCTTTGTGTTTTTGGTGAGTTTGAACCCATGCGGGGAAGTGTGTCTCACGTTTTGGTGGAGATTGGAAATCGGTGGAGGGTGTACTACCATTCTATGAAGCATTCCACACGTCACTTTGAACTTTGCCTAATTTCACTGATCTATGGACTTACTTTCAACATCTTTTTATCTTCATTGGACTATTTATGCTATGTGCTGTTTTATAATTTATAACCAATTTTTGGCTATTTTATTGATACTTTGTTTTATACGTTGAATACATTCAGTTGACTTTCTGTTAGGGATTTCTACTTGTTAACAATGTTTAGCATAGCAATGAATCACAAGGCTGATATTCAGTACATAAATCATACAGATCTTGTCAGGTTCAGTTGTTTGACCAGATATTATAATGATAAAGATCTAGGCAAATTTAACTAAACAAATTAGGTAACTGCTAAGAAAAGAACAATTGAGAAAATACATCTACACTATGCTATACAATGCTTTGAGTCCACGGCCGGAATTAGCCTGTCTGGTTTGCGGGTGCAGTAAAATAAAGTCAGAGGGGCAGAGGATATGAGGTTGGCAGGGTAGTATATACGAGTCAGTAGGGCAATATACAGTCAGTTAGCAGGGTAGAGGATAGGGTCAGCAGTTTTAGGCCAGTGCACAGAGGACATTAGCTTGTTGGGCAGTGTACAGTGGGTTATCAAAGCAGTGTACAGGGGTTAGCATGGCAGAGGACAGGGGTCAACAGGATTAAGACTAGTGGTCATAAGTGCAGAAGACTGGGTTCAGTAGGGCAGGGTACAGGGGTGAGCAGGGGGGAAGACAGTGGTCAGCAGAGTTAAGGACAGGGTCACTTCTGGCAGGCCACTCAAGAGACCTCCTTCCCACACAGCACATTGCTGTGATCGGTATCCCTCCTACTAACCTGCTACTGCAGATGCCAATCTGAGTAGGGAATTTCACAGTTTGAGGCTGTCTGTAAGGGAATCTGATATCAGCTTTGTGTTATGTGGGAAGGAGGAGATCTGTTGAGTGCCTTGTGTGCAGTATGGGCAGTGCTAGGACAAGGTTATCTAGCATCCAAGGTTAAGGTGAAAAATTGCAAACCCCCCCCCCCCCCTTGATGTCTAAGCAACATGTCTCAGCATATGAATCCCCCCTCATAAAAACAACACTAGTCAACACGATCACCCATGAGCATAAATTCCCTCTGCAAGCCAAAATTCTTCCCAAAAATGCAAAAATTCCTTATGGTCCAAATCCCACTCCCACCACATATCTTTGCCCCCCCAACCCCACCTTCCAGCTCAAATCTCCTCCTTCAAATTCTCACAAATATCCTCTGCCCAAAAAATCACCCCTTCTATCACACATTCTCTTACCTTCCAAATCCCCCCTCCTATCATCAATTTCTCCCCCAAATAACCCCTCCTAATACAAATTCTCCAACTCTGCCATCCGAGTACAAATTCTCTTTCCAAAATCCCCCCTTCTAGTACAAATCCTCTCCCCCGAGTCCTTGCTCTTAGCATAAATCCCCCCACCTCAAATCCACCCTTACTTACTTACCTTGTCCCTGGATCCTGCGATGCCTCCCCGCTGTGTGATCGAGCTGTGTCCTCCTCGCTCGATTCACAGTGCCTGTGTGCCGCCGAGCTCCGTTCCCTGCGACGTTACAGGGGGCAGAGATCGGCGCCAAATTCAAAAAAGTACATACACACAGTACTGTATGAAAAAAATACACCCCCCCCCCTTTGTCCCTAATGGTCTGCACAGTGTTCTAAGTGTTCACACTTTTATATAATAAAAACTGGGGGGACCCAAAAAGAGGAGGATCCAGACTACCCTGTGAAAAACCACTGCAATAGAGCAGGAAAGCATAACATGTTTGTTATTTAAAACACAAGACTTTACAATCACTTTTAGCCTGGGTTCACACTATAGCGATGCTGGAATCAGCATGAGTCCACCCCCGGTTGCCACATTGCATCTCTCCCGCAGGCATCACTGCGGATGTCAATACAATGATAATGACACCCCCAGATCAGTTCAGATTGCAGTGTGAATTGTGGATTCAGACAGGAATTCAGATAGGAATCGGATCGCATGGGTGAGAACACCCATGCGATTCGATTCCAGTGTGGGAAAAAAGTCCCTGCACTTTTTTGTGCACATCCAATGCAAGTTCAGCCATACAAACTGTATGGCTGATCTTACATTGCACAGACACCGCAGTGTGGGTGTGATTCGCATGCAATGTCTGTTCACTACAGTGTGAACCAGGGCTAAAATCACTTTAACTTAAGAAGAGAAAATTCAACTCTCCTACTCTGCCAGACAGGGCTGTGTTGTGTAGCAGAGCTGTGTTTTTCTCAAAACTAGATGGACAAAAATACAAACATTTGGCAGGTAAAATAACTACTTTATTTGTATTTAATCTGTATATTCAGCTGATTACTTGTTCCACCCAAAAATTGAACTTCCGCTTTTCAGAACCCTCCCCCCCCCCTCCGGTGTCACATTCGGCACCTTTAAGGAGGGAGAGGGGTGCAGATATCTATGTATAATACAGGTATTTGTACCCACTTCCGGGGAGATACTCCCACGGGAGTCACTCCACTTCCCCCTCCCCCGATGCCTTCTGGGAAACACACTGGTCCCAGGAGACAGCGGGGACCACTGGGAACGCACCGCGCTACTCGCGCATGCGCTGTTGGGAAACAGGCAGTGAAGCACGAGGATGGTGGTGGGGGCAGCAGAGAGATGGGCGATTGCTCTTCTTCTGCTGCCGACATCGCGGGCGTGCTGGACAGGTAAGTGTCCATTTATTAATAGTCAGCCGCAGTATTTGTAGCTGCTGGCTTTTAATATATATATTTTTTTTTTGCGGGACCTCCGCTTTAAGGAAGGTGTTTTAGATTCAACAATATTTTCACATTATTCTCTATGCGTGTAGCTAATGCAAGTGTTACATAATATAGTATTGTGTCAGTGAAGTGAAACTACACAGATGTACTTTACAGTTTCCCATAATGAACAAATCAAAGCCAACATTTTCAGATAATAGCCACCAAGTCCTTAGTTACGGAAACTGTTGCCTTGCAGTGTTGTATGAACAGTTGCCGGTTTACTGACCCCTTAAGTATATTAGTCAGGGATTTGATGTCTGCTTATTTATACAGTGACAAATTGCTTTACCTGCCAGACATATTCGGGGACTTGCATTAAATTAGTAGCTCACTGTTTTTCTCCTCTTTCCACATTAGGCTAATAGAAAATAGCGTGACTGCCGAAGGTCATTTATTCAGGTTCCAGTGAATTTCATTTAGTCTCCTTCTTTGCTGCTATGGGGCGAGAAACTGTATCTGCCACTCATTGTATTTCCCTAGAAGGGATCACATCCATTAGTGATCAGAATATGGCTCTTCTCTAATCGTATTACAGCAGTAGACAGTACGAGGAATGCACCAGTTGATAAAGAAAATTCAGTCCAGTAAATTGTCTTTCTTCTGGGAAGACATAAATCACTCAGCCCTAGCATTATTTCACAGTCCAACTGGTGTATGTTCCATGTACATCAGAAAGTTGATATTAGCCCGGCGAAGAATAACAAGGGTATATAATTTTCTGTCTGGAGAAGCGTGTTGTGGTATGATATATGGTAACAATTCAGCCAGCAGTATGAAGGTAGAAATCTCTCTTTAGCTGCAGCTTCAAATCTGCCAAACCTAGAGGAGAACCAGGCTTGTGGTTAAGGTTATACAGTATATTAATAGTATTTGTTTCATGGTCTAGCATTGCATTTGTTCTTGCGTACAAGTGCCTTAAAGTGGAAGTCCACCTTTTCACACAAGATAAGATGCTTTCTTTGTGAATGAAAGTTTTATTAAGCACTTTCCGACCGCTGCACGCCTATTTACGTCGACAGAATAGCACAGGCAAGCAGATTGGCATACAGGTACGTCCCTTTAAATCTGCTGCCCAACAGGTGGGTGAGCGCCCGCCCCGTGCCTCGCGAGTGTGGCCGCGGGTCCCGGGAACTGAATGTCCCGCGATTGTAAACAAGGTATTCCCCTATTCTGCCTAGCGACACTGTCACTGATGACCGTTCCCCATGATCGGGAACCGTCATCATTGACGTGTCACATGTAGCCACGCCCCTGAACAGTAAGAATCACTTCCTAGGGAACACTTAACCCCTGCAGTGTCACCTAGTGGTTAACCTCTTCACTGCCAGTGTACTTTTTACAGTAACAGTGCATTTTTATAGCACTGATACCTATAAAAATGACAATGGTCCCAAAATGGTGTCAAAAGTGTCCGATGTGTCCGCCGTAATGTCTCATTACGATAAAAAATTGCTGATCGCCGCCATAACTAGTTAAATTTTTTTAATAAAAATGCCATAAAACAGTCCCCTATTTTGTAGAAGCTATAACTTTTGCGCAAACCAATCGATAAACGCTTATTGTGATTTTTTTTTTACCAAAAATGTGTAGAAGAATACGTTTCGGCCTAAACTGTGGGAAAAAAAAAACATGTTTTTTTTTATAATTTTTTTCAAAATTGTCGCTCTTTTGTTTTGCTTGCACATGATTAGATGATAGTAGTCAGCAAAGCTTCAACTCATTCTGTAAGTTCTGGGGAAAATTCACATGCAAAGTGCAACTGTTGCTTCACAGGTAAAGTTAAATTGTTCACAGCTGAAATTAGTAAATATGAACTTTCTTGCCTGCGTAAGCACTATTTTTTTTTTCATTTTGACAGCATTGTGAGGATCTGATCTCAATTTTCTCTACTGCAATTGCATCAATACAGCATGGTCAAGTTCATCCCCATCCCACCCCTCAGCCTGCAATTGGATTGTGTGATAACTAACAACACACTTATGAGGTTCTCTTGTGGTTAGATGGAGCTTCTCTTGTTTGCACAAAAAAAAAATCTTTAACCACTTAAGCCCCGGACCAATATGCTGCTAAATGCTCAGAAGCGTTTTTACAATTCGGCACTGCGTCGCTTTAACAGACAATTGTGCGGTCGTGCGACGTGTCTTCCAAACAAAATGTGCGTCCTTTTCTTCCCACAAATAGAGCTTTCTTTTGATGGTATTTGACTGCCTCTGCAATTTTTATTTTTTGTGCTATAAACAAAAATAGAGCGACATTTTTGAAAAAAAAAAACAATATTTTTTACTTTTTGTTATAAGAAAAATTGAATAAACAAAATTTTAGTCAAACATATAGGCCAAAATTTATTCAGCCACATGTCTTTAGGAAAAAAAATCGCAATAAAAAAATTAGCTACCTAGCAGCAACAGCGACACTAATACAGTGATCAGAAAAATGATCGCTTAGTGACGCTGGCAATAGGGGGTGAAAGGGTTAACTAGTGCGGTGATCAAGGGGTTAAAACTTTATTAGGGGGGTACGGGGCTACCCTGAACCTAACACTAACTGCCTGTCACACTAACTGTCACACTGACACTAAATGCAGTGATCAGTACATATATGATCACTGCATTTAGTGACAGTGTGACAGGGGGTGGGGGGTGATCGCAAGGGGTTAATGTGCCTATGTGTAGTGTGTGTCAGTGTAGTGTTGGTGCAGACTTACTGTGACTCTTCTCTCATCTGGGCGGTCTGCCTATGTTTACATTTTACAGGCAGAGAAAGTGACACGGCGGCGGCGCACAGGATTGGCTGGGAGCGATCACGAGGGGGCGGACAGAAACGAACCGCCGCCCCCTCGAGTCGGATCGTTCCCGGAGGTAAGCCAACCGCCGCACGCAGCAGAGGGGGTCCCGATCGGACCCCCGACACGCTAGAAGGCAGGGACGTATATATACGCCCATCTGCCTGTACGTGCCATTCTGTGGACGTAAATAGGCATACGGCGGTCGTTAAGTCGTTAAAGGGGTTGTAAAGGTTTGTTTTTTATTTTCTAAATAGGTTCCTTTAAGCTAGTACATTGTTGGTTCACTTACCTTTTCCTTCGATTTCCCTTCTAAATGTTTTTTTTCTGTTTTAGTCTCGTAAACACCGAATCTGAAAAACAGGCTTGGGGCTTAAGTGGTTAAAGGTGCAGGAGCACACCAAACACCCAGCATATAGCACAATGGCTGCAAAGGTGTTGGTGCACTGCTGGACCAATATAAACACCACAGGTGAAGCATAAACGTGTCCACCGCCCCATTTATAGCTGGCCATAGCAGTAAGTAGCATTGGAAGGCTAAAGCAGATAACAACAAAACCTGGGAACCAATTAACAAATCTAACAGTATGCGTTAAAAACAGGGGTTTTGTCCGTACGCATTTGCAAACACATGCGGGAGCCACAGAGCCGCGCCAAGTCACCCTGGAGTCTGTAGTCCTAACACTAAACAATGAGCGTCCCCACAATGGAGGCACATGCATTCTAATGGCTAGACAAGGGCAGGTGGAATGAAGGGGAGCCACCCCTCCTTAAAGGTGCAGGAGCACGCCAAACACCCAGCATGTAGCACAATGGCTGCAAAGGTGTTGGTGTGCTGCTGGACCAATACAAGCACCACAGGTGAAACATAAACGTGTCCACCACCCCATCTGTAGCTGGCCTCACCATGGTCGAACAAAATTGTTGAGTGCATGTGTTCAGCATCATATCCAAAGGTTGTCTTTGGGAAATATTCTATCCAAGGGGGAAATTTCTCGCGCTTAAAGGTGAATAAATGTTAATTGAAAAAAGTGACATAAATGAATAAGTGGTATCCAGCAGCAACACTAAACATGTAATATACACGAAATACAAAAATAAAAGAAAAAAGGTTGCGCTCAGAAACACAATTTGATATTGTGAAGGAAATAAATAAACATATCAATATAAATAGATAATGGAAAATGGATACATCTAAATTATAAGTAAAGTCCGTGAGGGTTAATTTTTGATGTGATCAAAAACAAATAAAATAACTTGCATTCAAACAATTTTTTTTAGATGGTTGGATAAATATAAATCTGAAGGATTGTCCAATGCTCAGCAAAGGGCAGTGACAACTGTAGATTGAAGAGATCCTGGATGGGATTCGTTACCGATCTCACAGTAATTCTGCAGACACATCAAAGGTTAAGTAAAGATGTACTCTTACCGGATCCTAGGGTAACTTAGGCATGTCAATCCACTGGCATCTGGAAAGGGAGATAACATTGACCACTTCCGGTTCTTCCACCTCGGATTGAACAGATCTCCACTGGAGTAAAATAGTATTCCACACTAATGCAGACTCCAAGTCTCATTCATAGAACCAAGGGAGAAAAACAATAAATACATTTATATACAAATACAAAATGTATTTATATTCATTCTTATTTCTTTTAACGTTTAATGACATGTAATTTGTGACAGACATTGATTTTCGTTGAGTTTACATTATGAGGATGGTCGAAGGTCTGGGAGCTAGTGAGGATGCCCTTTCAAGCTGGATCAGACCTTGTTGACACAGGATGTGCCTATCTGTGCCACTCTGGTCTCGCTGGTAAGGCACTTCCGAGTTCCCGGCCACTCCCACTTCCACGTCTTCTGGCTTTGCGGCCTCGTTTCATTGGAGGTTGTGATTTGAAAGAGAGGCTTGGCTGCGTCTCTTCACATATATTAAGGTGAACGTTCAGTGCGTCGCCCGTGCCCTTTGACAACGTCATTTTGTGACGAAACCGGTCAGGGCGGAGCCACGCACTAACGTCACCGCGTTACACATGACCCCGGAAGCGCGGGCGCACGTAATCGTTTTGTTGCTGCTTTTGTTTTTATGTCATTTTTAGCCGGCAATTTTAAATGTTGATGTGTAACTTGCTGCACATATTTTATTAAACCTCCTGGAAGTATTTCACCATTGCGAGCCCTTGTTTTTCTCCCTTGGTTCTATGAATGAGACTTGGAGTCTGCATTAGTGTGGAATACTATTTTACTCAGTGGAGATCTTTTCAATCCGAGGTGGAAGAACCGGAAGTGGTCAATGTTATCTCCCTTTCCAGATGCCAGTGGATTGACATGCCTAAGTTACCCTAGGATCCGGTAAGAGTACATCTTTACTTAACCTTTGATGTGTCTGCAGAATTACTGTGAGATCGGTAACGAATCCCGTCCAGGATCTCTTCAATCTACAGTTGTCACTGCCCTTTGCTGAGCATTGGACAATCCTTCAGTTTTATATTTATCCAACCATCTAAAAAAAAAATGTTTTGATACCAGCTCCAATGGACTAATAGAGATTAAGTTTGAATGCAAGTTATTTTATTTGTTTTTGATCACATCAAAAATTAACCCTCACAGACTTTGCTTATAATTTAGATGTATCCATTTTCCATTATCTATTTATATTGATATGTTTATTTATTTCCTTCACAATATCAAATTGTGTTTCTGAGCGCAACCTTTTTTCTTTTACTTTTGTCTTTGGGAAATAGACATACGAGTGCTGCCAACATTGCTGCAGAGTTTGAAGGGCTGGGGGGTCAGCCAGTCAGTGCTCAGACCATACGCCGCCTTTGTTTATGAGGGGGCTGGGCAGCTGTGTTTGCCACAAATAAATCTGTCTGTACTGTGCAGAAAGATCTTCATTATCAATTGTAACTAGATTTGAACACTAATACCATAACTGATTGGTGCTGCAGACCAATGGGCAGGAATGTGAGCTGAAGCCTATCTTTCATTTCATTCACACAAGAGATTAATACAGTATGCTGCGGTACTTGCGTGTTTTATAATATTTAAACCCGCTTTGTCCTGGCAAAGGGTTAAAGGAAGAATGAGGGCAGACCTGGGGCAGGCTCACTCTAAAATTGTGCAAAAAAACTTGCAGTAGGCCACAACATCTCCTCCTGAGAAACAGCTAAAAGATAAGGAAAGTCTGTTTTTTTTATGTATGCTGTATAAATGGGAACACATAAAAAACTTTTAGTAGTGTTTTTTTTTCCAAATTTAACTGTAAAAGTAGAAATACACTTTAAAACGTTGATGGTCAATTATGTTATAAAATATATTTAACACCTGTAAATTGTAGTGCATTTCATTTAACATCATTTGCATTCTCTCACACTGGCATGTTCATGTAGTGCACCAGGAGAATGTCTGTGGCCACTATGTGCAGAAACTTCTGTGAATCTTAAGGGGGTTGTAAAGGTTAGTTTTTTTATTTTCTAAATAGGTTCCTTTAAGCTAGTGCATTGTCGGTTCACTAACCTTTTCTTTCGATTTCCCTTCTAAATGTTTTTTTTTTTCTTTGTCTGAATTTTTCACTTCCTGTTTCTTTTCAGTAAGCTTGCCCCCATCATCCGAGCTGTTCTGGCTGGGGTTATTCATACATCTTACTGAGGAGGAACAGGAAGTGAGAGATTCAGACAAAGAAAAAAACATTTAAGAAGGGAAATTGAAGGAAAAGATAAGTAAACCAACAATGCACTAGATTTAAGGAACCTATTTAAAAAATAAAAAACAAACCTTTACAACCCCTTCAAGAGTGAAGCAAATTGCATGTCCCCATGTCTCCTTCACATCAGAAATATATTCCTTTGCATGTAATTGTTGATAATGGTCAGTGTGCTCTCCTGAACCACTCCTTCATCATGGTAATCAATATGACCACTGTGAAGCAAATAAAAGGCAACAGGTTAATGCATTTGTTACCCCAACACTTCATATTCCTGATATGTGCCTGCTGTACCCAGTGTTGTAACTAACAGCGTTTAAATAAACACTGTTAGGTAACGATACCCCTTTTGAGGGTAACGAGTAATCTACCAGATTACTCTTACCCCTAACCGCAACGCCGCTCCCATTAGTTGGGCGCCGTTACCCCAATTACACATGTAGCTGTTTACCTGTCACCGTCGGCGGCCATCCTCCATTATTAAAAAAGCGTGCCTCCCCTCTGACTGTTCCTGACCGTCCGTGATAGGCGGAACACTAATTTTCCCAGCAGAGCCTCTGTCTAGTGTTCAGCCTATCACGGATGCCTTCTCATTCTCAGCCTCGGCCTCGGGGCGAGAGGACATCCGTGATAGGTGGAACACTGAACAGATGGTCTGCTGGGAAAATTACTGTTCCGCCTATCACGGACGGTCTGGAACAGTCAGAGGGGGAGGCGCGCTTTTTTAATAATGGAGGATGGCCACCGACGGTGACGGGACAGTCAGAGGGGGAGGCCCGCTTTTTTAATAATGGAGGGTGGCCGCCGACGGTCCGGAATAGTCAGAGGGGGAGGCGCGGCTTTTAAATAATGGAGGATGGCCGCAGGAGAAGGTAGGGAGATCGTCGTTGAGGCATTACTCGCTGTGCCATCATACATGCCTCACTGTACCTGTAACATGCCTCACTGTACCTGTAACATGCCTCACTGTACCTGTATCATGCCCCTAATGACTCACTGTACCTGTAACATACCTCACTGTACCTGTAACATGCCCCTCATGCCTCACTGTACCTGTAACATGCCTCACTGTACCTGTAACGTGCCCCTCATGCCTCACTGTACCTGTAACATGCCTCACTGTACCTGTAACATGCCCCTCATGCCTCACTGTACCTGTAACATGCCTCACTGTACCTGTAACATGCCTCACTGTACCTGTAACATGCCCCTAATGACTCACTGTACCTGTAACATGCCCCTCATGCCTCACTGTACCTGTAACATGCCTCACTGTACCTGTAACGTGCCCCTCATGCCTCACTGTACCTGTAACATGCCTCACTGTACCTGTAACATGCCCCTCATGCCTCACTGTACCTGTAACATGCCTCACTGTACCTGTAACATGCCTCACTGTTCCTGTAACATGCCCCTCATGCCTCACTGTGCCTGTAACATGCCTCAATGTGCCTGTAACATGCCTCACTGTGCCTGTAACATGCCTCACTGTGCCTGTAACATGCCTCACATGCCTCACTGTGACTGTAACATGCCTCATGCCTCAAAAAAAGTCAGTTACTTTGCTGAGTAATTAATTACTTTGACAATATAGTAACTGAGTCACTAACTCAATTACTTTTTCGGTGAACTGATTTGTAACTGTAATTAATTACTTTTTTAAAGTAAGATGAGCAACACTGGCTGTACCATGTACTTGTTTGAGAAAGTCTCCTGTTCCCTATTTTGCTTTATTTGTGTGAAATCGCTGGTGTTCCTGCCAGTCCCCTTGCATTCCTGTTAAAACTTTACCACACTAAGCAGGAGAGCACACTGAGGTCAGTTCTCTTGCTATGCTGGGAACTCAGTGTACTCTCCTCCAATGATCAGACTTGTCCCCACACTCCTCCGCTGCACATCCATTCACTGGAAAGATCACTGTGCTGCTGCTCCCTCCAGCTCTTATGCAGCTGAGAACGAATGGAATTATTTATAAAAAAAGGAAAAAGGGTATTTATAATGTTTTTTTTATATATCTATACAAAAATGTTTTGCCTTTAATTTATATTTTTAACTGAATGTGTTGTTTTACAATCACTTTAACGTAAGGATGGCTGCAATTCAGGCTTAAAGTTTTTGTAACCCTAACAAAAAAAAAATGATCCTGTTCCTTTAAAGCAGGATATACAGCATAGTGCTTATGCAGTATTATTTGTCCCTCGCTATGCTGTAAAATACTTGGTTGATCCTGCCTGTTCCTGTGTGCTTAAACCATGGCTGCTGATCCATGATACCGTGGTCAGTTTATGTGCATCTGTCTCTCCCTCTGAGCTTTTCATCTTGGGAATCTGTGTTTCAGGCATCTCCTCCATGCCCCTCTCCTTCTGCCAGCATGGCTGTAATATCACAAATCCTAGAAGCAGATATATTGTGCAGTATCTATGTTTTAAAAATTATGCAGCAAAATGTCTTATTTCAGAGAGCTGCTGTGTGTATGTGTGACCTCCCTCCACTCTCCTCCTCTCCTCCTAGCTGACATCAATGGGTAATCCCATCCCACTGTTGTCCTCATATTGGGAAAGCTAAGCACCAGGAGGTCACGTGAGCGCACAGCGGTGCTATGAAATAGTGTATTTCGCTGCAATTTAAAAAAATTTAAAAATTTAAAAAAAAAACACAGATACTACACAGTATAGCTTTCTGTAACAGAGTGGATTCCAGGATTTGTGGTTTACAACCACTTTAATATATAAACAGTCTTAAAGAGTAAATGGATACTCATAGCTCCCAACTGTCCCTGATTTTGAGGGACTGTCCCTGATTTGGAGCAATGTCCCTCTATCCCTCGTTCCTCTTCATTTGTCCCTCATTTATTATCTTTCAAAAAGTGTTGCCCAGATCTAAACCTATCATTAAAATTCAAAATAGCTGCATTTGTAAATTTTAAAACCCGATATAAAGAAATAGTAGTGGTAAAAAAAAAAAAAAACTTGTGGATTTAATTAACCTCTTTTTTTTGTTATTCTCCTTTAAGGGGGCACAGTAGGAGTGTGTCCTATGCCAACATACAATTGCTAGACGGTGTCCCTCATTCCCACCTCGAAATGTTGTGAGGTATGGATACTGAAAGCTTTTCCTAAAAAGGCAGGTAGAGGACTAGTGACCAGTACTACCTGTGCTCTTCCAGTAGCTGATCTTTCCCCATTACTCACTTACCATGTCTTGTGGAAGGGAGCTGCTGTTTTTTTAAGGAGGAATTGTACATATTTTTATGGTCCTGTAAAGGCAAAAAAAAAAAAAACATTTCAAGATGATCCCTATAACATAGCATATCTTTACTTTTTGCGGTCAGTTCCATTTTGAAGAGGGTGGGAGAGCCAGTAATGTCAAAATCCACTGACAGGCAGTCTTTTTATAACAGAGGAGACCCTAAAAGCTTCTTCTGTCATAAATCCCCCCCCCCCACCAGTCAGCGGGTAATGTGTTTTTGAACCACACATGCACAGCTCAGACCACATTTATGGCCCGCTCTGTCTGCCACAGCGATGTGACTCCCGCACGCAAGGGTCACATCACATCGGCCCAGCCAATCAAGCGGCCGAAAATCCAAAATCCAGAAGGAAGACCTGGTGAAGATGGAAGCTGACAGCACATCCCTAGAGGGCTCCGTTTGTAGGCAAGTCTGTTATATTGTACTAGTAAGAGGTGCATACTAGTACACTATGACTTAAACCTGCAGGAGGGCCATTTCATTTATTTTCATATCAAGACTTTACTACAGCTTTAAGGCTCCACTAAATGTGCTGCCTGTCTCTTAGGCCTCTTTAACACGGGTGTTCACCGTTCAATCATGTTTTTTCAGTTTACAACAGTTCACCTCAGTTTTACATCGGTTTTCAGTTCATTTCAGTTTAGTTTACATCATTAACGTCCATTTTTACATCCGCCCGCCGGCATCCTTAACAACAATGACTCAACCTTGCTGTCTTGTATTTTGAACAAGAACCATACAATAACCATGATTTAATTCTGTTTATATATGAATGGGAATGGGAATTGTTAAATATATACAGTGCATTGAGTTTTATTTTTGTTGTACTATTTTCTTAATATAACTCTCTAATGAAGAGTTTAGCTTGCTTAACTTGAACTGAAAGCAGCTGAGAAAAAATGGTGATGACTTGCTAAGTGTTTAGCCGCTCTATTGATCTCAGTATAGGTTCACTTAAAATTTCATTACTATTTTTTCTTAAACTAGGACTACATTAGCATGGTTATGATACTTTTGAGTGACATCGTATACATGTATTTGCTTTATCAACAGCTAAATACACAGATAAAATACATATATTGGAGTAGTTATTTTTCTGTCAAATTATTATTATTTTTTGCCTATATAGTTCTGAGATTTATGCTACTCTGCCACACAAAGCAGCCATGCCTGCCAAATCAGAAGATTACATTTTAAGTTACACTTACTGCTCTTGTCCCTCCTTCAAAGTAAACTCTATTCTACTACTTGTACCTACAGGCAAGCCTATAGAAAGTTTTACCTGTAGGTACTGTCAACACAGTTTAGGAGATATTCAGAGTGCATGCAGCCAGTGACGTTATCGGCGCATGCGTTGTGAAGGTCCAGTATACAGTTCTGAACCTGATGTTATCACGCCCAGGGCCATCTTTAATACTGATTGGGCCCTGGGCAAACATTTTCTTGGGCCCCCCTCTCCCCCCTCCATTCTGAAATATACAAAAAAATAGCAGGTAGATTGGTTGCTAGAGGTTACTACACATTATTACCACTCACTGATTGGTTGCTAAAGATTACAGCACATCATTACCGCTCACTGATTGGTTGCAAGAGATTTACAGCAGATCACTACTGTTCATTGATTGGTTGCTACAGGTTACTGCACATCATTACCACTCACTGAGCAGTGGAGCAATCCCAAATAATTGAGCAAGTAAAGCGGCATATTAACACACATATTACAGGAGAGGGTCATAGACTGTGGACATACTACAGGAGATGGTCAGAGACTGCAGACATACTACAGGAGACCGTCAGAGACTGAAGATATGGTACAGGATATGGTGAGAGACTAAGGACATACTACAGAAGACAATCAGAGACTTCAGACATACTGCACAAGACAATCAGAGACTGTGGACATAGAACAGGAAATAATCTGAGACTGTGGACATAGTACAGGAGACAATCAAGGACTGCGGACATAGTATAGGAGACAGTCAGAGAGTGCAGACATACAGTGCTACAGGAGATGACCAGAGGACTTTCAGCAATGCACACCTTTACAGTTAAATGACAAAGCTCATGGCAGGATAGCATTTAATGGGTGTAATGACATACCTGGCCAGCCGTCCAGGGGCAGGGCTCCCTCTGATTTCTGCTCATAATACAGCTGCTCCCTCCCGAGCATACAGGCTGCATGGGGTGGGGTTAGGGTGACAGTGGAGCTCCCAGCCCCCTCTGCTGGCTGGCTAATGAATTACAGCATCCCGTGTACTCCGTGCGGCGTGCTTTCTGCATTGCTGTCATTGGGGCACTAATTCGCGGGTAGCACGGTCTCAAGCTGCTTTGGGACCCCCAACAAAGATTGGGCCCAGGGTATGTCCCCCTGTTTGCCCTGCATTAAAGACAGCCCTGATTGCTCCTCCACCACTCATGTAGCCAGAGGAAGCAAACCTGGGAGGAACACTGAGGGAAGATATCAGCCCTCTTAGTGGCAACAGCGTAGCGCTGAAGTGCTTTGTTCTAAGGTAAGCGATGCATACAAGCACATTATGACATTGCCTTGCAGGGAATTTTTTGTTTCCATCAACGGCGGTTTACTACCACTTTACCCACTGATCACATAGGGGTGTTAAAGGGGGCATCCAGATTATGATAAGCCACCTGCCTGCAGACCCTGACAACTACAGCCCAGGGTTGTCAGGAAGAGACCCTTGTCCCCATCAACAAGGTGCTTTGGGGTGGGGGGCAGAGCCCCCCTGCCCCAAAGCACCAACCCCCATGTTGAGGGCATGTGGACTGTTATGGTTCAGGGGGGGGAGCTTGCTTGCCCCCTTTCCTGACCTGCCTGGCTACATGTTTGGGTAAGGGTCTGGTATAAATTTTGGGGGACTCCATGTCATTTTATTCTTTATTTTTTCAATAGCCGGGTGGCAGAAATTCGTGAGTCATTTTAAATGGGATTTGACTAGTTTTCATTTCTTTAGAAATTTCAATTTTGCTGTAGCGTTTTATGCATGCTACAGATGTCCCACTTTACACATTGAGGGGACCCCCAGGCACTACGTTTAAAGGACTTTTTCATTGTTGCGCTTTAAGCATAAATTAAATCACTGCTCCTGAAAAAAATATTGTTTAAAAAAATGTAATAAAATTATTGATCCATGTCCCCAAGGGTAGTACCCAGAACCCCATATCCCTTTTATGGCCAATTTCCCATAGACTTCAATGGGTGTTCGGTAAGGTGACCAGATCTTTTAAATAAAATCCGGGGGCATATTTTTTTTGTATACTAGTAATGGCGGCAATAAGCGACTCTCTCTCTCCACCGCTGCCCGCCTCACAGCCTGTCAAGTCTTACTCTTCGTGCCCTGGCTACTACTGGATGGGGTGCAGAGGAAGAACACTCCACCAGGGAAGGCAAGGAGATAACTAGGCAGTTGACTGGCCGTGACTTGAGCCAAGGCATAAGAACATGCAAGTGGAGCTGAATGGGCATGCACTCGAAACTGAAGAAATATTCCTTTCACTCCAACCACCACATGATCATCAAAGTGTAACGCCATCTGCGTTACCACCGTTAGAACGAGCACAGCTGTACATAGTTCTGACAGCTGCGCTCCGTTCTACAAGCCGCTCGCGTCACTTCCGGTGCGCGGACGTCTGCGCTCCACGCTGGAACGCGGAAGTGCGACCCGCACTATTCCGCGTTCCAGGCGCATTATTTAAACCCCCTGCTGTGGCGGCAGGGTGTTCGATTATTCCTGTTGGACGCCTGCCGCCACCAGGGACCCGGACACCCTACTCTGGAGACTCTGGACTCTGCACTCTGCACTCTCTCTCCCCAACGTTGGCCACTGCATTGAGACTGCAGTTCCACCCAGCTTGTGCCCACTTCACAGACTGCAGACTATCCGGACCTACTCAACCATAAAGGGACCACATCAACCTGCAGGAAGGACCTTCTCATTTCTTTACATCAGAACCGCAAGTACCCCAAGTGGCCAATACTGCCTTGTTGTACATGTATACATTGCCGTGACTAAAGAACTGTATTCTATCTGTCTGGTACTAACTGTTGACTGTTGCTCTCTCACCATAGGGACTGCAGAGTGTCCTTAGTCATAACATTCACAGCTTTCCTTGATACTAACCACTTAACATCACAGGCCCCTACTGACCGTGTAGTGTACTGCTTGCTATCTGTTTATATCAATGTTGCTCCAATAGCTACACCAATACCAAGTTTGTTCTCAGTGGAGGCTGTGATGACCGAAACCCCATAATCTCTGTGTACTTAGAGAGTAATCTGGTGGTTGTGATCTGAGTAACCTCCGCAGCTGAGATCCAGACCTATAGTCCAGTGTCCTAATAACGCAGGGTCATAACATAATAATCGAACCCAAAAAATGTATATGGATCCAGCGGAGCTTGCAAATCATTTGGTTGGACTTTCACAAAGGGTAGACACCCTTACCAACTCCTTAACTGAGTTACGTCTAGAGAATGATGCTCTTCGCAACCAAAATTTAGCACAAGCCAGAGAGAGACCAGAGCCCAAACTGTGTCCTCCAGAAACTTTCTCCGGGGAAAGAAAACGTTTTCGTCAGTTCGTTAGCTCGTGTCGTCTGATGTTCGAGTTACCTCCCCGCACCTACTACTCCGATAGGGTCAGAATCCTCACCCTAGTCTCTTACCTTAGGGGTGAACCTAGAGTCTGGGCTGATGCTTACCTAGAAGAGCACGGAGATCTCCTGGGCGCTTTTGACACCTTCCTGGAAGAGATGTCCCAGCTTTATGAGGATTCAAACAAACAGCTGACTGCTGAGAACTCAATTAGGAATCTCAAGCAGGGAAGAAGAACCGTGGAAGACTACATAACAGAATTTAAATGCTGGAGCAGAGAGACCCAGTGGTCAGATGTTGCACTTCGGAACCAATTCCGCTTAGGCTTAACGGAGGCAATGAAAGATGAAATTGCCAGTGTTGAGCTTCCTCCATCTCTAGAGGACCTTATGCATCTTTCTGTTGCTATTGACCGACGCCTTCGCGAGAGGAAAGCGGAACGTGCTGTCACATACTCTCCTACTCCGTTCAAGAGAGCCAGGTCACCACCCAAAGATGTTCCTATGGCGCTTGGAGCAATCAAGGGACCACTGTCATCTGCTGAAAAACAGCGCCGCAGAGCTCAAAACCTTTGCTTGTACTGTTCAGCTCCTGACCATGTTGTCTCCAACTGTCCCCTTCTTAAGAGGAATTCTGAAGGTAAAGATTTCCACATTAATAAGCTCAATGCTACTGGTACTACCTCTAACCAATATATCTTTATTGCTCTTACCTTACAGTGGGAACAAGAAAAGATTACCCTTGACGCAATGGTCGATAGCGGAGCCTGCGGCAACTTCATAGACTCAAAAATTGTAGATTCTAATAAAATCCCCTGTGTGTTAAAGCAAATTCCTGTGTCACTCACTTTTATTGACGGTTCTACGTCCTCTTCTGGTCCGGTTTCTCTTCAAACCTCCCCCCTTTTGGTTACCTGTAGTTCAGGTCATGCTGAGACCCTCGCTTTTGACATAATCTCTTCTCCGGTATTCCCAATAGTTCTCGGTCTACCATGGCTACATCTTCATCAGCCCACTTTTCATTGGGCAACCAGTTCACTAACACTACAGTCCAAATTTTGTACGGAGACGTGTTAAGCCCCATACACACTATCAGTTTTCCTGACGGTTTTCTCTTCGGGTTTACCAAAATCATGTAGTGCAAGGGCCTGCCTGATTGCATATGAATTGAAACTCTTGAGGTTTGACCTCATATTAGATGGTTTTGGTAAACCTGAAGAGAAAACCATCAGGAAAACTGATAGTGTGTATGGGGCTTTATTCCAGTTACTCTATCTCCTTCACGGAATCTCACCAGGTGCAGCTCCCAGTACACCTACTTGACTTCGCTGACGTCTTCAGTAAGACCAATGCAGACATACTTCCCCCACACCGAATCTATGACTGTCCAATAGACCTCACTCCTGACAAACCTATCCCGACTGCGCGTATTTATCCGTTGTCACAACCAGAACTTGGACATCTCAAGATTTACCTGGATGAAAATCTCAAGAAGGGCTTTATTAGATCTTCCACCTCCCCAGCAAGTGCTGCAATGTTTTTTGTTAAAAATAAAGATGGTTCACTCCGACCAATAATAGATTACAGATCTCTCAACAACATCACTGTGAAGAATAGATATCCTCTACCACTAATCCCAGAGCTTATTGAGCGTCTCCAGACATCCAAAATGTTCACTAAATTAGATCTTAGAGGTGCCTATAATCTGATAAGAATCCGCCCAGGTGATGAATGGAAGACAGCCTTCAAGACTCGATATGGACTTTTTGAATACACTTAATTATATCTTCCGAGATTTGCTTGATATTTGTGTCGTAATCTATTTGGATGACATCTTAATTTATTTTGACACACCCGAGGAACACACCAAACACGTGCGCTGGGTCCTGGCTAGGCTCAGAACACACTCTCTATATGCAAAACTCGAGAAGTGTGTTTTCGGTCAATCCAGTATCTCTTTCCTCGGATATCTGATTACCCCAAAGGGTATTCAGATGGATTCTTCCAAAGTAGACTGCATTCTATCATGGCTGGTACCACATACAAGGAAGGCTTTACAAAGATTCCTTGGTTTTTCAAATTACTACAGAAAATTCATTAAAAACTTTTCCGCTATTGTGAAACCACTCAGTAGTTTAACTAGCACTAAGACTCCCTTCTCTTGGTCAAATGATGCTCAGAAATCTTTTGTTATGCTCAAGGCTAGTTACACTTCTGCTCCCATCCTTCAACTTCCCAATCCACTTTTTCATTTCACACTTGAAGTGGATGCCTCACATTTCGCTCTTGGTGCTGTTCTCTCTCAGCAACCAACCCTATCCGAGCCTCTGCATCCCGTAGCGTTCTATTCCAGGACTCTATCTCCAGCAGAAAATAATTATCCCATTGGTGAAAAAGAACTTCTCGCAATCAAGGATGCCCTGAGTAACTGGAGACATCTACTCGAGGGTTCTACCCACCCAATCACCATCCTTACAGACCATCGCAATCTGCAACACTTGAGGGCCTGTAAGACCCTGTCTGCTCGCCAAGTTAGATGGAGTTTGTTCTTCGACAGATTCGACTTTGTCATCTCTTACCGCCCCGGTTCTCAAAACCTTAAAGCGGACTCCCTGTCACGAATTCATGAAGACCAGACTACGGAAGATCCTCCTCAATCCATTATTTCATCCAACCGATTCGTTGGGGCTTCTGCTTCTTTCAAGCATTTACTTACTCAAACCTTCGCTAAAGAGAGTACACAACTACCTAGTGGTCTCATCAGACAGTCAGACGGTTTATATACCTTCAATAATAAGATTTACGTACCACCCCAACTACAACTCTTGCTTCTTAAACAACTACATGATGCCCCTTTGGCAGGTCATCTTGGTATCAGTAAGACCATCCACCTAGTTAAACGTGACTACTGGTGGCCCCAGTTATCATAGACAATCCATGACTACATCAATTCCTGTGTGATTTGTGCTACTAACAAACACTCAAGAAAACCTCCCTTTGGCCTCCTGTCCTCCATCCCAATACCTAACAGACCATGGGATGTCATTTCTATGGATTTCATAGTTGATCTTCCCCAGTCCGAGGGGGCTAACACCATCATGGTCACAGTAGACGTATTAACGAAGATGGCCCACTTCATCCCTTTAAAAAAATTACCCACATCCCTTGAGACAGCAAAAGCCTTCATACATCATGTCCTTAAGCTTCATGGGTTACCCTCTCAGATCATCACTGACCGTGGCTCTCAATTTGTGTCCAGGTTCTGGAGAGCCCCTTTGTCAAAACTTAAAGATTAATCATAAAATGTCCACCGCCTACCACCCACAAACAAATGGACAAACAGAACGTGTCAACCAGACACTTGAACAGTATCTTCGTTGTTACTGTACCCATCTACAGGATGACTGGTTCCATCTCCTTCCTCACGCCGAATTTGCATATAATAATGCCAGAAGCTCTTCCTCCCAATTCTCACCTTTCTACGCGAATTATGGATTCCATCCTAACAGCTTGCCATCCTCCTTTTCCCCAAATAATGTTCCTTCTGTGGAAAATTACCTGACCGCCTTGAAAAAGAACTTGAGTATCCTCTGTTCCAACCTTGAAGCTGCTCAACAGAAACAAAAAAAATATTATGATTCCCATAGAACAGTACCTCCTACATACAAAGTTGGCGACCTGGTATGGCTATCCACCCGGAACTTACGCCTTAAGATACCTTCAAAGAAACTTGGTCGTCAATTTACTGGACCCTTCCCAATCTCCCATGTAATCAACAATAATGCTGTTAGACTACTCCTGCCTTCAGATTGGAAAATACATCCCTCTTTCCATGTTTCACTGATCAAACCTTTCACACCTAACCCGTTTCCTAACAGAGATCCTCAACCCCCTCCTCCTGTCGAGGTTCTCGGTGAAACAGAGTATGAGGTTGAGAGAATTCTGGATTCCAAAAAGAGAGGTTCTTCTCTTCAATATCGTATTCGTTGGAAAGGTTATAGTCATCTCGATGATTCCTGGGAAGATTCCTCACACATTCATGCTCCCCGACTCATTAAACAGTTTCATCACAAACATCCTGATCGGCCAGCCCCTAGTGGGTACCCTGTTGGTAACCCCTTGAGGAGGGGAGTATGTAACGCCATCTGCGTTACCACCGTTAGAACGAGCACAGCTGTACATAGTTCTGACAGCTGCACTCCGTTCTACAAGCCGTCCGCGTCACTTCCGGTGCGCGGACGTCTGCGCTCCACGCTGGAACGCGGAAGTGCGACCCGCACTATTCCGCATTCCAGGCGCATTATTTAAACCCCCTGCTGTGGCGGCAGGGTGTTCGATTATTCCTGTTGGACGCCTGCCGCCACCAGGGACCCGGACACCCTACTCTGGAGACTCTGGACTCTGCACTCTGCACTCTCTCTCCCCAACGTTGGCCACTGCATTGAGACTGCAGTTCCACCCAGCTTGTGCCCACTTCACAGACTGCAGACTATCCGGACCTACTCAACCATAAAGGGACCACATCAACCTGCAGGAAGGACCTTCTCATTTCTTTACATCAGAACCGCAAGTACCCCAAGTGGCCAATACTGCCTTGTTGTACATGTATACATTGCCGTGACTAAAGAACTTTCATAACATTCACAGCTTTCCTTGATACTAACCACTTAACATCACAGGCCCCTACTGACCGTGTAGTGTACTGCTTGCTATCTGTTTATATCAATGTTGCTCCAATAGCTACACCAATACCAAGTTTGTTCTCAGTGGAGGCTGTGATGACCGAAACCCCATAATCTCTGTGTACTTAGAGAGTAATCTGGTGGTTGTGATCTGAGTAACCTCCGCAGCTGAGATCCAGACCTATAGTCCAGTGTCCTAATAACGCAGGGTCATAACACAAAGTGGCACAGATAATAGAAAAAAAAATATTTTGTCTAATTCTGCACTGACTTTTTTTAAATTGCCCCAGCCCCTGTTCAAATATAATCCGGGGACAAAACCGGGGACAGACTTGGTCCGGGGACAGTGTCCTCAATCCAGGGACTGTCCCTGGAAAACAGGGATGTCTGGTCACCCTAGTGTTCGGCCCATCCCTACTTGTCAGCAAATGAACTGATTGTACTTGTACTGCTTCTTCCTCCCATAGGCCAACACTGCTATTCAGAGTGTGCAGGAGGCTGATACCAGGTCAAATTCAGGTACAGTACCTGTCATCGAGAATGTGTTTCCAGCACGACAGCATCGCGCTGATTCTCGGCGACAGGGTGCCGACATCTCGCATTCGCTGGAATAGAAAACGCACATTACAGCGAGTGCGTCATAGAAGCGACGGGGATCCGACTTGGATTCCCGCCAAATCTAGCTGGGGCGTTTGGTATGAATCATGAGGGAAAACTCCACACCAAATTTTTAAATAAAAATCCTGCATGGGTTCCCCCCCCCAGAGAGCATACCAGGCCCTTAGGTCTGCTATGGATTGTAAGCAGAACCCCCCCTACACCGAAAAAAAATGGCGTGTGGGTTCCCCCACAATCCATACTAGACCCGTATACCCACCCTTTCCTGACCGGCCGGGCGGCGTGCTTTGGATTCGGGTCTGGTATGGATTGTGGGGGAACCCCCACCCCGTTCTTTTTTCGGCGTAGGGGGGGTTCTCCTTACAATCCATAGCAGACTTAAGGGCCTGGTATGCCTCCTGGGGGGGAACCCATGCCGGATTTTTATTTAAAAATTTGGCGTGGAGTTTCCCCTCATGATTCATACCAAACGCCGCAGCTAGATTTAGCGGAAATGCAAGTCGGATCCCCGTCGCTTCTATGAGGGCTGTGTCTCCATTGCGGCAAGCCAGCTCGGCGCTGGCTCCCGCGATGGGGCTCGTAGGTGGTCAATCTCGCCGAGAAAGGGAGCGAGATTGACACAATATCGCGGTCACCTACTGTACTTACACTGCTTGCATTTAAAATGCACTTTTAATGATGTAATAATGATTACAGAGCTGCAATAATCTGTGTCTTTGTATCTGCCTGGAGTTCATTTTAATTATTCTGATCACTATTTGCATGTCCTCCTCTACCACTGCATGCCACTGACGTACAAATTGTGTATCACACCCAAGTTTCTGCGTGAATAGTGGAAATATAGCCCACTGGGACTTTGTAATACATACCAAAATATGACTAATAACTGTCAGAAATCCAGCATATTACAGCTGTGGAGCATAAAAAATTATGCCAATGAAATGTGCTAAAATGTTCACATTTCTCTTGAAGAATGTAATGCCTTTTGAATGTACTAAATCTAAATAATGTTTATGATTTAAACTAATAGTAATTGTGTTTGTTTATGATGAATTAAGGTCTGCACACATATAGGTCAGGTCATCTTAACCACTTAAGAGCCAGACCAAAATGCAGGTAAAGGACCAGGCCCCTTTTTGCGATTTGGCACTGCGTCGATTTAACTGACAATTGTGTGGTCGTGCGACGTGGCTCCCAAACAAAATTGGCATCCTTTTTTTCCAAGAAATAAAGCGTTCTTTTGGTGGTATTTGATCACCTGTGCGTTTTTTATTTTTTGCGCTATAAACAAAAATAGAGCAACAATTTTGAAAAAAATGCAATATTTTTTACTTTTCGCCTTTCCCTATATCAGGGAACAGATGATCAATGACAGCGCCAGTGTAAAGAACGGGGAAGGTGTGTTTACACACACCCTACACGTTCTTCAGCTCCGGGGATGGTCCTTAAGTGGTTAAAGCACAGCTCCACCAAAACAATTTTAGTTTTGTTTTTGATAGATTCAGAAAGGGTTACAACAGTTTTCAGATTTTACTATTATGTCTGTCTCGAACAGTTAGGTTGGAAATTGATGTTAAATCTACCCAAGTGCTGTTACATATAATTGTAGTAAATCAAATGCTCATTCACAATGGGTATTTCCTCTGGCCCAGCACACTATAGGTGGCTCTGCCTCTATTACTTGCAGGGAGATCATCCAGTAGAGGTTTTGTAATCTGCACTGCACCCCAAGCACCATCAAAACCCTTGTCCCCATCCAGCACTTAGTGGGAGCCGCTTAGGAGATTAGATCTGTGGGAGCTGTTGGGAAATAAGCTGTCATTGATAAAAAGCCAGACTTATTTTTTTTACAAGTGATAGTGGTGATTGGTGAGAAAGGAACAGAAGGCCTGAGCCAGAGGTGATGGAACTGAGTTCCACCAAGTTCTAGCTGAAAAAAAGCCCTGGTGGCACTTATTGCAGGGTGTTTGTTGGGGCAAACAAGCTCCAAATTAGGGTCCTTTAGCGAACGGCGAACAGGAAAATGTTCAGCCCAAACTCATCCTCGGGCCTAACCGTCCACTCGTCCCTATTATTAGCCTACTGTTTAATTTGATTACTGTTAGCTGTTGACTGTTCCTTAGATGTGCTGATGAATTACTGCTTTACAGTTTGCATTGTTTAGGATAATGTGATCAAGCTCTTATCTGATTTGGGTGGTATATATTCTGTGTGAATTTACAATAAAGTGAGTTCCAGTTTGCACCTAAGCGAATGTCCTCTAGTTCTTGGGTGCAATGCTAATACCTGGTTCCTGGTTTCCAGAGTGGAGGAAGCTGTATCTTGGGGGAAGAACCCAACATGTTTCTGGGATGAAACATGTTGGGTGGAGCCTAAGCTGCTGACATTATTAAGTCTGTGATTGAAAGAGAGAAGAAATAAATAAAAATGGGTGTATTGTGTTTTTGTGCACTAAAATTCATTATAGTGTATTGTTTCCAAGAAACCTTACATTTTAAAAATGGATGCGCAAATGCTGTGCAACGTAAAAAACTGAAAACATCCCCATTTTACTCTCCAGGGTCTCTGTTTTCATGATTATATAATGTTTGTAGGTTCTAAGTAGCTTTCTAGCAAAAAAAAAAAGATTTTAACGTATATGTGGGGAATTTTTAGGATCAACCCAATTTTGAGATCTCTTGTAATCCATCATCAATCACAAAACAACTGACTGAAAAAAAAACTGACAACCTGGAGACCATGACTGATCCCAATGATAACATCATTGAATGACAGATTCATATACCTGTTGAAAATATGTAAGTAAATTTGTTGCATAGCGATATGTGGGGGTAGGGCAACACTAATGCCACGTGCACACGACCGTTTTTCGGGATGTAAAAAAAGTTTTTTTCAACCCGATCGTTAAACCAGCCTTGGCCACACACGATGGTGAAAAAAAATGCTCTAGGAAAGCATGGTGACGTACAACACGTACGACGGCACTGTAAAGGGGAAGTTCAATTTGGATGGCGCCACCCTTGGGGCTGCTTTTGCTGATTTCAAGTTAGTAAAAGACGATTTGCGCTTTTCAGTCTGTTACAGCGTGATGAATGTGCTATCTCCATTATGAAAGCTAGTTTTACCGAGCGCTCCCATCTCATGACTTGCTTCTGAGCATGCACGTTTTTTTTTCACGTCGTTAAAGCCCACACACGACCATTTTTTTTCAATTTAAAAGCGACAACGTTAAAAACAAAGTGAAAAATGAGTGCATGTTCTAAATTTTTAATGCCCATTTTTAACGTTGTAAAAAATGTTCTGAGCCCACACACGATCGTTTTTAACCTCTTCCCCACCGAGCCATAGTAAAATGATGTCTGTGGGGACCTCTTGTCCTTCAGACTGGACGTCAAATGATGCCCTTGCTTTTCTGGCCTCTAGGGGAGCCTGCGTGCCGTCGACGGCATGCATGCGCCCCCGCTGCATTGCTCGTGAGCTGGTGCACGTGCCGGCGGTCGTGATTGCCCACAGTCACGGCAGGACCATGGATCTCTGTGTGTAAACACAAAGATCCATGTCCTGTCAGCAGTGAGGAGACTGATGTGTGTTCCCAGTACAGAGGAACACACATCAGGCTCCTCTCCTTGTGAGTCCCCTCCCCCTACAGTTAGAACACACTTTAGAGAACATATTTAACCCCTTCAGCGCCCCCTAGTGTTAACCCCTTCCCTGCCAGTCACATTTACACAGTAATCAGTGCAGTTTTGTAGCACTAATCGCTGTGTAAATGTGAATGGCCCCAAAAATGTGTCAGAAAGTGTCCGATGTGTCTGCCGCAATGTCACGGTCACAATAAAAAAAATCGCTGCCATTACTAGTAAAAAAATTAAACAATTTAAAAATTACATAATTCTATTTCCTATTTTGTAGACGCTAGAACTTATGCGCAAACCGATCAAATACGCTTATTGCAATTTTTTTTACCAAAAATATGTAGAAGAATATGTATTGGTCTAAACTAAGGAAAAAAAACGTTTTATTTTTTTTATTATGATATTTATTAAATCAAAAAGTAAAAGATATTGTTTTTTTTTTTTTTTTTAAATTGTCGCTCCTCTTTTGTTTATATCTCAAAAAATAAAAACCACAGAGGTGATCAAATACCACCAAAAGAAAGCTCTATTTGTGGGAAAAAAAGGACGTCAATTTTGTTTGGGAGCCACGTCGCACGACCGCGCAATTGTCATTCAAAATGCGTCAGCGCTGAAAACTAAAAATTGGTCTGGGCAGGAAGGGGGTGAAAATGCCCTTTATGGAAGTGGTTAATGACATTTAAAAAAAAATGTCATTTTTTTACAACCCAAAAAACGGTCATGTGTACGCGGCATAAGACCAGAATGTCTGTATTGGACTGGTATAAGCTGGACATTCCATTCTCAACATTTTGGTTACTAGGACATGATCAGTTGTATAGCATCAGTCGTTGCTAAAACACTGTCAGCAGGGTCCTAGCAACCAGTGCATAGCATACTAGCTCATTATGTAGTACTTACCTGAGATCAAAGCCCCCGCAATGGTCCTGGGTGACCTTGTCCCCCTCCTACTTTATACCCGGAGTGATTACCTGGTATCGCTGCTACAATGGGGGTGGGTGGGATCTAGGCTTACCTGTAGGTTAAAGTGGTTGTAATGGGTTTACAACCACTTTAAGATAAAAAGCCTTCTGTATACAGCAGCCTCCCCAGCCTACCGCCCCCGCCCCAAAACTTACCTGAGCCCATCTCTATCCAGCGATGTCCAGGAGTGAATCAGTCATTAATCTTCCTGATTGGCTGAGACACTGCAGTGGTGCCTTTGCTGTTAGCCAATTAGAAGAGAGGGAGGGGCTGAACCAAACCATAGCTCCATGTCTGAATGGACACACAGAGCTGAAGTTTAGCTTGGGTGCCCCCGTAGCAAGCTACTTGCTGTGGGGGCACTTGACAGGAGGGAGGGGCCAGGAGCTCCAGCCAAGGACCCGAGAAGAGGAGGATCCACGCTGATCTGTGCAAAACCATTGCACAGAGCAGGTAAGTATAACATGTTTGTTATTTTAATAGAAGAAAAAACATGAGACTTTAGTATGACTTTAATTGTCTCCAGTGTCCTTATCTACAGTGGTAATTATTTTTTAATTTGTCACAACCATAGCAAAACATTGTGAAGCGGCAATAATAAGAACTATCTGAATTTTCAATACATGTGTAACTTGTAACCAAAGGTGTAGGTACACTTTAATGTACAATAAGTACTGAAACTGGGATATACAATTGAAGCCAGGCGTACTTGGGTTTGAGGCACCACTATTTGGTTGTAAACACAGTTCAGTTGATCTAGTCCTTTAACTACTGTACTGCTAGGAAATCTTTAAGATACCTCTCTTAGTTTTATTATGCTATAGTTAAATAAAATTATTTTAAATACACACAATTATATGTCACCTTTCCCAGGGAAACATAACAAAGACTCGATTCAGAAAAAGGTCTTCATAGTGCTTTGATCCTCATGTGTCTTTTAACACACAAAATTGCAAAGTGTTGAATGTGACACTGGGAATGCCTTACAGAAAAAAAAATACAGTGAATGTAATATTTCTGTGGTTGGTTTCATGGGAAAATGTGACACTATTTTCATTTACTCAGTGTTTTAGCAATAGAAAGAAAACAAAATTCATATAGCATCTAATCAAATGGTGCCCTCTTGTGGTAGAAATCCAAACATAAAAAAAGCTTGTAATATGCAGAACACTGAAAAAAGAAACACGTTATATACATTATATACATGTTTGTATAAAAGAAACTTAATAAATATGTGACCTATAAAATATAAAAAGTATTTGTCCTTTTAGTTTGATAATGTTCAGATAATAGGGGACAGTTCCTAAAACTGGAGCATTCAAAATCTGGTGCAGCTCTGCATAGAAACCAATCAACTTCCAGGTTTTATTGTCAAAGCTTAAAGCTTAAAGTGTCATTAACTTGCTGCCCATGTAACTTAGATGTACGATGGGAAGGTGGCCCTCAGTCACTCCAGCTTGCCGATGCCGCCAATGCAGTAGGCCGATGCTGCTCCTCACTCCAGCTTGCAGAGGGGTCGTTGCTTCTCCTCACGGCCGAACAGGAAGTGGGTCCTGAGAGCCGATTGGGTCCTAAGACTCCCTGGCCAATCGGGTCTCAGGACCTGCTTACTGATTGGCCGGGAGGAGAAGCAGGAAGACATTGGAAAATATTAATTTGCTAACGTCACATAATTGGATAGGCTCAGTGTGCAGTGCTCTGTCTCCGGAGCCCATCCTTTTTTTGAAGCCAATTGGCCAAAAAACTGTTGAAATCCATGTGTCACGATCAGGCGTCAGGCTTGAAGACCAGTTGCACTTCCAGGACAACCACCGATCAGCAGGATAGGTACACAGGCAGTCACCCTGGTAGATGACACAAACTCACCCGAGGTGCGGAGTCTAATGCCACGTACACACATTCATTTTTCGCCATGAAAAAAACGGAAAATTGTATACTCACCTTTCCGTAATTTTCCTTTCCTGACGCATCTTCATGGCAGCACACACTGGGTTGTGACTCCGCTCCCACAACCTGACAGGATTGGTTAGCTATAAATTTGAAGGGGAGACGCCCCGCATCATTCTCTGTATATATCATCATAAAACAGCAGGGTGGGCATCTGTGTGCTGCCATGAAGATGCGTCAGGAAAGGAAAATTACGGAAAGGTGAGTATACAATTTTCCGTTTTCCTGACGCATTAATGGCAGCACACACTGGGATATAACTCGCCAGTCGGGAGGGTGCAAGAAAACAGTAATATTTATTCTTTATAGCGCTGAGGAATTGGCTCTAAGAACAGATCTGCCGAAGTCGACGGTAGCCAGGAGAGCAGAATTCACTCTGTAGTGAGAAATGAAGATGTGTTGGGAAGACCAAGTTGCTGCTCTGCCTATGGTTTCCGGTGAAGTCCCGCAATATGCTGCCCAAGAAGTGGCCTCTGCCCCTGTCGAATGAGCCCTAATGCCCTCTAGGAGTCGTAAGTTGCTGGATGGAATAGGTCTCTTTGATAGCTTTAACAACCAAGAGGTAATGGTACAGGAGGTAGCTGGCTGACCTCGTCTGCTCCCATGTGGGATAATCAAGAGAGAATCCGTCTTCCTGAGATGTAGCTGTGACGTAACTGGAGATGGTAGACTTGACATCCTAGTCATGGGACTCGCCCCTCTCATTAGTAAAAGACGAAAGGACGATGTCCTGGTTATAATGAAAGGAGGAAGTTACCCTTGGATAAAAATTATCTGAGGGCTTCAGAACCACTCTGTCAGGGAAGAACACTGAATAGGGGTTCCATAGCCATAAGTGCTTGTATCTCCGACGCCCTCTTAACTGAGGTAATAGCAATACGGGAAGCCATCTTCAGAGCTAGGTTCCACGGTGAGACTAAGTTGAATGGAGAAAAAGGTGGATTGGACAGGGCCTCGAATACTACACAGAGATCCCCTGTTAGAAAGGCTGGCCTCCTAGGTGGTCTGATCTTACGTAGGCCCTGAGGTACAGAGTGACCGGATGATGAAGAGCCCATCTAGTACCCGTCATGGCTGAAAGGGCAGATACTTGCACCTTCAGGGTACCCGAGCCCGGGCCCTTGTTAAACCCTGACTGAAGAAATTCAAGAATTTGAGATGGGATTCCAATCTCTTTGCTGCGATGACACAAACCTCTCCCAGATCCTAGTATAGGTGACATCAGTGGAGCTCCTTAGAGCTTGTACTAAGGTTGATATTACCTCCTGAGAGTATCCTGGTTCCCCTAACCTAGCCCTCTCAGCTTCAAAGCTGGCAAATGCAGCTTCTCTGGGCTGGATGGAAGAATTGCCTCTGATGTATGAGATCCCAGGTTACTGGAAGATGTATTGGAGGCCACGTACCTAGTTGTAGCAGGGTCGTAAACCATGGCCTCCTCAGCCGGAACTGTATTAGTACAATAACTGTGGCTGAGGACTTCCGAAGTCGGGACAGGAATCTTGTAATCTGAGAAGTTGGAAGAAAAATGTACCCTAGCTCGCAGCTCCATGGAAGAACTAGGCAGTTTGTCCCTTCAGGTAATGGAAAGTGGGCTCTGGACAGGAACCTCAGACACTTGGAGTTCTTTGGCGTGGCCGCTAGGTCGACTTCTGGTACTCCACAAGTTTTCGTAAGAATGGAGAATACCTGTTGGTTCAGGGACCGTTCGTTGTTTGAAAGTGTCTCTCGGCTTAGGTAGTTGGCCAACGAATTCTGTGTTGCTGGGACGCATACTCCCCACAGATCTAACAGGTGCACTTGTGCCCCTTCCATTATGGGCGAACTTCCTCCTGAAGCGTGCGACTCCTGATGCTCCCCTGTCTCTGGATACATGACACCGCTACTTGTTGTCCATCCTGATCAGGACACTCTTCCTCTTTAGAAGAGGCGCAATGGCCAGGAGGGCCTGAAAGGCTGCTCTGAGCTCTAAAATATTTGACACTATGCCCTGAGCCCGAAAATGCCACTGTCCTTGGGCTACTCAGTCTAGATAGTGTGGACCCCATCACCCCTGGCTGGCGTCCGATGTTACTACTTCTGGTCTTGGGGGAACTTTTGGAATGGACTCCCTGAGGTCGGACGGGTGTGTCCACCACCATACTAATTGCTTTACCCAGTTCGGGATGTGAATGGTTTGGAGTATTGACGTTCTATTCCACTGCCTGAGAAAGGAGTTCTGTAAGACTCGCATGTGCCACAGGGGCCACTGTATCAAGGGTGTGGATGCTGACATGGACCCCAGGGTACTGAGGCAGTCTCTGACAGTTAGACGTCTGGATGATAGCAGACCCTGTATCTTCTGGAGCAAGGGCTTCAGACTTTCTTGAGGGAGTTGCACCCGGTACAACCTGGTATTTTATTCTGCCCCTAGGAACACCCTAACTTGCCGAATGCTCTGGGTGCTGAGGCGATGCGGAATGGGGGGGCACCAAAATTGGAAATGGGATTGATCGATTGAGAACCGAAGGGACCTCTGGAAGGTAAGATGAACTGGGATGTGAAGGTAAATGCCCGAAAAATCTAGAGATAGCATCCAGTCTCCCACGTCCACTGACAACAAAATGGACTGAAGGCTTTTCCAATCTGAGGGCCTCTATTTTGATCGTCTGTTGAACTTCTTTAGGTCCAAGACTGGACGTAGATCCCCGTTTTTTTTTTTTTGTACCAAAAATAAAGGGGAATAAAACCCCCTCCCTTTCTGGTGCGGAAGTACTTGGTAGGCTGGAATGTGTTCCCTGGCAATGTGCCCATGAATTTCCAATTGTGACCGTCTTGATAGAGGATAGTGTTCATGGATCTGTTATACGTGTTGCCCATATCCGAGCGAATATCTTAAGTCTGGTTCTCACCTGAGCTGGGTGGGCAGACGGACCCTCAAAAAGGACTTCTGCTGTTCCCCAGCTGTGATTGGCTTACTGTATCTACATGAAGGAGGGTTGAGTCTTCCAGTCCCTCCTAAATTCCCTGCCGGGGCGGTAAGATCTAACATTCCTGTACTTGACAGGAAGATCACGCCTGTAAGCGGGGCCCTTCTGGGGCTCTGGTTTTCCTATCGGAGAAATCAGCCCAGACTTTCCCCCGGTAACCTTGGAGATGGCCGAGTCCATCTTTGTGCCGAATACACTTGAGCCGCCATATGGAATTTTGCACCAGTTAATTTTGACGCTGCCTTCGCTAACCAGGGTCTCAGCCATAAGGCTCTTCCCAGCCATGAAGTCGCCCCCTTAGGAGCCGTAAGCCAACTTAATTTTCCCCTGGTCGGCTCCTTCTAGAATGGGATTCTCAACATTAGCTGCCTATGCAGCGATAGTTTTAGCGACTGCCGCTGTGGTGATAGCCGGCCTACAAGCGGCTCCTGTCATGGAGCAGGCTTTCTTCAGTTCTTTATTGATTTTACGATCAAGAGCGTCCCGGAAGGTAACTGCGTCTTCAATCGGTAGAGAAACGTCTCTAGCGAGTCGCTTTAAAGATGAATCGACCGTAGTTGCATTGATCAAAGAATCGATCTTAGACTCCCACAAGGGGTACAATCTGCAAACTTGTTGCTCATACTGGGCCGCTTATGTGACCCCCCCACTTATCCTTTATGAGGTTCTCCAGCTCTTCGATGAAGGGAAATGATTCAGGACCCCCTTTTCAGCACCGGGAAATATTTCTAAACCTTCAGAAGTTCTGCCATAACCTCCTCCCAGCCGATCGCTTCCTTGACTGAATGGGCAAATGGTTCAACCAAAAAGAGACAGTCCGATGCCTGCTCACACTCCTCATTCTTAGAGAGGGTTACAGCACCCTGGCGTAACGGCCGGGCGATGTGCTTGGGGAAGGATCGCCCACATATGATCCCTGTGGCGATTCTCCTAGGAGCTCAGTATCTACTCTGGCCTCTGAATCCTTGGTTACTTCAATGAAGTACGAGAGGCAGGCCAATTCCCCTGTCAAGGCTGGCGCCCACATATTTGGCAAACATTTGCCGTGGTGCGGGTAAGATAGCTCTGTCTGGGATGAAGGTAATCGTCTGCGGTGGGACCGACTATGACGGGAGTGCTGTGACGCGTGCAGGTTATGCCTTGATTGAAGAAATCAAGAGGGTAACCTTGAGCGATTTCTTGCGCCTTCTGCCGGAAGCATGGCTAGTATCTCCCTCTATGCCAGCAAACTTGCGTCTCTTGACCCGATAGGGCTACCAAAACTGTAGCGTCAGTGGCCAGGCTCTCTTTTTTGTCTCCCCTCTTCTTACCACCTTCTGGACGGCCTCTATACCTGGTCAGCTGATGGTGGTCGGCGAGGGCAGTGGCCCCCATGAGGATAGCAGAGAGACAGCCCGAAAAGGTGGGAAAAAAATAGAGAAGGGAAAACATTACAATATGTTCCCCCCCAACATTTCTATTTATTAAATTAATATAATAATTTTATATACATATATCTATCCTTCTTTTTTTTTTTTGGATTATATTAATTGTTTAATTATGGATACACTTTCTCCTATGGTATGTTATAAATTAATATATAAATGTATTGAATGAATGAATGATGAAAACTTATATAGCGCGGCACATGCAAACTGAATCGCCTCTGGGCGCTTGTATTATATCTTCTATCCTATTTGTTCCTTTTTTTTTTTTTGTGTGTAATCAATTAGCCCAGGCTGATCTGGGACATGCCTGCACACACCAGGTGCAATCTTCACTCTGAGTAGAGCAGAGCAGCAGTGCGGCAGCCAGAACTACAGAGCAATAGGATTGTTTCTTTTTTCCTTCTTTTTTTTTTAATGACGCGCGCATGCGCAGAAGCATCCAGCTCACCCGGCGCCACTTTGAAAGAGGGCAGAGGAGACAGGCGGCGTCATCACTGAGCTGCGCGCATGCGCAGAGCGCCAAAGGGTACGCAGCGGTGACCCCGAGAATATGGGGTGTCAGAGAAACCACAGGGCTCAGCAGAGCTGAGAAAAAAACAACAGGCAGACAAAGGTACAAAACGGACTAACCTTAGGTGGTAAATGTAATGATACAAATACCTTTGTGGAAGCACATACTGCACTGGAAGGAAAGACAGAGCGAAAGTGGGGGCCACTGCGAGATTTGAAGCTTTTTTAAAGCTTGCTACAGATGCCAGTATAATTCCAGATGCTTCTTGCTTGTTCGCCCCAGGTGAGGATAAAAAAAGAGAATGATGTCTCCCCTTCAAATTTATAGACCACCAGAACGGGGTTCCCACCATAAAGCTCATTTAGAGACTGTACAGGAGGGACTTCCAAACAGGAAAGGCTGAACCTGCTGGGGCGATTTGCGGTAAGAGGCATGCTTCTTGCTTGTTCATGATGGGAATTGTAGTGAACACCAATCTTGTCAGGTGAGGATAAAAAAAGAGAATGATGCAGGTTATGTGGGGCGTCTATTAATGAGTGAAGAAGTTTATTCCCCTTCAAATTTATAGCTAACCAATCCTGTCAGGTTGACATCCCCTAAAGCAGGAGGGGGCAGATGGATAGAATGTGTGGATTTTAGTGGGGGTCATATACCATCTAGTCACAACTATGTTGTTTTTACCAGTGTGTGCTGCCATAAATGCGTCAGGAAAACAACGTTTTAAAAAAATGTCATTTAAAATGATGGTGTGTGGGCTTCACATAATTTTTCGGGTTCTGAAAAACGACAATTTTTTTTCCCGAACATGCTGCATTTTTTAACGACGTTTTAAACAATGTCGTTTTTCAGGTTGTAAAAAATGATCGCGTGTGTGGTCTAAAACGACGTTAAAAACCCGCTCATGCTCAGAAGCAAGTTATGAGACGGGAGCGCTCGTTCTGGTAAAACTTGCATTCGTAATAGATTAAGCACATTCTTCACGCTGTAACAGACAGAAAAGCACGAATCGTCTTTTACTAACAGGAAATCAGCTAAGGGTGGCGTCATCCGCATGGAACTTCCCCTTTATAGTGTTGTTTTTTTCATGCCGAAAAATGATTGTGTGTACGCGGCATTAGTACTTACCCGTGTTTTTTGTTTATAGTGCAAAAAGTAGAAAATGCAGTTGTGATCAAATACCACCAAAAGAAAGTTCTATTTGTGGGGGAAAAAGGACATACATTTTTTTTGTTTACAGTGTTGCATGACTACGCAATTGTCTGTTAAAATAATGCAGTGCCATATCACAAAAAATCGCTTGGTGATGAAGGGGGGTAAATCCTCAAGTGGTTAACCAATATCATAAAAAATGACCAATAAATGGTGTATTACATGCTGTTCATACTCACTCAGCCACTATGGAATTTGTTTTCTGTATTATGCAAAAAAGCTAATTGATCCTGCTGTTCTCTATCTCCTCCTTTTGTCCAAGTCCCCAAATCAGCTAAGGATTTTGCAGAGCATTATTGACAGCTGTGCACATGCTAAGTTTTCAGTGGGTTTCTATGCTGAGCATTTCCTCCCTATCACATCTAAGCAGCCCATGTGACTATAGAGTCACGCATGTAGGCATATACACAGTGGTAAATGACAGCCCACTTATTGCCTCCTCTTCCATGCCCACTACCCACCTAAAAACAATGGAGGTGGGTGGGATATTACTTGTAGATTGATGGAGGCTTCACCTCCCTCTTATTCTAAGACACAGGCTGGAGGAGCGTGACACAGCCTGTGACTGGCAGAAATTCGCCCATACCATGTTATTGCCAAAAAATAATAAAGATTTGATTTCAAATATATATTTGTATGACAAGTTAAAACAATTTATTGTTAATTATTATTTGTTTTTACTCTGTACTTCAAAGACTGTTTTTTTTTTATTTTGAACAGCAACAGAGGATTAGAACCTCTTCCTGCCACTGTTTCCCTACAGACAGACTGGGAAAGAGGTGGACCATGTGACAGATGTTTATCAATTAATGAAAAGAGTATGTTTTTTCATTAAAATAATTACAGTGCCATCATCTTTATACAGAAAGAGTAGGGATAATGTAAATGAAACAATGTGTGTGTTTAGTATCACTTTAATTAAACAAGTTGAAATCAGAAGCTGGTTGGCTACCAATTAAAGCTGCACCAGATGCTGGGTGCTATATTTTTGGAAAATCTCCCCCAATGTATAGACAGGAAGCAATTAACCTAATAGCATGTCTTTGGAGTGAGGAACTAAACTAGAGTACCTGGAGAAAACCACACACGCACAAGAAGCATATGCAAAGGCCATGCCCTGGCCAATGACCCTAGTGCTACAAGGCAGAGGTACTAACCACTAAGTCCATGTGCTGCCCCTCAGTGTAATATAAATAATATACCATGGGTCTTCAAACTATGGCCCTCCAGTTGTTCAGGAACTACAAATCCCATCATGCCTGGTCATGTTTGTGAATGTCAGCGTTTTGCAATGCCTCATTGGATGTGCAGTTTTTCAACAGCTGGAGGGCCGTAGTTTGAGGATCCCTGTAATATACCATCTAGAAAAAAATTGCCTTTTAACCAAAAGCTGCATATTTGCAGTAGCTTGTGTTTTCAGTATGATTATTAATGCTGGGTTAACACTAAAGATCGCAGTGGCTCACAGCAGGAGTCCGTTGCGTCTCCATTCACCATTTTTAGGTCAGATTTCAGCCTGAATTTTGAGCTGAATTTAGACCTGAATCATACAAAAAGACGCACAGGGTTTCTGTGCAATTCGCATCAGAACTGCTGTGGAGATGCTATGCGAATTGGATGCTGCGAAAGCCGCATTCAATCCACATAGGTGTGAACCCAGCCTTTATCTTATGCCTGTATACAGTAAGTATTAGTAATAGTTAGAGCAAAAGAATGTGCCTCTAACTGAGAGGATATAAAGCCAATTTGACAGGCAAAGCTTTTCTTTTTCAATCAAATGCACATTTCTATTGGTCATTGGGCCAAAATGATGATCTAATACATGGGTCTCAAAGTATCGGCCCGCAGGACTGGTCCACCAGGTTCAGGGCCGGACTGGCCTACCAGGATACTAGGAAATCGACCGGTAGGTCAGCTGCCCGGTCGCCGCTTTGAGCTGTGGCTGCAGCGACAGGGTTGATCCTAGGCGGATGCACAGTGTGCACCGTGCCCAGGCATCTCAAGCTGAGTCAGCCAACTTTTTCCTGTTGTTCATTTCATTTTGACCGCATCGCTTTGGTTGTTTTTTGGATTTCATTTGTACAATAAAGACATTGTTTTAAGGAGTGCGGCAGTCCAGGATCTTCTTCTACCCAACCCTTTCTTGATGGCCTAGTTACTTAGCAGCATTGAATGGGTGATGGACTACTGATCCCAGCCAGTCCGACTTGCAAACCGTGTGCCACAGCGATTTGCCACAGAACCCCACAGTCTCTCCTCTGGCCTTGCACCCAGCTCCCCTGGCATGTCTCTTCCAGATATCCACTGTGCCTCACTCACCAAACTTCTCCTCCCCGGAATCCTTCATGAAGAATTTACTGATGCGTACTGACTGCTTCTCTGGCTCCTCTGTTCCAGGATACCTCTCCATGTCTGTGTATGGAGAGGTTCCCTCACAACTCCTGAGGTCCTCCCCCAAGGCCTGCACCCCCCCTTAGTTTAGTAAGGAGTCCTGCCCCCTGCCAATTCCATTTGGGAATTGTTTATAGAATGGAACAAAAACACAAAAATCCAGAACACCTCATCCTGTTTAATTAGAAAATGAAAACAGAAATGGACAGAGGGTACGAATACCCTGTTTTTTTTTTTAAACAGTGTTCAATTGACAAAATGAAAATACAAAAGTATTAAAAGTTTACATATTATTTGGAAAGATAAAAAACACACAAGCATTAATAAAAGAACCATCCATGTTGGGTACATGACATTGAATCATACGTATAAACAGCTGCCATAAGATCACTCTACTAGTTTCGCTAGGATGAGGTTCTTCAGGATTTTTTTTGATGTTATAGCAGGTCATACTGAAAATTACACAAAACAGACAGAATAATGGATGGACACCAAGTTGGTTTGTTTGAAAACGAACATATACATATTTAAAACAATAATTCACAATATATATATATTGGTAGACGAACCAAGAAAAATACAAAAATAAACAAATCAAAAATATAATTAATTAAGTACCGTATTTATCGGCGTATACCGCACACTTTTTTGCCCTGAAAATCATATACCAAGCACAGTACACTCGGGTATAGTCGGCCAGACTTGGCTCCTCTCGCGCTGACGTACAGGATGTGAGCGCGAAAGGAGCCGAGCCTGCCCGACTATACGCGAGTGTACTGCGCTCGGTATATGCAGGCGCAGTAAACTCTTGAATAGTCGGGCAAGACACCAAAACTGTAAGTACAAAAAACGTTTTTTCCACAAGAATGGGGGCCACTTTAGGGGTGCGCTCTATACGCGGGATCGCGCTATACCCCGATAAATATGGTAGTTATCACGGTTCAAACTGAAGTAGAGTCTTACCATAGCAGCCAGTTTCAGCCCAAACAACAACAAACAGGAGGTCATTAAGAGTTAATCACAGATGATCCTGTAGATAGCCTTGGACCCAGCCATCCAGATACATTTCACCCATCCAGCTTTGAGGCACAGAAGGGAAAGAGCGATGCAAAATCCCAAAGGGAATCTTAATAAATACACAAAAAAATTATCTGGATGGCTGGGTCTAGGGCTATCTACAGGATCGTCTGTGATTAACTGTTTATGACCTCCTGTTTGTTATTGTTTGGGCTGAAACAGACTGCTATAGTATCAGGAAGGAATTGTTTCTTCCACTGGAACAAATTAGATCATGCTTTTTTGAAAAAAAAATGTTTTGCCTTTCTCTGGATAAGCTGTGGGCATAAGGTAGCAGTGTTAATGTTGGCATCAAATTTTGATTTAGTTTTAGTTACAGTCTTTTTGACTAAAATGTAATTTTAGTTTTAGTCCCATTTTAGTCACGTGCAATTGTCATATTTATTTTATAGTCCAAAGTGCAGCGCTTCGGTGAAAACTGATAATGTGACAGTCAATGTAAAAATAATGTGAGATGAGACTGATGTGAAGCCGATATGAAACCTCCACCAAACTCCAATGTGCAAAGAATTTGGGTACAATAATTAAGATGTCCTAATCTCAATAATCTCATAAATAGAAAAACTATTATCCTGTCATAAGTGGAACACAAATCTAAATCCTGCTCATGCGACCATCAATATAAACAAAACAGGTTACTGTGACAGAAGGGATTGTGTTAGCCAAATAATACAATATGGTTAATGCACATCAGTCTCATCTCACATTATTTTTACATTCACTGTCACATTATCAGTTTTCACCGAAGCGCTGCACTTTGGACTATATTATTTGTGTTTGCTATATCAACAAACTGTGCTAGCTGCTTTTTTCGAGTTAGCGCAGATATTTGTTCACCCTATTTTTATTATTTGTCATATTTATTTGACTAAAATCTCCAGTACATTTTAGTCAACTAAAATCTAATGAGTTCAGTTAAATTATAATGCATTTTTTAAGCATTTGTCTAGAAACTCATTATATACTCCTGGAGTACAAAAATCTAATATCATGTTATTCATTGTATTAACAAACTCACAGATACAGATTTCACCGCTCTGGATGATCTGAGGAAGCCTTTAATGCAGAATGTTCTAGACAGTAGTGTGAGGAGGCTTTTAATGCTGCACAGTGCTCTGGACAGTGGTTTGAGGAGGCCTATAATGCTGCACAGTGCTCTGGATGGTGGCCTGAGGAGGCCTGTAATTTTAATGTACACACTCACAGTGCTCTCTCCATTGTAAGTAGGGATTGGGACTCTCGTCGGGAGACCTGTAATGCACAGTGTTGCTCTGGACGTTCATCTGAGGACTCAGAGGCCTGTAATGCTTGCTGCACAGTGCTCTTAACTGGAAAAGCACGCTACAGACACAAGTCATTTGGTTTCTGGGAGCAGAAGCAGGTGGAGCTCTTTTGAAACCAAAAGTTCATGAGGGAAAACGTCCCTTCCTCACATTTTCGTTTCATTTTCGTTCGTTAACTAAAACAGAATTCATTTTCATCATAGTTTTCGTCAGTGGACGAAACAGTGTTGTACTTTTAGTATTGTTTTCATCACTGTAAGAAGGCAGTTGATGAAAATGCTGACAAAAATATTTTCGTTGATGAAATTAGCACTGTAGGATAGTGTATATGGAGGTTTTCGATTTGTATGTTTTTTTGTTTTCTTTTTTGGGTTGAACTGGATAGACTTCTTTCAACCAGATTAACTATGTTACTATGTAACTAATGTTGATGAATATGTCCCTAGTAATTAGTAAAAGACTGTAAACTAAAGCATGGGCATAGGAGTAATGATTATAGTAGTAGCATTTACTTATGATTATACTGTATAATAATAATAAAGATATTAGGAGCAGTTCCTTTGTAATTTGTATATAGAGAAAGAAAGACTTTAGCACTCTGTGTGAACAGTATTACTGTTGTATGCATATGTCATTTAGTTTAATAAATCAGTAAAGTTACTTAAAATCATGCTAATCTGGCCACACTTTCATTTAACCCTAGCATGCTCGGTGCACCCTTCTCACACATAAAAATTAATCTCTCAGTTTGACATTTGTGTGACATAACCCATATACCGTACCACTCTTGCTACTCGCAATATAATTTGTCTTTCCCCAAAACAATAAATGTAGACGGTAAACAGCAGAAGTTTGCAGTAAAAACGAGTTTCACAAAAAGTCACATGCATCAGGTCTGCCAAACATAGCAAATAATTTTAACCTGCTAAGTATAATAAATACATGGAAAGAATGCCATGGGGATGAGCAAAAGCACATATTTTATTCATTTTTTTCCCTTTCTGCAAAAAGTACTTTCAAAAATAGTAACTTCCTCATTGATTCACCAATATTGCCTACGGCAGCTACCAGAAATACAACAGTTCAAGTGACCTGAATATGATATTCTACAGCGACTTTGGGACCAGTTCTTCTCAGACTGTACAGCTATTATTATTTTCTAAAAACAACAGGAAAATGAGGTAACATAAAGTAAAACTGCCCAGAGAAGCATAATATTATTAAATAGGACAATATAATTCACACATAAATCTCTACTCAGCGGGATAAGAGCTGACCTATGCCCCCCCCCCCACCCCCCATTCTGGTATTGAAAAAAAGTCAGTTCTACACATGAAAAAAAGCAAGTATCCTTTATTGCAGAAACATCAGTAAAAATGTTTGCTGTTGTGTGATTGTAGCCTTAATAGTAGCCTACATAGTGGTGAAAAATATATACTTTGGGGAGATCTATGAACTAAAGGTAAGTATTGCATTGAAAACTGTTTTTGTAATTTACTGTTCCTGTGCATCTTATCTTTAATTCTGGAGTTAAGCTTTAAAGGGGTTGTAATGGTAAAAGTTTTTTCACCTTAATGCATTCTATGCATTAAGGTGAAAAAACATATGTGTATTAGCGGCCCCCTGAGCCCCCCCTTTACTTACCTGACCCCTCGAAAGTCCCGCACTGTAAATGCGCAGGCTTCTCAGCTCATATATTGGTTGATTGAAAGCAGCCCAGCCATTGGCTCGCGATGCTGTCAATCACATCCAATGATGCAGCGTGCCGGGGGCAGGGATGAGTGATACAGTGAGTGGCTTTAGCCGCCAGCTGTATCACTGGAGCGTGCCTGCAAAAACTCACCACCATGCTCGCATAAAGGTGGTGAATTTTTGCGGGGAGGAGCCGAGACAGCCGCCGAGGGACCCCAGAAGACCAGGTTCGCGGGGCCACTCTGTGCAAAACGAGCTGCACAGTGGAGGTAAGTATAACATGTTTGTTATTTTTTTTATTATTAACCACTTAAGGACCCCCGCACGCACATATACGGCCACAGAATGGCTCGTACAGGCACAAGGGCGTAAATTTACGTCCCCGCCTTCGTGCGGTTCGGGGGTCCCCCTGGCTCTGGGAGCGATCGCCGACGAGCGGGCGGATGTCCGTGTTTTCCGCCCCCCCCCCGCGATCGCTCCCAGCCAATGGGAGCGCTCCCCCTTCGTGTCAGTTCCTCCTCCTGTGTTTACACAGGAAGGAGGAAATGATGTCACCTCTCATCGCAGCGGTGTTTCCCACCGCTGCTGATGAGAGAAGACATCCACAGTAAGTGTGCACCAACACAACACTGACACACACTCACATAGGCACATTAACCCCTTGTGATCGCCCCCCCCCCACCCCCCTGTCATAGTGTCACTGAATGCAGTGATCTAATCACTGCATTTAGTGTCAGTGTGACAGGCAGTGTAAAATCAGTTAGTGTTAGGTCCAGGATAGCCCCCCCTCCCCCCCTAATAAAGTTTTAACCCCCTGATCACTGCCCTAGTTAACCCTTTCACTCCCTATTGCCAGCATCACTAAGCAATCATTTTTCTGATCGCTGTATTAGTGTCGCTGTTCCCGCTAGGTAGCTATTTTTTTTATTGCGATTTTTTTTTTTTACTAAAGACAAGTGGCTGAATTAATTTTGGCCTAAATGTTTTACTAAAATTTAGTTTATTTGATTTTTTTTATAACAAAAAGTAAAAAAATAGTGTTTTTTTTCAAAATTGTCGCTCTATTTTAGTTTATAGCGCAAAAAATAAAAATCGCAGAGGCGATCAAATACCACCGAAAGAAAGCTCTATTTGTGGGAAGAAAAGGACGCAAATTTTGTTTGGGAGCCACGTCGCACGACCGCGCAATTGTCTGTTAAAGCGACGCAGCGCCGAATTGTAAAAACACCTTGGGTCATTTAGCAGCGTATGTGTCCGGGTCTTAAGTGGTTAATATTATCTTTAGTGTTCCTTTAAGTTGGATTTTTAATGTTTTGCCTCTAAGTAATAAGTCACATCTTGCTTTTTTGCAATGCTTTTAACTGCAATAGGCATTAAAAAGTAGGCCCTCTAGTTTTGTTATTCCACTCAGTGGGATTTAATATGAATTCTCAGTTACAAAATGTTTCTTGCAAGTTTGTGCAATTGATAATAATTTGGTAAACATAATTGGTTAGTTCTTTTTTTTTTTATATAAAAAATATAAGGAATAATTATTATAAGGAGTAGTTGCCAATCCATTAAGGAGCTGGAGAAAGTGCTAACTAAGCTTATTAATGTACTGAACATGCACACAATTTGCAGATTTTGCTAATAAACAACACTTCATAACTTTCCTTCTTGTTATCTTAAAAGTATCTATCATAATTATAAGGGACAAAATGTTCTGCACAAACACAAATTACTACATGTGACCCAGTTTACCTAAAGAATGTTGCATGGCATAAAGAAGATAACAATTCATAATTAGGATGTGGCCTAAAGCCAGTGCTGTTTTATGGCCTAGGCTGACAAGGCCCAGGCCTAGGGCAGCACTTTGCGGGGGCGGCGAAAAGGTGCCCCCCCGCGAACCCCCCTCCTCCCGCACAGCCGAGAGCCGGAGTTCAGTTCCCACGACAAGTTTCGGCACGGAACTCCGGTAATTGGTCAGTCTAGGATGCGCTGGTGCGGTCACCTGGGACATCTGCCGCCCGGGGTCCCGCAGCGTCGATCAGCTTTACAGTGCAGCCGTCCCTCTCTCTCTCCACTGACATCGCACAATCACTCTTGTTGAAGAGCTGAAGAGAGACACAACTACAATCAGTGAGAGAGCCGTGCTGCTGGTATGTGGGACAACTTCAGTGAGAGAGGACACAGAAACCAGGAGGAAGGGAGGGGGGACAGGCAGATAATAGGTGAACTAATGAAGTGATGGGAAAGGACAGGGTGGTATGGGGATATGTGCTGGGGAGTGATTTACCTCCACCCCCACTAGCACATATCTTCCTCCCTCTCAAATCACTCCCCAACACATATCCCCATACCACCCTCTCCCCCCAAATTAAAAGATGCTCTGTCCCCATGTCCTTATCCCATCCTCTCACCCTGTCCTCATCCCATCCTGTCCCTCTGTCCTCATCCCATCCTGTCCCTCTGTCCTCGTCCCACCCTGTCCCCCTGTCCTCATCCCACCCTGTCCCTCTGTCCTCATCCTACTCGTCCCCCTGTCCCAATCCCATCCTGTCCCTCTGTCCTCATCCCACCCTGTCCCTCTGTCCTCATCCCACCCTGTCCCCCTGTCTTTATCCCACCCTGTCCCCCTGTCCTCATCCCATCCTGTCACCCTGTCCTCATCCCACCCTGCCCCCTGTCCTCATCCCACCCTGTCCTGATCCCACCCTGTCCCTCTGTCCTCATCCTACCCGTCCCCCTGTCCCAATCCCATCCTGTCCCTCTGTCCTCATCCCACCCTGTCCCCCTGTTTTTATCCCACCCTGCCCCCCTGTCCTCATCCCACCCTGTCCCTCTGTCCTCATCCCACCCTGTCCTCATCCCACCCTGCCCCTCTGTCCTCATCCCACCCTGTCCTCCTGTCCTCATCCCACCCCGCCCCCCTGTCCTCATCCCTCCCTGTCCTCATCCCACCCTGTCCCTCTGTTCTTATCCCACCCTCTGCCCCTGTCCCAATCCCATCCTGTCCCTCTGTCCTCATCCCACCCTGTCCCTCTGTCCTCATCCCACCCTGTCCCCCTGTCTTTATCCCACCCTGTCCTCCTGTCCTCATCCCATCCTGTCACCCTGTCCTCATCCCACCCTGTCCTGATCCCACCCTGTCCCTCTGTCCTCATCCTACCCGTCCCCCTGTCCCAATCCCATCCTGTCCCTCTGTCCTCATCCCACCCTGTCCCCCTGTCTTCATCCCACCCTGTCCCCCTGTCCTCATCCCACCCTGTCCCCTGTCCTCATCCCACCCTGTCCTCATCCCACCCTGTCCCTCTGTTCTCATCCCACCCTGTCCCCCTGTCCTCATCCCACCCTGTCCCCCTGTCCTCATCCCACCCTGTCCCACTGTCCTCATCCCACCCTGTCCCTCTGTCCTCATCCCACCCTCTCCCCCTGTCCTCCTCCCACCCTCTCCCCCTGTCCTCATCCCACCCTGTCCCTCTGTCCTCATCCCACCCTGTCCCTCTGTCCTCATCCCACCCTGCCCCTCTGTCCTCATCCCACTGCGTCCCCCTGTCCTCCTCCTATAAAAAATTACAGGACGGGTCTTAAAAAGGAAGGGGTGCAGTCTTCACAGGAAGGGGTGCGTCATATATAAAGTAGGACATGCACAAGTTTTGTCAGGCCTAGGGCAGCACAAAACCTAAAAACACCACTGCCTAAAGCTAAAAAGTGCAGGCACACTATGAGTTAAGTCCAAGGAGGTGTATGAAATCTCCTGAACTTACCTCTATTATTTATAGTTTATGGTTTTGCCAGAGAATACACTGAGACTTGGGGCTGTGAGAGAGGAGAGAGAGAGGCACAGAGAGCAGCAAAGTTTACCCCCTGTACTGCGCATGCAGGGAAGCCTTTGGGGTTGATTTACTAAAGGTGATCAGGTGGTGTGCTTGCACAGGTGCAGTTACACTCTGCAAGTACAATTGCTTCAGTGCTTAGTAAATATGGCAAAGCTCTCCATATTTCCATCATCCAATCGTGTGTGAGCAAAAATGTGTTTTTTTTTCCTATGCACCTGATTGGGTATACCTTGTAATGTGAAAGGTTCCCTCATTTACCAAGCTTTGGAGCAACTGCACTTGCAGAGTGCAACTGCATCTGCACTATCTGCCTTTAGTAAATCAATCCCTTTGTATTTTGTGACAGGGGCTCTGCATAGAAACCAATCAGCTAACAAGTTTTTTGTCAAAGCAATTGAGCAAGCAAGCTGAAGTTAGAAGCTGACTAACATGCACAGCTGCAACAGATTTTTGCACTCTCCGGTTTTAGTAAATCCACCGCATAGTATGCCTTCACATTTTACAAAGGAGCTGAAACGCTGGAATTTAGCTTTAAAACCTGCATGAGACATCACAATGTAAGAAAATCTGTACCCAAGAAGCAAAGTTTTCTAAATTTGCCCAGTGACCTTCATTTCATAATTCTGAAGGACAGCATGTTTATGAATTTATCTGTAATGTCTTGGAAAAACAGAGAGAAAATCATTGCGCTTTCCCTAACATTAGAAAGTGTCTGACAAAGAAAGGATACATAGGGGTTGATTTACTAAAGGGAAAAAGACTGTGCACTTAGTAAATGTGCAGAAACTTGCTGATTTCCATCATCCAATCATTTTGGAAGCAAAAATGCTGTTTTTTTTCCTTGCATGTGATCGGGTACTTTTTGCAAAGTAAAGCCATACCTCATTTATGAAGCCCTGGAGCAAAAGCACATTGCAAAGGGCACAGTCTGTTTGCCTTTAGTAAATAAACTCCATAATGAGAACTACAGTTTCAGTCCGCAGTATGCTGTAGATACTGAGTAAGGCACAGCAAGTATTGCCTTATTCATTGCTTGTGTATACTGAGCTTTTGGGTTCATTGTGCCTGTTCTGCTTTGTTCATCAGGTAAACTTGATTAAAAATGTAAAAGTGACCAATTTTGATAAGGCAATAGGGAAAATTGTATATTTTTTAAACTACTTTTTTTTAATAACAAAATCTGTGTGAAAAGGAATACAAAATGCCAACAGAGTCAATGTTAATGTAGCGTAATCTTTTAGAAAGAGATATTTACAGCTATTATAAGATTTATTGATGATTTACAATATTTAAATAGCTACTATATAACACATTAGGAGCAAAAATGCTTAACGTTTTTGTATTGCAAACATATTAAATCAACATACTATTCTTCATACTGACATTTAACAAATCGTCTTCATGTTATCTGAGTCTGATCAATTGCTGCATTTAGAATTTATATTATAAAATCTAAAATCATTTGTTTAAATGTGTGCTGATCTCCAGCAATGATTGATATAATTAATCAATAGCAGGGTAGGCAGGGTTTTCCTCTCCCAGCATCAGCCTCTGCTGTCAGATCCGCTCTGACCTTGAGCCGCCCCTGGATCCCCTGGTTCTCTCTCCCTCCGGAGCCTCAAGATAAGCCCCTGGCACAGGGGCCATCTACACCACCTCCTCCACCTGCCAGAGACCAGACAGGCAGATAGTGACAGGCAGACGGCTAGGTAGGCCTGCTCTATCCCTCCATTCCTCCAGCAATTCACCACTTGGCTTCCCCCGGCTTTACCTGACCCCCCTGGCTTCCCTCCTTCACACTTCTCCAGCAGGTAAGCCATTCACTGAGGCTGCAGGCGGCCGTCCTTTTTAGGACAAGCCGCTGCTGCCACTTAAAGCCTCGGCTTTCCCCCTATCCACATCTCCCCTCCTATACCCCCACACTACCAGCCCTTCTCAAGCTACCCATCCGCCACCTTCCCTGCAATCCTTTGCAATTTTCCGCCGCTTCTGGCGTTTTTTCGACACGTCCGCGCCGGCCTGGAAGCAATCGCGGCAGCCGCAATCTAGGAAAGGCCGCGGCTTCACCCGCGGCCTAGTGGCGCGCCGCTTCTTACCCCCTCCAACCGCCACCAAAGTCCCAAAACGGACTAGAAACCCACCCCATACCCCCAGGAAAGTACATCACACCCCGGTCTATCAATCCTGGCCCAAATAGTAGCACCGATCCACCCAATCTGGAAGCTTTACCAGCCTGGATCCTGATCCCTGTCGTTGCAGATTGGCGTAGCACGGTCAGGTTTTTTTTGCCTTCCTCTGGACCAAGTCAGGATAGAGGATTCAATCAATCCTTGACAATCCCTCCCCCCCCTCCTGGTGTTTGGCGACCATGGTCAATCTTCAATACACGGCAGAGGCCATGTGGGGTTTGAGGCGATTTGCCTCAATACTACCAGCCTGCACCAAAAAAGCCCTCCAAACTGAGCGCCTATTGAGGATCGATCGAAGATCAATTATCAAAGGTCTCTGCCGTTTGCCCCAACCTAAGCACATATCATGTGCTTTGATCAACACCAGATCGGCAGTAGAACACCGATTAGAAATCCATGATTTCATCCTACAACACGATTTAGACTGCCTCTTTATTACAGAGAGCTGGCTTACAGCCGACTGTAACACCATTCTAGGAGAATTGGTGCCAGAAAACTACCGTATTATAACGGAAAACAGAATAGGGCAAAGAGGAGGAGGATTGGCGGTGATCCATAAGACGCCTCTTGTGATCACAAAACCAGTCCTTCAAAATCCTCTTCCATTCATGGAAACCCTTACTCTACAACTGCAAGCAAACTCCCAGGAGACCGTCCGGATTCTACTCTGCTATAGGCCACCCGGCCAAAAATCGCAGCTTCTCCCTTCATTGACGGACTTTATCTCCACTTATACCCTGAACAGCAAACACCTTTTGCTGCTCGGGGATTTCAACCTCTGGGCCAACTCCCCACAAGACCCCGTTGCCGACGCCTGCATTGACCACCTGGAAGGATTAGGGCTTCAGCAGCTAGTATGTGGGCCCACACATGCTTCAGGTCACACACTCAATCTTATTTTCAGACAAGATCTGGAAATTAAAATTGTGGAAAATGAACCATTGCCATGGACAGATCACCATGCAATCAAATTCATTTTTCCCGAATTCCCCCCCTTAATAAAAACATCAAATCCAGTAACTACACACTGGACTAGATGTCAGAAGAAGCTCCATTCGGAATTCTTCAAAGCCACATTAAGGGGAAAAATAAAATCAATTCAGCCGCATCAAAAGGCTGAGGAAACACTGGAGGGCATAAACACAGCACTATTACAGTCAGCCGACCTAATAGCGCCGAAACGTAAAACCCACATCCGGAAAAATAACGCAGGCTGGTTCAACAACCAGCTGGCGTTACGGAAGCAAGAGCGCAGAAGGGCAGAAGCCGCCTGGAAGAGAAGTTCATCAGATGAGAACCTCTCCATCTACAAGGAAATAACCAGAAAATACCACAAGGAAATCTTCGATGCCAAGAAAAATTATTTTTCTGAGGCCATCAACAATGCCCTCAACCGCCCCCGCGAGCTCTTCAAGCTGGTCACTCAGACCGTGAATCCAGGATGTCTTGAAGCCCCCAATTCGGACTCACAAGAATTTTGCAATGAATTATCGGATTACTTCATTAATAAAATTGAGGGAATCCGGCAAAGCATTGAGCAGAACAACTCCCCACATAGCCCCCCCAGTAATTATTCACATAGCACCGGCAGTAACTCGCCACAACCAGGTAAGTTCACGCTGGAACCCGTCTCTACCCATGACATTAAAAATATCATTGGTACTCTGCGTAAGGAATGCGCCGACATCCTGGCACCTCCTATCACGCAGCTTATTAACCAATCCTTCAGGGAGGGCATAGTGCCTGCCCAGTTGAAGGCGGGTATAATTCGACCTATCATGAAGAAACCCACCCTGGACCCCAAGGATCCACTTCACCGCCGTCCCATAACAGGCCTAAACTCTCTTTCTAAGGTCATGGAGAAAGTAGTGGTACAACAGCTGCAACAGCATCTAGATACCCACAAGCTACTTGATCCATATCAATCGGGATTCCAGCCCAGACACGGGACAGAAACCGCATTGCTCAAGATATGGGACGACGCTCTCGAGGCCGCAGACGAAGGAGAATCTTGTCTTCTGGTTTTGCTGGACCTAAGCGCAGCCTTCGACACAGTAGACCACAAGCTTCTATTGACTCGGCTAGCTGAAGTAGCCAAAGTCGCAGAAGGTGATCTATCCTGGTTCTCCTCTTTCTTGGAAAACCGATCGCAAATAGTGAAGCTATTCGGAAAAACTGAAAGTATCATGCGGAATCCCTCAAGGATCCCCCTGTCGCCGGTGTTATTCAACACATCTGAAATCATCAGCAGTCAAAAACCTCTTCATATGCAGATGACATGCAAATCCGCATGCAAGGATCACCACCTCAATCATGCCTCTCTTTGATAGAGGACTGGATGACCAAGGCCCCATGCTCGATATCATTTCCTCGGATATGCAGAGTTTGACACGTGTACAACCATGATCAAATTTCGATGACGCGCGGTGACGTTGATTACGTCACCGCACCAGGAAGTAAACACTTCCGCGCATGCGCCGATTCGGCAGCGGCGCGGCGGTGGTGGGAGCCGACATGTCTGCCTCAGAATCAGATTCCCACCGGATAGATTTCAAATGCCTCGGGTGGAGAAATCTGTTGATAGATGTCTGCTGAAACGGTCCATGGATGACCAAGAGTTATCTTAAACTCAACGGAGGGAAAACAGAACTTCTCCTGTTTCACGCTAAGCGTAGGAACCAACCAGCAACAACTTGGACTCCCCCCCGCCCATTCTGGGTAAATTCATCACCCCTAGCGCCAAAGTCAAAAGTCTTGGGGTCATCTTCGACTCCTACATGACAATGGACGCACAAATAGGGTCAGTAGTCAGCGGATCTCACCATCTACGCAGACTTATTCCTTTCATTCCTAAAGAAGACGTAGCAGTCGTGGTGGGAACAATTGTTAACTCCAGACTGGACTATGCAAATGCCCTTTACCTCGGACTCCCGAAGTACCAAATCGCTCGTCTGCAAGTCGTTCAAAACACGGCTGCGAGACTTGTGACAGGGAAAAAACCCTGGGAATCCATCTCACCTTCGTTGAGATCCCTTCACTGGTTGCCAGTGAAAGACAGAATTGCTTTTAAAGCACTCTGTCTAACGCATAGATGTATCCATGGGAATGCTCCCCTATATCTGTGCGAAAAAATAAAAGTTCATAACCCCAATCGCATCTTGCGATCCACCAACCAAAATCTACTCCAGATACCGAAAGCCAATTACAAGTCCAAAGGAGATAGAAGATTCGCGGTCCAAGGTCCCAGACTATGGAACGCTTTACCAACCAATATTCGGTTGGAGGAGAACCACCTAGCATTCAGGAGAAAGATCAAGACTCATCTCTTTTGATATCAAAGGAGACAGGAACAACAAGTGCCCAGAGGCGATTCATTTCGCATGTGCAGCGCTATATACGTTTTCATTCATTCATTCATACTTTATATTTTAAGAGATTTGATAACAAACATATTGTCAAATCTTATGCAAACTACAATATGTTGTATACACAGTATACTTTACAGAAACGTGAGGTGCTATCAAGAGCATGGAGACATTGAGGCTCTTAAAAAACAAAACAAAAATAACAACTGGAGAAAAAATAAATAAAAACAAAAGTAGGGTTGTGGCCCATAGTGATATTTCAGTTTGCATGACAAGAAAGTTAAAACCTGAGTGATTGGGAACTGACAACAGCCCCAATTTTTATTTTTATTTTCTGTTCTTCATGAAAAAAAAAGCAAACCTGATGATTATCAAAGAGACACCTTACCCGAGGCAATAACCTTTCTTATAGTGGTGCAACTATTGACTGAAATATTAAGAAATATTTATGTCAGCATTTCGCCCTGTTCACTTCAATTGTATGATGAAACAGAATGTAGCTATACTTCTCTTTAATAATTATTTTTGTAAAATAGATAATAATTGAGATTACACCACTTTCTTTTACTGGCTAACTTATTGCTACAGGACTCCAGGCAATTTAATTATTTTTCCTTTGTTTTTAGATAAGAGGAGGATACAGTCGTAAAGTAAAATAATTACAAAAATGCATGCAATTCGATTTTTACATTTTCAGCTTTTTACAATATCTACAGCCACACAGCTAATATATATACCGTAAATATGGATGAAAGAAACTTTATCTGCCAAATAGTTTTGATAGATATTTTGAATACATAAAACTGTAGTAACAAACAAGATATCCATTGTTCGCGCTGATTTACTTAAGCATGTTTATGTTCAAAGTGGATTTCACAACATTTAGTAAATGATGTGAAACAAAATGCAATTTCCCTTTCATATAATATACAATTAGAGTATGTGCAAGGGAAATTAAAAAAAAAAGAAAAGAAAAAGGGATTTGCATGATTGGATGTTTTTAAATAAGATAAGTTCACCTTTTTAAAAATAAAAATAAATGCACATCTTTTAGCAGGTGCTTTACTGCATATATAGATTGATTTTTTACTGTTGTGGGTTTAGTAACACTTTAAGTATTTAGGTTAGCATAATGTTCACTCATTCCCTAAGCTCAGTAAAAAAATTTGCTTTGCAAAAAAAAAGGTCTTAACATTACTAGCATTATTACCAGTGCTGGGACAAGGCCATTTGGTGCCCAGGGCGAAGATGGCAAACTGCTTTTTAGGAAAGAGTCAATGTTGTTTCAAAATAAGAATATACTTAAAGCAATAGAACAATGATGGGCACAGTGGCGACAATTGATGGCACAGTGGCTCGTTTGATGGGCATAGTGGCGACAATTGATGGTACATGAATTATCAGTAATGTCCCATCTCATGTAATTTATGATATCATTTCTCAGTCATCCTATGCCCCTATCGGACATAGGATGACTCTAGACCCAAAAGTCATTGTTGAAGCTGGCACAGGAGTACACCGCATCCTTTAAAAGTATCACGGGTCATTTCATTACATCTCTCCCCTTTCGGTAGGAGACTAACACATGAGGAGCCCCCAGACAGGTTGACTCTGAAGTTAGTCAGTAGTTCCATTCCTTCAATGCTGGTATCCCCAAATAAATTGCTCAAAACAGAGCATTACTCACCCAGCCAACCTCTGCCTCTCTCAGAGAACATGCCTGCCGCTGGGGAGAGGCCTGGACTGGCCCTTCTCCCTGCAGTCCTTTCATCCGCTGGAGAGAAGACAGGGTGACTGTGCTCAGTTCATCATGCAGTTAGGGGTCTGGGCCAACTGCCCCCCATCCCTGGGGTATACCAGTGGAGACTGAAGTCCCATCCACTTCCACAGTAACTCCCTCTCTTGCTAGTTGAGAGCAGAGGCTTGTGGCACTCTGCTCTGTTGCCAGCTCTTCCGCTGGGTTGCTGTGAGGGGAGACCACAGTCCCATCCCCCGATGTCAGCTCAAGCTGCAGATGTGTGCAGCAGACAGTAGCATCCTGCCCTGCTGCCAGTGATTTATCTGGGAGTAAAAGCTTTACCACCTCAGCTTGTTGCTGGAGAGAGGGGCCAACCGCCCTGTTTTCCTGGAACTCCACAGTTGGTTTTCCAGTGCTGGGCAGAGATTGCTAGCACTCTGCCCTTTTGCCAGCACTTCTGCTGGGGATGCATAATCCGTAACAACCTCTGGACTGTCCATTAAGTCCATACATTCTGTAATCTGTGGCTGGGGAGATGAGCCAACTGCCCTAGCCCCCTGGAACTCCACATCATCCGCTTCGGCTTTGGGAATGGCAATCTCATCAGCCAGGATTTAAGAGCTGTCATCTGAAAATTCCTCATAGTCCCAGGCAACGGGAGCCCCACCCTGCTGCTGAGCAGAGTCTAGCAGCTGTCTGTAGGCAATCTCCAGCTCCCATTTCTGAATGGCCAAAAACTCCAAATCTTCCTGTAACCAGTGACCTTTCCGAGACATTCAATCTTTGCTCTCTGTGCTCCATTATTTCCTCTAAGCGCCACTCCCGAACATCCCCGAAGTCAGGATCACTGGACATCCTCCAATACAACAATCCCAGGCCATCATAGTCATAGCCTTCCATGGGGCTGTTATCCGCTGACCACGGGCACTCTTGGGCTTCATACCACCGGAGGGCTCTGTAGCTCTCGTCCAACCGCATCTCTGCCTGAATCAGCCTGCTCAACTCAGCTGTCCACTCCTGCTTCGGTTGTTTCCCCAACAACGGCATTCGTACGTCATACTGCGGGCAGTACCTTACATGGATGGAGGGCAGGACCTTTCCTTGGTGTTGCTGCTCCAGAGCTAGCGCTTCCTTCCAGAGTTCGCAGCGAATCAAATCAGACCATCCCAACAGGACCTCCTCTGATACTGGTCCTCTGTGCTGTATCCGCATCTCTTGTAACCTCCTCTTGAATTCCTCTTCTATGGCGACTGGTATCTGTACCTCTCCTCTCTCTTCAGTTGGTGCTGCTGTGACTTCTGCTGCTGCAGCACCTCTTTGATGTAGCCAAGTTGCATTCACAGCCGCTATAACCAGGTCTACAGTGTTGTAAGTAACAGAGTTACAATAAACGCAGTTACCTAACGCAGACCCTTTTGAGGGTAACGAGTAATCTACCTGATTACTCTTCCCCTCACGGTAACGCAGTTTCCATTACTTGGGCAGTATTACCGCAATTACATCTACCGCCACTAGATGGCAGCAGAGTAATTGCTTCTGCCGGCGCTGTGAAAATGAATATGGGTGGAACTCCGCTTTAGAATCATGTGACCACTGTGATGGCCTGTCAGCGGTCTTAAAACTCCCAAATGCAAGGAGCCCTGGATACAATGAGCCCCACCCGCCTCACACTGACCTATAACCGGGGGAACAACTCACATCGATCACACACACTGTGTGCGCAGCCTGTTCAATGATCCGGGGAACACATGGCCAGAACAAAATGTTCCACAGAACAAACGTTCCCTATACAACACAGTGTACACAGCGACATCTAGTGGTCAACATGATAAGTGCAGGACACCTATACAGACCAATGATCAGCAGGTTATTTTTGGTCAGTGATTTCATCTCTTCATCAGACAACAAAGAAAAATCTGACATCCCCATTCCAGATCCCTTGCATCTAATAAAGCTTATATAAGATAAATAAAATATTAAACAATAAACTATAGACAATTCTTATAAAGCCTAATATAAGATTTTAAATTACAGACTCTGTAAACGTCAAGAGAATGTATATTATAAACATACATTTTAATCCAGCTTATAATTTGGATGTAATATGTAGCAGATGGATAAGGGTTTTACGTCCTATTAGCTGCACATACATGGTGGGACGGATGCACCTAGGCTGGGATATACACAAGATCACCTATCATCTGCTTCTTAACAAAGCATTGTAGAATATTAAAAAAAAGTCAGTTACTTTGCTGAGTAACTAATTACTTTTTCAATGTAGAAACTGAGTCACTAACGCAATTACTTTTTCAGGGAAGTAATTTGTAACTGTAACTAATTACTTTTTTAAAGTAAGATGAGCAACACTGCAGGTCTATGATCTCCGGTGGAGGATTAGGACCATACTCTGCCAGTCCACGTTTAACAGCCCGATCAAAACTTTCTTCCTCGGGTGTCCTGTCTGTTACTCCAGGCCTTTCAGCTCTATCCATTTCGACAAGTTCTGCAATAATGTCCTTTTTTTTATGGTTGCTGGCCGGCCTGCCCTGGCTCTCCAGTAAGTCTTTGAGGGAAGAGAGCTTCAGCCGTTCATACTTAGTCTCCATTGTCCTGTGTCCTTGTAGCTGCTCTTCTGGCAATGGAAACATCCCGCTGCTGTGCCACCACTTGTAACGGTCACCACCGTTTACGATTTCCATTCCACCAACCCAAGACAGCTTATCCGACACTCCGACAATCCAGCAGGCACGACCCATTCAATTTCCCAGAATAACAAGACACACAGCTCTGTTACTGGTTCCAAAATGAATGAATGCTTTTAATGGTAAAACTCAGTCTTTTATACACCAAAAAGCATGCTGCAGTAATCAAAGGGACAAAAACACACTCCACCCACAACATCACACAATGGGGGGCTAACGAGTCTCCAATACACATCCTTCTAGATAATGACATTCAGATGAGTTAATTATTACCCAGACATTCTGACTCTGCGACAAGATATTCACCTGACACACAATACACACTCTTTTTTTAGACGTAATGGCAACGAATCTACAGGAGTTAATTACTACAGCTGACAAGGGACATTCCACACCTATTATCAATATAATTCACACACCATACAGTGTCATTAGCATCCACAATGAAAGGTCTTTCAGAAGCCAGACTCAATTAACACCTCAAAGTTAGACATCTGACCTTTACAGACTTAATTAGTACAATAGACACAAAACAGAATTAGCATCACAATGAAATATCTTAGGAGCCTGACTCAATTAACACCTCAACAGTCTATTGACCTGTTAATAAGGAACAACTTGTAATATTTCAAGATATCCTGCAATACATAAATTATCAGTAATGCCCCATCTCATGTAATTTATGATATCATTTCTCAGTCATCCTATGCCCCTATCGGACATAGGATGACCCTAGACCCAAGAGTCATTGGTGAAGCTGGCACAGGAGTACACCGCATTCTTCAAAAGTCTCAGAGTATCACGGTTCATTACGTTACAAAAAGTTTCTTTAATCTAATATTTAATATTCATCAATTAACAAATATTAATTAATAATTCATGGATTGGGTCTCTAAGAATAATTGACTATAATATATTGTTATATCTTCTAGATATGGAAAAAGTGAAATAATATAGACTTTTATACTTGTGAAAGTGTGCATTTTGTTATAAGCTTCATATGCTTATATGATATGATTTAGTTAATTTAGTTTAAAGAAACTTATATTGTATACGTTAAAAGATTCTGGCCAGGTATAGGCAACTTTACAATTTATTTTAAATCCATGGTCACTCTATTAGAGATATTACCTCCCTTACGCCATTTGAACGCCTTTTTGTAGATGATGATCCGCTCCCTCACCTGATCCCTCACCTGATCTCCAAAATGTACCTCCTGTTAGGCTCCGCCACCTTAGACCCCAAGCCCGCACACATACGGGTCTGGGAGAGAGACTTACATCTTCAATTCTCAGAAACTCAGCTGACACACCTGTACCGGCTCACTCACTCCAGTTCTGTGGAGTCTAAGACTAAAGAAACAAATTCTAAAATGTTAGCGCGCTGGTATAGGGTGCCAGCTGACTTAGCACATATTTATCCCTCCGTGTCGACAAGGTAAAAAGACACCTTGCAATGTACCTGAGCCCCGAATTTCCGTAGACGCGGTCACGCATCACTCTCCTCGCGGTATCTTGGCTCTTCATTGGATAGATTGATAGCAGCACAGCCATTGGCTCCCGCTGCTGTCAATCAAATCCAATGATGTGGGCCGAGTCATACACTCAGAGGCTATGGACGCCGAGTATACTGTATGACACGGGAGCACGCCCGCAAGGTAACCCCCTCAGGAGAGAGCTTCAAGAGAGGGTTATCTATTGTGGGGAGGAGCCGAGAGAGCCACAGTGGGACCCCAGAACAGGAGGATCAGGGCCACTCTGTAAAAAACAAACTGCACAGTGGAGGTAAGTATGATGATATGTTTGTTATTTTTTTTTTAAACTGGAACTTTTACAACCACTTTAACTAAAACTATTATTTTGCAGTTTAAAGGGGTGTTCCAGCCCTAAGTTGTGTTTATTAAAAGTCAGCAGCTACAAAAAGTGTACTCTGGCTTTTAATAAACTCACTTACCTGCTCCTACGTTCCAGCGACGCGCCGACCGGGGCTCCGCTCCTCTGCCCCCCTCCCCGGCCGGCGTCTCCATCCTGACTGTGGCACCCAGCCGTACAGCCTTCGGCTTCACGGCACCCACTGCGATGCGCGAGATGCGCATGTGCGCGGCGCGGCTCGCCGCTGTTGGAGAGGCGATCGCATGGGACCTTCAGTTCCCATGTGATCGCCTAAGGGAGGGGGCTGGTGTAGGCGATTAAGCTTAATCGCCTAACCAGCCCCTCGGCGGAAGCAGGAAGTAGGACAGGAAGTCCCACTCCTACTGAAGCCCCCACTCCCCCCCCAAAAAAATTACATGCCAAATGTGGCATGTATGGGGGTGAGGAGTGGGATGAGAAAAGGTCATTTTTTTGGGTGGAACACCCCTTTAAGCTTCCAATGGCAAAGATCATATAATGATGACAAAGTATGCAGGAACATGTCTGGTTAGTCCTTTAACTTCTATATCAAAGGCTTACAAATTTTACCTGGTGCAAACTGAAAATAATAGTGTATATGAATGGATAGAAGACAACCATCTAATCAGGGGTCTTCAAACTGTGGACCGAGGGCCAGGTGTGACCCTTTGCTAGCCTTTATCTGGCCCTTCGGGCACAATTTCTCCCACTGATATGAGGCACTATTCCTCCCACTGACACCAACAATGGGGGACTATATATTCAACTGATACCAATGATGAGATACTATTCCTCTTACTAATAGGGGGAATACATCTCCTCCTATTGACCACCAAAGCCAAGGCCATAATTATTCTCACTTATGCTGGGCCCGTGACATTTCCTGCCCCTGTTGGCCATAATCAGGCCCTCCTAAATTCTGAAGGACAATAAAGTGGCCCTTTGTTTGAAAAGTTTGGAGACCCCTGATCTAAATCATAAACATTATTGATTTCACCCAGTGCCGATCCTGACCTCCCTGGGGCCCTAAGAAAAATGACATGGCACATTAAAGTTGAGAAGTAGGGGGACGCTGCCGACAGTGACATGTCACATATTAAAGAAAGTTGAGAAGCGGGAGGAGGGGGTGTTCTGCTGTCGTAAATGACACCTTACACTAAAGTAAAAAGCATGGGGGTGCTGACTTCTTACCTCTTCTCCCATGCAGCCAGCGAGTTTAGGGTGAGGGGCCGAAAATGACTTCTCACCAGGCGGGACCTCTAGTAATTTAGGGGGCCCTTTGCAGCTTTGCGGGGCCCTAAGCGGCTTGCATAGTGAGCCTGTAGGGCGGATCGGCCCTTATTTCACCTGATGTAGATAAGGACTAAAGCCTAAATGAATGCAAGCTGATGGTAACGCAAGGTCCTCAGGAAAATTAAAATGTATTCTGTTAAAACCAATGCCTTAGCACCAGAAAACAGCCACCTGTGGATTACAAAATCGAATGAAGTAAGGAAGCCATCGCAACACATACATGTATTACACAAGATGCCATATGACTGTTGTTACTGGGTATACTATGTCTTGGCAGATATTTTTGACACTTTCATTTTGTGTTGCCCTTCAAAATAAGGGTAAGTAACATGAATGCTGATGAACACTAGCTAGAACTGCAATAGGTTAATGCGGATAATGTTATGTTAAGCTTTGTTGGTTGGGGGGTGTGACTGAAGCCATCTGTGTTTCCTGTTAAATGTTCAGTAGTATAATAAATGTACCAAGCATGTGGTACTGTGTTGACTGTCTCCAGATGGAAAGCAAAAGAACACTCAACAAAAACATGTCAGGTTGTACCTCCCTCCTCTTCACCTGGATGTCAGACACCATCTGCTTTCCTTGTCATGCTCACTTACAAATTATTTCTATGCTGCCCTCTAAGGGAATAAGAGGACAATGTTTTCTACAAAGCTTACACAGGAGCCCAAAAAAACGAGACATTTGCAGTCCATAGTTTCACTAGTTTGCTCTTTTAATACTTTTCTGGCATTGCAAAGGGAAGAATATTTTTCCACAATTGCAGTTTCCGAGCACTAAAGGAATCTAGATGATTTAGTGTAGGGAGGTACTGTTTGCTTCCAGAAGATTTGCTTGATTCATCTTTAATTCTCTGCATACCACATGCACAGTGGATTTGTGCCACCACTAATTGGTACACTCCCAACGCTTCTGTATTATATCATAGAAGTAAAGTAGGGTGCACAATTACATTTACACAGCAATTCATATAAGCTTAACCGTACTAATTATCTGGCAAGTAAGGAGCCAAAATGCCTAAAGCCCAACTTTCTTCTATATTAGAAACTTGCTTGTATTTCAGGCTTATGCTGTAGATTATACTTGTTCCTGTGTTGTTGCTTTGTAGTGAAACATCCATCTATAAATTAAATAACAAGGTAAAGCTTAATAATATACAAGGACAAATGTCTAGGTTAGAGGTCAGCTGTGGGGAAGAAATGATTGTGTTTGTGAGAAGTAATTTATGAGTTCAGTTTTTGAAAAGATCAAAATGTGGAGTGACACCTAAGCTAAATCGATAAGACCTGTCACAAGTCATGCATTCATAGCTCTAAGTAATATAAATATGAAAAAGAATGCTGTGAAATTCACTGGGTATAAAATAGTATACCGATGTGAAAAAGATGTGAAGATCTTTGATAATACCGATTGATAGTTTATAGAGAGATGCAAAAGAGAAAATGCAGCCAGCTATGTGCATTATTATTTATTTTACCAAAGATCATACATTTAAAGTAAATTTACAATATGCTTTATGTTAAGGTATGTGCATTAATATACACAATTTTGCATGTAAAGGGACATCTGTTAATAAAGAAAGGGCTGTCAATGAACATCAGTGCAGTAAAACATGTGAATGCACTTTTTTAAGAAATACAGAGTACCACAACACATACTTTACATCTGTGCTATAGCACATGTGCTTTTTTACTAGATATATGGACATATGTGGACATTGGGGTGCCATTAACAATAAATAGCATTGCATTATTATGCACATATACCACTGCATTTTGTTACATATTCCCACAATGCATTAGTTCGAATGGGCCCTAGGTAAGTGTTTACCCATTTTTAAGCCTTTTCTCTGGCAAATTTAATACTGAAATCAGGAAAGAGAACAGGCACTTTTGTTCGTAGTATTTATTATTTTGTACATGCACTTTTGCTGTGGTTTTAGAGCAGCTAGAAAACAGCGATAATAAATTAGAATCACTTCCAGAATTGAGCGATAGTGATTTGTGGGGAAATTCATCATCAAACACTGAAAGTAATGACAGCGACAATTCTGCAACTGAGCAAATTTCAGTGTTTTTAATTTGATTACATTATTGAATAATTGTTAATATAATTACATTATTATTTGTTATAATGATTTATAGTTATTTATTATATTATAATTTATGATTTTGTGTTTCAAACTTTATCATACCCGGAATGTCTACTAGACTCTTGTTTGGACAGATTTAAGTGAGTTATTTCTAAGAATTGCGGGCCTACAATATAAAATGCCAAATTTCCATGCAAAACAATTGTACTGCTTTCAGTGCCAAAAATCTGAAAGAATAATACCGCCAGGGGGTTTAAATAATAATAATGTATATATCTTTATTTTAACATGTCATTATTTTTTAGGTCAGAACCTTTATGGCTTTAAAAATGACAAACAATTTCCTTTATTAACTGCTTGCCGACCAGCCGCTGTCATTTTACTGCGGCAGGTCGGCTCTCCTGGGCGAGAGCCCATAGCTCTTCGTCGGCTGTTTTTTGCGGCCACTAAAAATGCCATAAAACTACCCCCTATTTTGTAAATGCTATAATTTTTGCGCAAACCAATCAATAAACACTAATTGCAATTTTTTTTTACGAAAAATATGTAGAAGAATACATATTGGCCTAAACTGAGGAAAAAAAAATGTTTTTTTTTATATATTTTTTGGGGATATTTATTATAGCAAAATGTAAAAAATATTGAATTTTTTTCAAAATAGTCGCTCTATTTTTGTTTATAGTGCAAAAAATAAAAAACGCAGAGATGATCATTCACCACCAAAAGAAAGCTCTATTTGTGGGAAAAAAAGGACGCCAATTTTGTTTGGGAGCCACGTTGCACGACCGCGCAATTGTCAGTTAAAGCGACGCAGTGCCAAATCACAAAAAGTGCTCTGGTCATTGGGCAGCAATATGGTCCGGGGGTTAAGTGGTTAAAGACTGTAGAAAAGGAAAGAACAAATAAGAAAAATAGAAGAGGAAAAGAGGACAAAAGAATGGAGAGAAATATATCTTTCAAAAGGAAGAAAAACTGACATTGTCATTAACCACTTCAGCCCCAGACCATTTGGGTGGTCAATGACCAGGCCACTTTTTGCGATTCGGCACTGCGTGTGGCTGTAGGTGTAACGTCATTGATTGTGTTTTCCTATATAAGGGAACAGCAGATCAATGACGGTGCCACAGTGAAGAACGGGGAAGCTGTGTTTACACAGCTCTCCCCGTTCTTCAGCTCCGGGGACCAATCGCGGGACTCCAGCGGCGATCCAGCATCTCCAGCGGCGATCGGGTCCTGCGGGTCCCGCGGCCGCGGTCACCGAGCTTCGGACCGGGTGCACGACCCCACAGCTGGGCTTAAAGGGCCACGTACAGGTACGTGGATGTGCCCAGCCGTGCCATTCTGCCGACGTATATCGGCGTGAAGGGGTCCTTAAGTGGTTAATCCATGCAAGATCAGATGCAGAAGCTTACACTCCATAGCAAAGCACATTTATTAGTAACATCAATGCATGTACCCTTAAGCCTGTGATTGTTTGACCTTACAAATTGTTTATGTATTATATATACCATGATGATATGATTTGTTTGTCCATGCATATGCATAGCTCCCAACTGTCCCTGATTTGGAGGGACTGTCCCTGATTTGGAGCAATGTCCATCTGTCCCTCTTTCCTCCTCATTTGTCCCTAATTTTGGTTTGAGCTACATAGTTGTATATAAAATGCACTTTTTATCTTTCAACAAGTGTTTTCAAGTGCTAAACCTTTCATCCAATTTATAAATTGCTGCATTTGTAAATTTTAAAAGCCAATATAAAGGAATAGTAGTGGTAAAGAAAAAAACCCTTGTGGATTTAAATAACTTTTTTTTTGGTTAATTCTCCTTTAAGGGGGTGTGACAGGGGGCGTATCATATGCCTACATAAACAGTTGAAAGGTATACATAAATCTTCATAAATCAGGCCTAGCATGTTATAACATTGCAGTGGCAAAGGCTTTTTTCAGTAGGTATAGTGAAGAGCCATTGAGCAAATCTTCAACTTAGCCGATAAGACCATTACGTTTCTGAGAAATTACGGTGGCCACAAAACCTGCACATTTAAAAGTAAATACACAGTGGCCAAGTCCATATTTTTTTATCTTGCTAGGTTCCCTTTACAATTACATTTTAAAATTGAAACTAAAAAGCAGAGGCTGTACTGAATCCAACCACAAGAGGTCATCACTGGTCTGTACAATTAGCATGTCCACTTAAGCACATATCTTGTGTGTTGTATGGAAACTTTGTGCAAATAGTGTGCTAGTTTTTTTGTGTAACTTCAGATACAAAAGCTAGCAAAGCATATTACAATTAGTATATTATTGAAATAATATCCCACCCCCCAAAAAATGTATATTCTGTAGTGATGAAAAATAGACTTTACATAAAAACATCTTCTTTAATGTACAAGATTTTGTTCTAATCCGCTCCAATAGAAAAAATAAGCCATTCTCTTATTCCACAAAATCTTTATTGATACAGTATATACAGAGATACCTCAATTTATTTAACCTATAAATGCAGGCCACATATTATTATTATTATACAGGATTTATATAGCACCAACTGCTTACGTAGTGCTTTACATAAAAAAGGGGACCGTACAATTACAGTACAGTTCAATACAGAAGAAATAGGAGGGCCTTGCTCATGGAGTTTTCAATCTAAACATATTAAATACAATTTTAAATTCTACTCTAGTGTAAATGGTATTTATATTTAAAGCATTTTAACTGTCAAGAAATTGCTTTGTAATATACTAAGCAATTTGTTATCCTGTAGCATACTAATATAACAGTTCGAACAAGATAGACATATGCCATATAGAGGTGTGTTACTGGATTATAACATTTACACGTTTATGGTTACCCAATAAAATGTTAACACTTAAAGTGTACAAGGCAATTTACATGCCTATCCTTTTTTTTTTTATCATTTTATTTACATGCAGATCGCCAGACGCATTGATTCCATTTTTTTTTTGTAGTAGCCCATGATTAGAGCCTGTGGCTCTAATTGGCTTCAAAAAGGGTGGGCTCGAGGGGGGGGGGGGTTGAGGAGCACTGGGCCTTGAGCCCATCCAGTTGTGTGACAATAGCAATTTAATATATCTGTATTGTCTTCCTGATTCTCTTCCCGGCCAATCAGTAAGCGGTCCTGAGACCAATCACCCGATTGGCCGAGAGGAGCGATCCTATTGGCCACCGAGGAGGAGAGAGGATACACAGGGGAAGCCGCCATGATGTCGAAGGAGGAGGAGACACAGGATGAAGCCCCTGTCTGGAGGGGAAGCGCTGCCCTTGACCTAGATGGAAAAAGTGTGGGGCTCTTGACCGACGGGGGGGGACTGCCGCCCCTCCCAAACAATATACCACCAGCCGCCACAATGTGTCTCTATTCTACCCTGTTGAATAAAAATTCCTCTTTCAAGCTTTAACCAGGCACTGATAGAAGTTGATAGAAGTAACAAGACTGCTATACTGCTGATGATAAAAGGTACAAGCATATGTTAATTCTAAGAAATAACTATATATAAGATGATATATAGGATAATTTACTCATGTAAATGGACGTGTTACAATTTGATCTTCTAGAATGTGTTAATTTTTTTTTTTTTTTTGCAGAAAAATCTATTTCGTAGCATATGGACTTCAGTTAAATATTTTGCTTTTTTCTTCCTTCTTGGTTGACCTTCCTTTTCCCATAACTTTGTTCAATACATATTTTTCACTAAGTACTTTACAGAGATTACACAGTAATGTTACTTGATCAAGGTCAGGTTGTTCCCGCTAGATCTTTTATAAAAGTATTCAGTGCAGTCAGTGTGCTGGATTTCTTTCCTCTTGGGAAAATGTAAAAAAAAAAAAATATGTGTAAGTGTTTTCTAGCTGAATGGAAATAAAAGACTCTGCAAATGTACAGATATTTGGTACAACACCAAGTTTTGCTAAAACACAACACAATGTTTTTTATTCATACATATATAATTACATACAGTATTATGATGGCAACTGATTATCAGAAAACAGAAATGAACTGCATTGCTGTAAAGGCAATATAGTATTTTTTGGACCACGTGGGGGAAGGTGTATGGAAATTGGAGAGCTGCTGAATTACTTTGATATGCATTGTAGTCAGGGCCATCTTTAATTTTGATTGGGCACTGGGCAAACATTTTTTTGGGTACCCCCACCCTACATTCTGAGACATACAAAAAAATAGCAGGTCGGCTCAAAATCAGTTTAGTGCAGCAGATCACGCAGCAATTGATTACAGCAAATCACTACTGTTCAACGATTGGTTGCTACAGGTTGCTGCACACCATCACCGCTCACTGATTGGGTTGCTAGGAGTCACTACACACATTACCACCTACTGATTGGGTTTCTATAGGTTACTGCACATCATCACCGCTCACTGATTAGGTTTGCTATAGGTTGCTGCACATCATCACCGCTCACTGATTGGGTTGCTAGGGGTTACTACACACGTTACCGCTCACTGATTGGGTTGCTACACGTTACTGCACATTACCGCTCACTGATTGGGTTGCTAGGAGTCACTACACACATTACCGCCTACTGATTGGGTTTCTATAGGTTACTGCACATCATCACCGCTCACTGATTAGGTTTGCTATAGGTTACTGCACATCATCACCGCTCACTGATTGGGTTGCTAGGGGTTACTACACACGTTACCGCTCACTGATTGGGTTGCTACACGTTACTGCACATTACCGCTCACTGATTGGGTTGCTATAGGTTACTGCACATTACCGCTCACTGAATGGGTTGCTATAGGTGACTGCACACATCACTACTCACCCATTAGTTGCTAGAAGTTACTGCAAACGGAGTTCTTTAACTCACTCAGTGAGTTGCTATAGTCCAGCCGCTGCTTTATCAATCCACCCCCCTCCACTGCTGACAGAAGGGTGAAGGAGAACAATCACAGCCCGCTCTGTGGCTTTCATCTTAGCCTTGCTGACCGGAGAAATGGCGGGGGGGGGGGGACGCTCACTGTTACTGGAGAAATGGAGGGTGGATCGGGAGGAACAATCACCGCGCAGGTGAGCGAGGGAACACTGAGCTGCTTTGCCTCACTTCCTGTAACAGCCACTGGTGACTGACATAGAGAGAAGTGGGATGAGTGGGCTCCGGCACATACAGCCGACAGATTGCCTCTCCCCTGTCACACTCAACACGCCAGGAGAGCAAGTGGGGAATCGGCTGCACCTGCTACACAGGACAAACATTTGCAGACAGAGTGGGCTCAAATAGCAGTTGCTTTTGGGGCCCCCAACAATCATTGGGCCCTGGGCAACTGCCCCCTTTTGCCCTGCGGTAAAGACGGCCATGATTGTAGTTCTGTCAGTAAATAAGCCTTCACCTGTATTTGTCTGAACTTCAAGCTAGTGGCTTGCAGTAATACAAGTCATGCTGGGGTCCAATTTTTTATCCAGTTTCTGGTCCTGGTGCTCAACACAGACCTGCAGTTCTGCTACATGTGCACAGACGGTGGTTTGAAAACCCCACTACACCATCCCCCAATTTGTATTCTTGACAACCTCTCTTCCAGTCTTGTGGACTCGGCAAAAGCCTTCCTGAAAAGTTGGGGCATGGACCCACTCCCTGGATGCTGCTACAAGATTATGCTGTAGGGACTCCCCAGAAACAGTGGGCATGGCCACTCAGAGCCAAAAACTGGGGACAACTTAGTCACCAATGAGTTCTTGTCAGTGGACAAACTGTAGCACCACGCTTCCCTACTGAAAAAAAAACACTTGCTTTGTTAAAAGGACTTAAGGGAGATATCTGACAGGTTTTACAGCTGCGGGCCACTGGGCAAGTCTTTGGGTGTCTGGTTACCTTGCATCAATGTGCAACTGTCGATACTCAAAGCAGTTTCCAGCACACAGTTGCAGAGATCATTTGAAAGTCTCAACTCACAAGTTCCAAGGACAGCTGTCTCCTTTCGGGTTCCTCTGTACACAGTCCATTGAGTGAGATGGCACCTCTCAGGACTATATCCCTAGTGGTGTGGTGGTTCTGCAATCAGCTCAGTGCAAAGTACACGCATACATTTAGTCCTGGCACTTCCGGGGCCTCTTAGTTATTCAGTCCATGGAGCAGCATCCCCTGCAAGGAGGCAGGGGGATTAATCAAACTCACAGCCTGTGAGACCATGAACAGACCAGAACAAATAATTACTGCTTCTTTACAGAAGGTGCTAAAGCTAAATGTGCATAGCAATGGGTGCTACATCTTTTAAAGATAATACAGTGGGGAAGGTGTATGGGAAAAAATCCTGTCAACAACGTCACCTTTTACAAGTGGCCCACATATACATGGTGGAATAGAGCTGTGTGGTATATATATTAACTGGTATAAGGAACAGTTTCCCCATTGGGGCTTTAGACAGCAATGTAGGAACGATCAAAAATATGTAAGATTGTTAATAAAGACATTTTTGTTTTATTCAAAGGTTATCGAATGACGCAATATAATTGAAATACAATATATGAAAATCTGGCCAGATAATATACTGCATGTTCCACAATATAGCATACAAGCAAGGTAAAGAGAGTTGTTAAACATGATTACATAGCAAATGCTATGGGGTGTTGACTCTCCAACAAGTGGTAATCTTCAGGGGGGATCATTGGCTCTGTGAGACATATAAATTATCTTCTTGTTTAACAACTCTGTTTACCTTGCTTGTATGCTATATTGTGGAACATGCAGTATATTATCTTGCCAGATTTTCATATATTGTATTTTAATTATATTGTGACATTTGATAACCTTTGAATAAAGCAAAGATGTCTTCATTAACAATCTTACATATTTTTGATCATGCCTGTCTAAAGCCTGTGGTGCTATGAATGATATCCCTGTGACCAATTTAAGATTTCAGAAGGGCTATATGAATTGTGGTCTACAGACAATGTATTGTTCACTTAATCCAGGGGTTGGCCCTCCTTGTTTGTCCCTTTTTTACTTTACTCCTACACCCACCTAGGGACAATTTTGTCTGCTGATATCATCAGTGGTTGGAATTACACTTTCTAACTGTAACTAAGATATATTGTTGTATCTTATATGCTCCTGAAGAAGCGGAAACACTGCAAAACATGTAGACCAGCGTTATAAGGATAGTGGAGCCCCCTATGTGATATACTATGTTGGACTGTCATTTTATATATACTAATTATAGCAGGTAGAGGGCAAGCCTTTCCATCACCCAGTAACTTGGTGCAATTTTTTTGTTATACAATTGTTTTAATGGTTGTCAGAACCGTTGACATATCTCGGCATTGTGCATACATATACAGTCAGAATGTTTATACTGAAATATAAAATATAAAATATAATTGTATTTATGGAAATATGTAACTCTGTGCTTTGGGAGAATTACATTTTTCTACAATCTCAAAACAAGAAATCCAAAGTTCTTTTATCCGTGCTATTTTGAAGACAAGTAACACAAATGAATATTTAAAACATATATATTTATTAACTAAAGATATAGTGCAAAATTAAAATCAGGTACAATTTGTGATAAAACAAATAATTGATATACTACTACAATCAGACAATATTTACATTATATGACAATGTAAATTCACAGCTCTTATTTAAATTATCCTGGTATATTTAAAACCTGGTAACTTGTAAAATAACCTTCTGTGACTATATGGCTTAGTAAATAGCTTGTGTTACATTGACACTATGTTATTGCTTCTCAACACAAACAGATCTCTTCTTTTACTTCTTATATGTGTACAGATCAAAGAACATTTTGTACACAAGTTTGTCAAAACAGACAAGCTTATTTTAAATTTAGAGAGAATTTATTTTCACAGACATCACCCTAAAACCATTGTACAACTGTTGGCATTTAGCTTTTTAAAGACAAACATAATTTGTGTATGTCTCCTAATATTTGGAATATAATTATTTCATACTGCAGTTAAAAATAACTAACTCCCAAATTATTTTTGCCAAATATATTTAAATGGTTTTAGTTATGTGTATGTAAAAACATTCCATTACCAAAAGGTAAATAAACAAAATTATACATTACCAGTATTTAACCACTTCAATACCCAGCCATAGCCAAATGACGTCCACAGATGGGATCTCCCATCCTGGGTGGATGTCCTCTGCTTTTCGCACTTCTGCAGGCCCCTGAGCGGCCCCAGAGCGGCGATCGGGGATCCGGTGTGTCCCTTGGGACACAGCCATCCCCCGATGGGGTAATGGAGCGGTTACGGAGCGGCGCCGGCGGGGGTTAAAGTGCAGCTTACCGGCACCCGTTGTGCAGAGCTGTGCAGCGGCGTGCATGGAGCCCGCGCGCGCCCCCGGGGGCGCGCAGCACAGCGATCGGGGATCCTGTGTGTCCCTTGGGACACAGCCGATCCCCGATCAGTGTAACAGCGGCGGGCGGCAGTGCTTTTCCGTATGGCTTACCGAAATGGATGCAGAGCGGCGTCCACGGCGATCGCACGCACCCCCGGGGGCGAGAAGTGTGCTGATCGGGGCTGAGGCTTTTCCTTTGGATACAGCCCATCCCTGATCAGGGTAAAGAGCCAATGAAATTGGCTCTTTACCACGTGACCGGCTGTGTATAATCACATCCGGTCACCAGATGTAAACACAACACTGAGTGTGTGTGTAACTTACTGTTGCTGTTCTCCTCTTCACACGCTGATCCAGTGTGAGGAGGAGATCTGCTAATAGTGAGTTACACACACCATCTGCAACCTACTACTGTGCCCAGATTGCCACCCTAAATAAAGAGTACCTGTCATTTAGTACCCGCCACCAGAGTACCCGCCAACACACCAAAGTACCACCTCACCAGAGTTACCGCCACCACACCAGAGTACCACCTCACCAGAGTACCCGCCACCACACCAGAGTACCCGCCACCAGAGTACCACCTCACCAGCGTACCCGCCACCACACCAAAGTACCACCTCACCAGAGTACCCGCCACCACACCAGAGTACCACCTCACCAGAGTACCCACCACCACACCAGAGTACCACCTCACCAGAGTACCCACCACTACACCAAAGTACCACCTCACCAGAGTACCCGCCACCAGAGTACCACCTCACCAGCGTACCCGCCACCACACCAAAGTACCACCTCACCAGAGTACCCACCACCACACCAAAGTACCACCTCACCAGAGTACCCGCCACCACACCAGAGTACACGCCACCAGAGTACCACCTCACCAGCGTACCTGCCACCACACCAAAGTACCGCCTCACCAGAGTACCCGCTACCTCACCAGAGTACCTGCTACCTCACCAGAGTACCCCGTCACCAGAGTACCCGCCACCTCACCACCCGCCACCAGAGTACCCGCCACCTCACTAACCGCCACCTCACCACCCACCACCAGAATACCCGCCACCTCACCACCCGTCACCTCACCACCCACCACCAGAGTACCCGCCACCTCACCACCAGAGTACTCAGCACCCGCCACCTCACCACCCGCCACCAGAGTATCCGCCATCAGAGTACCCGCCACCTCACCACCCGCCACCTCACCACCCCCACCAGATTACCTGCCACCAGAGTACCCGCCACCTCACCACCCGCCACCAGATTACCCACTACCTCACCACCCACCACCAGATTACCCGCCACCTCACCAGAGTACCTGCCAGAAACCAGTACCTGGTTGAGAAATGAGTTGTAATTTATGCTTGTAGAACGCCTGACGGTGCTACTTCAATGTTGGGCTTCTGTATGTGGCCAGGCAGTGTAAAAGTCTCACACATGTGGTATCGCCATACTCGGGAGGAGTAGCAGAATGTATTTGGGGTGTCATTGCAAGTATGCATGTGCTGTGTGTGAGAAATAACTTGTTAGGACAATTTTGTGAAAAAAATATGTTTTCCCCCAAGGATTTTGTGAAAAAATTACACGTTCAAAAAACTCACCACGCCTCTTACTAAATACCTTGGAATGTCTACTTTCCAGAAAGGGGTAATTTGGGGGGTATTTTTACTTTCCTGGATTTTTAGGGTCTCAAGAAATGAGATAGGCCATCAGTACTTTAGGTGTGATCAGATGTGATCATTTTTCAATGATTTGCACCATAGCTTGTAGACTCTATAACTTTCACAGAGACCAAATAATATACACTTTTTTTTATTATTTTTACTAAAGATATGTAGCAGTATACATTTTGGCCCAAATTTATGAAGAAAAATTACTTATTTGCTAAATTTTAGACTAGAAACTAAAAAAGTGTTTTGTTTTTAAAAAAATTCTCTTTTTTCGCTTGTATTGCAAAAAATATAAATCCCAGCGGTGATTAAATACCACCAAAAGAAAGCTCTGTTTGTGAGAATTTTTTTTATAAACATTTGGTTTGGGTACAGTGTAGCATGACTGAGTAATTGTCATTCAAAGTGTGAGAGCGCTGAAAGCTAAAAATTGGTCTGGGAAGGAAGGGTGTATAAAAGCCCTGTATTGAAGTGGTTAAGAGTTCTTTCTGTTTGAGAAGTGAAGTTCCATGAGAGACTTCTTTCACTATTGTTACATCTTTGCGTTCAATGTCACCCTTCCAGCTTCCTTCAGAGATCCTTTCAGAGAGAGAATTCCCCAGACATCTATTCAGATTCAGCTTCCTTCACGAGATAGAGAGATCTCCGACCAGCGACCTCAAAAGATTGACCAGCCCCCTCGTGCTCTCTACAACTACTTTTTAACACACCCGAGAAGTGGGTGTGTATCTCATATTACTACGTGATTGACAATGTCAAATGATGCTATGTTAGGTAGGCTGCCATAGCAACCAAGGATGTGGCCATTTTGAGTAATGCCACTTTTAACCTGTAGGGGCAGTGGTGTATAAGGGAAATTGATTCTAATGTTGACTGACGTGACCTTTGCCCCTAGCTTGGTGGAACACCATTACTTGTTAATTGATGTCAAAGAAATGACAACAAACCCAGACACTCTGGCAACTTCTCAATTTATGATTGAGATAAGGTTTATGATCAGCACTAATGGTTTGGGAAAACTATCCCACATATTGCTAATGAGTAGTTAATAGTGATGAGCTTCGCGTTCTAAACGAATGTATGTTCGACTCGAACATCGTTCGTTCGATCGTTCGTCGAATTTCGAACAAAAACAATCGTTCGTGGGAAATTCGAGTGAACATGCCCCAGGGAACATGTATCAATGGAAAAAAAAGTTTTAAAAACGGTCGTTTTTTCAGGAGTCCTGCTCCTGAAAAAACAACCGTTTTTAAGACTTTTTTTCCATTGATACATGTTCCCTGGGGCAAGACCCGGGTTCTGAAAGACATTTTCCAACATTAACTTGAATATTGGTCTTTAAAATGATCGTTTTTGAATTCGAACGTTCGAGTCCCATAGACTTCAATGGGGTTCTAAATGTTTGTGCGAACGATCGGACTGTTCGACGGTTCTGGTGCGAACCGAACGCGGGGGTGTTCGGCTCATCCCTAGTAGTTAACATTCCTAGGAAAGTGAGATCATTTGAAATGTAAGTAAGCAAAACACTTCACAAATACAGGTTCTCCTCTGACACTTAGGATCTCACATTTGTAAGGATAATAATATATATGTATTAAATGGGTTTATATATGAATTACTAATACACATATATTGTTAAGATATTAGAAAGAAACAATTAAGATATATATATAATTCCACCGGAATTGTGAATAAGCCCTTTGGTCTTATTATACGAAGACCACACTACACAGCTTGTAACAATCTGTACCAATCCCCCGTATCTACAGATGTCAAACCTAAAAAATTATAGAATGGGATAAAGATACAGAAAAACAATGCCTTCTTGTAAGGCAGAAAACCGCTGTAGAGATATTAGATTTGATTTTAACCTCTTAGAGAGAAAATAAGGTCCAAAATGGCTTTAGGATTGTTCACAATACAGTATACATGAATAGGAAAAATAGGAAAAATACATAATATGCATAATATAAAGGTCTATATGTATATTCTTTTAACCCCAGATGTTCAGACATGGTTTTAAAATAATGTGCAATAAAGAGTTATTATTTTTAAGTATCTGGAATAGCTTATATTGATATATGACTGAACTGTCTTGTTTAGACCCATTCATCTAGTTATAAGTCTTATGTGCTGAGCAGTATATAAACCTGTCCCTAAAGTAGACTGTTGAGGTAAGCTCCCTAACTATTGTGGCCCATTTATTTGGTTTACACCCATACCTCTTACCAGGGAATGTTGTTTGCCGGGCAACAGTCTACTTTAATGGCAGGTTTTAGATACTGCTCAGTGATATAACCTAGGTATTTGAATGGACTGGTACCTGTACACGTGGATGAGACAACGCTGGGCATAGGTATGTGGGGTGATATTTTCAGGGTGTATTCATAGACAATGTTAAACTTGGGAGGGGTAGGTCACTGTTCATCTTTTCATAGTGTATTTAGAGGATTTTTGATAATAATAAAGTTTATTACATTTTTCAAAAACCACATGTGTCTTTAAGAGCAGATATTATGTACCTAGAGACCTAGGTTATTCACTTGATCCTAAGCTTATTTTTTTGTGTGTCATTTTTTTTTTTGCTGCAGTGACAGCATCTAGTTGGCAAAATGGCATAATGTGTAATGTGAAATTTTTTTTTTTTTTTAATTGTTTATTTATACATTTTTTAAAGTCATACAAAAGAGAATGCACATGAATGATTAACAGTTTGAAGAAATGGAGGTATACAATGTCTTAGCGAACTACTACGCATATACATTTGCACAGGTTAAGAAATGGCGATGTGGATAAACAAGTATCCTGAGTATAATAAAGATTCAATCCCATCAAAGAAAGGTAGAAATAACAAACACATAGTAGAATAGGCAAAGCACAATGGTAGAGATCTAGATACATTTGGAACAATCACTCATCCTAATCTCACAGGGGTCTTAAGACCTAAGGAAACATAAACGTAAATAAACATAAACATATTGTAAAACTACCAAAAAAAAAAGAAGAAAAAAAGGAGTCCTGAATACCGTATACTAACTTTGTTCATTTCCCTCAGATCCATACACTGAATCATCCCATGCTGACCATGTTTCAGAAAATTTCTGTTCTGAACCCTCCACCGTAGCCGTCAATTGCTCCATTCTGCGTATATCAGCTACGGTAGTGAGTAGTTGTGGAATTGTTGGTGGTGAGGTGGACAGCCACAGTCTAGGAATGACCCTTTTGGCAGCCAATAAAATAAAGAACACCAGCCGGCGCAGGGCCTTAGAAATACCCGGGTAGGGGAGACCTAACATACAGTGCATGGGAGTTAAAGAGACAGGAATACCGACCAATCTTTCCAACAGCTCCTTTATTCGTAGCCAAAATTGGTGAACAGGGGGACATTCCCAAAATATGTGGAAATGAGTACCCACCGCACCATTACATCTCCAGCACTGTTTTGAGACTGTTTGATTACGGGCGTGTAAAATATCTGGGGTCCTATACCAATGCATCAGGACTTTGTACGCGGTTTCCTTATGGGACACACATCGAGAGATCTTGGAAGTGTGCTTTCATATGCTCTCCCAATCCAACAAAGAGATGCCATGCTGTAAGATCTGAGACCATTTCCTCATGTAGAGGTGGGTATTCACTGCCATAGGAACTGCCTCCTGCAATATTTTATAGATGGTAGAGATCATTTGGGGCTCGTGAGGGCCTCTAGTGCATAAGGCCTCGAAGTCAGTTGGCTTCTCTAAAGTCAAAGTGGGGGATATGGAGGAGAAAAAATGTCTAATCTGTAGGTATGAATGAAAGAGTTTTTGGGGAACCTGATGCTTTTTTTGCAACTCAGAGAAGGTCAGTAAGCGTCGAGTCACCGGATTAACTAAGTGTCGTATTTGGAAAAGTCCTGCCTGAGTCCATGGCAACATGCGGTCATAGGAGAGGCTATCTGGTATATCTGGGTTGAATAAGATGTTCAAGAGTGGTGGGCTTGGAGAAGACAAAGAAAAGCGCTCAGAGCATTGTTTCCAAATAAACAACGTGAACAACATGGGAGCCAAACAGATTTTCCGCAATTGGGGCATATGAAGAGCAGTGGAAGGCCAGAGCATATAGCAAGGGTGGACCGGGGCTGTGACACTCATTTCTAGTTCCGCCCACCTATTTGGTGCTTTCCTGGAAGTCCATGAGGCAAGAGCTCTCAAATGCGAGGCATAGTAGTATTTAATGACGTCTGGGCCTCCCAAACCCCCCCTGTTCCTCCGGGCCAAGTCCACCGTCCCTGCCAACCTGTGGGAGGCGTTATTCCAGACACAGCGGAGACTCCTCCTTTGGAGGGATTTCAGCTGTGTCAATGGGACCGCTACCGGCAGTGTTTCAAACAAGTATAACAATTTAGGAAGTATAGACATCTTAAGAACATTAATTCTCCCCAACAGGGATAGGAGGAGGGTGGACCAGTGAGTCAATAAACGGTTGATTTCCGCAAACAGGGGAGGGAAGTTGGCCCGGTATAGAGTATCATAAGAAGCAGTGAGCTGAACCCCTAGATATTTAAGTGACTGAGAACACCAATGATAGTTATACCTCCTTTGGAGGGAGGACAGGAGAGATAAAGGAATATTTATGGGCAATGCTTCCGTTTTAGCAGCGTTAATTTTAAAACCTGAGAGACAACTAAAGGTTGATAACACCGTATGTAGGTGAGGTAAGGAGGAGTGTGGGTGAGTGAGGGTGAGGAGAACGTCATCTGCGAATAGGGACAGTGAAATTGATTTTGCCATATTTAAATATTATGTTTTTTCATTATTCCTCACTCTACTGATTTTTTTTTTTTTTTACTACAAGTACTATGCATCATAAACAATCACAATTTATTCAAATAAAATATTTGTTTTCACCTTTTAGTTTTGTTACATCTAGTGGCCCTTTTAAGTTCACATGCACTTCAGCAATGGCAGCACAGCATTTCTCAGCAGGGCAGCCATTAGACATTTTGCGGGCCCCTTACGCGACTTTAGGCCTGCCCCCCAACCACCAACATTCCCCAGGGCTTGCTCACTGGCCATTCCACCAAATCTGCCCATTGGCCATCCCTCAGAGTCCTTCAGTGTAGCCACTTTTATTTTAACATTCTTACAACTTAATATATGAAAATAGCAGTAGGCTATTGGCTTTGTGACAGCCGGACACGCCAGTGACAATACAAGACGTAACATAGATCTCATAGACTTATTAAACAAGACGGCTTGCCCAGCCCTGATACTGAAACTAGATGCACAAAAAGCTTTTGATCGGCTTAGTTGGCCCTTTGTTTGCGGCGCTTTCCAACTATGGGTTTGGAGGCCCCTTCATGGTGGCTCTGCATGACCTATACTCCTGATCTTCCTCCCAAGTTCAGTTATCCTCCTACTTATCGCCGCCCTTCTCCTTGAGTAATGGCACCAGGCAAGGGTGCACATTATCCCCCCTACTCTTTAACCTCTGTCTGGAACCTCTACTGTAGCTGCAGCCATCTGTGCCCATCCAGACTTACGTGGGATCTCATTGCACCAGAAGGAGTATAAAGTGTCATTATTTGCAGACAATGTCCTATTAACTCTAACCAGACCCCATACCTGCCTCCCAAACCTTATTGCCTTATTAAAAGAATTTAGCTTTATTTCAGGATACAAAATGAATACTAGTAAAACGGAAGCTATACCTATACATATTCCACCCTCGGATCTCGCCATTCTTAAACAAAACTATTCCTATCAGTGGTGCCCGAACTCCCTTAAATACCTGGGGATAAATCTAACCCCCTGCTATTCTACTCTTTATCAGGCCAACTTCCCTCCACTCTTCCGTGATATTGACCGACTCCTGTGACAATGGGACGTGTATCCCATTTCTCTCTTTGGTCGTATATATCTCCTGAAGATGTCTATTTTACCAAGACTCATTTACCTATTTGAAACCTTACCTATTCCCATCCCTATGTCACATCTTAAAGCTACTTAGAGAACATTCCTTTACTTTATTTGGCATTATAAAGCCCACCGGATAGCTAGCTTGGTAATGTTGGCTCTAAGAGTCAGGGGTGGGATGGGAGCCTCAGATCATCTCCAGACACACGCAACAGCTGGCTGCCTTTATCCTCCTTGCAGCAAAAAGGGCTATGCCCTCGAGATGGTTGTCACCCTCTCCACCCACCCTCCCACAGGTTCTCCAAATACTGGAGCAGATTCACCTTATTGTGATAGCACATGATACGCTCCCTCAATTTTCAAAAATCTGGGAATTATGGGATCACGCAGAACTTAACCCTAAAGCCATTTCCCCACCCCCCTAGAGGTGCAATATCCCCTTCAACATATATATGCTAACATTCTGTTTTCATAGATCCGTTAGCTTGTTCCCTTTTTGATTCGATAGTGCCCCCCTCCCTTTCCAGGTGGAACTCCTACAGGGTGCCTTTGTTCCTCAGTATAGGCACCCTGGGGATCTCGCTGACAACAGACCCAGTGAGTAACATTTATTTTTGTATGATGTTTGTGACGGCCACTCCCTGGGTCCTCCCTCCCCTGTTCCCCCCTCTTGACCTTTATGGCTGAAACACTGTGATATTGTTTGTTAGTGGCATTGTAACCCTACCTATACAGCTTCAACACATGTTGTCTGCTTTTTTTTATAATTGTAATAAAAACACAATTTATAAAATAGGAATATTTATTGCAGGATCACAAAGTATTTTTTTTAAATGAAGGCTACATGTGTAAAAATATTTAAACCAAACCAAATTTTAAATTACAGTAACATTTGTTTAAGGTTTTATGACATTTTTTTGAGACCGTTTACCTTAATGAGATTTAAAGTGCCTTAAAACCATTTTAAATTTAAAATAAATACAGTACTGCCAACAAAAATATTTTTTTTTAATGGGTTTTACAATACTCTTAATTAATTTTATGTGAAATACACAGCAGTAGCTGTAAGTTGGAAGATAGATAAAGTCCTTATTGCCTCCTTGTCTTTGATCAAGAGATTGGAGATAAAATATTACTGGAAGTACAAGGTTACAGGATTCAATACCCACTGAGCATCAAAACCTAGATTTGCTGTCACGTGACAGTATTTATGTTATACAGTGACCTGGTACACCAGGGGGGCTTCTAAACAGCTTTCATGCTGCGATCAATTACGGTGGAATCCTGGGGATAGATTATATCAGCAGGCATCCTAAATTCCCCAAATCTACAATGAAACAAAATATTCAAACTGAAGTAAATGGAAATTAGCATGATTCTCATCCGACAGAAGGGGGAGAGATATATGAAAGCACATCAGTATGCATGCCCAATAAAATGTCATGGGAATTAATAGTCAGCTACTGTAGTAATAGGACCAAAAGAGGATAATGGAGAAGAAGACCAATTATGCTAATTATGTTAATGCATAATGTACATCACATTAAAATATTCAGTCAGCCTTCTCATTTGCAATCACCTTTGCAATTTACAATATGCATATCCATTTACAATAACCATTACATGCCATCAGACATCCTAACCTTTACTTTATAATCACCCTTTCATTTCCAAAGAATTTGCCATAGACACTTAATCTGTGGTATTAAGAGGAATCTACAGATCAATTGCTTGTTTTCTGTTTAACAGTGATATTCAAGAACATTGTAAAGAAAATGCTGCCGTTTTTAGGGGGACACATGTATGTAACAGATTGCCAGAACAGCCAAGCTTCTTTTATTAAAGCAGGGCAAAAGTCAGGGACCAGTAATATTAACTTAAGTTTACTGGGCTCTAAGGATGGGTCGAACACCCCCTTCTAACCCTAATGCCGCGTACACACGATCATTGTTTGTGATGAAAAAAAAACGACGTTTTCTGTGAAGTAAAAAACGACGTTTTTGAAACGTCACTTTCAAAGACAATGGCCCAGATTCACGTACATCTGCGCATTATTGGACCGGCGTAGCGCACCGCCTTTACGTTAGACTTGCGCAATTTTGCCGCGTAATCACCCTATTCTCGTAGCTTTTGCGCAGGAAATTGCGCATACGTAACGTTTTTCCAGAGGCGTAAGGAGGAGTAATACAAATTGGGAAGGACGTGGGCGTGTTACATTGAAATGAGCCGTGACCCCATGCAAATGAAGGGCCGGCCGGCTCGCGCATGCGCGCTTGAAGGAGACCATGGTCAGCTCCGCTGTGCGCATGCTCACAACTCGGGAGCGGCGCAATCAGTGAAATTGGAAATGGACTAGGGCAACTTTGTGAACTACGCAGACAGCATAAATAGACAGACACAAATGCACTTCCTTTGCAAAAGTACATCCCTTTGTATCCCTCCCTCTACAGCAAGGTGCTTTTGTTTGTTTGTGACAGGTCTTTGAGATATTTGGGGACTGTTTTGCAGAGTGATTTTTGTCTTTTATGTGTTTTCTTTGTTGTTATTTTGTTTAAATTATATTTTTGCTGGGAATTGTTTTTTTTTGCTCGTCATTTATTTAATTTTTTTTGGTTCTGTTTGTGTATGATTTTGGAATGTGGGGGTGATATTCCTGCGGGAAAAGGGGTGTCACCCTCATTTGTGGTGGAGAAGTGATCCCCAGGTCTGTGTGAATGGTGTATGAATGTACAGTGACATAATTGGAGCCGTGGCGTGGCGTTGCAGCTCACAAGTCCTGCATGGTGGACTGGTGCCAATCCAATGTGATGACGATGTGGTGTGTGTGTGCTAGGGACCACAGTGGTGTGCATGCATGCATTCTCATTGTGCCATGATTAATGTGTGTGTTTAACGTGCAAAGATGCATAATGTGAGCTGGCATGAGATGGGGTCATGAGATGGGGTCCCAGTGCATATGCAGAGTCACCTTGAAGGGAAAAGACAGGAGGATGTTAGTCATGCATGTGCCACTTGTGAGGTGTGCATCACGGGAGGGGATAGTCATGCCTGCCACCCATGTCACTCACCAACCAGCCAGCTGTCCCCATACATGTTCTGTTCGAAATCTGTGGGGATGGGGCTCTGATTGTATATGTAGCTGTCATGGGTGTCATGGGTGGTGCCATGTGTTGGGCTGCTGATGTCCTCCTGCAAGGTTGTGGTAATTCCAGGATGGAATGAGGGGTGAATCTGAAGATGCGAGACACCTCAGAATCACTCATGCCAAAGATGTCTATGCGTGTGTGATATATCAAGTGAAGAGTGAGGGGCTTGTATCAGATAAGAATATTGTATTAGATTAGATTAAATTGTAAATTTGATATAAGCAAATAAAAAAAAAAAAAAAAAAACATCTCCCGTGCCCTCCTTAGTGCCATCCTCCGTGCTCCTTCCATCTAGTGCCACTCCTCCCGCCTTGCTCCTCCTCCTTCCTTTAGTTCCATCTAAAGTCAGTAGTATAGCTATGTGCGATGATGCCCCTGGCATGTTGGCATACAGATTGTTGAGCAACACGTGTGACTGCTGAACTCCTCACTAACAGTGTTGCTTTATCTGACAAGTAGACTTTTTTTCTTTTTTTAGACCAGCTTTTATCAGCTCTAATTTTAGACAGGACATTTTGCTGTTGCGCACTCTGCGTCGCCTGCGCTGCCCCAACGTTGTTTTGTGGATCCCCGTAAGTCCCTCATTAGCATATTTGACTAGCAAATCAATGGTGTGTCTATCACACTTTTGCGCGGACGGATGTGCCAGTCTAACGAAATTACGCGGGACAAAAAAAAGACGATTTTTTGCGTATCTCGTTCTGGGGATGCCGCGCAACGAAACGCACGCGCACATTTAGACTTACGCACGCGCATCTCCTGTTGCGCAGGCGTAATCGCTCTGTGAATCTGGGCCGATGTTGCATACACACCATCGTTTTTTTCACAAAAAGCGAGGTTACCTTCACCACTCTTTTCCATTGAAGCTCGCTTCACAACTAGCTTCTGGGCATGCGCGGGTTGAAAAACGTCGTTTTAAACTACGTTTTTGCTACACACGGTGACTTTTTGTGAAACAAAAAACAACGTTTTGAAAAACTACACAAAAAATTCAAGCATGTTGGAATTTTTTTTTTGGTCGTTTTTTGGAAGACAAAAAACAACGTTTTGCCCACACACGATCAATTTAAATGACGTTTTAAAAAACGACGTTTTTTTCCATCGCAAAAAACGGCCGTGTGTAACAGCGAACCACATTGAAGTCTGTGGGAGCTGAACAATTTTGAAGGCTTATATGCAAGTAATTGACCATAAAAGGTGTATGGGTGTCTGGGTACTGCCCTGGAGGACATGTGTCAATAAATATATTTTTATTTTTTAAATAATTGATTTTTCAAGAGCAGTGATTTTAATGATGCTTAAACCCTTGCCGAACAGTGCACGGCAATATACATCAGCAGAATGGCACGGCTGGACATAAGGACTTATATATACGTCCCCTTTAAGACGCAGCATTGTGGGTGCGTGCATCCGCCGCAAGCTCTATGAGTGTGACTGTGGGTCCTGCCGATGTCCACCGGGAGTCCCGCGATTGTCTCACGCAAGCATTTCCTCGTTTTGCCTAGTAACAGGACACTGATCACAGCTCCCTGTGATCGGGAGCAGTGATCAGTGTCGTGTCACATGTAGCCCAGCCACCACACAGTTAGAACACATCCCTAGGACACACATAACACCTTCAGCGCCCCCTACAGGTTAACCCCTTCACTGACAGTCTTATCTACACAGTAATCAGTGCATTTTTATAACCTCAAAATACCACCAAAAGTGTCTGATGTTTCCACCATAATGTCACAGTCATGATAAAAATCACTGATCGCAGCTATTACTAGTAAAAGCAAAAAAATATTAATAAAATGCCATAAAACAAACCCCCTATTTTGTAGACGCTATAACTTTTGCGCAAACCAATCAATAAACGCTTATTGCGTTTTTTTTTTCAAATGTTAGCATTTTTTTGTTTATATTAAATTTTGTTTTTGGAGCCACGTCGCACGACAATTGTCAGTTAATGTGACGCAGTGCCGAATCGCAAAACGTGCTCTGGTATTTGGTCAGTTAAATGGTCCTGGGCCCAGGGTCTGGTATGGATTTGAAGGGAAACCCCACACCCACATTAAAAAGAAAACAGCGTTGTCCCCCCCAAAATCCATGCCCGAGCATACAGCTGGTAGGTCAGGAAAAGGGGGGATGAGCGAGCTCCCCCCCTCCTGAACCATACCAGGCCACATGCCCTCAAAATGGGGGGTGGGGGCTCTTTGCCCCCCACTCCAAAGGACCTTGTCCCCATGTTGATGGAGACAAGGGCCTCTTTCCGACAATCCTGGGCTGCATTTGTTGGGGTTTGCAGGTGGGGGGCTGATCGGAATCTGAAAGCCCCTTTTAACAAGGGGGCCCCCAGATCCCGCCCCTCCATGTGAAAGGGTATCGGGTACCCATTCACCAAAAAGTGTCAAAAAGTAAGAAAAACAGAAAATTGTTTTTGACAAATCATTTATTTAAAAATAAAAAATAAAAAAATGGTGTCCCTCGATGTAAATCCACTGGCAATCACAAAAAATAGAAAAAATGCTTCTGCCTCCTAGGAGGCCTCCCATGAGTAAGTCACGTGACCGTGACGCAACGCATAGGGGGAGGAGCCCTACGTACGGGAACCAACGGAGGTCTCATACGATACTCAGCAATACTGAGCGGCTTTATCTTAAGGGGAATCCGTGAGTTTGACTCAACACGTACCTTTGCTGTTTATAGCCTATCATACATTATTGCACTATGGTATGTTCTTTTTTCATTACATTCCGTTCCGTGGACTTATATGAGTGTTGTCTCTTCATCTGCAAGAGTTAGGATTCGTGATGAACTTGCCAATACGCGGTGATTTATAGTTGCTGAACATATTTCTGGATATTCAGTTTTTGGAATCACGGTTTATGTACATTTTACATTCCTGGACATTTAATTTCAGTTTTTGTATCACTGTTTATGTGTAATGCTTAGTTGTCACTTAGGTGTGGACCTGCCCTGTAGCAGGATTCACAGAGCAATTAACACTGCTTGGCTGTCAGCAATTGATTGTTAGCCCTTTATAGTGTTCTTCACTGCACGGTTCACAATTATTAGTTGTAATTATTAGTGTTGCTCACGAATATTCAAATTGCGAATATTCGGCTCGAATATTGCATATTCGAGTAATCGCGCAATATCTCGAATATCGCGCTGAATATTCGCAATGTCGAATATTCGGATTTTTCTAAAAAAATTTTTAACACAGATCACATGCTAGTGATCTCCATCGACGTGTAAAAGCAATGGTGGTATGATTAGAGAGACCCTGGGCCGAGTAGCGCATGCGATCATTTTATGCTGCCGAATATTCGCAATGCGAAATTTCGTCAATAGTAATATTGCGCGATTATTTTCTCCGCCCTTCATTGGCATCAGAGCCAATCAGAGTTCCATTTCCACAGGTGTCAGAGGTTAGCAACCTCCACATCAACCAATAGGAACCTGCCTCACGACCATTATATAAACTAGGTCCCAGCATGTGCTCATTGCAGATTCACAAGGTGGATATAGAGGGAGAAGTGTTTCTGTGCTCTGTGTTATATTGCATCAGCATTGCAGTGCCTTTCAGTTCTGTGCTCCTGTTCAGTGTTCAGTTCATTTGAGTATTAGCAGCTGCTAGTGCTTATATTTCTAAACTGCTTTTTTAAAAGCAAGAAGATACCAAACAGCTTTTTTTAAAGCTACTATTTGTGTGTTTGTGTTCCAGTTTCATTTAGTGTTAGATAGATAGGTTTGAGTGTACTTGTACACCTCTGTAAGCTAGCTAGCTTCGTTTACTGTGTTTATTTAGTTATCTGTTTTATAAAAAAAAAAAAAAAAAAAAGTTATTTTTAGTTTATTCAGATCTCTGGCTCTGCTGTGTTAGCAGAGTCACTGTTCTATCTATATTAGTTTGTTTATTGCTTTTATTCGTTGCCCAGTCAGTTTTTGTCTGTTGTCTGTCAGTCAGTTAGTTTAAAAAAATTTTTTTTTTTTTTTAAAAATGTACCTTTCGTTTAAGTGTTGTTTAGTGGCATAGCTACTAGGTGTTTGTCTGCGTGCCTGTTTTTTCTTTTATCACATTTACCCCCCCCAATAAAGTTTACCCACCCCCCCATATCAGCATGAGCAGCATCCGTGGCCGTGGTCGTGGCAGCAGGGGTAGGGGAGTTACTCCCAGTGCTGGGTCGCTGCCAGCACGGGGTACCTCTCGCGCCCCTACTACTGGTAGAGGATCGGGTGGAAGGGGAGTCCGCCTCATCCGGGAGTTTTTCACTTCGGGCAGCCGCCCGATATTGCCTTCCCAGGCTCCAGCAGTGGTGGAGTACATGGGGCACAGCAGTGCCACTGAGTCATCACCAGTAGCCACACCAAGTAGCACCACCACCATCAGTACACCGGTGCCTTTAGTACCCAGCCCCCAAGAGTCCAGCCTCATGCTGTTTGAGGGTGAAGGTGAGATGGATATCTTGGGGGAGGCCCTCGATCATGCAGACATGGATTTATGTGCTGATGGTCAGGACCTTTTTGAAGGGTTAATGGAGGAGGAGGAGGATGGGGTACCGGCTGTCAGTAGCCCAGAGACCTCCCTTCATGGTGGTGCTGGTGGTTTTCTGCAGGAAACACCAGCACCTAGTCAGACCCATGCGTCTGTGAGGGGACATCGGAGCCAGGCTAGCGGCTCCATGTCAGATGTCTCCTTCAGACCACCACATGTCAGCCCTGGGTCTGACATATCTGGGGGCGAAGAGGAGGGTGACCCAACATGGGTGCCACCTGCCTCGTCGGTTCACAGCATCAGTGACGACGAGGAAGGTAGGCACCCTGGGGAAACGGTGCGCCAGGTCACCAGGGAGACCAGCGTCAGGGTCTCCACTGGTGATGGCAGCAGGAGGTGTCAGCAGCAGCAGCAGCAGCAGCAGCAGCAGCAGGCAGCTCCACCTGTGCGCACCGAGTCCCAGTAGGTGGAAGTCAGCGTCACCCCATCTGACAGGAGGGCGGCGCTGAAGTCACCTGTCTGGGCCTACTTCACCTTGGTAGCAGATAACCTGACAGTAGCCATCTGCCAGCTCTGTCGTGCCAAGGTGAAGAGAGGGAAGTGCTTGGCTCAAGTGGGTACCACGGCACTCAACCAGCACCTGAGGATTAACCACTGGCAGGAGCATGACCAGATGAAGCGTGGTGGTGGTAGCAGCGCCACCACCACAAGTGTGCAGGGTACAGCAGCCCCTGCCTCAGCTTCATCGGCTACCAGCAGGTCATGCCCCCCCGCTCCCTCTAGTAGAGGTACTGGTACCGGCAGCCAGACCTCCACATCATCACCCTCCTCTTCGGTGTCCCGCACTGCCGTCCGGCGCCAGGCGTCGCTTTCTGACGCCTTTGAACGCAACACTCCCTTCCCCCCTGCAGACCGACGTGTGCGTTCCCTCAATGGGCTCCTGGCAAGGGTTATTGCCCAACATCTGCTTCCCTTTAACATAGTGGACTGCAACCCCTTCAGGCAGATGTTGGAGCAGGCCCAACCCCAATGGCGTGTCCCCAGCCGCCATTTCTTTGCCAGGACTGGTGTCCCTGCCCTACACCAGCACATTGTGCAGAATGTAACCCTGTCGCTGGATCATGCTGTCAGCAACAGGGTGCATCTGACAATGGATGGCTGGACCAGCAGGCATGGGCAGGGGCGCTACATAAGCTTCACGGCCCATTGGGTTTCCCTCCGAGGCGCCGGGGAGGGATTGGCGGCATCTGATTTTGTGGTGCCGCCCCGGGGTGTCCAGGGGAGAACTGCTGGTCTCCCTCAAGCCACTGTCTCTGCAGCTGCTGAGCCTCCCAGCAAGCGCCCCCGTAGCTATTCAAGTGTGGGGCACGTGCGCTGTCAGGCCGTGCTCCAGCTTTTTAGTTTAGGGGAACGGAGACACACTGGACGAGAAGTGCTGAGCGCACTTCAGGCTCAGGTCCAGAAGTGGCTGACACCCCGAAGGCTCCAAGCAGGTATGGTTGTCTGTGACAATGGCAGCAACCTCCTCTCCGCCCTCCAGGCTGGCAGTCTGACACACGTGCCCTGTCTGGCACATGTCCTCAACCTAGTGGTGCAGAAGTTCCTGCGCACCTATCCCGGGTTGAGTGACATTGTGCTAAGGGTACGCAGGATTGCCAGCCACTTCAGGCGCTCCCCAACCGCTACCGCATCCCTGTCAAAGTTGCAGCGGGACAACAGCCTGCCCCTTCACAGGCTGATTGTGGACAGTGTGACGCGGTGGAACTCCAGCCTCTACATGCTGGAGAGGTTGTGGGAGCAGCGAAGGGCAGTGAAGGAGTACCTGCTGGAGCAAGGCACTGGCGGGCCATCACAACACACACTTCCGTACATCACCAGTCTGGAGTGGGGGCAGATACACCAGGTCTGCCATGTGTTGGCCCCTTTTGAGCAGGCGACCAAGATGGTGAGCAGGGAGCATGTCGGCCTCAACGACGTGCTCCCTATAGTGTTCCTGCTGGACAGGGCACTAGATCGCCTGCTCGAAGCTGGGGAGAGTGCCTTGGTGGAGCAGGAGGAGGCAACACTGCTCCACCAAGACCAGGCCCAGGACGAGGAGGAGGAGGAGGATCATGATGATGATCAGGAGGTGACTGGTGGCGTCCTGGAGTCAGGGCCTGGTCAGGAGGGAGAGCCGGTGTTGGGGGCACCGATAGTCCGGGGGTTTGGCATGACTGACCGCGAACAGCAGCGCCTCCATGACGAGGAAGCGGACGTCATGGACCCAGGCAGCCATGAGGAGTCACAGCGGGCTGTGCTCTTCCCCATGGCTGCCCACATGCTGAGATGTCTCAGGAGGGACCCCCGGGTTAAAGCCATCAAGGAGAGGGATGAGTTTTGGCTGGCCACCCTTGTAGATCCCAGATTTAAGGGGAAACTGGAGCAGTTCCTCCCAGCCAGACGGAGGCAGCCCCGGATGGAGGAACTTCAGGCATGCCTAGTCAGCCGGTTGGAGCAGGTAACTCCCCGGCGTCCAGTTGTCCCCCCTCATCTCACCCAGCAGGTGGCTGCACCGAGCAGCAACATCAGCAGCCGAGCAGGGGACCTAATGGGTGAGATGAGGATGTTCATGCAAACTGAGCGACCCAGTACCAGCAGCAGCAGCAGCAGCAGCAGCAGCAGCAGCAGCAGCAGCAGCAGCAGTCACCACCAGCGGCTGGCCCACATGGTGGCAGACTACATGGGGTCCGTCAGTGCTTCTGACAGTATGAGCACCGACGACCCCATGGAGTACTGGGTTGCCAGATTGGACACCTGCCGCGAGCTCGCTCAGTATGCGCTGGAGTTATTGTCTTGCCCCCCCTCCAGCGTACTATCTGAGCGGACATTCAGCGCGGCAGGTGGGGTGGTCACGGACAAGAGGACCCGTCTGTCCACAGACTCCGTGGACAGACTCACATTCATCAAAATGAATGAGTCCTGGATCGGCGGTGACTTTCTGGCACCCGCCGTCGGTTCAGGGCGCTGAATGGTCCCTTGTCAGTTAGCAATACCTCTCCTATCTCTTTATACCAGGGGTGTCAAACTCAATTTCATCGTGGTCCGCATCAGCATTATGGTTGCCCTCAAAAGGGCCGGTTATATCTGTAATATTATATGTCCAGCGCATCCCCTCCCCTTACATTAGATGTCAAAGGCCACCCCACCATCCTACCCCACCATCAGAAGTGGAGTTCCCCCTCTCCCTTACATCACAGTGCATCCCCCTTTCCTTATGCTGCTGCTGGGAAGAAGTTGGATATTTTGTTTTTTTGAAAAGCCTGTGGCGTGCAAAACACAACCCAAAAACTCCACCCGGTGCCACAGCTACTTAAGGCCTGTGTCATTCTGCTTTTCAAATGTAATCACCATGCTAATGCAATTTCAAGCTTTTGCAATTTTGGCACTATATGGGCTCCTACTGCTAATGCCAAAAGGCTGAGTGATTATGTACCGATATATTACTCATACTGGTGCTGTCACCTTTTGTCTGTGAGATTTGCCACTTTCTTACTACTGCTGGTGCTGCTGCCACCTCTTCCATGAGTGATGAAACACTATATTGTGTACTGTTACTACTACTTCTGCTGCTCAGATACCTACTGTATGTGACAAGTTCTTTGGCACTATATGCTACAATCATCAATGCTGCTGCTGCTGTGCTGCTGCCACCTCTTCTACGACCACGAGTGAAAAAAACACTTAATTGTGTACTGGTACTACTATGCTGCTGCTGCTGCCAGTGCTCAGATACTTATGTGTCAAGTTCTTTGGCACTATATGCTACAATTATCAATGCTGCTGCTGTCCTGCTGCCACCTCTTCCATGACCACGAGTGAAAAAAAACACTTAATTGTGTACTGTTACTACTACACTGCTGCTGCTGCCAGTGCTCACTTACCTATGTGACAAGTTCTTTGGCACTATATGCTACAATTATCAATGCTGCTGCTGCTGTGCTGCTGCCACCTCTTCCACGACCAAGAGTGAAAAAAACACTTAATTGTGTACTGGTACTACTATGCTGCTGCTGCTGCCAGTGCTCAGATACTTATGTGTCAAGTTCTTTGGCACTATATGCTACAATTATTAATGCTGCTGCTGTGCTGCTGCCACCTCTTCCACGACCACGAGTGAAAAAAACACTTAATTGTGTACTGGTACTACTATGCTGCTGCTGCTGCCAGTGCTCAGATACTTATGTGTCAAGTTCTTTGGCACTATATGCTACAATTATCAATGCTGCTGCTGTCCTGCTGCCACCTCTTCCACGACCACGAGTGAAAAAAACACTTAATTGTGTACTGTTACTACTACACTGCTGCTGCTGCCAGTGCTCACTTACCTATGTGACAAGTTCTTTGGCACTATATGCTACAATTATCAATGCTGCTGCTGTCCTGCTGCCACCTCTTCCACGACCACGAGTGAAAAAAACACTTAATTGTGTACTGTTACTACTACACTGCTGCTGCTGCCAGTGCTCACTTACCTATGTGACAAGTTCTTTGGCACTATATGCTACAATTATCAATGCTGCTGCTGTCCTGCTGCCACCTCTTCCACGACCACGAGTAAAAAAAAAACTTAATTGTGTACTGTTACTACTACACTGCTGCTGCTGCCAGTGCTCACTTACCTATGTGACAGGTTCTTTGGCACTATATGCTACAATTATCAATGCTGCTGCTGCTGTGCTGATGCCACCTCTTCCACGACCAAGAGTGAAAAAAACACTTAGGGCCAGATTCAGGAACAGTTACGCTGGCGGATCGAGTGATCCGCCAGCCTAACTGTGACTTTGAGCCGGCGTTTCTGTTTTCTGTAACCAGAAAACAAGAAACGCCGGGTTGAAGTTCCGATGCGAGCAGCGTAACTGAGTTTCGCCATCGCATCGTTACTTCAACTTAAAAATGGCGCCGGGGGCGTTCCCGCCGATTTACGCTCAAAAAATATGTTAATGAGCGGAAATCGGCAATTCACGATCGAAATCCGGCGCGACGCAATGACGATACGACGTTTCCGGACGGGATACGCGGCGCATAGATATACCTACATGGGGTTGGAGTATCCTATGTTAGGTATAGGCGTCGTCATCGCGTCGGGAAAAAAAAAAAAAACGTCGCTTGCGTAAAACGGTCATGAATGGGAATGTGACGTCATTGACGTTCATTCACAGATTTTGGAGCATGCGCACGGGGATGTTTTGACACTCGACGCATGCGCAGTACGTTGGCGGCGGGATCGCGCGTAGTTAGCATACTACACGCCCCGTACCCGCTAAATTTGAATTCCGCCGGCTCATTTGTGATGCGCTGCCGCAACTTTAGGAGCAAGTGCTTCGTGAATGACAGCACTTGCTCCTAAAATTTCGGCAGCGCAACGCAAATGAGAAGCGTTACTCCAGAGCAAAGATGCTCTGGACTACCTGAATCTGGCCCTAAATTGTGTACTGGTACTACTATACTGCTGCTGCTGCTGCCAGTGCTCAGATACCTATGTGTCAAGTTCTTTGCCACTATATGCTACAATTATCAATGCTGCTGCTGCTGTGCTGCTGCCACCTCTTCCACGACCACGAGTGAAAAAAACACTTAATTGTGTACTGGTACTACTATGCTGCTGCTGCTGCCAGTGCTCACTTACCTATGTGACAACTTCTTTGGCACTATATGCTGCAATTATCAATGCTGCTGCTGTCCTGCTGCCACCTCTTCCACAACCACGAGTGAAAAAACACTTTATTGTGTACTGTTACTACTACTATACTGCTGCTGCTGCCAGTGCTCACTTACCTATGTGACAAGTTCTTTGCCACTGTATGCTACAGTTATCAATGCTGCTGCTGTGCTGCTGCCACCTCTTCCACAACCACAAGTGAAAAAACACTTTATTGTGTACTGTTACTACTACTATACTGCTGCTGCTGCCAGTGCTCATATACCTATGTGACAAGTTCTTTGCCACTATATGCTACAATCATCAATGCTGCTGCTGCTGTGCTGCTGCCACCTCTTCCACGACCACAAGTGAAAAAACACTTTATTGTGTACTGTTACTACTACTATACTGCTGCTGCTGCCAGTGCTCATATACCTATGTGACAAGTTCTTTGACACTATATGCTACAATAATCAATGCTGCTGTGCTGCTGCCACCTCTTCCATGACCACAAGTGAAAAAAACACTTTATTGTGTACTGTTACTACTACTATACTGCTGCTGCTGCCAGTGCTCACTTACCTATGTGAAAAGTTCTTTGCCACTGTATGCTACAGTTATCAATGCTGCTGCTGTGCTGCTGCCACCTCTTCCACGACCACGAGTGAAAAAAACACTTAATTGTGTACTGTTACTACTATACTGCTGCTGCTGCCAGTGCTCACTTACCTATGTGACAAGTTCTTTGCCACTATATGCTACAATTATCAATGCTGCTGCTGTCCTGCTGCCACCTCTTCCACAACTACAAGTGAAAAAACACTTTATTGTGTACTGTTACTACTATACTGCTGCTCATATACCTATGTGACAAGTTCTTTGACACTATATGCTACAATAATCAATGCTGCTGTGCTGCTGCCACCTCTTCCACGACCACGAGTGAAAAAACACTTTATTGTGTACTGTTACTACTACTATACTGCTGCTGCGGCCAGTGCTCACTTACCTATGTGACAAGTTCTTTGCCACTGTATGCTACAGTTATCAATGCTGCTGCTGTGCTGCTGCCACCTCTTCCACGACCACGAGTGAAAAAAACACTTAATTGTGTACTGTTACTACTATACTGCTGCTGCTGCCAGTGCTCACTTACCTATGTGACAAGTTCTTTGCCACTATATGCTACAATTATCAATGCTGCTGCTGTCCTGCTGCCACCTCTTCCACAACTACAAGTGAAAAAACACTTTATTGTGTACTGTTACTACTATACTGCTGCTCAGATACCTATGTGACAAGTTCTTTGCCACTATATACTACTATTACCACTACTGCTGGTGTCAAGTCTTGCCCAACTGTTTAGATGCTATCTAGTACTATTACAACTACTGCTTGTAAATGTTGTGTGTGTGATTATTAGTTTATATTTGAATACTACTGCTGCTGCCTTCATGCTGAGTATTGCTTCTTGACCTCTCTGTCACAGCGGGTCCACAAACAGCCTCCGCTACAAGCTACCAGACAGCATCGTAACAGCAAGTGTGACTAAAACACTGAACTTTATGTTAAACACTGGTATGTGGCCTTTTTACTGCAACCAATAGCCTGTCTGCAAGAGCATATCAACACTCTCTCTCTCTCTCTCTCTCTCTCTCTCTCTCTTTCTGGCTCTCTCTCTATATCTATATATATATTGTAGCTTTTGTTATATTAATTTTTGAACAGTTTAGTTTGTGTTAGTAGTGTCTGTGTCTGTGTATTTTATTAGGTTTGTGCTAAATAAAATAATAGAATGAAATGTTTTTAGGTTATTATGAAGTTAGATGTGTTGATGTTGATGTTGATGTGTTATATGTGAAGTTAGATGTGTTGAAAAACCTAACAATCTCAATAAGAAAGGAAACATTTAAAGAGAATAACAGGTTTAATAACCAAAAAAATAAAGTATTTACATAGCATTTTTCATCTGCTTGTGAAGATCAGCCATCTCCTCTAAAGCTTTTCTCTGCTCTACCACAACCTGCTCAATCTCTAGCGCCAATTTTTTTATTTTTCTTTCCTTAGAGAGGACTTTTTGATTGCACCTCTCAATGAAACGGGATTTCTCCTCAATTTTTTTCAAAACTGTTAGGATATAAGAAAAAAAATAGGATTAAATACTGTCCATTTTTATATCTACATCTTATTGTTGAAATGTTATTAATCTTTGTGCACATATTTACCCTCCTGGCAGATGGTCGTCACAGGCTCCTGCTCCTCTTCTAAATCCTCGCATTGACAAGGAGGTTGGGTGGGGGGAAGTTGCAGGTCCTCAGGAGCTGGGGGTGGTAAATGGGAGGGCCCTGGCTGCTCCTCATCCCTCTCCTCCTCTTCTTCCTCCTCCTCCTCCTCCTCCTCGGCCTGTCGCCTTGTGCGCTTGGGGCGCACAGATGGTGGAGGAGCTCCTATAATAACACAATGTTCATATATGTAAAAATGATTTCTAATAACGTATGCAAATTCTGTGTACTCTGCTGTAAATTATTACAAATGTATTTATATAGACAGTTAACCAATGGGATAATGTTACATTAAAGGGTCTTCCTGGCACTACAGGTGACTGAGTGTGAGCTGGGCTCCCATTATGGTAAAATGAGCTGTTTGTGTTTCCTTTGTATTATTGTGATGATCTCATGTTAAAAAAAGGGCCTGATGGAGTACAAGGGATTACAATGATAACCCCAGGCCTAGCACAGGAATTTAGTGGTAATTCAGTTATAAAATACCACCCCTTTCCCTTTAACCCACCACACCACCACTTTAATTCCATGGTTTAAGTTGATGGAATAATGATAGAAAAAGGGGGGGAAGGTTTCAATTCCCCCTTTTCTCATGGGAAAGCAGCAGGACTTACTTCATAAAATTAGTAGTGACGGTTTAAAGTTTCCCTTTTAGGAACCTAATAGGACTCTTTCGGTGTAAGCTGGTCCCCACGTGGCCTAGTTAGCTGGAAAATGTATTTTTCCCGGTTTATTGGTGAGCACAAGGTGATCACGCGGCCTACACATGCTTTTCCCACTCTTTTTAGGCCTGTGGGCCTGGTACCAGTTGTTTCTGGAAAAATACTGTGTTAGTTAGGGGTATATAAGTAGGGTTCCGTCAGCCTTGCTCTCAGTCGCCTCGGTAGACAGGACTGTGGTGTTCACCAACCCCCACCCCTTTTTTCTTTTCTTTTTGTCGTGGCTGCTAATTATGTGGGATGGTCACCTTTGTTTAAAAAAAAAATATATATATACTGAGGGGGACAAATCTGTTTAGTTTAGTTGTTGTTGGATACATTTTTAAGTTGGAATATATTTATGTACAGCCCGAGCCGTAGTGACGAGTAGTGACTAGGCTGTTTATTAAGTTATTAAAGTATTTATTTAAAATATATGCCTGAAATCCATTAATAAAACACCCTCGGCCAGTATTAGTCCATTAATGGTGTGTCTTGTTTATTTAGTTTAATTATAGTTAATAAGTGTTCCTGTCTGCTGTCCCATGTCTTATTTCAACAGTACTATGAATACCTTGGGTGGTGGTGATATATGTTACCACAACATGGCGTCTGGGTTAACAACATCTGCCCTAAGGTTAATTACATATGACCTTACATAACTGTCACCAATAACTTACCTGGATGAAATTCATCGCGGATCTTTGTGACCCGGTCCATGTGGCGCCTCTTCAGGTCCGACCATTTTTTGAGAATGGCCATGTGGTCATGTGACCCGCCATGAAACTCCTCTAATTCCTCCATTACGGACTGGACGAGTTTCTGCTTTTCCTGCTGGCACCTCATTAGGTCATAACCATGTTGCAGGAACCTCTGCAAGATGAAGAACAAAGTATATTATAATACTTTTGTTTAAACCCTTAGTGATTAATAAGGCGAGAATGCTTCCAATTGTTGAATACCATACATTTACGTCATATATCCATGACAGTGGTAACATGACAGATTTTATATGTTGTCATTTCGGTCGCCACCTTTTTTGAATAAATATAGCAACCATTATCATTTGCATAATTATGTATATATGAGTAACATCACAGGAAACACGTATAGGGGAGAAATTAGTTGCTATTTATCTGACCGCTATAATTATTTTTTGACCCTTACACTGGCCCTGTACAATAGATTATTTTTTTTCATCCCTATCTTTACATATGAACAATAATATGTTTGTTTCTTTTTACTTTTGGATGAAAAGGGAGAACTCTGTGGACTGTGATGTAAAGGGAGAACTCTGTGGACTCTGATGTAAAGGGAGAACTCTGTGGACTGTGATGTAAAGGGAGAACTCTGTGGACTCTCATGAAAAAGGGAGAACTCTGTGGACTCTCATGTAAAAGGGAGAACTCTGTGGACTCTGATGTAAAGGTAGAACTCTGTGGACTCTAATGTACAAGGGAGAACTCTGTGGACTCTAATGTAAAAGGGGAACTCTGTGTATTCTAATGTAAAGGGAGAACTCTGTGGACTGTGATGTAAAGGGAGAACTGTGTGGACTATGATGTAAAGGGGGAACTCTGTGGACTGTGATGTAAAGGGAGAACTCTGTGGACACTGATGTTAAGGGAGAACTCTGTGGACTATGATGTAAAGGGAGAACTCTGTGGACACTGATGTAAAGGGAGAACTCTGTGGACTATTATGTACAGGGAGAACTCTGTGGACACTGATGTAAAGGGAGAACTCTGTGGACTCTGATGTAAAGGGAGAACTCTGTGGACTATGATGTAAAGGGAGAACTCTGTGGACACTGATGTAAAGGGAGAACTCTGTGGACTATAATGTACAGGGAGAACTATGTGGACTGTGATGTAAAGGGAGAACTCTGTGGACTCTGATATAAAGGGAGAACTCTGTGGACACTGATCTAAAAGGGGAACTCTGTGGATCCTGATGTAAAAGGGGAAGTCTGTGGACTCTGATGTAAAGAGGAACTTTTGTGATTAATTGCATATGGTTAGAAATGTTATTTAATAGCGACATCTATGCAAACTAAGACAAAATATTGCTGTGCGACGCTGAAGAGTTCGGTTTTGAAATGAACAAAAGGTGGCAACCCTGGGCATGCTGGGAGTTGTAGTTTAGTAACCGCTGGAGACACACTGTTTGGGAAATACTAATATCTGATCTTGCATCCTAACTTTTTAACTAGTCTAAAATGCAGTTAGAGATAATGAAATAACAAGTGTTGAAATTACTTACAGTAATCAGCAGGTTTTCCTCACTGGAAGAAAAATTACTCCACACCATGTTAGCTTCGCAGGGCAGCAGTAGATTCGCAGGGCAGCACTACTAGCAGCAATCCGAATACACAGTCACTCACACTGGCAATGGCAAACTTCCAGGAAATGATCGCCTATTTTCGCGACCGCGTGTTGTCCGCGCGCATGCCCATGCGCGATCGAGAATTTCGCAATTAATTTCGCAATGTTATTTTGGATGAAATATCACGAATATTCGAAATTTTCGAATATTTCTCGAATATTCTCCAATATATTCGCGAAATATTGCGAAAGCGAATATGGCGTATTCTGCTCAACACTAGTAATTATAGCGCATCCTATATTTTTCATTTTTACATTTGGTTTGTGCACCTTTCACTTGATGCAGCTTGTTACATTTGGTTATTAATTTTTTGTGTTGTAATTATTAGTTTAGTAGCGATGTATCTTTATTCTATTTTATCATTCCTGCTGACTGCTGTCTCTGCACTTTGATAGTTCTTATATAGGCAAGAAGCGGGGACACCTGGTTACGTCACTTGGTGGCACCGTGTGACGTAACCAGGTGGCCCCACCCCTTGCCTACATAAGAGCCGTCAAAGTGCAGAGTAAGCAGTCGGTGGGAGGCTGTCAGGTGACACTTTTTTAAATGTTTTATTTTTTAATAAAATATTTTTTTCCTGTTTTTCTTACTTTTTGACACTTTTTTGGTGAATGTTCACCTAGGGGGTCAGGATCTGGGGGCCCCAGATTCCAATAAGCCCCAAGACCTGCAGACCCCAACAACCAGGGCAGGACTTAGGGTGGTGGGGGCCCCTGGGCTTAATAATCAAAGGGGGACCCCTGGAGCAGAGAAGCGGGGGGTGGGTTGTTACCGCTGACTGATCATAGTTGTTGAGGGGGGTGGGGGGGCTGGATCCGCCGACCAACCTATCGCAGTTGTTGAGGGGCCGACCGATCATACTTGTTGAGCGGGGGGGATTTGCCGACCAGCTGATCAAAGTTGTTGAGCAGGGGGGCAGGCACTGGACCGACTTCTTACCTCTACCCAGGGCCGTTAGTAATTTTGGGGTCTTTTACACAGCTGCAGTTGTTGAGCGGGGGAGGTGCCGAGGATTACATCCATCCACCGAAGTTGTTGAGCGGGGGGTGCCGAAATTGCAGCGATTGCCGCAGAATTGCGGGTGGGGGTTGCCTCGGTTTGCCGCGAAATTGCGGAAGGGGGTTGCCGCAATTGCTGCAAAATTGCGCAAGAGGGTTGCTGCGTTTGCAGCAAAATTGCGGGAGGGTGTTGCCACGGTTGCCACGAACGGGAGATTGCCGTGAAATTGGTAAGTCTGGCCCTGCCAACAACCACAGCCCAGGGTTGTTATAAAGAGGCCCCCTGCCCCAAAGCACCCAACCCCCCATGTTAAGGGCATGTGACCTGGTATTTTTATGGAGCGAGCCTCCCCCTTTTCCTGACCTTCCAGGCTGCAAGCTCAGATAAGGGTCTGGTATGGATTGTGGGGGGAACCCAGCGTCGTCTTTTTTTATTTTGGCGTGGCGTTCCCCTTAAAATCCATACCAGACCCATTTGTTTGTTTATTTTTTTTACCAACACTTTTTCTTTATTCAGCTGTCAGTGGGGAAACCCATTGGCAGCTGATGACTCATCGGCCCATACCTTAACAACAAACTTACACTGCGCCCTGATTGGGCAAGGCCTTGCCCAATCAGGGCACAGAATGCGCCGTGCAGTGCTCTGTGTATTATAAGGTTTTTGTCAGGGTGAACACCCTGCAAATTCGGGTGTTCGGCGAATGGCCTAACAGGCAAATGTTTTGCCCAAACTCATACTTGGGCCAAACTGTTCGACCATCCCTACTGGACTCCAATCCGCAATTACATAGTTATGTAGCAAAAAAGAGACATCAAGTCCGACCTATGTGTGTGAATTTATGTCAATATTACATTGCATATCCCTGTATTTTGTGGTCATTCAGGTGCTTATCTAATAGTTTTTTTAATTATCGATTTGCCCTGCCGAAACCAGTGAGTGAGTGAGTGAGAAACTTATATAGCGGCGATTAAGTTTGCATGTGCTGCGCTATATAAGTTTTCATTCATTCATAGTGCAAACTGAATCGCCTCTGGGCGATTGCATGTGGAAGAGAATTCAACATCCTCATCGTTCTTACAGTAAAGAACCCTCTATGCAGTTTAAGGTAAAACCACTTTTCTTCTAATTTTAGTGAATGGCCACCTGTCTTATTAATTTCCCTTTTGCAGAAATGTTTTATCCCTATTAGGGACATGAGTTCGACTCAAACATTGGCTGTTCACCTGTTTGGCGAACAGTGAACAATTTAGGGTGTTCGTGGCAAATTCGAAAAGACGCGGAACACCCTTTAAAAGTCTATGGGAGAAAAATGTTAATTTTACATTTTAATATGCAAGTTATTGTCATAAAAAGTGTTTGGGGACCCGGGTCCTGCCCCAGGGGAAATGTATCAATGCATTTTTTTTTTAAAAACTGACATTTTTTTGGGGGGCAGTGATTTTAATAATGCTTAAAGTAAAACAATAAAAGTGAAATATTGCTTTAAATTTCATACCTGGAGGGTGTCTAAAGTATGCATGCAAAATAGCGCATGTTTCCCATGTTTGGAAAAGTGACTGCACAAAGTGTAATTTCTGAAGGAAAAAACGTCATTTAAATCTACTCCCAGCAATTCATGAATTGTCGGTCCCGGCAATACAGAGAAAAGTAATTGAAAAAAATTACAGGGGCCCACCCCAGTCCATTACCGGGCCCTTTGGGTCTGGTATGAATATTAAGGGGAACCCCTGCCAATTTTTCAATGACTTTTATCTGTATTGCCGGGACCCAACAATTTATTAATAGCGCAAGTAGTTTTAAATGAATTTTTTTCCTTCAAAAATGACATTTTGTGCAGGGAACCAACATTTTTTTTTTTAAATGTGTGGGGTCCCCCCAAATTACATATCAGGCTCTTTAGGTCTGGTATGGATATTAAGGGGAACCCCGCATCATTTAAAAAAAAATTACGCGGGGTTCCCCCCAAAAAACAAAAAAATGGCGTGGGGTCCCCCCAAAAATCCATACCAGACCCTTTATCCAAGCAAACAACCTGGCAGGCCGCAGAAAAAGAGGGGGGATAAGAGAGCTTCCCCTCCTGAACCATACCAGGCCACATACCCTCAACATGAGGAGGATGTCCCCATGTTGATAGGGACAAGGGCCTCATCCCCACCTTGCCCAATGGTTGTGGGGAAATTAATAAATAAATATATTGAGCTAAACTATAACCCAATTAATTTCATATAGATTGAATTATATGAATTCTGTGTTACTTAAACATGTGAGGCAGCCAACACACCAGTGGATAGTTGATAAAAAATGTAAATAAAAAGTGCAGTGCCAATAAGAAGGAGGATCCTCCTAGGAAGGGGGATCCACACTAATATGATTGTGGTAAAAAAGGACATAAATCTCACATCTATTCCCAGTGTTTCCAAACCAGAGTGCTGGAAATCTTATGTTACCAAAGTAAATATATGAATGTAATGTTTAAACCAATGAGTCAAAACAAAACTATAGTGAATCTGTGATCAAACAGATTAAGGTGAAAAATAAAGTCCCATGTGTAGGTGGTCCATTAAACTCTCATGGATTAGCAAAGATACATTGTCCCCTCTGTCAAATAACAGTGCATCTCCAGGCAAATAATCCTTGGCATATGGGTAGATTAAATACGCTTACCAGCTGTAGTAGACCCGCAGCTCACCTTACGGTGGGGGGTCCTGAAGGCTTGTATGGGCCGAACGCCCTCCTTGGTCACCGTCACAGAGATGTATCCTTGTACTGATGTCCCAAGTAGAATCCAATCCGGAACTCCAGGATGGAGGAGCAGGCAGGGAAATGATAAGAGATGAGCCAGGAATAGAGGAGACTAGAGCCGGAATACACCGGGAGCTCAGCCTTCCCTCCTCTCCCTGTACTCCGGTTGGAGTTGTAGCGGAGAGCAGATGGAGAAGGCGGCTGTAGCGGCGCACATGGGTGAGGTAACGGAGACACTGAGCCCCGGTCATAGCAGAGTATTCCCCCAGTACAGGGAGAGGAGGGAAGGCCGAGCTCCCGGTGTATTCTGGGTTCTAAATGTTCGCGCAAACGTTCTGTCCGCTTGACGGTTCTGGTGCAAACCGAATGCGTGTTTGGCTCATCCCTAGTCTGTATCAGAACATTTTTTTTTTTTCAAATATTTTTTATTGAACATATTTCAAGTACAATAGTATGCAAACTTTGGGTAAAAACCCATAAACAATACAGGATACATAAACAAATCGTGTGCACATACAAAGGATAAGTGCGCATTGTAGAGAACAAGCAGTCAAAATAAAAAACAGTTCAAACTGTAACGTTGTAACGGAATGCATCCATATGAACAAGAGGGGTGGGTAAGGGGGAAAGAAGAAGGGGTATAGGCAAGGGGGAAAGGGGATGAGAGCAGTACCAGATTGTCAAAATAGGGGGTACGGCAAACTGGGAGCATCAAGAACATTTAGTATACTCAAAAGGGGGGAGTCATTGAGTCCACTTGTAAGTGTCCAGAGTAAGTGTACTTGTAAGTGTACCAGAGTCGCCATGGGTTCCAAAGGTTCAGCATTGTGGTGTATGTGTGTTTACCTCGAGTAAGGATGGTCTCGTAGGAATAGTGGGTTTGCACCAAGTTCACTATTTCAGCTATTGTGGGGGTATCTATGGATTTCCAGCACGTAGCAATTAAGAGTCTAGTTGCCAATAGAATGTGTGAGGTCTCCAGTTGCAGGGGGGATGGTATGTCATCAATGGTCAGATTGAGAATAGCTAGCTGGGGGGTCAGTGAAATAGGGAGACCTAAAACTCCTCGAAGCATCGATTCCACTGCCGACCACAATTTCTTAAGACGTGGCCAGGACCAGAAAATGCGTAGGAGAGTGCCTGTGGTGTTACAATCCCTCCAGCAGTTAGGAGAGGAGTGAGGTTGGAACTTGACTATTCTAGAAGGTGTAAGGTACCATCTCATCATCAGTTTTTGTGAGAGTTCCCAGAGAGAGGTACAGGAGGTGCATGTGTAAATGGATTTAGTCGCTGCTTGCCATTGTTGGTCGGAGAATTGGGTAAGTAAGTCAGATTCCCAGTCAGTGAGAGGATTTGATTTTTGGAAACATGTCTTTTCTTGTAGGATATTATAGATATAATAGGGAAGGGTTTGCCATAAGGCAGTGTTGAAGTCTATAGTAAGTAAAATAGTCTGAGATGGGTGCTTGAAAAGTCTTTTGAATCTGAGAGAAGGATGAGTTTGCTACTAGGGAGCGCAGTTCATGAATGTGGGTTACATTGTCGGAAAGCCAGTTAGGGATATTCAGGTCAGGGGTCAGGGGTTTGGGCATGGGTACAGGTTGGGTACAGGAGAGTTTTCCACGTTGTATCAGAAGATTTTTTAACAGAGTGTAAACACAGGAGCACAACTGGGAGAAAAGGAAAGGTTATATATGGTTTTAGTTATTGGGTTTCTCAACTCCAGTCCTCAAACCGCCCCAACAGGTCATGTTTTCAGGGTTTCCATTATTTTGCACAGGTGATTTGATCAGTTTCACTGCCTTAGTAATTACCACTGCTGTTTCATGAAAACATAATGTTGGGGCGCCTTGAGGACCAGGGTCAGTGCCATGCTGCCTAGGGTGCCCCAACCACTGATGTTTCTACTCTCTTCTCTTTGTAGCAAGCAACTAGCTCTCAGCATCAGCAGGCAGCCGTTGCTCCATGCACAGCAGCAATGGAGGACTGTGTCTGTGTCCCAAATGAATAAAAGCAAGCAAACATTCATTCATGGGCGCTGGTGGGCTACATTTGATGGGTGCTTCATTAGAAGGTGGGGGTATACATGGGCATGGCAAAGGGGGTGGAGTCAGGGTTGGAGCCAGGGGGGTGGCAAAATTAGGTTTTGCCTAGGGTGTTAAAAATCCTTGCACCAGCCCTGTTGTGGACTAGAGTTGAGAAGGCAGGAAAAACATATACAAAACATTCCCCCAAGCATTATTTCTTTTAAACCAGGGATCCTCAAACTACGGCCCTCCAGATGTTGTAGAACTACACATCCCATGAGGCATTGTAACACACTGACATTCACAGACATGACTAGGCATTATGGGAATTGTAGTTCCTGAACAACTGGAGGGCCGTAGTTTGAAGACCCATGTTTTAAACCATGAATATATGTGTGTAAATGCTAAAAATGCACTTGTATCATATTTTTGTGAGCTGAATGGTTTTAGCCACGACAAGGGTGCCATTTCCTAGACTACTGAATTCTTTCCCCTCTCCAAATCTTCACAACATAGGGAGTAATTGTTCTCCAAGATAAGAAATGGGACAGCTTATTAGACTCTTTGATATGATACAAGAAGTGTGCACAAGCCAAAGGCAGCTCTGAATTTCTAAAGTAATAAGCATGTGTTTTTTGTGCAAATCAAATAGATACAACAAAACAGACCAAAATAAAGCAGATAAGAGGAGTTCATTGTTAAGGTTTAAATAGACTTCAAGTAATACTGCAGTGGGCTGTAGTAGAAAGCACTTCTCCAAGTTAAAATATGTAAATAATACATGAATATTTAAAATATGTAAATAATACATAAATATTAATATTGTTATATATTAATATAAAAAGCATGCCATGCTACCAATGTCTCTATATAATTATGCCTTCCATCTGTTCAAGTTACATTCACTGTTTGAATTACCTTCTTTTTTTTTTCCTGAACTAAACAGGTGTACTTCCTATTAAAACACATATTGAAATGTTCCAATTCATCACATTTATTAGGCATTTACCAGAAACAATGCATTTATTTTCCATTTCCATTGTAAAATCTACTATACCAGAAAATACTGAACATATCCCTTACATTTGTGCCATGAAGTATAAATTGTTGAGCGACCCCATGCCTCATTAAATTCACATTTCATGCAATATCTGGATTTTGCCAGCATATTTGCATTTTCATTGTTACCTTTTTTGGAAAGAATTTATTTTGATGTTGTTAGCAATATGCAGATTGTAAAACATTTTATAGAATGTGGAATGAAAGCTGAATGTTTAATGATGACCAAAAAGAACAAGAATGATCAATTGGTTGAGCTAAATGAAAAGACCTAGAAACATTAAAAAAGAAGAGCAACCTACTTTGTAACAATTTTTCCAAGGAATATAATCATGTGGTTAATATTATTTAAGTGTATGTATAACAAAAACAATTTATTTTTAATAAAGCAAGGAAGGGTTAAACCCATCATTTGTTTTTTGCTGTCTGTGTCCTGTTAGGGAGATTCCCCTTTACTTACTGCTACCAAGGCACAACAAGAAGTAGGAGTGAATTTCTACAAACCCAGAGGAATTCTCATTTTAGAGAGAATTACTTAGTACCCTTTTGCTGGTTACAATACTTAAATTTTATATTTGTGGCTTGGTGACAATAATTACCAATACAAAATATGCAGCTGAATCTCCTCAGTGGGTACAGTGACAACAAAAAAAACCTTACATGTGTCCTAAACCCTTACCTACTCCATCCAAAAGAGAAACAAAGTTTTAGCTTTACATACTCTTTAGAGTAGAGCTAGATAAACCTATATCTTTTTACCTGCCAGGCTTAATGCTCAGATATGGGTTTGGTGTGAATTTTGTGAGGGCTCCCCCTTTTTTGGTCATTTATGCATGGGATTCTCCCCAAGAATCCATACCGGAAGAGTCTAATATGAGCTGGGGAAGAGTAACTCACACCATGTTTTTGTGGGGGTTCCTCATTAACATCTAAATCAGACCCTCATTTGGAAGGGTCTGATTTAGATAAAGGGAATGCCCAGCTGCTTTGCTAACAAACAGAAGTATAGATATGGGTTGATGTAGTCGGTCCAAAAAATTTGTTGGAGGCTGGTGTGGATTGGGGAGGGTAGTAAAAAAAGAGAGCCTGTGAACAATATGGGTTTAATGTGCAGAATTACTGCTGAACTTTACAAATAGGTGGGATTTCCTCCACTGGGGTCCAGGAACTCGGAGCCAGTGGATGGAAAGAAAGGCTTGAAAGTGTTATTGATCGGCTGTGGCTATGTGACATATTGGGTCTTATGTGCAAACAGGAAGGATCAGGCATCTTGAATTGACCAGTCGGCTACCATTTGGGAAGGAGGTGGTCTTGGCTTTCCTTTGAGATTATGCGCCAAAGTTTAAGCAGTTGTAGGCCCGCTCGAAGTGTGCGTACCACATGGGTTTGAATCTGAAATGTGATCAATAGCTTGGTGGGAAACCCCCATTTGTACGGTATATGATGGTTCTGGAGTGCTTTTGTAATTGTGGCTAGTTGCTGACGATTCTCCATGGTTGGCTTGGAAAGATCTGTATATAGTGCATTAGCAGTGAAAAGATCTGGGAGGTTTGGAGTTCTCTTGGCAGCATGCATCACTTTTTATTTTGCGTTGTAGAAGTGTATGCGCACTAATACATCCCTGGGTTTCTCTGCTGGGAGGTGAGGCGGTTTTGGCAGCCTTTGCGCTCTGTCTATTTCCAGATCTCTGTCAGTTAAGTCAGGCACTAGCGCTCGTGTTGTATCGATTCGGGTATGTTGTGAAATTTTATATTGTTCCTGCGCTAACGATCTTCAAGATAGGCCGTCTTAAGGTTAAGACATCTCATCTTCATGCTCCGTGCATACATCTACAATGTCATTATGGGCAGTGAAGAGATCAGACATTTTGTGTTCAACATGCTGCAGACGTTGGTCCTGGTTTTGTACTGAGTATAATGTCTGCTTAAGTGAGATTAGCATATGCTTTATTGTCTGCTCTGAGATGGGCTGGTCAGAGGCAGGGAAGTTATCTATGGCTGATGCATGCTGAATGTCAGGAGGAGGTAATATGAAGGGTAGTCTGGGGCCTTGTCCTGGGGTGTCATCCTCTCTTCTGGGCTTAGTTTTCAAAAGAGAGGCAGAGGAAGGTGCCTGGGCTCTGTGGTCTGCCGTTGTTAGTGTGAGGAGATGGCAGAGCTGCATGTCTGTGAAAGCCATCGGCATCATCTTGTCCTTGGCCCGCTCTGGCCAGTGGGTAGAAGTCTGTGAGCTTTTGGGCAAAACAAGTAAAAGATGCGCAGTAAAACCAATGCATCAGGCATCAAATCAGCACCATAGGTACACGCAAGATGGGCAATGTCAGCAAGCAATTAATTACAAGGTCTGACAGGAGGGGTAAAAAAGTCTGTAAAGATTGATGAGGGTACACACTTTCAGGGCTGCCATCAGAGGGCAACAGAAACCATGTTCCAATTCTATAAAAAACAACAAGGGAAGAGGCGCCTCTGGGTGTAGTAGTTTAAAACACAATTTTAATATAAGCACAGGTAATGGTCACTCACATTTTAGAAGTGACAGGTAGGCATGTAAAGAAGTTCCCAGGGAGGGAAGGATGTCATCCGGCCGTCACTCACTTTCTGGTCCTGCTGGAGTGCTGTGTGGTGAGGTTTAACTTTCCATCGCTGGTGAAGAAAAGCCGGCTGCGATAGGAGATCCTCAAACCAAGGTTTGGAACCCTGGTGGACAGCAGGTGGAGGATGATAATGTCACCGGGTATGCAACGCATTTCTAAATGTGGTCAGGCAGCGTATGACGCGGCTGCCACACTCCTTTCTCAAGCTCCCCTTGTTGTGAGCTTTTGGGGCATAGTCAGCTGTTTCCTTCTTTTTAGCATTGTGCCCGGGTGTTGAGTGTCCCGCTGGGGGGATGTTGGGGTGTTTTTTGTCCCATTTAACACACTGTGGATTCGCTTTTAGACGGGTATAGAGCTGTCTTTTTTCAACCTGACTAACTGTCACGTAGCTGGGTGAAGTCTGAAATGACGAGGTTAGCCTCTCTTGAATCTCCAGCCCTGGTCCCGCTGAGAGTGGAGACAGGGGAAACCAAGGGCCAGGGGAGACACGAGTGCCTGCAGATGTAACTCGGGAAGCCCGCAGCCGGTGATGCGAATCTTGCAAGGCAGGAAGTCGCAGCAGTTTGCAGGGACGAAGTTGCAGCAGTTTGCAAGGACGAAGTTGCAGAGACGAAGTCGCAGCAGGTTGCAGAGACGAAGTCGCAGCAGGTTGCAGAGACAAAGTCGCAGCAGGTTGCAGGGACAAAGTCGCAGGTACCCGAGAAGTAGAGCGGAGCAGAACAGGAGACAGGATCTTGGTCGCATGGAAAGCCGGGTTCAGCAACGAGCGGGCAGCGAGGTACAAAGTCATCAGGCAGGAAACAGGGTCACGTGGAAAGCCGAGATTAGGAACCAAGAGTCAGGGGTGAAGCGAGTCCGAGAGCAAGGTCTAGGGAGCCGAGGATCAGTAACCGGGATCAGGAGCACGGGAACAGGCACAGGAAACAGGAACGGGAACTGCTGAGATCCGTCAGCACTCGGCTGGTGTCAGTGCAACCTTTAAATAGGCTGTCTGACGCCAACGGACGCGGGCGCGCGCTCCCGCGCACACGTGCACGTGCCCGCAAATTCACGCGAGCTCCCGCGAATTCGCTCGCGCGATCCCGCAAATTTGCGGGGACAACTCCATTGGATCCCTTACATTAACTATGACCATGACTATTAGTTGCGCTCTTGTTTGAGACAGGTTTGCTTCAAATTAGTGATAAATAATACATTTGTTATGGTCATTTGCTGACCACACCAATCGATTATCATGTTTGGTCAGTAATATCTGTAAAGAACCTGTTGCTGCATGGGAATCCAGCTCACATCCAGGGCCGTCTTTACCATAGGGCAAACAGGGGCAGCTGCCCAGGGCCCTGTCACTGTTGGGGGCCCAAAGCAGAGCCGCCCGTTAAGCCCCTGTTCTGCCCACAAATCAGTCTGAAAATCATCAGCAGCACGCAGCCAGAGCCAGTACTGCTTCCCTTTCCAGTGTTTTAAAATGTACAGCACCCCGGCTTCCCTTTAGACGTGCACTTCTCCCTTCCTGCCACTGGGTGCTGCTTGTATATAAAAGTGAATTAGAATGTGATTTTAGAGCATCCCCAGTTTGATCTACACAAGGCTGACTGCATGTCCTGTTTCTCGATGGTATGTCACTGTTTGCTAATCTATATTGTAAATAGAAGTTTTCTGTAGAGTGTGCCCAATGTCTGAACTGTCTGATGGCTTGACTCCAGTCTTTAGCACCATGGGACCCCAGGCCATGCCATATGTAAAATACAGGAACTCATTAAATCACAGACCAGATGTGCAGTCCAGACTGAGTAAGGCCTCAGAGCACATGGTATTACTGTCTGTATTTAACTGCTTGATGGGCTTATTTTGGGTCTGGCTGGTTCACGTGTATGTGTTTTGGCCTGCATTTCCTGCAAAGAAAAGCGCATGCTTAATGTAATAGGCTGTGCACACGGCACACCTATGCCCATCAAGCAATGAAATACAGCACTGTCTGTCCATTCTGCTGTCTGCTGTATCTTATCTGCAGTTCCTGCACTGTCAAACTTGCTGCATTTTTTGACGTTTAGGTCACGCTTTTAAAAACACAGTGCGTTTGTGTGTGCAAGAACTGCAGGTAAGTAGCATGGTGCAAAAGCAGAATGGATTTCAAGGCAACTGTATTTTTAAAATGCTGAATGCACCTTTTTTCTGCAGGAAACAAAGGCTTGGCAGCCCATTCAAATCAATGGGCTGCTGTGCCTGCACAAATTTGGGCCGCCAAAACACATACATGTCAACCAACCAGGCCCAAAATAAGCTGGAGGGGGACCCAAAATTATTTTTTGCCCAGGGCCCAAACCATATTAAAGACGGCCCTGCTCACATCCACTTCCAGGCAGTTGCTGATTTCACAGCTTTGCTAGACTTAGGGCCCTTTCACACTAGCGGACGAACGGTCCGCTCATTACAAGTCCGTTTGAGCCCCTATGGGAGCGGATCCGTTAGCGGATGATGCATCCGCTAACGTCCGCTAGATCCGCATCCGTTTTTGCGGAGGGAAGAATGTCCTATTTTTCTTCCGTCCGGCCAAACGGATCGGATGCAAACGGACAGACGGTCCGTTTCCATCCGACTCCCCATAGGGGAGAGCGGAGGAGAGACGGGGCGGTCCCTGCACAGTGTGCAGGGACCGCCCCGTCCGCCGACAGCTGAGCGGAGACCCCCCCGCTGAGCTGACGGGCACACGGAGCGGACCGAAAAACGGTCCGCTCCGTGTGAAAGGACCCTAAAGTGCACTACAAATCTTACTTAAAAGACAAGCCCATGCAGCATTTCCAAAGATCAAGAGGATTAGTAAAGATCATAAATTATATTGGTAACATTGGTGTATAAATGCTTTGACATGTTTCTCGCCTCAGCAATTCAGTGTGATATGCATCAAAGTGCCCATACACCACTGTTACCATTGTGATTTATTATCTTTGCATAGATTTATCTTTTGAGATGTTGTATGCCATATTTGGACACTCACCTCACAGTATATGCTGTATGTGGCTATTAAACTATTTTTGTCTGCTTCACCCTGCACACAAATAAAAAATGCCTGCATGTTCCAAAAGTAGATATTGACTAATCTATTTAATTATTGCTTGTGAATTTCTCAAATAAAACAGACAGATTTCATGAACTCTTTTATGCAGAATGTTTATGCTTAATACAGAATAAATTAAAGTCCACACTAATTATTTATTTTAATTCTTTAAATAATGAGAAAATCATATTTTAGTACATTAAGCCATTTTCAGATTAACTGCGTTTGTGCATTCTGTCCACAGGCAAAATTGTAACCTTGTACTGTATATTTCTTTCTGAAATTCAAATCAGATCATTCTGTTTGAATGATTATTATTTGAAGAACTGACATTGAAAAAGTAGGGGAAATTATGGAAATGCAAAGCCATAATATGATCAGAATCATCAAAGGTATCTGTGAGAAGGGATAAGATGTGAAAAATATGACACACTGCGTTTTTGACAGATTGTAAAAAGAAGGTGTTGTTATTTTTAGATATATTAATGTGCCCAAATGTAATACAAATAACATAACAAACTACAATCACCCATATCAAAGTTTGGTGACACCCCAGTTATTACTTGTGCTCTGGAAACCTATGCACCCTCCTATTTTCACAGATGGCTAATGAACAGCCTTTTCAATAAAAAATATATATATTTAAAGCCAATTTTCTACAGGTGAATATTTCAGGTGTGTGTATTTTAATTGTTTAAAGGGTGGAAACCTTTCACTAAATGTTATTTAAAGGGTCACTAAAGGATTATTTTTTTTAGCTAAATAGCTTCCTTTACCTTAATGCAGTCCTGGATTCATGTCCTCATTGTTAGTTTTTGCTGTAATCCTTCTCTGTTCTGCACACTTCCTGGTTGTCTGTTTCCTTATGAATAAAAGTACTGGGAGCTTCTCTCTGTGGTCTCTTATCAGGAAGGTGTAATTACTGTGTATCTAAAACCCCTCAGAACCAATCAGTTACATTTAAAAAAAAAAACACTGTCCTGTATTGGCTCTGTGTCTCTGTCCTTCACAGAAGCATGAAACTAGATGAAAAACGAAACTGAAACTGCAGCCACATTATATGATTGATTTTTATCTATTTTTAATCATTTTTAAAAGCAATCAGTTAACTATTATGGCCCGGATTCAGGAACGATTTACGTCGGTGTATCAAAAGATACTCCATTGTAATTTCAAATGTGCGCTGTCGCATTCACGAACGTAGATGCGCGATTTGCGTAAAGGCTTACGTTCGGCGCAAAGTTACCCCTCATATAGCAGGCACATGTAATGCAAAGGTATGGGCCAGGGAACAACGCCTTCGAATTTTATGCTGCGTACGCCGTTTACATAGTATTACGTAAATTGGACTGTGCGTAGGTTATGTTCACATCGTAGGCGTATCTTAGGCAGCTATTTCGACGTAACTGTGAGCATGCGCACTGGGATGCGTCCAATAGCCGATGCATGCGCAGTTCGTTTTTTGAAGCTCAGCCCATCATTTGCATAGGGTCACGCTTCATTTAAATATATCACGCCCACTTCCAGCCCACTTCCACCTACTTTGACTTACGTCGGCTTACGGTTTTTTATTTCTTTATATATTCAATTCAAAGTTTCTTAAATTATAAGGGCTCCTTCAAGCAGTTTCATTAATGGGGCCTATTATTATTGATATTTGGACTCTTACTAGATATACCATATAAGAATAGCTTTAACCATTTAAGGACCGCCTCCTGCAGAATGGCCCGGCTGGGCACAAGCACGTACCGCGATCCGGTCTGGAGCTCTGTGACCGCGGCAGCGGGACCCGCGGACCCGATTGCCGCTGGAGTTCCGCGATTGGTCCCTGGAGCTGAGGAACAGGGAGAGCTGTGTGTAAACACAGCTTCCCCATTCTTCACTGTGGCGCTATCATTGATCGTGTGTTCCCTACAGTTAGAAACACAGATGAGGTCACACTTAACCCCTTCAGTGCCCCCTAGTGGTTAAGTAATAAGAAAGTATTCAGCGCTGCAAAATTATAAATAAATAAAATAAAATAAATGCAAGCCAGCACTAAAGGACAAATTCATATAAACTTCCCAAAAAACTATATAGTGAATACAGTGCAGCGCAAAAGTGAAAATTAAAAAAATATAAATATAAATAAATGCATTCATAAGAAATATATCATATGAAAAAAGGATAAAAAGTGTCCATGTGAATAAAAGTCCATGAGCTAATAAATCCAAAAATCCAACTCAAGGAGATCCGAATAAAGTGTAGGTGAAAAAATGTCACAGAAGAAATCCACCACCACGTGCAAGATGGCCTCTTACCTTACAACTTCGACCCTGCCGGGTCACAGAGCATATCAGTATAGCCCAAGGGTCAAATTAAAACTTCCATAGGAAACTAATGGCTGCAGATGGCACCACAACTCCCAGCCCGATCACTTTCCAGCAGTAAACTTTTTATGATGGATTGTTCAAAATAAACATTCTCAAACACTCTGTGAAACTATCATTGATCGTCATGATCCACCTCTTCGCCACCATCTATATTGTTTTCATCATCAGGCATCAGATGTTTCATCTGGGTTCCTGCAGTTGCTGTGAAAATGACAATGGTCCCAAAAATGTGTCAAAATTGTCCGATGTGAAAACCATTCGATAAATGCTTATTGCGATTTTTTTTACCAAAAAAAAGAATATGTATCGGCCTAAACTAAGGAAAACATTTTTTTATATATTTTTGGGGGATATTTATTATAGCAAAAAGTAAAAAATATTGTTTTTTTTTTCAAAATTGTCGCTCTATTTTTGTTTATAGCGCAAAAAATAAAACCACAGAGGTGATCAAATCAAAGAAAGCTCTATTTGTGGGGAAAAAAGGACGCCATTTTTTTTTGGGAGCCACGTCACACGACCATGCAATTGTCACTTAAAGCGACACAGTGCCGAATCGCAAAAAGCCCAGGTCCTTTACCTGCCTAAAGGTCCGGGTCTTAAGTGGTTAAGGTCTAGAAAAGTTATTCTATTTTTTTCACAGGAACAAAAGTTGATTACCATTGATGAGTTGATTTGATAGATGGCTTTATTTATACATTGTTACAATATCAAATCTACTCAAAAGTTTATTTTATCATTTGTTTTTATTCTTTACATTTTTTTTTATAATTATATATTGTAACTACTAGTTGGATATATCCTCCTTTACCTCATAATATTCAAAGGTTTTATTAGACCTATTTTATAATTATGACTCCTTAGTCGAATATTTTTTTTCTTACTAAATGTAAGATGGCTGTTGTAGTCCCAGGGACAGCCACTGCACCTCCATCTTTTCCTCGAGTGACCAATAGAGATTTGTTCACTCTTTGGAACATTTTTTTAATCCACTGATTGGTGATTTAACATCATTCATTGGATAACTTAGGAGGACTTTTTTTTATTTTTATTTAATATTTTTTTATCTACCTTTATAGTTAATTTCTCAAACACCTATAATAATATTGTTATAATAGCGTTATTTGATACTAATTGTACGCTCTAGCATATTTTAATTTTACAGAATAATTGAACTTCCCCCCTTTAGTGAGGAAAAACCTGACCTTAAACCTCAACTCTCCCCAGAAACGCACTAACCCCACTTAATGCACCTAAAAATGCACCTAAAAATTCTTACCAGAAGCTTATAAACCAAAATGTTCTTCTTGATACTTAGCAAGAACATAACCCTGCAAAACAACAATACACTCATTATTCTTATCCTCATAAACAATTTTCCCACATAGATCATCTTTTTGTTCCTGTGAGTACCTCAGCTCGCATTCTAAACTCACAAATTATTCCATGCACTTGGTCCCAAATTTCTTCCTTGGTCCCAAATCACAATCACCGAACTTGATACATTAATGATAGCTTGCTTGCAAATTCTTCATATCAATAGAGATGTCCCGAACTATTCGCCGGCGAATAGTTCCCGGCGAACATAGCTTTTTCGCATTCGAAACGTGTTAGAAACACAGATGAGGTCACACTTAACCCCTTCAGTGCCCCCTAGTGGTTAAGTAATAAGAAAGTATTCAGCGCTTTTTCGCGTTCGCCGCGATGGGCGAACATATGCAATGTTCGGTCTGCCCCCTATTCATCATCACAGTCAGCAGACACATTCCAGCCAATCAGCAGCATACCCTCCCACCTCCTTGACCGCATCCATTTTAGATTCATTCGGAAGCTGCAGTCTTAGTGAGAGGAGGGACAGTGTAGCTTCTGCTGATTTAATAGGGAAATCTATAGCTATGCCAGTGTATTCAGTGTCCACTCCAGTCCTGAAAGACTCATCTGATCTTTGCGTCCTGACAGCACCCAAAAAGCTCTTTTTAGGGCTAGTACATCAGTCTGCTTTTTTTTCCTCTGTAATCTAATTGCAGTTGCCTGCCAGCGTGTGTGTCAGGCTCACAGCGTATACTGTGCCCACTTGCCAAGTGCCACCACTCATATCTGGTGTGACAGTAGATTACATTAAAAAAAATGTTGACTGTAATAGAATAGCAGTCAGTTGCCTGCCTGCGTGTGTGTCGGGCTCACAGTGTATACTGTGCCCACTTGCCCAGTGCCACCACTCATATCTGGTGTCACAGTAGATTACATTTAAAAAAACAACAATTTTGACTGTAATAGAATAGCAGTCAGTTGCCTGCCAGCGTTATTCCAAACAATTTAGTAATGTTAGGTGATTTATGCCCTTTATGGATTAAAACCCGTCTCTGCGTCAACTACGTAATTTTCCATGGGAGTTTTGTCATGGATCCCCCTCTGGCATGCCACAGTCCAGGTGTTAGTCCCCTTGAAACAACCTTTTCATCACTATTGTGGCCAGAAAGAGTCCCTGTGGGTTTTAAAATTTGCCTGTCTATTTGTCATGGAAGCATGAATCAGACGTACATAAACAGATAAATGAATATGAAGGTTTTATTGAAAACCAAACAGCAAGGTCAAAGTCCAAACTGACGATCAAAACAGCCAGAAGAGTCGTCCACCAGTGCCAGGGTCGATAGCCAGGGATGAGAGTCAGCCAAGCCGGAGTCTGTAGCCAGAGAAGTCGTGAAACGAAGCCAGGAATCAGGAACCAGAAGGAACGTCCGTGAGCCGGGTCGGTGACCAAGAGCAGCAGCACGATCACAGAAGGGGTGTCAGATGAAAGACCCAAGCGAGAAAATGCTGCAGCTGCCGTCTATATATATGCTGAGCAGCCAGCTCCTCCCAGTGGGAAGGAGGAGCCGCAGGGTGTGGCAGGTTACAAGAACCCCATGAAGCAAGATGGCTGCTAGCACAAGTCAGTAATGAGAAGCCTGCAAAGAGGTAAGACCATGACACTATTGAAGTCTATGGCGGTTCGCCGGTTCGCCTGTTCGCGAACATTTGCGGAAATTCGCGTTTGCCGTTCGTGAATGGAAAATGTTATGTTTGTGACATCTCTACATATCAATTGGAGTTAGAGAAAGCCATAAAGGTTTCACCACAATAATGCTACTGCTACAGACCCCATAACTAGGAGTCAAGCATCCCATCATCGCAAGAAAAAACAACACATATACAAAGGTCTGGAAGAAGCATTTTATAAGCTTCTAAAAAATTTCAGACTGCACCTATACCATCAAATGAACTTATTTATGACAAAACTTGATTGGAACTTGACATATTTCTATCGAAATCAGCTGAAAAAACGCTTTGTAGATCTATATGAAAGCTAACAAACCAGACATCTTTTTGGCCTTGGCATTAAGAAAGACTAATTATACCCCAAAATCTACCCGTTTTAAAATAACTAAAGATGTCTATACCAATAATCCATTAAAAATTCTTAATGTATTCTATAAAAAACGTTCTGAACTATACAAGGATACTAATACATTCGATCAATCTCATCTGACTACACTTTTATCTACATTCATCTTCCTTCACTCTCCCCATCCCAATAGGAAACTCTAGAAAATCCTATCACTGAAATAGAACTGCATGCTGCTAAAAAATCACTCAAGCTACGAAAACGACCAGGTATCGACGGCCTCTCAGCCACTTACTATAAACATTTCATGTCCCTACTATCTCCTCCTATGATTGAAGTATTTCACTCCCTCCTTAAAGGCCTCTATTTCCGAACTTAATCACTCACTGCCTCTATTTCTATGATCCTCAAACACAGATGATACATTTTGGTCTAATTATAGACCAAAATCAATCCTTAATGTAAATATCAAGATATTAGCCAAAGTTCTCGCTTCCAGACTTAACCCCATGATAGGCTCTGTAATTCACAAAGATCAAACTGGATGTATTCCTTTAAGACAGGCTGGTACGCCAAGCTACACTTTTAGCTCATGTGGCTCGTACTCGCCAAATGCCAAAATGTTTCCTTTCATTAGACATATGAAAATCGTTTGATTCATTGTCTTGGTCTTACCTACACTCTATCCTTAGTAGATGGAGGTTCAGTCCTCATTTCCTGAGATGGATCACTACTCTATATCAACATCCTTATATAAGCCTAAGACATATATAACCTATTTAGGATTTTAATCTGACCAAATTAACATTGAAAGAGGTACTAGACAAGACCCTTTCCCCTCTTCCCTTTGCTTTAGCAATTGAACCCCTTGCCCAACTCAGACATAAGAGGATTCGAACTAGGTGGTTATCATCATAAGCTATGAATGTTTGCAGATGATGTCCTACTATTCATTACTTCACCTATAACATCAGTACCAACTCTTCTAGATATCCTCTTCAAATTTGAAGAAGTATCGGGCCTTAACCACTTCCGTACCATGGGACGTCATATGACATCCTGGACTTGTGGGGGATAGCTGAATGATGCCTGCAGCTACAGGCATCATTTAGATATCCTTCTCTTCAGGCAGCAATTCTGAGCACCATAAAAGAATGACCATATTGGCGGTTCCACCGCTTGATCATTCTTATAGGTGGCGGGAGGGGACATCCCTCCTCCTGCCTCCATCGGGTGATTCTCCGGGCTCTCCCGTGCCATCGGAGGCCTGGAGAACGAATCGACCATCACCGGAAGTTCAACCAATCAAGACAAGGGTCATCTGGGATAGTTAGGAATATAACTAAACCTCCAGATAACGCCAAGCCTAATAGCAGGAACTTGGCCCTGGAATAGTCCAATAATTTCTCGTAACTATTTTAGGTTATTTTGACCCGCTATATAAAGAAAACACTATCTTCTTCCATTTTCGCTATAACTAAATATTACCTTTTATATTCTCCTATCTTGATTATATATGATTGTTATTGATGATAGCTAGAATAACATCACTAAACTGTTATGATAACTGAAATGTTACACTAAGGAATACTTCTTACATTTGGTTCTATATACTTCATGAGAGAAGCATAGTTATAACTGCTTTTTTGCATTTTAATCTTTTCATTGTATTGTACTATCACGAATGGTTCTATTTGTATGACCTTTGTTATGCTTTATGAAAACATAATACACATTTTAAACAGGAGAATGGAACTATGTGCTACATGCACTTGGCTCCCCTGGGGAACAAAAAAAAAAAAATATTTATATGTTGAAATTATCCTTCTTTTAAAAAGCTGATTAATTATTTTGGCTTGTCTAATGGAATGAGGATATCCAAGACTAGTTAATTTCTTACCTGTAATCTTAAAGTAGGAATCTGGCTGCTGGAGGAAGGCAGCAAAATGTATACGATGTACAACATTTGCTTAAGGAGCAAAACAAGGAGCTGAATACTTTTCATTGGCTATGTAGATTATAACTGCAGTCTTTCAAGAATGCTTAGTTATTTTTGTCAGGCAAGGTATACTACGGAATATGAATTCCTCATAAATTATACACACTTGAACAAGAAAATTGTTTTGTTATCGTTTTGTTATTCCTGTGTAAAATAAATGACTACACAGATATTCATCTACCGAGACATAACACAATTCACACCTTATTGTAAGGAGAAAGCTTTTCGGTCTCCTTTGAAATATAAAGTGTCATTTGTTGAGGGCTAGAGGAGTTGTAAGGGGCTCCAGTGTCTGGGCTGTGCCAGGGTGACATTAATCATAATCATAATTGGACATAAAATGTCTGTCCCTATTCAAACCACAGTGCATGACAGTGAATATTTTATAATTTTAAATTCCCATGCGTTTCACTTGTATAGTGGCTTTAGAGTGACAATATGATTTGGCTTATGTTCAAATAACTGTTGCCCTCCCCTGCTTTACATAATACCTTCATATTACTTTCATACAAATTTCTCTGACCCTATGCAGCAAAGACAAGAACCCAAATCATATTATTTATTATTATAGTGACCTTAAACATGAAAATGTAATTTGCCAGTGATGATGAGAGGGCAGCTGAAGCAGTGTGAGGGGATCGCTGTGTGTATCCTGGGTGAATCAACTTCTGTCCTCCCCAGCCACACACGGTAACCTTCCCTCCCCCTCAACTGGATGACTTGATGATTGGCCCCTTGTGCTATAACATGACAGTGAGATAAAAGTTCTCAGCCCTGTAAGAGCGCTTTCTCTCTGCATGCCTGTAGCCAAACAGAGGAATACATACTGTAAGTATGAGGAACATGAGTATGTAGTGCATGAGGTAAACCAAACATTCACATTACAGTGGATGTAAACAATGTAGAGTATAGGATTGTAATCCAGCTTTGAGCAATCCTCTTTTATTGTTCAGTAAAAATTAACAGAATTCCAGATTTAAACTGGTCTAAATAAAAAGTCTGTTTCTCTCTTCTTGCTTTGAGTGACAAAGGGGCACAAGCACCACAAACCTTTCTCAGCCTGGCCCCTGGCCAGAAAAATACAGCACCACCCCAAACAGAAAGGCATTAGTCCTAAAGCAGAGATCTGTCTTCAACTGGGGACAATTCCAGTGATGCAGGCCAGATTCCACATGGGTAGGAAAAAGAACCCTCATAGCATACCCACCTTATAACATCAGAAAAATACTAACTGATTTCCTACATTTTTTTTCTGAAAACTGAAAAGAACAGATACTACACTTGACCTTAGACAAAAGGCTGAGATGCACCTCATAAAGAAGATACATTAGACCACACTGGTTAACAGATATAGCTCAATGGCCTATTGTGTTGATGTATGAGCATGTTTTGCCCATTCTTTACAGATAGGAAGATGTACACTTTCTTTTTGGTCACTTTAAACACTTTGCACAGTTAGCTGTTCCATATTTGGCAAGTATCTGTATGTCAAGAGGAAAACTTATGTTATATATATTTTTCTAGTTTGTCATCCTTAAACAGAGTAAATGGGGTTCTTTCATGATTTTGCACAGTACAACTGTATACAGTATTTATTTATATTTGCCACAAATTTTATGAAAAAGACACATGAAGGTAGGACAAGAACATTACGTTTTAAAAGAGCCAACTTAAAAAAACTGTGCTCCATATTTCATGACAGTGAATTGAATCAATCAACTCTGTGTTATTTGTGATCAATAGGTCCATCAGAGCATTATCATTAGTTGGGGCTTCCACCATTTGACTTATGAAATTGTCCTGCATTAAATTCAAGAATTAATGACCTTTATTTGAGTGAGTAGTTCTGTCTACCCATTCAATATTACTAAGGAAAACAGGAAGTGAAGCCTTGTTGCTTCACAGCCTGTTTCCTACTGTGCATGCATGAGTGAAAAGGTCTGAATGGTCCCGCTGTCTTCTGGGACCTATATGTGTCTCCCAGAAGGCAGCGGGGGGGGGGGAAGAAGGGGCGCAAATTATGCACATTGGGGAATTGCACAAAGCGGCCCTGCTCCTCTTCTTCTTGGGTACCCACTGGCACTCTTGGCTCTTCCTCTTCATGGTGTGCCATCATAGGAAGCTGCTTCCTATGGTGGCACACCTGAGAGCTTGACCCCAAGTCCAATTGCCTGCATCCAGATAAAGACAGTTTGGCTCACTCCCCCCCGCTCCCTCACTGTATTTGACTGACAGCAGCAGGAGCAATGGTTCCCTCTGCCTCAGCAAAACCTGTGAGAGTGGGGAGAGCTGCTACAGAAAGGCACATCACTGGATTAAGTGAGATAAGTATAAGGAGAGGTGTAGATACTGTTACCTAAAAAATAAATAAAAATAAATAAATCTGTAATGCAGGCAATGCATTAAAGTAGAAATGCTTAGGCTTAAGAACTATTTTAAAGTGTATGTTTTTACTGCTCTCCGATGCTCTGTTACAGAGATTTTCCTTCAGATTCTGTCCTGGTGCCAATGGTTTCACTGGGAATCAGCCATTACATTTGTATTGCTAGGTGTATACCTGTTGCAAATTTTACCTTGTTTCCCGGTTTGTGAAACAATTGACACAGAACAAAAAGCATATGTCCAGCCTTTCCATTTGCTACCAGATTGCTATTACAAATGTCTTCATTCCTGTCCATGTTAAATTACCCTTATTATTAGTCTGTTGATGTTGTCACAGAACAGTGAAGGGAAATCCCTCTAAAGGAGCCCAAAGCAGCAGTAAAAACAAACAGACTCTAATTCTTTCCACTCTAATTAAAAATTAACTTGGCTGCACATACGCTTTAACCACTTGGCGCCTGTGCGGCTCTTGTTGTGGGAGGACATCATATGATGGCACCCCAGAATGGCCGCTTTCCTGGGCTGCTCTACTAGGACACAGCTTGACCCCGATATCTGTAAAAAGCCAATGACATGGCTCTTTAACCATGGTGCCCACCATGGCGTCCCTCAGTGCCCATAAGTGCCACCTATCGGTGCCCATCAGTGCCACCTATCAGTGCTGCATATCAGTGTGTCAGAAACCATGAATCAGACCGAGACAGAAGTACAGTTAAATCACACTTGTTTAATAATAATAAAAAGGTAAACAGAGTAAGGCCTAGTCAATAGCAGTCAATAGCCAGAGTTCAATAACCAGATCGGGTAGTCGGCCAAGAGCCAGAGATAAATGTAGTAGTCCAACAAGCAGGATCCAGATCCGGAGCCAGAAGGAATGCCAGCCAAGCAAGTCCACAACAGGAATGCAGGAGAAAGTCTCTGTGATGTTGACATAGATGAAGGCAGAGATGAAGTGAGTTGAAGGCTTTAAGTAGGCAGGACAGACGAGCAGAAAGAAGCTGGCAATTAGCCAACATCTGAGCTGCCAGCTCAGAGAAGGAAGGGCTGAGCCCAGCTAAGTGCCACCTATCAGTGCCCATCAGTGGGCATTTTATTGCCTCATTAGTTCCACCTCGTCAGTGCCCATCAGGGCAGCCTATCAGTGCCCATCAGTGAAGGAGAGACATTGCTTATTTACAAAACTTACTGACAGAAACAAAGAAAAACGTATTTATTTTTTCCAAATTTTCTTTTATTTGTAAAAAAACAGCAGTGATTAACAGACACCAAATGAAAGCTCTGATTGTGTGAAGAAAATTATTAAAAATGCATTTGGGTACAGGGTTGCATGACCACGCAATTGTCATACAAAGTATGACAGCGCTGAAAGCTGAAAAATGGGCAGGAAGGGGGTGAACATGCCCTGTATTGAAGTAGTTAAAATAGAAGTATGGGTTTAATTTTTATTTTTGATTCATACTTACCTCGGTGGATGGAGCATCAGGCCGTTTCTGCACTGAGAACCGAGCCACCGAACACTGGCTCGGTTCTCACAGATCACCGAGAGGAAAGCTGCTGACTGTCAGTCAGTGTCTTTCCTCTCTGCTTCTCCACGCTCATTGGAGTGCTGGGCAGTGGAGGGGCGGGGAGAGGCTGTCTCAACTCCTCAGTGGCTCGGTGAGACTGTCATCAATCACGGCAGCTGGCGGATACTAACTTGGAAGTCGTGATGATGCGCTGCCCCGTCTGATGGCAGTGACTTCAGCTCTTCACTGAAAATGGGTCACAGAAGTGCAAAACAAATTGCACTCCTGTGACCCATAGAAGAACCCAGCCTAAAAATCTTAGGCTGGACTTCTCCTTTAAGGGCTCATTTACACTTCGGTGATGCTTCAGTGATGCTTTTGTGATGCTTCTGTGATGCTGCGATGATGCTTTGGTGATACTTTTTTGAAGCTTTAATGAAGCTCAGCAAATGCCCTTTGTGTGTATGTATTGATTTTTGTGATGGACTGGCCAAGCATTTCTCCAGACCTAAACCCTATTGAGCATCTGTGGGGCATCATCAAGAAAGGTGGAGAAGCGTAAGGTCTCGAACATCCACCAGCTCCTTAATGTCATCATGGGGGAGTGGAAGAGGACTCCAATGGCAACCTGTGAAGCTCTGGTGAACGCCATGCCCAACAGGGTTGAGGCAGTGCTGGAAAATAATGGTAGCCACTCAAAATATTGACTCGTTGGGCATTAATGGCCGTGTGTTTAGTTATTTTTAGGGGACACCAGCTATACACTCACTACTTTAAATTGTAGCAACGTGTCATTTCTTCAGTGTTGTCACATGAAAAGATATAATAAAATATTTACAAAATTGTGAGGGGTGCACAAACTTTTGTGAGATACAGTGTGTATGTATATATATATATATATATATATAAAAGTTCAAATGGTGAGGTGCATGACAGTTTTAGCAAGCATGTGCAAGCAATCTGGTCATCCCAAAATATAGAAAGGAGGGACAGGATTTAATAAGGGGGCCCCCAGATCCAGGCCCCCCACCCTAGGTGAATAAGTATGGGGTACATAGTACCCATTTATCTGGAGTAAAAACACACTACACAGGTTTTTAGAGTCATTTATTAGGTAGCTCTGAGGGTCTTCTTCCAACTTCGGGGGTCTTCTTCCGACTTCTCAGCTCTCTTCTTCTGCTATCCGGTGTCGTCTCTGCACTCTCTGGTTCTTCTCCCGCTCTCCGGTGCCTTTTTTCTTCTGCCGGGCTCCTCCGCTATCTTCTTCCAGCTCTTTTACTAGGGGTGGCCTGGTCTTCTCCGTCGTCTTCTTCCCTCTTCATTTCTTCCAATGTTGACACAACGCTCCCTCCCGCTGTAATGCCGGGTGTGCAACAATTTATATAGGCATTGGGGCGGGGTCACCAGGTGACGTCACCTGTTGACCCCACCCCTTATGTCGTCACCACCCGGAGCATAATGGGACTGTAACGTCATAAGAGGCCTATATAAATCATTGCGCACCACGCACCCGGCATTACAGCGGGAGGGAGAGTTGTGTCAAGAAATGAAAAGGGAAGAAGATGATGGAGAAGACCAGGCCACTGCTAGTAAAAGAGCTGGAAGAAGATAGCGGAGGAGCTCGGCAGAAGAAAGAAAGCATCGGAGAGCGGGAGAAGAACCAGAGAGCACGGAGACGACACCGGAGAGCAGAAGAAGAGAGCGGAGAAGTCGTAAGAAGATCCCTGAAGTCAGAAAAAGACCCCCAAAGTCGTAAGAAGACCCCCGGAGCTGCCTATGAAATTACTTTAAAAACTTGTGTAGTGTTCTTGACACTTTTTTCCTCCAGGTGAATACTCATTCACCTAGGGTGGGGGGCCGAGATACTTTTCACGTGTGTGTGTGTGTATTCTCCAATAATGGTGCCAATTTTATTCACATTTTAACTCTTATTTTTTATTGTATTTTCATTTTCATCTTATTTTTATTAACATTTTTACTTCTATTTTATTTTTTTCAAATTTTAATTTTGACCTGATCTTTTCATTCATTAGGTTTGATCCAAATTTGGTTCAGTTCTCTTGATATAATAATAATAATAATAATAATAATAATAATAATAATAGAAATTGTAGTTTTTTGTCTCATAATTAAGCTCCCATGATATAATAATAGTCTCTATCATAATAAGAAATCATTACTTTGTCCCATAAAATTCTGATAATTTTCTCTTCTGTATCCATTCTTTCTCTTTTGCCATTTCTTCTCTGTATTAACTGGTCAGGATTTAAATCACAAATCTCATTTGCTATTGATTATTGCTGTTACAGACAGACATGCACTGTTAGCTAATTAGGTCTGAAGAAGAAGCATTCGCTTCAAAATGCATTACCGATCTGCTCATTGCATGTCTAGCACACCCTCTCTGTGACGTAATTTACAGCCAGATGCTAGTTTGAGGTTCAAGCTGGTTACAGTTGCGTCCGGCTGCTTCCTGGTTACATCTGTTCATACAGCCGACTTGAGTTTACAGCTGCCATAGGGCGCTTTGGAGAAGTTGGTGCAATGACGCTTACAAAACAACATACCTGTTATTTCTCACCTTCTTATGAGTTGCCCATTTGTTTTAATTAATTAATTATTAAATTCACTTTTAATTCTGCATTTAGTCTGGTGTCCCTCTTTCAAACTACAATGAAATGAACATATTGATTGAGGTATTACTATGGTCATTTTTATTAGTAGGTGTCTCAGGATTTCATTTTGAAAATCTGATAATCGTACTGCAGATGCCACTCTACTCTCAAGGTTGCAATTTCCATGTAATTAATGAACAAATCTGATCAGGTTTGATTTGCAGATGTGTTTTGTGAACAAAAATCCACATATCTCAAACTTTACTGCAAACCCCTTTGAAGTCAAATCTTTCCATTTTCAAAGCCGATAAGCTATGTAATGTCACACAAGGGCGTGTGTAGCTGTGCACTGCCAGAGAGGGTCATGTTCTAATGCATTTTTCTTTAAAGTAGTTTTGCAGATAGCACCTCTTTTAGTAAGGCTTAACATGGAACATCAAAATGCACAAATCTTTTAAATACCATGCAAACTCCTTTGAAGTCAATGGGGCAGATTCACAGAGAATTAGATTCTCGTAGAGTATCAGAAATACACTACGCCGCCGTTTTTTACCTGGCTCTACGTGGAATCCAGGTAGATTTTGTCCAGTAAACGACGGCGGCGTAGTGTATTTCTCCCGTCGCAATCCATCTGCGCGAGTAGGGGGCGTGAAGCATTTAAAATAGGCGCGTTCCCGCGGCGATCGAACTGCGCATGCTCCGTTCGCAAATTTCCCGCCGTGCATTGCGCGAAAACACGGTGTCACGTCGTAGTAGCGTCGTTTACGTACATTCCTATTCCCGAACGAGTTACGTTAAAAAAAAAAAAATATTTTCAAATCGACGCGGGAACGACGGCCATACTTTACATGGGTTACGCACTGTTAGACCAGCAAAAAGCTCCTCTAACATTACGTAGCCAAAAAATGACGTAGGCGATTGCGGGGGACACTCGTACCTTCGTGGATCGCCGTAAAAACTCATTTGCATATCCCGACGCATGAAAACGACGCGAACTCCTCCCAGCGGCCGCAAAAAAATCGCAGTGTAGATCCGAAGGCTTACGAGGACGTAAGCCTCTCGGATCGAAGCCCGAAGCCGCCGTATCATGGTTTGAGGATTCAAACTAGTGATACGGCGCGCGAAATTTGAAATTACTCCTGTCTAACACCAGTTAGACAGGCGTAATTGCTCTGTGAATCTGGGCCAATGTTTTCATTTGTATTTATTTTTTGTAAATTAGTAACATGCATGCTATGCAATACATATTTTCTACCACTAGATTTCCACCCACTTCCTCTATTTCCCGGGCTCTCATGGATTAACCCACCATCTTTTTTTTGGGCAGTGAAAGCAAACCAGTACAGTAATAAGCTATTTTTTTCTGACAGTCTGTTTTCTCCTAAGCATACTCCTTGTCAGTACATGACTTGATTGGCTCCTCCTTCTATTTATTCATCTCCTGCTCTGAGCTCTGCTGTACAGGGACTGCAAGGTCAAATGCAGGTACTTGCACTTGCTTACCTTTTAAAAATACATACTAAACAATATTCATTACAGCAGAACTGCATTAATGTTTGTATTTGTATTTGCCTTGAGTTCAGTTTTAAGCTTGGCATAATCTATTTTCAAAAGAGGAAATTCGGAAAAAGAACTTTGGCCAAGTGGCTTTCATAATTTCAAGGGATTTCCAATATATACAGGTGCATCTAAAAGAAATTAAATTAAAGGGGTGGTTCCCTTAAAAATAAACTTTTAATATTAGATTTCTCTTCTTAATTACATCTAGAATCGGCTGGTATTTAAAAAAAACTCCGTCCGTACATACCATTTTCGGCATGTAGTCTCACCGCCGCTTCCGGGTCTGACGGTCGGGGTAGGGCGTGCCTACTTGATTGACAGGCATCCGATCGACGCATACAGCGCATCACGAGATGCCGAAAGAAGCCGAACGTTGGTGCGCATGCGCCGTATAGAGCCGCACCAACGTTCGGCTTCTTTCGGCATCTTGTGACGTGCTGTATGCGTCGATCGGATGCCTGTCCCCAAACATCAAACCGGAAGCGGTGGTGAGACTACATGCCGAAAATGGTATGTACGGACGGATTTTTTTTTAAATACCTAGATGTAATTAAGAAGAGAAATGCAATGTTATTAGTTTATTTTTAGGGGAACCACCCCTTTAATCAAAAAGTTAATTTATTTCAGTAAATCAATTCAGAAACTTGTATACTATATAGCTTTATTACACACAGTGATACATTTCAAGCATTTTTTTATTTTAATTATAATGATTATGGCTTACAGCTAGTAAAAACGCAAAATTCTGTATCTCAGAAAACTACAATATTATACAATTAAAAAAAAAAAATTTGATACAGAAATGTTGGCTTACTAAAAAGTATGTCATGTACATTTTAGTTTGCACTCAATATTGGGTCAGACTCCTGTTGCATAAATTACTGCATCAATGCAGTGTGGCATGAAGGCGATCAACCTGTGGCACTGCTGAGGTATTATGGAAGCCCAGGTTGCTTTGATAGTGGCCTTCAGCTTGTCTGCATTGTTGGGTCTTGTGTCTCTCATCTTCCTTTTGACAATACCCAACAGATTTTCTATGGGTTTAGATCAGGCGAGTTTGCTGGTCAATCAAGAACAGTGATACCATGATCATTAAACCAGGTATTGGTACTTTTGGCAGTGTGGACCAGTGACAAATCTTGCTGTAAAATTAAATCATCATCTCCATAAAGCTGGTCATCAGAGATAGCATGAAGTGCTCCAGAATTTCCTGGTAGAAGGCTGCGCTGACTTTTGTCTAAAACACAGTGGACCAACACCAGCAGATGGCGTGGCTCCCCAAATCATCACTGACTGTGGAAACTTCATGCAACTTGGATTCTGTGCCTCTCCACTCATCCTCCAGACTCTGGGACCTTGATTTGTAAATGAAATGCAAAATGTACTTTCTTTCAAAAAGAGGACTTTGGACCACTAAGCAACAGTCCAGTCCTTTTTCTCCTTAGCCCCAGTAAGGCGGCGTACACACGACTGAGAAACTCGTCGGGTGAAACACATTGTTTTCCCCATCGAGTTCCTTGTTCAACAGTCAAAAAACTTGTCGAGCCAAATTTTCCCATTGCCCATCGAGGAAATAGAGAACATGCTCTCTTTTTGGCTCGACGAAGTTCTCGACGGGTTTCCTCGGCAGAATACGTCTACCATCAAGCTTCTTGCTGAATTCTGCTGAGGAAACCGGTCGTGTGTAAGCGGCCTAAGGCCTCGTACACACGATCGGACATATCCGATGAAAACGGTCCGCGGACCATTTCCATCGGATATGTCCGATCGGGAGTTTGATCCGATGGCGTGTACACACCATCGGATCAAATTCCCCGCCGCCGGACGGCGGTGACGTGGCGGTGACGCGGCGGTGACGTTGACGCCGCCACGTCACCGCCACGTCACCGCACCAGGAAGTTAAACACTTCCGCGCATGCGCCGAATCCATTCGGCGGCGGCGCGGCGGCGGCGGTGGGGGACGACATGTCTGCTGGTAAGTGTACTAACCAGCAGACATGTCGGGCGGACAGATTCCCGCCGGATAGATTTCAAAGCATGCTTTGAAATCTGTCGGGTGGAGAAATCTGTCCGCTAGCCCATACACACGAGCGGAGATGTCTGCTGAAACGGTCCATCGGACCGTTTTCAGCGGACATATCCCCTCGTGTGTACGAGGCCTAAGACTCTTCTGATGTTATCTCTGATTCAGGAGTGGCTTAACACAAGGAATGTGACAGTTGTAGCCCATGTCATGTCTGTGTGTCTTGAAGCACTGACACCAGCCGTAGTCTGTTTGTGCACCTTTTTCTACCACACTTTACTTTCACTCAGCTTTCCATTAATATGTTTGGATGCAGCACTCTGTGAACAGCCAGCTTCCTTATCAATGAACTTTTGTGACTTACCCTTTTGTTGAGGGTATCAATGACTGTGTTATGGACAATTGTCAAGTCAGCAGTCTTCCCGATGATTGTTGAACCAGACTGAGAAACAATTTAAAGGTTCAGGAAACCTTTATGTCCTGTACACATGATCGGTTCGTCTGATTAAAATGAACCGATGGATTTTTTCATCAGATATCCGATGAAGCTGACTTTCATCAGTCTTGCCTACACACCATCAGTTAAAAATCGGATCTAGTCCAACGCGGTGACATAAAACGAAACTACATGCTGTAAAAAATGAAGTTCAATGCTTCAGAGCATGTGTCGACTTGATTCTGAGCATGCATGGATTTTTGACCGATGGATTTCCCCACAGACGATCGTTTTTTTTTCGTTTTTTTTTTAACCATACGAAAATTTTAAAACAGGTTCTATTTTTTTTTACCGATGGGAAAAAAACTGTTGGGGCCCACACACGATCGCTCCGTTTTCATCAGACAAACCGATCGTGTGTACAGGGCATTACAGTTTTTTTAAGTGAATTAGCTGGTTAGAGTGACACCATGAGTCTACAATAAATTAAAATTTTCTGAGATACTGAATTGTGGGTTTTCACTAGCTGTAAGCCTTAATCATCAAACTTAAAAGAAAGAAATGCATCACTCTGTATGTAATGCAGGGCTCAAAATTTCAAGTCCTGAGCTACTAGCCAGGCCTCAAGAGTTACTCGCCACCAGTTGCCCCGCCTAATTCATACACTGCCCTGCGCCTAATTGCACCTGTAAACACGCCCTCATAGATTATCTCATGGAATGACAATGTTTTATGCAGAAAGTTACAAAATTAAATATTACCAACAACAACTTTAACAAAATGGGACAGGGCACTGGGGGCAGACCAGAGGGACAGGGCACTGGGGGGGCAGACCAGAGGGACAGGGCTCTCATATCAGGGCAACTTTCAGTGAGCACTGCACCGCAGTGGTAATTTTCGCAATCCTCCACCTCACTCATTACTTTCTGCTCTTCAGCTACATTGGTCAGGGCCCAGGGGGAGGGGACAGGCTCAGAGAGGTCATACTGTTAGGTCCCATGGCTAAATGAGAATTGTAAGGAGAGCACCTGTGTACTGCTCTGCCTGTGCGCAGCTCACCAGGCTACTTTTCCCGAGCATGCACCTTTCCTCTTTGGCCCGCCAATCTCATCGGGGACTCTAAGTGTAGGAGATTGGTCATGCAGCCCTGTCATCACTCGCCCCCAGCTTAAATCTACTCGCCAAATGCTAGTAGGCGAGTGGAAATTTTGAGGGCTGATGTAATGAAGCTGTATAATATACTGTATGAGTTTCACATTTTGAATTGAATTATGGAACTGAATTAACTTTTTGATGATATTATTATTTTTTTTTTCAACACAAAAGGATAAAAGGGAAAAGACAAACACGACCTCCATAGTATATGTAAACAAGGTGAACAATATTTATTAATGATTAAATACACTCACAAAAAGTCAACGCTGCTGCTTCTGGAGCCCAGAGCTGCAGTGGAAGGCCCCTGATTTGGCCATGAGCAGGGGGAGAAGAGCACAGGCAGGTAGGAGCCGCTGTTGCAGGAAGAAAACCTGACCAGGGATGGAAGCTGAAGCCTGTATGGAGAGGATGCCTGACACCGCTGAGAGTGTGCTTGGAGTGAAATCTGGGAGATAGGGACATATTTCAAAGCACGTGACTTCTTTAACCTCCTTCCAATTTGTTGAGATGCAGCTGTATATACTATATATATTTTTTATCATTTTTGCCAATCTATGCCCTTTTTGTGCCATTTTTTTTACCCTTCACACTTTTTTTCAAGCATGTTTAAATAGGGGAAAAAAACTGATGTAAACACATGGTAAATGTGTGAAAATGGTGTTAAAACAAACAGCAATCATTCTGCCCTTCTTTAAAAATAAGATCATTATTGGTCTTAGATTATTTGTAAATATTACAGAAATTAATATACATCCTTACATTTGCCGACACACATTTACATATACATCACTTGTATATCAAAATGTGAGTTTTTCCAGTGACTTTTCCCTCAAATATAATTGTAAAATGTATCATCAAGAAGTGTATTTTTTTCTCAATATCAAATAGTCACTTCTGTATCGCCATTATTGTTCAGCTACATAGGAAAAGTAATTTGTGTTATGTGGCTTCCCACTGGCATCTATTATATGTTAGTAGATCACCCTGAGACAAGTCAGCAGGCAATCACTCATGTACAAATAACGGAGAGGGACTTCTACATACCTTGAGATAATCACGCTTGCTTCTCCTTTATCTTAGAAGTACTGGGGGTTTTTTCAGTACATTTTTTACACACTATTCCCAGTCTCATGGAATACATCAAAAAATTGCATTGTTTTCTGCTGTATGAAATGAGACAAGGACATAAAGTACACAGTCCCAATTTTATTAAGAACAATGGGGCAGATTCACGTAGATCGGCGCATTATCATTCCGGCGTAGCGCACCACTTTTCCGTTAGACTTGCGCAATCTAGCCGCGTAATCCGGCGATTCACGTAGCTTTTACGCAAGAGCTTGCGCAAACGTAAGGTTTTTTCCGTCGGCGTAAGGAGGAGTAATACAAATTGGGAGGGACGTGGGCGTGTTACATTGAAATGAGCCGTGACCCCATGCAAATGAAGGGCTGGCCGACTCGCGCATGCGCGCATGAAGGAAACCATGTCAGCTCCGTTGTGCGCATGCTCACAACTCGGGAGCGGCGCAATCATTGAAATTGGAAATGGACTAGGGCAATGTTGTGAACTACGCAGACAGCATAAATAGACACACACAAACGCCCTTCCATTGCAAAAGTACATCCCTTTGTGTCCCTTCCCATTGAATCAAGTGCTTTTGCTCTGTTGTTCGTTAGAGTGTGTTTTGTAGTTGTGAGATTAGTGTTCTGTGTGATCTTGTGCTTGTTGGTAGTTTTGTGAAAGTGTATTTTGATAAGTGTTTGAGACTGTTTGTTTGATTGATAGATTTCTGAGCGTTTGTTTTCTTGCTTTATTTTTTCATCTGATTTTTTTGTGTGTGTTTCTTGCTGAGTGCTAGTGTGATTTTTGGCTGTTCTTTTTCTCTTTGTGTGTGTTCTTGTCTGATTGGTTGTGCTTGTATTTGTGACAGATTTTTGGTGACTGCTAGTGAGTTTGTTTGGAAGTATGACTGAGAGAAAAAGAAAGCTCAATTTTACTGTGGGGGAAAAAAGAATTCTTGCCCGGGCCATTACCGACTATGGGCGTTTTCTCCACGGCCCGCAGAGTGCCACCACCACCCCGGCCAGGAGGAGGGAGATCTTGGATATGATCACAGAGCAGGTCAATTCATCGGGGGAGGGGGAGACACGGACCCGCTCTGGGATAGAAAAGAAAATAAATGACCTCCGGCGTGAGGTGAAAAAAAAACTGGCCGCAATAAATGCCCATGCCAGGGGCACAGGAGGGGGCCCACCATGCCGGGTTAGATTTTCAGAGACGGAGCGTGTGGTGGCCCTGACCTTTCACCGGCATGAAGTGGAGGGCCTGCCAGGCTTTGACACAAGTCCGGTCCCCGCGGTGCCAGGTAAGGTTTTTATTTCTCTCAGGTGTGTAGCATGTGTGGGGGAGGGGGTGAAAGGGAATATGTGGCAAGTGTGTGGATCCTCCAACCTGTGAATGTTTTGTGTCATCCACAGCTGTGCAGGAGGGTGCAGGGCCATCTGGACTGACCGCTCCAACCCCAGGACAGCAGCCTAATGAGGCCCCCCCAACAAGGCCAGAGTCCGCAGAGGAGGAACAAGAGGAGGGGGAGGATCATGCGGAGGACGATCATGAGGAGGAGCAGAATCATGAGGAGGAGGAGTCCATGGAAGGCACTGGCCCTTTGGTTTCTGCGGACTCTTCCCCTCTGGCTGCAAGAAGCCTGCCCTCCCTAAGGGTCAGCCCCCCCCCCTCCTCCCCCAACATGGCTCCCCTCACAAGGGCCTCCCCTTCTCCCCGGCCACAACCATCAGCTGGAGCCAGGAGGTCATCCCCAAGCACCAGGGGGGCGCCCAATCTCATGCCCCGCCTGTCTGAGAAGGAACCTGGCCACCCAGACCCGCCTTCTGAGACAGCTCTGCCAGACTATGGGGCGGGTGGATCAGAGCCTGTCCTCCATTAATGATAGCCTGGGTAACCTGGACTCCCACTCCCCGGGCCTCCACAACCTGCCTAAATGACCTGCAAACTACAGCAGCAGGCGTTGGGCAGGATGTGAGGGCCCTTACCCAGGCTATCCAGGGCAACACGGCAACACTTGGTGCTGCCCTGGACAGAATAGCCGTGGCCTTGGAGGGCAGGCCGCCAGGTGGGCAGATCTCAGGGGCTGCTCCTCCTTCCCCGGCTTTTCCCCTCCCCCATGCGTCTCCCCTGAGGGTCCGGGGCCGTGGCCGGGGGCGCCCCAGGCGTGGCTCAGGCAGAGGACAATAATTTTTTTTTCCCCCTTTTGTTTGTTTTGAAAGCTTTTTTATTTTTGTTCTCTGCTTTTTTTTTGTTTTTTCTAAGCATTTTTTTTTTCCTATGCATTTTTTGCTTTTATGCATTTTTGTTTGTTTGACTTTTTTGGCATATTTTGGGTTGTGAATGATGTTTGAATGTGGGGGTGACATTACTGCTGGAAAAGGGGTGTCACCCTCAATTTTGGTGGAGAAGGGTTCCCCAGGACCAGGGAGAAGTGATTCCCAGGTCCGTGTGAATGGTGTATGAATGTACAGTGACATAATTGGAGCCTTGACGTGGCGTTACTGCTCACCAGTCTTGCATGGTGGACTGGTGCCAATCCAATTTGATGAGGATGTGGGGTGTGTGTGCTAGGGACCACAGTGGTGTGCATGCATGCATTCTCATTGTGCCATGATTAATGTGTGTGTTTAACGTGCAAAGATGCCCAATATGAGCTGCCTCCTGACTGCTCTTCCCTCAGAAGACGGGGTATCCTCGGTTAGGGGTTTGATTTTCTGGTTGGGGGGTCAGATCATCACGTAGCTCAACCTGCAGGCCCTTCCTCACTGCGAGATTGTGTAGCATGCAACATGCAGCGATGATATGGCACACGAAGTTTGGGGAATACAACAGTGTACCCCCTGACTTATCCAGGCATCGGAAACGTGACTTCAGGAGGCCAAAGGTGCGCTCCACCACTGCACGGGTTTTGATGTGTGCTTCATTGTATCGTTCCTCTCCTGGGGTTTGGGGGTTCCGGATAGGAGTCATGAGATGGGGTCCCAGTGCATATGCAGAGTCACCTGTAAAGGAAAAGACAGGAGAATGTTAGTCATGCATGTGCCACTTCTGTTGTGCATCACGGGAGGGGATAGTCATGCCTGACTCCCATGTCACTCACCAACCAGCCAGGTGTTCCCATACACGTTCTGTTCGAATTCTGTTCGGATGTGGCTTTGATTGTAGATGTAGCTGTCATGGCTGGACCCTGGGTGTTTGGCACGGACGTGCCATATGAGGCCTTGGGCATCAACTATCACCTGTACGTTGATGGAGTGCCAATTCTTCCGATTGCGGTACATGTGCTCGGTCTCATGGGGGGGCTGGAGTGCCACATGTGTGCAATCTATGGCCCCCACAGTGCGTGGGAATCTGGCAATTCGGTAGAAATCTGCCATTGCCTTGATTCGAATCTCCTCAGTGGTGGGTTTGATGATTTGGTTGGCCAAGCGTGTGAGGATTGCAGGGACAACCTGGTGCACACATCTGCTCATGGAGGATTGTGACATCCCAGCCACCACTCCACTTGTACGCTGAAAAGAGCCACTGGCAAGGACATGGAGTGTTGCCAGGACCTTCACCAGTGGCTGCACTGCATGTGAGCGTTGTGTTGGGGCTGGTGATGTCCTCCTGCAGGGTTGTGGTTAATTCCAGGATGGCATGAGGGGGGAATCTGAAGATGCGATACACCTCAGAATCACTCATGCCAAACAGGTCTATGCGTGTGCGGTATACCCTCTCCCGTGCCATCCTCCGTGCCCCTCCTCCTTCTTTGGTCATCTATATTCACTAGTGCAGCTATGAGCGACGATGCCCCTAGCATGTTGGCAGTCAAATTGTAGTGCAACACGTGTGTGTGGTCTGCTCCTCAATAACGGTGTTGCTTTATCTGACAATTAGACTTTTTTTCAAAAGTTAGATCAGCTTTTATGGGCTCTAACTTTAGACAGGACATTTTGCAGTTGCGCACATCGCGTAGCCTGCGCAGCAACTGCGTTTTTTTGTGGATCCCCGTAACTCCCTCATTAGCATATTTGACTAGCAAATCAATGGTGTGTCTAGCGCAGTTTTGCGCGAAGGGAAGCGAATGTCTAACTCAATTACGCCGGACCAAAAAACGTAGATTTCTGGCGTATATTGTTTTGTGAATCGCGTCCAACTATACGCACGCGCACATTTAGACTTACGCACGCGCAACAGCAGTTGCGCACGCGTAATCGCTCTGTGAATCTGGCCCAATATGAATAAGGATGATATTATTTATCCCTATTACTGTAACTTTCATTCTATAGGAAATATTTAGCTTATGATAAAATACATTTTTTAAAGCAAAACTTCGGGCATATATAAAGGACACAAATATTGCAGCATTGTATTCAATACTATTATTACTTTTATAAAAATATGCAAGCAGTCAATGTACTGACTTCAGCCTCTTGCAATTTTCTGTATAACAAAGCCTGAACTGGGGTTGTGGAAAGCTACACAAAGATCCAATCACTTTGCTGCAGTGCTCATGTTCTAACTGAACAAATGTTAATAAGAGGAGAGAGTAGAGTAATTGAGAGTTGAGCTCATCAGTCTTCGGCTTCTATATTTACTGTCCAGTCACATTCCTATTGCGCGATTATCTTCTCCGCCCTTCTTTTGCATCAGAGCCAATCAGAATAACTCGAATATTCGGCAAAAGGAATATTGCGCGATATTCCTTTTGCCGAATATTCGAGTTATTCTGATTGGCTCTGATGCAAAAGAAGGGCGGAGAAGATAATCGCGCAATAGGAATATTGCGCGATTATCTTCTCCGCCCTTCTTTTCCCCCTTATTCTCCTTTCTTTTAAGTAGAGTTAGTGTAGAGTTAGTGTTTAGTGCATATTAGTTTAGTAAAACAGGAAATGATCTCCGTTTATGAGAATTTCGCAATCATTTTCGCATTAGCGAAATTTCGCAAAATTTTTTTTGGATAAAATATCACGAATATTCTATATTAGCGAATATTCGCAAATATTCTTCTATATATTCGCGTAATATCGCGAAATCGAATATGGCGTATTCCGCTCAACACTAATGATGAGGAGCAGATGTGGGTCTTCTGTACAGTTCTGTATTTTTAGGCTTATTAATCAGCATCTAAACTTTCTAAAAAGGGAAGCTTTAATCTCACCTAATCCTTATTATAACTGTCAATTATGTGTGTATGTAACAGTTAGTAATATATGTTGATTGTATTGAGAACAGAATGAAAATATTTCCAATGTCTGAATCTTTGTTATATCATTATCTCTACAATCAGCGCTCTCTCCTTCAATGAAACCTGAAGGTTTTATTAGTATCAGATCTCAAACCATACAATCCCTCACTTGACCTATAACCAGGGCCGTCTTTAACTTTAATTGGGCCCTGGGCAAACATTCCCCCCCCCCTCCATTCTGAGACATACAAAAAATAGCAGGTAGACTCAAAATCAGTTTACTGCAGCAGATCGCGCAGCGATTGCAATAGTTTGCCAGAGGTTTAAGCCCATCCTTACAGCTCACTCGCTAGTTGCTGGAGGTTACAACACATCATTTCTGCATGCCGATTGGTAGAGGTTACTGCACATTATTTCCAGAGACTGCGGACATACTGCAGAAGACAACCAGAGACTGTGGACATATTGCAGGAGACATCCAGAGAATGCGGACATACTGCTGGAGACCACCAGAGACTGCGGACATACTGCAGGAGACCACCAGAGACTGCGGACATACTGCAGGAGACCACCAGAGACTGCGGACATACTGCAGGAGACAACCAGAGACTGCGGACATGCTGCAGGAGACAAACAGAGACTGCGGACATGCTGCAGGAGACAACCAGAGACTGTGGACATGCTGCAGGAGACAACCAGAGACTGCGGTCATGCTGCAGGAGACAACCAGAGACTACGGACATGCTGCAGGAGACAACCAGAGACTGCGGTCATGCTGCAGGAGACAACCAGAGACTACAGACATGCTACAGGAGACAACCAGAGACTACGGACATGCTACATGAGACGGTCAGAGAACTTTCAGCAATGCACAGCTTTACAGTTGAATAACACAGCTCAGTGTTTAAACAGTCAGGCATTTTATGGGTGTAAGGACATACCTGGCCAGCCAAGCTCACTACATACTTTCAGAGGTCCGTGGGTGGGGTTTCTACTCTCTGCTCCACCCTGAGAATACAGGTTGCAAGGTGCAGGGTTAGATCTCTGTATTCCCCAGCCATTATGGAGGGGGGCGGGGCTGCGAGCGTCACTGACGCTTGTTGGGGGGCCTGCAGTATTTGTGTATTTGGGGCCCCGATGATGACTTTTCAGAGTGCAGAGAAGACACAGAAGGCTGTATTCTTGAGCTAGCCAGCAGAGAGGGGGCGGGGCCAGGAGATCCACTAATGTTCTGACCCCGCCCCACGCAGCCTGTATCCTCAGAACAGTGATGGAAGTGGGCGCATCAGTGAAGCTCTCAGCCCCGCCCCCGGACCTCTGTATTCCCCAGCCAGTATAGAGGGGGCAGGGTTGGGAGCTCCACGGACACGCCCACTCCATCACTGTTCTGAGGATACAGGCTGCGTGGGGCGGGGTCAGAACGTTAGTGGAGCTCCCGGCCCCACCCCCTCTCTACTGGCTGCATGGTAATAGAGCCTTCCGTGTCTGTGCACTCTGCAAAGCCGTCATCGGGGCCCCAAATTCACAGGTAGCGCGGGCCCCCCAACAAAGATTGGGCCCAGGGCAGGTGCCCCATTTTGCCCTGCGCTAAAGACGGCCCTGCCTATAACAAAGTTTGGTAATTAACATACATATACTAAAAACCTATAATACAAATCTTTAGTATAAAACATATGATACACTCAGTACATATCACACCACACATTGAGAGATCTCTTAATCAGTTACAAAATCCTGAAAGCTTGTGTGAGGAGCAAACTTGTGATAAAAAGTATATTGTTGTGTTCACAGCAGATATTGCACTTCTATCTATATCACTTCCAGTAGAGGGTATTCAGCAAACAATGTCTGTCAGTTCAGAGCCTTTTCATTCCTTCAATCCTCTAAGCCACCATGTCGGTACTGGATCTCTACCCACACAGCACACTCCTTCCTTCCAGTGTTCTGTGACAAATATTTGTTATAATATAAGAAAATAATTGTATCCTCAATCAAATCTGTACTACAACAAGGGAAAAAAACATGGCTATCCTAGGACTATATGGGCCCCAAAAGGGCAATTGCATAGAATATACAGACAAAAATCGGCCAACTGTTCCAACATGCACGCTGCACTGCTACTTCAACCTGGTACCATAGCAAAATGTATTTGTCATGAAAATATGTAGAATATCAATGGCAAAAGTGAAGTTAATGTGACATTTCCCAGATGATAAATAGGGTAGATATTTTAATAGGCATCTTGTACCATAGAAAAACAGATGTTGGTGACTGTAACTTGATCCCGTGATTGTGCAGATGAAACTGTTTATATAAATGTACCCTAACTAGGTTGGTCTACCTATTGACAAGTTTTTATGCAGTAAGATTTTGTAGATAAGCCAAAATATACTTGTCATATTCAGAAAGGTAGAATTGAATAATAACTTATAAGACAGGAGTGTCAAACTCAATTTCATTGAGGGCTGTATCAGCATTTTAGTTGCCCTCAAAGGGCCTGTTGTATCATAATAAACAATTTCCTGCCTCTGCATTCAATTATTACTGGTTTTAGTATTAACTTAAGGCTTGAACTATAAAGGGAAGGTGCAGACTGACATGGAGCCCACTCAGCAGTCTCCAATAAAGTTTCTTGTAGATTATGACAGCGGTGTGCAACCTTCCTTTTCAATTGACATTGAATTATATTATTAATTATAAGCAAATGTCCAGAAACCCCCCCCCCCTTACTTCAGATTTCAAAAGCCCCCCACCATCAGAAGTGAAGAGCCTCCCTCCCTCCTTAACCACTTAAGGACCCCTCAACGCCGATATACGTCGGCAAAAGGGCGCGGCCGGGCACAGGCATGTACCTGTACGTTGCCTTTAAGAGCCCAGCCGCGGGGTCGCGACCGCACCACCAGCGGCGCACTCGCGACCCGGACCGAAGCTCCATGACCGTGGGAGAGATGTGAAGGAGCTGAAGAACGGGGAGAGATGTGTGTAAACACACCTTCCCCATTCTTCTATGTGGCAGTGACACTGATCGTCTGTTCACTGATATAGGTAACGATGATCAGTGACATCATGCCTACAGCCACGCCCCCTACAGTAAGAATCACTCCCTTAGGGCACACTTAACCCCTTAGCGCCCCCTAGTGGTTAACGACTTAACTGCCATTGTCATGTTCACAGTAATCAGTGCATTTTTATAGCACTTTTCGCTGTAAAATTGACAATGGTCCCAAAAATGTGTCAAAAGTGTCCGATGTGTCCGCAGTCACAGTCACGGTCCGCAGTCACAAAAAAAATCGCTGATCGCTGCCATTACTAGTAAAAAAAAAATGATTAATAAAAATGGCATAAAAAGATCATTCACCAAGCGACAAACACCAAAACGTGTGGTAAAATGGTAATGCGCTTACCAGAGCCCTTAGACCTCTTTACTGAAAAAGAAGGTCAATCTCGCATTTGCAGAGAAATTACCTGCAGGCTTTGTAATGCGTCCCCAGCTATTCAAATAAGCACCTCTTCCTCCGAGGATTTAACAGATGGGACATGGAAACAGAAAGGCAACTCATCGTGCAACCAGTTTATTTAAAATTGTATATAAAAACAGCCAAGGGCCAAGTGGCCACTTACATTTAAAAGTGCCCAACCCGGCACTGGGTCTGCTAGCTCGTCAGTAACAAAACAAGGAACCTCCACCTCTGTGTCGGCGTGTTTCCTCGTTCCACCGTCAGCTGTTTCAAGGAGACGAATGGTTGGAGAAACAGGATCACGTGACCATGCTGCGCCGCCGACGATCGTTTGGTATGTGTTACGTCTTCAGGGGGGCGTGCCTGGTCACAATAGTCACGTGTATTTAACATAGAGAAGGCGGAAGTGAACGTGTAGATTGAAATCATTTGAATTTTGGATATGAGACTGATTCCAAAATGAGCATAGACCAATATCATCTTGAAAGTTTTCCACCTTCTGTTTTTCTCAACTGAAACTGCTGAGGGTCTGTAAACAAGCCTGCTTACAGAACTTGGAATATAAGCAATGGTTTATGATATACTGGCACACAAGTGACAATTTTTTTTTTTACTTATTGTGGTGGGAGACAACATCTCTATGTGTGTTCAGTAGTGTTGAGCGGAATACGCCATATTCGATTTCGCGATATTGCGCGAATATATAGAAGAATATTCGCGAATATTCGCTAATATCGAATATTCGTGATATTTTATCCAAAAAAAATGTTGCGAAATTTCGCTAATGCGAAATTTCGCTAATGCGAAAATGATTGCGAAATTCTCATAAACGGAGATCATTTCCTGTATTACTAAACTAATATGCACTAAACACTAACTCTACACTAACTCTACTTTAAAGAAAGGAGAATAAGGGGGCAAAAGAAGGGCGGAGAAGATAATCGCGCAATATTCCTTTTGCCGAATATTCGAGTTATTCTGATTGGCTCTGATGCAGCATCAGAGCCAATCAGAAAAACTTGAATATTCGGCAAAAGGAATATTGCGCGATTAGCTTCTCCGCCCTTCTTTTGCATCAGAGCCAATCAGAATAACTCGAATATTCGGCAAAAGGAATATCGCGCAATATTCCTTTTGCCGAATATTCAAGTTATTCTGATTGGCTCTGATGCAAAAGAAGGGCCGAGTAGCTGATGCGATTCTTTTATGTTGCCGAAAATTCGCAATGCGAATTTTCGGCAACATAAAAGAGTCGCATCAGCTACTCGGCCCAGGGTCTCTCTCTAATCATACCAGCAATGCTTTTAGACGTCGATGGAGATCACTATGTTGTGATCTGTTTTAAAAATAAATTTGAAAAAATACGAATATTCGCCGCAATATTCGAGTTATTCGCGAATACTCGAATATGCAATATTCGTAGCGAATATTCGCAATGCGAATATTCGTGAGCAACACTAGTGTTCAGGTAGACTTGTGGACACAACAAATGAACAAGTCTGGTTATCCAGTGACTAACCATTGTCTCTGCTCTGAGACACACACAGAATGAGTCCTATTTCACAGAATTGAACTGGATATAACTATAGCATTAACCCAAATCGTTATATCAGTTCATTTGCTTTATATTGCAAGTTATAAAGATCAAAACCTTCATGACACTGCGTTCATACATATGCAGTATTTCACAAAAGTAAGTTCACATTTTTTGTAAACATTTTAGTTTGTCTTTTCATGAAGAAATATCACTTTGCTACAATGTAAAGTGATGACTGACTGTACAGCTTGTATAACAGTGTCAATTTGCTTTCCCCTCAAAATAACTCAACACACAGCCATTAATGTCTAAACCGCTGGCAACAAAAGTGAGTACACCCCTAAGTGAAAATGTCTGAAGTGGGCCAAAAGTGTCAATATTTTGTGTGACCACCATTATTTTCCAGCACTGTCTTAACCCTCTTGGGCATAGAGTTCACCAGAGCTTCACAGGTTGCCATTGGAGTCTTCTTTCACTCCACTCCATTTTGCAAGAAGAGTCTTGATTCTTCCGGAGAAGCACAGATAGATGCCTGGATATCAGAAACACAAATAAGTAACTAAGGCAAAAAAACAAAAAGAAAACAAAGAAAGAAAGAGGACGGCCAAGCATTATTAAATCTTTCCACTCACAATTTACAATTGATGAAACACTCCTGGCCTACTATTGCAGTATGGGTGACTCTTTTTAAAGTAGTCAGAAAATTTCTGTAAATGGGTAGGTATATCACCCTAAATTATAAAAGCCACTTCAAACCAAAACATCCATAGAGGTAAAATGATTAATGCACGAAAAGCAAACCATGCCCACAAACTTCCCCCCTGGGAGCTGTGTGAGGGTGGGGAGATGGAAATCAGCAGCAGCCTCAAGAAAACCAGAGCCTAAGCGGAAGATATATATCTTACCAAGAAGGTACCCAAACCTGTACAATCAAACGATAAACCAAGGTAAAAACCTAAACAAACCATAAAAAGTCAATCAATGTAACTGATAAAAATAAAGATAGGGCCAGATTCACGAACAGTTAGGCTGGCGGATCGAGTGATCCTCCAGCCTAACTGTGACTTTGAGCCGGCGTTTCTGTTTTCTGTAACCAGAAAACAAGAAACGCCGGGTTGAAGTTCCGATGCGAGCAGCGTAACTGAGTTTCGCCATCGCATCGTTACTTCAACTTAAAAATGGCGCCGGGGGCGTTCCCGCCGATTTACGCTCAAAAAATATGTTAATGAGCGGAAATCGGCAATTCACGATCGAATTCCGGCGCGACGCAATGACGATACGACGTTTCCGGACGGGATACGCGGCGCATAGATATACCTACATGGGGTTGGAGTATCCTATGTTAGGTATAGGCGTCGTCATCGCGTCGGGAAAAAAAAAAAAAACGTCGCTTGCGTAAAACGGTCATGAATGGGAATGTGACGTCATTGACGTTCATTCACAGATTTTGGAGCATGCGCACGGGGATGTTTTGACACTCGACGCATGCGCAGTACGTTGGCGGCGGGATCGCGCTTAGTTAGCATACTACACGCCCCGTACCCGCCCAATTTGAATTCCGCCGGCTCATTTGCGATGCGCTGCCGCAACTTTAGGAGCAAGTGCTTCGTGAATGACAGCACTTGCTCCTAAAATTTCTGCAGCGCAACGCAAATGAGAAGCGTTACTCCAGAGCAAAGATGCTCTGGACTACCTGAATCTGGCCCATAAAGGGCAATACGTGAGTGTGGTGATGAATGCCTGTGTACTAACATGATATTGCAGCTAATTGTATCTTAAATGAAATAAGTTAACCAGATAGAAAGTGCAATATACATTATTATATATTATATATAATATACAAGATATAAATATATATAATATATACAAATTGCAAGTGAAATGTGAATGTATTAAGGTATTTTACCGTGTGAACTGATTAACCTCCCTGGCGGTATGATTCTGTCTGGAATTACGTACCAAAAGCGGTACAATTATTTTGCATGGAAATTCTGCGTTTTATACTGTAGGCCTGCAATTTTTAGGAATAACTCACTTAAATTTGTCCAAACCATAGTCTAGTAGACATCCCGGGTATGATAAAGTTTGAAACACAAAATCATAAAATTATAATATAATAAATAACTATAAATAATTATAACAAATAATAATGTAATTATAATAAAAATTATTCACTAATGTAATCAAATCAAAATCACTGAAATTTGCTCAGTTGCAGAATTGTCGCTGTCATTACTTTTATTTTTTTATGACGAATTTCCCCCCCAATCGCTATCGCTCAATTCTGCAAATGATTATAATTTATTATCGCTGTTTTCTAGCTGCTCTAAAATCACTTTTGACATAAAGGGACACTTTTGGTTGCTATGGACAATCTACAGTTTGCAGGCACAAAAAAAATGTTTTTATTATGTAAAAGAACATGCAGGGCACTGGGCAGACCACTAGGGACAGGGGGGGTGTGTACTTTTTACATACAGTACTGTAATCTATAAGATTACAGTATTCTGTATGTAATGTGTTTGTTTACATTTTTGAATTTGCCGCCGGTCTCCGCCCCCGTGCGCCGTTACGTCGCAGGAAACGGAGATCGGCGGCGCGCGGGCACTGTGTGAGCCGAATGGAGGACGCCACTCGCTCACACAGCGGGGATGCATCGCTGGATCCAGGGACAAGGTAAGTACAGTATACCCAGCCTGGATCCAAGGTAAGCCAGCGCGCGCTGCAGGCTCTGCATTCACCCCGAGCGCGATTCGGGGATATCGTTATTTGCCTGAAAAATCCAACCCGAATCGCGCTCATGGATACCTAGAGGGGGGTTAAAAGTACATTTAAAATATACTGTTTAACATGAGTGTAATGTGAGTACTCTGTGGTGCACCGTACATGAGAAAGAAGACAACCATGATAAATAATATCAATATTAAGTTATAAAAAAGTAGTTAATAATGGTGTGTGAGTGAATATGAGTCTAATAAAGTAGGTCCAAAAATAAAAAAGACACCTAACAATAGTGAATAAATAAAACTATCCAAAAATAAAAAATAAATTCCTAAAAGACACATATCCAAACAGAAACCAGCTGGATGAACATTAAAGTGAATCAAGCTGGCTAGTGAAACTTTGCAGCATGTAAACACTTATGCCCTGTACACACGATCGGTTCATCCGATGAAAACGGTCTGATGGATTTTTTCATCAGATGTCCGATGAAGCTGACTTTCATCAGTCGTGCCTACACACCATCAGTTAAAAAAAGATCGTGTCAGAACGCGGTGACATAAAACACAACGACGTGCTGAGAAAAATGAAGTTCAATGCTTCAGAGCATACGTCGACTTGATTCTGAGCATGCGTGGATTTTTAACCGATGGACGTGCCCACAGACAATCATTTTTTCTATTGGTTAGTTAACCATCAGATAATTTTAAAACAAGTTCCTAGGTTTTTAACCGATGGATAAATAACCGATAGGGCCCACACACGATCGGTTAGTCAGATGTAAACGGTCCATCAGACCGTTTTCATCAGACAAATTGATTGTGTGTACGCGGCATTATCCTCAGAGGAAAACAGGTTGCACAGTCAATGGTAATATGGCAGGCTGCACTGAAACCAAACAATGGTCTGAGCTAAATAGCTAAAACCAATAGGTTAACCTCACCCACACAATGTCCTTATTGTGGAAAACCACCAGTTGGATTGCATGAAAATGGGGAGGAGCTGCAACAGTCAGCCCTATTCATAACGGCCAGCTGATATATTTATCTTTAGCAAGGCAGTGATAGTCTTGGGGGTGTGTCTCTGAGGGAAGGGGATCATGATTTGCTTCAGTAGGTCACAGTACATGTTGTAATTCATGGTTCCCTTTATGAAATGTAGCTCCCAGTGGTGGCAGCACTCATGCAGCCCCAGACCATGACACTCCCGCCACCATGCTTGACTGTAGGCAAGACACATTTGTCGTTGTACTCCTCACCTGGTTTACATTGTAGCAAAGTGTAATTTCTTCAGTGTTGTCACATGAAAAGATATGTTAAAATATTTACAAAAATGTGAGGGGTGTTCTCACTTTTGTGAGATACTGGCCCAGATTCATAAAGCAATTACGCCTGTCTAACTGGTGTTAGACAGGAGTAATTTCAAATTTTGCTCGCCGTATCACTAGTTTGAATCCTCAAACCATGATATGGCGGCTTCGGGCTTCGATCCGAGAGGCTTACGTCTTCGTAAGCCTTCGGATCTACGCTGCGATATTTTTGCGGCCGCTGGGAGGAGTTTGCGTCGTTTTCATGCGTCGGGATATGCAAATGTGTTTTTACGGCGATCCACGAAGATACGAGCGGTCTTCGCAATCGCTTACGTCTGTTTTTTTTTTTTTACGTACTGTTAGACCAGCTTTTTGCTGGTCTAACGGTGCGTAGCCCATGTTAAGTATGGCCGTCGTTCCCGCGTCAAATTTACATTTTTTATTTTTTTTGCGTAACTCGTTCGGGAATAGAAATGTCCGTAAACGACGCTACTCAAACAACGAATGACGTAACGACGTGATTTCGCGCAATGCACGGCGGGAAATTTGCGAACGGAGCATGCGCAGTTCGATCGCCGCGGGAACGCGCCTATTTTAAATCCTTCACGCCCCCTACTCGTCTAGATGGATTGCGACGGGAGAAATACACTATGCCGCCGTCGTTTACTGGACAAAATCTACCTGGATTCCACGTAGAGCCAGGTAAAAAACGGCGGCGTAGTGTATTTCTGATACGCTACGAGAATCCAATTCTCTCTGAATCTGGGCCACTGTATCTATCTGTGCCTGCTCATAAGCCAATGGATTATAAACTCTGTTATCAGACAAAATACTATAATTATCCTGAACATCTTTATAAGTATATGATTGTAAATCATAACACACTGCAAGGTATCTATAACAGATTTTTTCCTGACAGAATATTCCATTGACAGAAAAGGGATTTCGAAATATTAATAGGGGTTATTTATATGGAAGTGCCCTGGGGCCATCATAAAAAAAAAAATACAAAATTCTGAGTTTCAAAGTCAGAATTCTGAGTTTCAAAGTCAGAATTCTGAGATTAAATCTCAGAATTCTGAGTTTTTTTTAAATATAGTAATCTATATTAGGAGGATTTTAGGAGCAATTAGCAATAATGTAGTAACACCCATAGACCATCATTCTGCAGACATACTAGTCTTGTGCTCTATATATGGATCTGTAAATCTATCTTAGTTACAGCATACAGCAGCCCTCAAAATTTCCACTCGCCTACTAGCATTTGGTGAGTGGATTTTAGCTGGGGGCGAGTGATGACAAGGATGCATGACCAATCTCCCTCCAATATGTGCCTACATTTAGAGTCCCGATGAGATTGGTGGCCGAAGAGGAAAGGTGCATGCTTGGGAAAAGTAGTCTTTGTGAGCCGCGCACAGGCAGAGCAGTACACAGGTGCTCTCCTTACAATTCTCATTAAGCCATGGGACCTAACAGTATGACCTATCTGAGCCTGCCCCCCCTCCTCCGACCAATGTAGCTGGAGAGCAGAAAGTAATGAGTAAGGTGGAGGATTGCGAAAATTACCACTCCAGTTCAACCGCTCACTGAAAGTTGCCCTGACATGAGAGCGGCAGCCTTCCAGTTTGTGCAGTTTTCTTCTCCTTGTGCTCTATGTAAGTGTCCAACAGTTCAGCCTGAGTACTGTGAACAGACTGGTCTCAATGTGTGCTGTGCGGTGTCAGTGTGCGCTGTGCTATGCTGTCAATGGCTGTGCAGTTGTGTGGACCTCGGCGCTGGATTGTACTCCCTCCCGCTGTGCTGCAACTCCTCTCCTTACTGCCAGCCTGAATAAAAGGGGGAAGTGGGGACATGCAAGTGTGGAGCCACACACACAGGCTCTTGATGATGAGAGAGAGAGAGAGAGAGATCCAGTGCCCTGTCCCTCTGGTCTGCCCCCCCCGTGCCCTGTCCCTCTGGTCTGCCCCCCAGTGCCCTGTCCCTCTGGTCTGCCCCCCAGTGCCCTGTCCCTCTGGTCTGCCCCCAGTGCCCTGTCCCTCTGGTCTGCCCCCCAGTGCCCTGTCCCTCTGTTCTGCCCCCCAGTGCCCTGTCCCTCTGGCCTGCCCCCCAGTGCCCTGTCCCATTTTGTTAAAGTTGTTGTTGGTAATATTTGTGTAACTTGATTCTGCATAAAACATTTAAGTGTCATTCCATGAGATAATCTACGAGGGCGCGTTTACGGGTGCAATTGGGCGCAGGGCAGTGTATAAATTAGGTGGGGCAACTGGTGGCGAGTAACTCTTGAGGCCTGGCTAGTAGCTCAGGGCTTGAAATTTTGAGCCCTGGCATACAGTATGGGGAAGCAGGCAGTGCTTGGCTCTCTGGTTCCTCTACTGTATTAATACTTCCTCAGTTTGCTGTCATTTGCTCTAACATGAAGAGGGATGCTGAAAACGAGTGTATTGTGTGTGTGTGTGTGGGGGGGGGATAACACAGCTTCTATAGATAAAAGAACACAATGCACCCCAACTTTTAGGAAACATTGCACTGTTACCCCAACATGAGGGAATTGTGAGCACAATGTGTGTCTTTGTTCAGAACGGAGGGATGCTGAAAACGAGTATATTGTGTATTTGGGGGTGGGGGTGATGACACAGCTTACATAGATAACAGAACACAATGCACCCCAACTTTTAGGAAACATTGCACTGTTGCTCCAACATGAGAGAATTGTATTGCTTGAGAAATGGCTCAATGCATAGAGCAACAGTCTAGTGTGTGATATTTTGAGGGTTCGAATCCAGGAAAGAGCACAATTTTTTTTAAGTTATATATACATATTATTTTATACATTACTCTTCGATTAAATAGGGATGTTCCAATACTAATATTAGTAAATCAATATATTGAAAATATATATGTCTTAAAAAAATTAAGCTCTGAGTTGGATTCAAACCCAAAACTCATACCCATGGAAGTCTGTACCTCTAGCCATTGAGCTACTGGCCAAGTCATGAATCTTTAATGTTTTTTTAGGTTCAATATGTGGTTCATTCTCTGTAAGAATTAGTCCAGACATGTAATTGCTATAATCAAGCCGTTCTGACCATAAAAACACATTGTCCTTTTGCCTTCTAGCCATTCACAATTCTCTCATGTTGGGGTAACAGTGCAATGTTTCCTAAAAGTTGGGGTGCATTGTCTTCTGTTATCTATGGAAGCTGTGTCTCCCCTCCCCCCCACTCACACACAAAATACACTTGTTTTCAGCATGACTCTTTTTGTTAGAGTAGATGACAGCATACTGAGGAACTATGAATACAGTAGAGGAACCAGAGAGCCCAGCAATGCCTGCTTCCCCATACTGTATGCTGTAACTAAAATGGATTTACAAAAAAAAGTGTGAAACAACTGAAAATATGTCATATTCTAGGTTCTTCAAAGTAGCCACCTTTTGCTTTGATTACTGCTTTGCACACTCTTGATGAGCTTCAAAAGGTAGTCATCTGAAATGGTCTTCCAACAGTCTTGAAAGAGTTCCCAGAGATGATTAGCACTTGATGGCCCTTTTGCCTTCACTCTGCGGGACCAGCTCACCCCAAACCATCTCGATTGGGTTCAGGTCCGGTGACTGTGGAGGCCAGGTCATCTGGCGCAGCACCCCATCACTCTCCTTATTGGTCAAATAGCCCTTACACAGCCTGGAGGTGTGTTTGGGGTCATTGTCCTGTTGAAAAATAAATGATGGTCCAACTAAACGCAAACCGGATGGAATAGCATGCCGCTGCAAGATGCTGTGGTAGCCATGCTGGTTCAGTATGCCTTCAATTTTGAATAAAAACCCAACAGTGTCACCAGCAAAGCACCCCCACAACATCACTCCTCCTCCTCCATGCTTCACGGTGGAAACCAGGCATGTAGAGTCCATCCGTTCACCTTTTCTGCGTCGCACACAGACACAGTGGTTGGAACCAAAGATCTCAAATTTGGACTCATCAGACCAAAGCACAGATTTGAACTGGTCTAATGTCCATTCCTTGTGTTCTTTAGTGGTTTCCTAGCAGATATTCTACCATGAAGGCCTGATTCACACAGTCTCCTCTTAACAGTTGTTCTAGAGATATGTATGCTGCAAAAGGTGGCTACTTTAAAGAACCTAAAATATGACATATATTTTAAGTTGTTTCACACTTTTATGTTATGTATATAATTCCACATGTGTTAATTCATAGTGTTGATGCCTTCAGTGTGACTCTACAATTTTCATAGTCATGAAAATAAAGAAAACTCTTGGAATGAGAAGGTGTGTCCAAACTTTTGGTCTGTACTGTGTGTATATATATATATATATATATATATATATATATATATATATATATATATATTGTTATTTTCTTTATTATATATGTATAACTAATATTTATAGTTATATAGGAAACTACACCTCTTTATTTAAGGTGTTATACTTAAAATACCACAACACCAGAAAGGTAATGCTCATAGATTTGGCAGTAACCAGATCTCCTAAACATTCTATATTTTAGATAATATCACATGGTCACACATGTTGAAGTGGGAAAGTAATTGATCCTATAACAGATTATTTTAAAAATTACATTTAGAATAGTCATGCCTTATCTGAGAGTTACAACAACTGGTCAAAGGATGCGATACAAAAGCAAACATGCAATTAGTTATTAACCAAATTAACCAATGAGGAATAAGGTAACAAGGTTCAGGGCCACCCCCTGGCAGGTTTTATAATTTTATTGTTGTCACAGGGACAGCATAAGAATAGAAATCAGGTACAGTGGGGGATATGATGGACCTAACATTAGGGGTGACATCATCGGATCACACTCGTCATCACATGTTATCTGAGACATTACATCATCTGACACCTGAGTGACGCCAGGACACAACTCCAGAATAGAAAGGCACTATTTTGGCATTAATTGGCAGCTATCATAGGAGATTCCTGTAGCGACCATTTTAAGCCAACAACCGTTTTAAAAAGGTAACCATAGTATATATTATCTGTTGATAATATCTGTTGATTCGTTTAATAAAGCTAACTGCTATATTTCTTTTGATCAAAAGAAAAAGGAAAAAAGTTGCGCTGCTTGTAATAAAACTGTGTGTATAGCTGCCAGCACCAACAGTGGAACAAACTGTAACAGAAAAAAAAAAAAGAGAAGTGCGGCACTAAGTGTAGTGAAGATTACACTTATCAAATAGTTGTTAATCACATCCAGACAAGTGATTGCAAAAAACTGTGGTCAATTAGCAATGTATAGTATTGTTATAACAATTAATTATAAATGTGAGTGATATATATATAAATACATATCATTGGTGAGATATGAACAAAAGATACAAAACAATGGGTGTCTGCAACTGAAACAAAATTCAGTATAGAACAAACAGGAAGGAAAGTCTTTTAAAACGATGATGTTGGAACACTTGGGAGATATATTATCTTAGGGTGGGAGACAGTCATATAATCCACTGAGAATTCCAGGTGATACTTTGGATCACGTCAAAACATCACTCTTCCAGGGTCATGTAAAATTTCCAAATAGTGTAAGTAAAAGTTTGGTACTCTTACCGAATGAGGTGGACACAGATGCCAGTGGCAATGTGTCAGTCAGGCATATATGAGCTCTTCCAGCTGGCAGCCACGGTAAGGGCAGTGATAAGATGGATGAAGATCTACACCAAGAGTCCAAGGCGCTGAAAACTGCTGAAGAAACCTCTATGTAGAGCCACGTTGATAAGCGGTCAATCAGGCTCAGAGATGTTTATAGTCCTCTCAATCAGACTCAAATCCAGCAGATGGAACCAGGGGGTTAGATCTTCAACAGCAGTCACCAGCAGTCACCAGCATATAGGAGGTTAATGCTGGGCTTCCAGTAAGGCCTCTTTCACACGGAGCGGTCTGTTTTTCGGTCCGCTCCGTGTGTGTCCATCGCTCAGCGGGGGGTCCCGCTCAGCTGTCGGCGGACAGGGCGGACCCCGCACACTGTGCAGGGACCGCCCTGTCTCTCCTCCACTATCCCCTATGGGGAATCAGATGGAAACGGACCGTCTGTCCGTTTGCATCCGATCCGATCCACCGGACGGAAGAAAAATAGGGTTTTCTTCCGTCCGCAAAACGGATCCAGACGGACGCGGATCGTAGGCGGACGTTAGCGGATGCATCATCCGCTAACGGATCCGCTCCCATAGGGAGACATTACAAGTCCGTAAACAGACTTGTAATTAGCGGACCGTTCGTCCGCTCATGTGAAAGGGGCCTAAGAGTTGTCTCATAATTATCATAGACTTCTCTAATGGACAGATGGACAAACAGCTGTGAAGTGCCTGCACAGCTTAAATGACCAGATATCTGGTCATTTAAGCTGTGCAGGCACTTCACAGCTGTTTGATGACTCAATCACTTTCCCCATGATAATATAACCAAATTTTTTTTTTTTTTTTTTTTACCTTTTAAATATTTTTTTTTCTGTTGTTGGGCCATAGTGGTGCACCATTTTGCATAGTTGGACACTTATTCCTTATGCAGGGGACTCTACTGTTATAAACTATTTTTGAATCTTTATGCAAAATTGTATTGTCTATATCCACCTATTAATCGAACTATTTATGGTGTGAACGTGTCTTATTGAAAATAGCTGAGTCCGTATTCACATTAATTCTGATTGGCTAAAATTACTCAAATTAATTAATTGTTCAGGCATTCCTTGACGCAATGCATAACAACATTGTAAATCTATGTGCTGAATCACGTGCCTCTATATTAGCAATCAACCACACAATCAGTCAGTACTGCCAAATCCTCCTTCCAGTCTTATGAACAGGTCTGCTTGGCCCAAGTATGAGATTTTATTGCTTGTTAGTAAAATATGTAACCCCTTGTTTGCAACTTCTTCAACTGATATCACTGTAGTGCAGTTGTCATCCGTGTGTTAAATCTCCTTCCTAATAAGCAGTTAAATTGTATTTTGTAGCCTTAACCTATATCTCGCATGCATAACAAGATTAAGATGAATAGTCTCACTACAAGTCACTCTGAGGATGCCTTTAGTAACATAATTACTTGAGGATAATATGACAAGAAAACTGAAAGTCAGCAAAGATAAAGCAATGCTGAAATAATTACTGAACACACATATTATGCAAGATAAGGTTTTGTGCATAAACTACCCTAGGAATAAATATGTATAAATATATGAAGTGATGCATATATGGTCTCATGCTGTTGTTTTGGATCATGACTTTCTATTTGCTTTAGCAGTACATACAGAAATATATACAGTAAAACCTTGGTTTGAGAGTAACTTGGTTTGAAAGCGTTTTGCAAGACAAGAAAAATGTTTTAATAAATGTTGCCTTGATATACAAGGTATGTCTTGATATAAGAGTAGCGTCATGTCACAACTGAGTATAAAAAAAGAAGAGAGGAGCCTCTAAGTGTAGCAATATGGTTACATTTAATGAAGGCACAACATTTAGCAACTTATTGCTACAATTATAGGTGCCTCTCTTCTTTTTTATACCCTTTAAAAAAATGCTTTGGATTACAAGCATGTTTCTGGAATGAATTATGCTTGCAAACTGAGGTTTTACTGTATATACTTTTGCTAACAATGGTTATAGATGGGTGGATCTTTAATTTAATATAATTGGAGAAGAGAAGTTTGCCTATGGATTGTGGCCTTTCCCTTTTTTATATAATTGAATGATATTTAATGTGTAACTAATGGCAAAACTTTTTTTTAGTGTGGAAAGGGATTGAAACATCTGTCAGTTTGTATTGCTGTCTGTGCCCCTTGTAAGAGAGAGTCATCCTCTTTTTTGTCCTGTTTACTGTTATCATTAAAAGTAATTTTTGTGTTGATATCAACAGTAATAGAGGAAAAAAATCTTCTAATGGGAACGCTAGTTCTGGTCATGTTTTTTCTAAGGAAATATTTGGTATTCTGTTTTAATAAATGCACTGCTTACGTTTTTGTATTGCAGACTGACAAATACAAAAGAAATATAAAAAACAAAACAAAAAAAAAAACTTGATTGAGCACCCTTGCCTTGAAGTATAACTGAAGGCCAAACATTTTTTCTTTTTTAATCTGGGGTAGAGTAGGTGATGATTATAACCCAGGGGTGGGCAAACTTTTTGACTTAAGGGCCGCAATGGGTTCATACAGTATATTGGACTCGGGGGCTGGACCAAGAGTAGATGGACGGTGTGTACGTGTGAATTAATATAAATTTAATTCAAATTTGTAACATTAAACGTTAGATTAATTTAAGGTAGAAAAGCATAAAAATAGTTATTTCACAAAACCCTCACATGGACAGGATACAGGAGATATCAGAGACAGCAGACAGAGATTGCATACAATAATTTTGTACAATCTCACCACTGCCATTTTTGTCTGGAAACTGCTGCTTGTGCCTGTTTGACAGCAGAAACCCTGTAATGGTTAACAGCACCATTATACCTAAAATCACTGATAATCCACAAGCTAATTGATCATCAGAATAAGGGGTTTTCTTTTAATTAGCTTATCAAGTTCAGGTAACTGAAAACACCATGCATGCTGTTAAATAATGAGCTAAAATAGAGCATTTTTAATAGCAACTACGCACAGTGCTGTCAGACAGGCACAGGCAGCACTTAATAGACAAACATGGCAGTGGTGAGATTGTACAAAATTATTGTATGCAATCTCTGTCTGTTGTCTCTGATATCTCCTGTATCCTGTCCGTGTGAGGGTGAGAAGGGAGGCAGCCAGGCTGGAATGATTTATTGATGGTGGAGGGAGGAGGGGGCTCAGGTGGACCTGTGGTAGGTCCACCTGAGCCCCCTCCTCCCTCCACCATCAATTAATCATTCCAGCCTGGCTGTCTCCCTGCTCATCCTCACACACAGTCAACGGCGGGCAGCAGGCTCCACACACTTTACTCACTCAGTCGGGCAGGCACTGGCAGGGGTCCGTCCGTTGCTCCGGTGGGGGTGTGTGTGCTCTATTATCCAGTCCACCAGTCCCGACTGGTCAGGCTCCCTCCGCAGCATCTCAGGTCACAGACCGTGACTCTCAGATCTCTCTAAGAGGCTCCTCCATCCTGTCTACCTGTTCATAGGCTGGCGGGAAAATGCGCTCACTGCATTGGCTGCACATGCGGGTGGGCTGGGCAGAGGCTGTGCAGGAGGTAGACTCGGTGGCTGAGCATCGGATCTTTTTGGATATTTCCAGGAATTGTGTATGCACAGTTCTGACCCCGAGCCGATCGCCGTCATTATTACTGGCACCTTTCCCATACATTTACGTACAGGGAAAAAGTGCCTTGTTTTAACAAACTGTCCATGGGCCGGATTAAAAGGTCCGCCGGGCCGTAGTTTGCCCACCACTGTTATAACCCCTGCCAATTTTATTTGCCATCTGTGTCCCACAGGAGAGATTTCCCTCACTTCACAAAAAATACCTCCAAAGTGAGGGAATCACAGGGTGTTACCACTGTCAGTAGCAAACAGGAAAAAATAGAGAGGGTAAATCTTCCTAAAGTGGACACAGACATCAATAAAATAAAACAGGTGTTCTAATACCTCTCCAGAGACTCTCTCCAAAACTAAAAAAATTATAGTTTTGCCTTTACTGATACTTTAATGCTATTTGATCAGAGTTTAGGCTGGATTCACACCTATGCATTTTTTGTGCTTTTTGCATTTTGCAGATTTGCACTACAGAACGTGTTCTATAGGAAACAATGTTAAATGGACTGCAGTGCAAATCTGCAAAATGCAAAAAGCACTAAAACTGTATACGTGTGAATCCAGCCTTATTCGCCCTTGAGAAAAGGCTATTAAAGGGGTAAATGATCAACATGTATAAATACATAAATGGTCCATATAGTGATCTTGGTGCAAAGTTATTCATTTTAAGGTCATTGTAAAGGACAAGAGGGCACTGTTTGCACCTGGAAGAGAAAAGATTAAATCCACATATAAAAAAACGTCTTCACAGTAAGAGCTGAGACATTGTGGAATAAGCTCCCGTTAGAAGCTAGTTCTATCCAGCTTAGTTAATTGTTTTAAAAAAAAAATGAATGTATTACTAAATATGCAGAATATAACTGGATGTTAACAATTACAACAACAACTGCTGTCATTCACAGCCAGTGAGCCAATGAGAGAGGAGGGTGGGGCCAAGTCACATCTCTGTATGTGAATGGACATAGAGAGGAGTGGTTTAAGAGCAAGCCTGCTCAAATGCCCCCATAGCAAGCTGCTTCCTGTGAGGGCACTCAGCAGGAGGGAGGGACCAGAAGCGACGGCAGAGGATCCAAGAAGGGCTGCTCTGTGGAAAGCACAGAGAAAGTGAGTATAACATGTTTATTATTTTATTGTAAAAAGCTTTATTATTACTTTAACCACTTAAGACCTGAACCAAAATGCTGCCAAAGGACCTTGCCCCTTTTTGCGATTCGGCACTGCATCGCTTTAACTGACATTTGCGTGGTCGTGCGACTTAGCTTCCAAACAAAATTGGCGTCCTTTTTTCCCCACAAATAGAGCTTTCTTTTGGTGGTATTTTATCACCTCTGCAGTTTTTATTTTTTGCGCTATAAACAAAAATAGAGCGACAATTTTGGAAAAATTGCAATATTTTTTACTTTTTGCTATAATAAATATCCCCAAAAATATATATAAAAAAATTTTTCCTCAACGATTTTTCCTCTATTTTTGGTAAAAAATAAGTTTATCGGTTGGTTTGGCAAAATTTATAGCGTTTACAAAATATGTATTCATTTTTGTTATTTATTTTTTTCTACCTATTTTTTTCTTTTTTGGTGGAAAAAATCGCGCTGCTTTAAAATAAGCGTAAACACAGCTTATCAAAAAATAATGTGGATAAAAAAATGTTGGTTTGAATATAAATAAATATATCGCAAAATTTATAGCGTTTACAAAATAGGGGATAGTTTTATTGCATTTTTGTTATTTATTTTTTTACTACTAATGGCGGCGATCAGCGATTTTTTTCTTCATGACTGCGACATTATGGCGGACACTTCGGACAATTTTGACACATTTTTGGGACAATTGTCATTTTCACAGCAAAAAATGCATTTAAATTGCATTGTTTATTGTGAAAATGACATTTGCAGTTTGGGAGTTAACCACAAGGGGGCGCTGTACGGGTTATGTGTTCCCTAATGTGTGTTTACAACTGTAGGAGGGTGTGGCTGTAGGTGTGACGTCATCGATTGCGATCCCCTGTATAAGGGATCACGTGATCGATGATGCCGCCACAGTGAAGGACAAGGAAGCCGTGTTTACACACGGCTCTCCCCGTTCTTCAGCTCTAGGGAAAGATCGCTGCACTCCAGCGGCGATCGGGTCCATGAGTCCCGCGGTCCCAGTCCCAGAGCTTTGGACCGGGTCACGGGTGCGCACCACGGGCGCACGCACGTGACCCATGGCTGGGTAATAGTACAGGACGTACCTGTATGTACATGTGCCCAGCCGTGCCATTCTGCCGACGTATATGTGCAGGAGGCCGTCCTTAAGTGGTTAAACATCTAATCATATGCAAGTAAACTAAAAATCAGAAATTCCCCTGCACAATTGAATGTTTGAAGCAAACATTTATTCATATGTTTACAGTACTTTAGTAATCGATCACCTCATTTTTTTGACAGTTGTTTTCTAACTATGTTTAAATTACATGGCTACTAGTTGCTTTTGTACTCCGCTAAAGAGTTCTTCAGAAAAGTAATAGCAAGCAATTTCCTTGTTAAAGTGAATCTAATTATTGGCCTCCTACACAGCCCAACTATTACAAGCATAGCGTGGATCATCTGCAAAACTTGCAGACATTTTACTTGGCTAGTTTAATCTACTCTGTGAGGGGATTTGAATTGTATCTACATATTATTGGTGAGCAGCACGTGGTTGGTTTTCCATCAGTTGAATTCACCAGTCCAACTCCTGTATATGCTTATGCACATTATTGAAAAAAAGCAACAATGCAGTCATATTCCTTCGAAAAAGTCCAGTGGCTGTGACAACACACGTCAAAGTGGGAATTATTGATGTCATCCTGCCCACCAGGGAGTGTGGCTGGATTTGCTGGATTAGGTGATGTGGGAGTCTCAGCCTTAAAGTGAATGTAAACCTGATTCATGAAATTTGAGCTGGGCACATATAACTGCAGTGTTTTGTTATGTCTCTTTAAAGCACTAATTCCCTTGGCTTTCTCCTGCTCCATTCTTCTGATATCAGCATTATAACATCTGACAAGTTCTCTGTCAACTGTGATAAAACCAGCCTGAACTTTGTGTCAGGGCGGGTGCTATAAATAGATTAGCAAAGAGCTGGTCCATTCACAGCACAGCTTTGCAAGTCTCTGCCTATGAGGAGAAGAGGGGATGCCTTCCCGCAAATCAGCTATCTCACAGGATATGGTAAGACTCCCCAGCCCCTGCGGAAACAGGAAGAGAAAATTATAACAGGACGTGCACTTTTTAAGCAGTATATAAAGCTGAAGACAGCAGATGTACATGTAAAACTAATGTATGGGGATTTGTTTCATCTCTGATTAGCATCTGAAGCTGTTCACTTCACTGGGTATAGGAGAGCGTTTTAATCCACGTTAAGGGAACACTGTACCTCTACATGAAAAGGTATTTTTAAGGTGGTGCACTACTTTGTTAGTGCACTTTGCTTGTGAGTGTGATTTGTTTATTGCTTTTAATAAAGTCTGTAAAAGTATTTTACGGTAATACACAATCTGATCCTCTCTTTTTTGAGTACCCTGGAGGTTGTTTGGCACTGGAGAGCTAATACTCAGGAACCACTAAGGAGGATCAAATAAATGGAGACCAATGGTGCCCTGGGGTAGATCCCTTAAAGAGGAAGACACATCTGACCTATTTTTAGTAAAATTTTCAGTTAAATAGGTACACATATTAAGGTGAGAGCTGATTGTGAATGGCAGTCGGACTCTATATTTTCTCTTCCCACTAAGTATGCATAAAGATTGGCAAAAAGGTGTATCGTGGGCCTATAATACACCTCCCAGCACCTGATGGAAAAGACTTGCAAAATACTGGATGGACAAAAGTTTGACACTAGATAACTTAAAATTATTTAGATAACCACTTTAGCCCCGGACCATATTGCTGTCCAAAGACCAGAGCACTTTTTGTGATTCGGCACTGCGTCGCTTTAACTGACAATTGCGCGGTAGTGCGACGTGGCTCCCAAACAAAATTGGCGTCCTTTTTTTCCCACAAATAGAGCTTTCTTTTGGTGGTATTTGATCATCTCTGCGGTTTTTATTTTTTGCGCTATAAACAAAAATAGAGCGACTATTTTGAAACAAAATCAATATTTTTTACATTTTGCTATAATAAAAATCCCAAAAAAGATATAAAAAAACATTTTTTTTTCCTCAGTTTAGGCCGCCCCTACAAGCTGCCCTACAAGCTGCTAAAGGGAGGACATAGAGCTACGTGCTCCCGCGTAGCAGTGCCACCGTCCCGCCGTAATATGACGGCGGGCGGTCGGCAATTAGATAAAATGACTGTAGTCCCCAGCCAAAAAATCAAAGAAGAGCAGCTGTTTAAAACAATGTCAGATATAAAAAAATGGAAAATAAACTATAAAACAACATCAGATAATGTCCAAATAGTTAAAACCATAAACAGCGCTGGTAGTGATAGTTCAGTGTAGTTCCCAAAAGAGACACCACCTCTACACTTTAGTGCAGTATCAATGATAAAGTATATCAGTGTAATAGGAGAAAACAGTCGGTTGATAGCAGAGTTTGAAAAGTAGGATAGCAAGCACCTTCCACCTGGATTCTCAAACACCGCGTGGGACTATAAATCCCCCTCTGGGGTACGCACTCACCGGAAAACCCAAAGGGCAAGGCAATGTATGAATATCCACAGATTGATACAGCTCTTCACATCAAAGGGTACTTCTACGACACCAGGAAGTGACACTTGCGCTCCACCAGAGTCACGTCTGTAACCAGGAAGCGTTGGCATCCAGCTAATACACCCGGACAGCACGGCTCGCCTCCCTTGCCGGAGAGGACCCGTAGACAGGTGACTTGATTCCCTTTGATGTAAAGAGCTGTCTCAATCTGTGGATTTTCATACATTGCCTTGCCCTTTGGGTTTTCCGGTGAGTGCGTACCCCAGAGGGGGATTTATAGTCCCACGTGGTGTTTGAGAATCCAGGTGGAAGGTGCTTGCTATCCTACCTTTCAAACTCTGCTATCAACGGACTGTTTTCTCCTATTACACTGATACACTTTATCATTGATACTGCACTAAAGTGTAGAGGTGGTGTCTCTTTTGGGAACTACACTGAACTTATACTACCAGCGCTGTTTATGGTTTTAAATATTTGGACATTATCTGATGTTGTTTTATAGTTTATTTTCTATTTGTTTATATATGCATAAAGATTGCACTAAATATGACACCTAGTTGAAGCACATTTGGAGAGACTTTAATTTCTGGTCAGTTTATAATGTATTTTAGCATTCTGTTCATTTATATTGTGTGATGGTTTTGTAAGATATTGATAATTATTTAGCAAAGAAATTTTCCCCGGTGGGGTTTTTTGGCAGCTCAATTGGAAGAATTGAAATGCAACGTGTGAAGTAGAACGTTTTTACTACAAAAATGTTAAGACATATAAATATAAGGAATGAGTTGCGACATGATTGCAAATCTTAAAAATGTCCATACACATTTCATAATATGACAATAAAATACATGGCCTGTAATTATTGCAAGCATATATATAATACTGACGCGTTTCGACCATACGGTCTTCTTCAGAGGGTTTATTTTGTCGTAACTGAAAAAGATTAATTTTATAAATGAATTATACATAGTTTATCTCATCCATCCACTCCCTCAGAAAATATTTTTAGTTGTAATCAAATTTACTGCAAGAAGATTGTACAATACCACTGCACGTTCTTATAAAGAGGAATGACAGTCAGATTTAATTAAAATGCAGGATAATTATTCAAAAGGGCAGCGAAATATGTAAAGTTAATAAAATCTAAAAAGATGTTGCACTGTCACAAATGAAACAAAACCTATTGTGGATTCCATCATCCTCATTGTGATACACCATAAAAGATCACACATGATTATATATGGTTCAGTAAGTACAACCGCCCCTCCAATGGAGCAATGGTGTAATCAAATGGAATTAGTTAAAAAAAAAACACAATTAAATATATATAATACAAGTAAATACCACCACCACTATGACAGTGCAATAAGCAATCAAACAAAGTTAAATTGAATAAATAGACTGATGACTACAAGTGAATTCCATCACAATTTTACAACTGCAGTGAACTTTGATTTTCTTCTCATGAGATCTATCCATAGATATTAATGAGCTTCACTACCACCGAAAACACGCAGCCTCTTACCAAATAGATAGACCCCCGACTTATAGGTGGTCTAAGCAGTGCTCTATATCAGGAATCATCTAGCCAAAGCTTTAAGATTATGGAGGCCATTGTAACAGATAACAGCAGCGGGATGTTTCAGAGGCACTTGAAAGTACATCAGCAGAGACTCACTACCAACACTTCACTTTACCTCCGGCATCATTATGTATGTTATTTTGGCAAAAGAAACAAACAGCATTCCATAGTGTAACCTTAACAGAAGTCCATGGGGCATTAGTAAACTGTAGATTCTAACCATTGTAACTTCTTAATACCCACACCTCCTACAATGAGAGATGCATGTTTTAGATGTGAAATTATACTTTTCAGAACACAGGACTACACCACCAACACACCTCCAGTGCTCAGATTTCCTGTGCACCCGGGACATAGAATTTCACTTCTAAAAAATGCAACTCTCATTGTAGGAGGCTGTACCCCAAATGTGTATGAGCAGAATGAATTATTTGCAACTCATATTTTAGTTTTTATGAGAAATAAAGTGTCAGAACTATTGGGGTTAAAAGAATATATATAAGGCCTGTATATTGTATAATTTTCATATATATGCTATTAACATAACCAAAGCCATTTTTGCTTTAAGTTTTTTTAAGAGGTTAAAGTTCACTGTCTAAAGAAGAGGTTTTTCTTTTGTAAGAGAATTTTAGGCTCCTTGCATTATCCTAGGTTAGAAATGTAGAGCCTTTGACACTTAAAGATAAGATAAGGGAGGGTTCCACAGGCAATCATATTTGAAGTGAGCTTACAGACCTAATTGGTGTTTCCAGAAATTGAGCCACGAAACAAGAGGGCTTATTCACAAATGAAGCTATTGTATTATGTATTTTAATAATAGTTTCTCTCATAATATTTTCATAGTGTATTGTTTGGATATTTATAAAACCCAATAATGCATATATATTATTATGATAAAGGTTGCAAATAGGGATGAGCTTCGAGTTTGAGTCGAACTCATGTTCGACTCGAACATTGCCTGTTCGTCTGTTTAGCGAACAGCGAACAATTTGGGGTGTTCGCGGCAATTCGGAACATGGTTAAAGTCTATGGGAGAAATCTAAAATGCAAATTTTAAAGGATAATATGCAAGTTGTTGTCCTAAAAAGTGTTTGGGGACCTGGGTCCTGCCCCAGGGGACATGTATCAATGCAAAAAAAAGTTTTAAAAACAGCATTTTTTTCGGGAGCAGTGATTTTAATAATACTTAAACTGAAATAATAAAAGTGAAATGTTCCTTTAAATTTTGTATCTAGGAGGGTGTATAGTAGCGCATGTTTCCCGTGCTTAGAACTGTCTTTCTGAAGGAAAAAAAGTAATTTAAAATCACTCGCGGCCCTTCAGGTCTGGTATGGATATTAAGGGGTACCCCACCGTCAATTTAACCACTTGACTACTGGGCACTTAAACCCACTTAATAACCAGACCAATTTTCAGCTTTCGGTGCTCTCACATTTTGAATGACAATAACTCAGTCATACAACACTATAACCAAATGAAATTTTTGTCCTTTTTTTCCCAAAAATAGAGCTTTCTTTTGGTGGTATTTTATCACCTCTGCGGTTTTTATTTTTTTCACTATAAATGAAAAAAGAACGAAAATTTTGTAAAAAAATGAATTTTTCTTCATTTCTATTATAAAATTTTGCTAAAAAGTAATTTTTCTTCATAAATTTGGCCTAAAATGTATACTGCTACATATCTTTGGTAACAAAACAAAAAAAATTTAGATATTATTTAGTCTGGGTGAAAGTTATAGGGTCTAAAAGCTATGGTACCAATTACTGAAAATTGATCAATTTGATCACACCTGATGTACTGACATCCTCTCTCATTTCTTGAGACCCTAACATGCCAGAAAAGTACAAATACCCCCCAAATGACCCCTTTTTGGAAAGAAGACATTCCAAGGTATTTAGAAAGAGGCCTGGTGAGTTTTTTGAAGTTGTAATTTTTCCCACAATTCTTTGCAAAATCAAGATTTTTTTCATTTTTATTTTCTTTCCACAAAATTTTCATATTAGCGGGTTATTTCTCACACACAGCATATGCATACCACAAATTACACCCCAAAACACATTCTGCTATTCCTCCCGAGTATGGCGATACCCCATGTGTGGGACTTTTACACAGCGTGGCCACATGGAATGGCGCCAAACTTTGCGACTTAAAAATCCCCATAGGTGACGCTTTAAATATTTTTACTGGTTACATCATTTTAGTTGGAGAAGAGGTCTAGGGCCAAAATTATTGCTCTCGCTCTAACGTTCGCAGCGATACCTCACATGTGTGGTTTGAACACCGTTTTCATATGTGGGCGGGACTTGCGTATGCGTTCGCTTCTGCATGCGAGCTCACGGGGACAGGGGCGCTGTATGCCCAGAGTATTGCGGAGTATGCCCATAGTATTGCGGAGTATGCCCAGAGTATTGCAGAGTATGCCCAGAGTATTGCAGAGTATGCCCAGAGTATTGCGGAGTATGCCCAGAGTATTGCAGAGTATGCCCAGAGTATTGCGGAGTATGCCCAGAGTATTGCGGAGTATGCCCAGAGTATTGCGGAGTATGCCCAGAGTATTGCGGAGTATGCCCAGAGTATTGCGGAGTATGCCCAGAGTATTGCGGAGTATGCCCAGAGTATTGCAGAGTATGCCCAGAGTATTGCGGAGTATGCCCAGAGTATTGCAGAGTATGCCCAGAGTATTGCGGAGTATGCCCAGAGTATTGCGGAGTATGCCCAGAGTATTGCGGAGTATGCCCAGAGTATTGCGGAGTATGCCCAGAGTATTTGCGGAGTATGCCCAGAGTATTGCGGAGTATGCCCAGAGTATTGCGGAGTATGCCCAGAGTATTGCGGAGTATGCCCAGAGTATTGCGGAGTATGCCCAGAGTATTGCGGAAGTATGCCCAGAGTATTGCGGAAGTATGCCCAGAGTATTGCGGAAGTATGCCCAGAGTATTGCGGAAGTATGCCCAGAGTATTGCGGAGTATGCCCAGAGTATTGCGGAGTATGCCCAGAGTATGCCCAGAGTATGCCCACCAGAGTATGCCCAGAGTATGCCCAGAGTATTGCGGAGTATGCCCAGAGTAGGCCCAGAGTATTGCGGAGTATGCCCACCAGAGTATGCCCAGAGTATTGCGGAGTATGCCCACCAGAGTATGCCCAGAGTATTGCGGAGTATGCCCACCAGAGTATGCCCAGAGTATGCCCAGAGTATTGCCCCCCCCCAGAGTATTGCCCCCCCCCAGAGTATTGCCCCCCCCCCAGAGTATTGCCCCCCCCCGAGTATTGCCCCCCCCCCAGAGTATTGCCCAGCATTGCAGAGTATGTGCAGCAGGGATGGCTGAGCAGGGAGGGATGGATGGATGGATCTGTGACTACATTTGTCACAGATCCATCCCGCAGCACTGGCGCTGCCATCCGCTCCCTCCCCTCTCCTCTCACACTGTACCGATCGGTACAGAGAGAGGAGGGAGGAACCGGCGTCATCAAATGACGCCGGTCTGTTTACATCTGATCGCGCCGTCATTGGACGGCGCGATCACGTGGTAAACCGCCGCTATCAGCGGCGATTTACCGTGATTCGTGACCCGCCGGGTCCTCTGGACCCGGCGGTCACGGACATTCCCGTGTGCGCGCCCCAGGGGGCGCGCGGGAGCGCGACTCTGGAATCACGTTATATAACGTGATCCCAGAGTTAAGCAACCACCTTGCCGCCGTTATTTTTCGGCAGGTGGTTGCTAAGTGGTTAAAAAAAAATATGTGGGGTTCCCCCCAAATATCTATTCCAGACCCTTCAGGTCTGGTGTGGATTTTAAGGGGAACTCCACCCCAAATCCACACCAGACCCCTTATCTGAGCACGCAACATGGCCTGCAGCAGGAAAAGAGGGGGGATGAGAGAGCACAGGGGCTTATCGGAATCTGGAAGACCCCTTCAACAAAGGGGACCCCCAGATCCTGGCCCCCCCTATGTGAATTGGTAATGGGGTACATTGTACCTCTGCCATTTCACTAAGAACGTGTAAAGAATTGTAAAAATAAAACACACACACCGTGGGAAAAGTCCTCAGATATCCGATGAAGCTGACTTTCATCAGTCTTGCCTACACACCATCAGTTATAAATCCCATCGTATCCAACGTGGTGACGTAAAACACAACAACTTGCAGGGAAAAATTAAGTTAAATGCTTCCGAGCATGCTTCGACTTGATTCTGAGCATGCGTGGATTTTTGACCGAAGGATTTCCCCCACAGACGATCGTTTCTTTCTATTGTTTTTTTAACCATCAGAACATTTTAAAACAGGTTCTATTTTTTTTCACCGATGGGAAAAAACGATGGGGCCCACACATGATCGGTTTGTCTGATGAAAACGGTCCATCGGACAAACCAATCATGTGTACAGGGCATAAGAGTTACCACGTTATCAGTCAAGTATTGAAATATGTTTTTTTGTAATAAGAGCTTGAGTAGAAATGTGATTATCATGTGTATTCCGATATATATTTGATCTTGGAAAGTAATTTTTTTTTTTTGTATTATCACAAAATATACCTGATATTATTTTACACTGTATTTTTAGTTAATAAATATATATATATATATATATATATTAAGCATATCATTTGTGTTACTTGTCTTCAAAATAGCATGGATAAACAAACTGGAATTATTTGATTGTAATATTATTTTAATATTTCAGTATAAACTTTCTGACAAAAGTATATTTCTCTGATCTTTCACATAAATCAATTTCTGGGACATGGTTCAGGTCCTTATCACTGTATATACCTTGTCTCCCCCTGGGCCTGTAGAATTAATGACTGGGACTTTCCTTTGAGGCTTATTGAGGTGACAATTCCATATCTAAAAGGATGGGAGAATTTTATTGGCATCTAGATGTCAATTCTGGAATAAAGACATGCTCTGTCCTTTTCAAAATCTAATTGAGGAACATTTGTCTATGATTAATTACAGACTTAAGAGAATACTGTATCTATAATACCACCAAATTAAACTACATCTACAATCATACTACTTCTACAGACCACATCTCAGCTATTGGCAAAACTACCTTCATTTTACATATATGTTACAGACATGCAGCCAATAAGGACTGTATGCATGCTGCAGCCACAATTCATTGCTTCATGGACAAAGGAAAATGTAACCCCTGTTTTAGGTTAATATGGACACTGCAACTGTGTGTCATGCATATGGTTACACCACAGTGATTCCGCCTCTTGAGAGTTAAAATAGTTGGTGAAGAGGCGGTGTAATGCCTTCTAGCCATCTTTCAACTTTCCCCTGAAAAGATCTGACATGGAGTGGTGGGAAGGAAATCCACACATTCAAAAAAGTCCTTAAAGTATAGGTAAAGACTAACAATTAATGTCTCTTTATTGATACACTATTAAAAGTGTTTTTATATATATATATATATATATATATATATATATATATATATATATATATATCAATTTGATAACTGCAAAAACATCCTATGGATTCTGCCTAAACCAAGTGAGTCTATATGTTCCTGACTGCAATGTTATCTCAAATACTTTTATCAGCCCTGCCTAGTTGATGTCCATTAACTACAGAACACCTCTCCACTATGTTATGGAGATAAGAAGAGAAGTAGGTGTTCTAAAGTTGTAACATACTTTCTACCTTAGGGTGACATCGCTGTGCAGGGGTCACAATACAGTGAGTGACAGAATTGCACGAGTGGTACTGACAGGATCACCAGTTGAAATTAAAGGAATAAAAGCTTGAACAATTTGAAACTAATTCACCTTTGAACAGATAATGATGTAAAAATCCTGTTGCATCATGGGAGGTGAGGATCTTTTTCAGATCTGCTTTGCTTTACTATGTCATGATGAAAATAATGAGTAGCTGCACAGTAGCTAAAATGCCATTCCCTGCATGTGTAGATGGCTATTATGGTAGTCAAAGCCTTGAAAGTAATTTGGTTCTTACAGAAAAGGTACCAATCAATCTTAGTCATAATTGTGTTATTGAAATCTTGCAAAAAGCATCTACATACAAGAAGAACTCAAGTTAGCGTTATAGTATGTAGTACAATTTTAGGTGACAAGCATGGAGAATATTTCAGTTTATCAAAAATTAAAATGATAAATTACCAAGCCTCTCTAATGCTATATACTTAGTAAACAATAAATATATTCCTCTTACTTATAGCATAGTGAAAAGTACTGAAATGCAGGTGTATAAGCTATATATGACCCCCTAATCAGTATGAATCAGCTCATCCAAGTAAATTGTTAAAGAGCTCCATTTTGTCAACAATTATTTCATCTATTTTCTCTTCACTCTCCTCCCTAACAATTGTCCTTGGTCTGCTTCATTTTTTGCCACTTGACTGCATGCAAGGTCAGGGTAAATGAGAGGCAATCCTAAAAGAGATAAGAGCTGCCAGAAAATGTAAGCGGCCTCAAATAATATAAATAATCTTCTGCTTGTGATAATAGAAATGTCAAGGAAACAGGAATTATCTTATATGTGAGAAATCTTCCTTGTGTTTGGTGTCTGTAATTTCAAACATTAGAATGGGTCAATACAAACTAAGAAGAAATGGATTGAGACGATTCTAGAAAAAGCAATTGTCTTAAAAAGCAAGCTATTAATGGCTAAGACAAGGCGAAATGGTGCTCAATACAGTGTGTATAGTTTCTAATTTGAGGAGATGTATTGCCTATTAGTGCTGCAGAATAGAATGTAAATAGTTAATAATTCAAGAACAGCTGGGCTATACATTCTAATTCTAATACTGTTTACTTCAGTGAATGTGATCAATATGTTGATCCCTGCCTCAGTCCAATAAACATAAGCCACATTATTGTATTGACTCTGACAATGCCTAAAGAGTTAATCATTTTAATTTACTGTATCAACTATTAAAGCTCCGGGTTATTTTTAAAATTGCAAAGCAGTAAAGATTTATATGAAAACCTCCATTTAAACTATTACATGAAAACATCAATTTTACCCCCGGGGACTGCTTCAAGGACAATTTTTGCTATATTGCTTATCATTGAGGATGGAAGAAAAGTAAGATTCAGCAGTGAAGTTTATTTTTACATTTTTTCCCCATAGCCTGAAAGGAAAAAATATGATCATATTAAAAGGCAGATGAAGACTGATAATATGATAAAGCCTAATTTATTGCTGTGGCTGGATAGTGAGTTTAAGATGTACTGATGGGCAATTGAAATAATAAACAAAGAAAAGCGCTGGCAGTTGTTGACTACATTTACAACACAGACATTTTATCTACTGATGCATCTGATGATATGTTTACAATAAATTTGTGATAACATTTTCAATTTTTATTTATTATTGATATGCTTAAAGTATAATGTATTTTTACAACTGGCGACATTAAATTAAAGGACCAATAAACCAAAAGTGCATATGTAGCTTTATATTAGTATCACCAGTGCTTGGGTGTTATATGCAGATAAAGCATCTGTATACCAGTCTCTTAAAGGATATTTATATGACCACACCCTAAATTTTACAGGACTGACCTGCTACCTATTCTTTAGGTCATTAATAAAAAGGGTGTAATATGTGCTATATAAAAATTTAAATGTCTGTATAAACCAATAAAGTGTCCATGCAATGTAATAGTCTCTTATAAGTGCATAATAATAAAACACCCTAAAGTGCTTTTGTGCTCTGCACAAAATAACTCTGCTGTGCAAAAATTCTTCAAACAGTGTTGACAATTTTCTGCAAAGTGTTCCAGTAAACCACCGCCCCCCACGCCAGAGAACTCATCAACTGCACATGACTGCCCGCTACAGGTAAGTCAAATAATGCTTATTATCAACAAGAGGTCAATAGCGGATCTGGAGTTTTGACCATGTCTGTTATCAACAAGGGATCATCCTTCCATGGTGGCTTTAGAATCTCCACTACCCCTCTCATGGATAAATATGTATCCACAGGTGTCTCATATAGGAAGCATATGGAAAACAAGGAGGATTTGCTATAATGAAAAATCTTTAAACTTTCATTAAAATAAACAACTAGATAATCTTACTCACATTCAATGGCGCTACCCTTTTCACTAAGGAGTATTCACATGTTAAAATATCTCAATAGCCATTTAGAATAAGTTCCAGAAGTTCATTCCCTTTTTGCATACCACTCCAAATGGTTTATTCCTACTTGGCTCCGGGTGCACAACAATGTCACTTTCAGGAGTATATTGCGTTATTCTGTCACTTCCAGTTACACCCAATGCATTCTCAAGAACTAATACGCTATGAGAGTCTCCTCTTTCTTATCGTACCACTATATATCCCGGACCCACTGCTGAGTTCCTTTCTGACCATACACGGATTGGTTCCAGGGAGACCGGACTTCCCTATGTGTTATGAGACTGATGCAAAGCAGTCTCTCCTTGTGGTAAGCAGGCAGTCTTTTCACGAGTGAAGTGTGGAGATCTCTTCCCATCTGACAGCACATTGGATTTCACCTGATCACCCTTTTAGACAGTTTTTCTCATCACAAGAATTAATGTTGGACTTTTTTGCACTGGATCTTATCACTCAATAGTGTATGGAGATTTCTTTCTTTTCACACTTTACTATCTGGCTCTCTTTAATTTATTCTAAATGAGCTTGTATTTCACATGATTTATGATTTTCAACAATTATTAACCATTTTAGCGCTGCACTTCTATCGGCTTTTTATGTTTTGTTAAATTGTTGTACACAATTTTTAGTGCCAGCAGCTCATTGTTTCTCTATTCACTGGTATATTTTTTAATTCCCACACTAGCGAGGCGTCAGCCTTTTGTTTTTGTTTTTTTGTCTATAATTCTCAAGAACTGCCTCTTGTGTCAGTCTAAAGGAGTCTGTGTTACCAGACATACTACCCACATGTATTATTGAGACTCCATGATTGAAAGAACTGACATTTATTGAAAGAAATGAGGGGGTGGGGACAGTCAGGCTGGGGGGGAGAGGACTAGATGATTGGTGAACATTCTCCTGCTAGAAAATTAGGCAGGGTCTATCTAAACTGCTGCAGTGTCACAGTGTACAGTGAAATCAAAGTATTTTCTTGTTCAAATTTCTTATTCGAGATAAAAACAAGAAATCTCAACAGGATGCATCAGAAGGAAATCTTCTCTCTGGATAAGGGGAGGCAATAGTTGTATAGTAGCTTGCTGCTGAGGTAGGGATGCAGCTTTTTGCATCACAGCATACAAAAAATAACAGCAAAGTACAAAAAGACATCATAGGGCTACACAGTGTGCGTCAGCTTGAGGACGTTTAGGGGATTATTGATAAGTGAAAGCCAGGAACTGATTTGATTAATGTGAACAAAGGTTATGTACCGAGAGCTCCATATGGAGTTACTCCGAGGCTCACAAATAAACAGGTGCCTAAAAGTCCTCGTAATGGATGAAGATTAAATTTGCGTGATAAACATTAAGGCTCAGTTCACACGTAATGCTGATGCAGTTTACAGCAAGGATCCTGTGCATCCTGGTTCACCATTTCAGGTCTGAATTCAGTCTGAATTTTGGGCTGAATTCGGACCTGAAACAGACCAAAAGACACACAGGGCTCAGAGCCATTCACATCCTTCTGCTATTGTGAGCTGGATGCGGGAACCCGGCCTAAAAAAATGTTTATAGATCCTAACTTAGGGGGGTTGCAGTTAGTGGGGAATATCCAGTCTCAGCATGATGGGCAGTTAAGTTGGCTGGATCTGAGAGGTTTACATCCTGAAGAGAAAAGCTGAAACGTAGAGGGAAGAGAGAGTAAGAGAGGAGAAGAGAAGGCCTGGAGTTGAAAGAGAGGGGGAAGGTAGCTCAGGAGGAGGATGAGAAGGAGGGAGCTCACCTTGAGGAGGGGGAGGAGATAGGATTCTGGTATCTATGGGTTAACAAAGTGATAAATAAGGTAGCAGTAAAGCGTTTTTGAAGTCAGGATGTAGGTAATAGTCGACCCAGGGTTTCAAAGGCGTTTTTGAACCTGTCTAGGAGAACTACTTCTATTTTGGCGTAAATCATGGCTCTTGTAACTCTATTCTTTGTTTCCAAGAAATGAGGTTGGGGGTTTTCCAGGCTTTTTCAATGGTTTGCTTTGCAGCAGTTGTAACCTGCAGGAGTAGCTTGAATTGAAGTTTACATCGGGGGGGTTTCTTATTGAGTATGGCTATGTCTGGGTCGGGGGCTATGCTGTTACCAATCAGGGTGGAAAGGATATGGAAAATATCGGCCCAAAATGATTGAGCTAGAGGGCAACTCCACCAGGTGTTTAGGTTGGTGCCTTCATCTGGAAAACCCCAGAGACAAGCAGTAGAGTAGAACAGGAGATATTTGGTAACTGGGTCATTTGGGCAACCTGGTAGTATTTGGTGAAGTGTAGGAGATATATGCTGTTTAATTAAGTGCATGGTTAGTCTCACTACCTGAGGTCTAGTCTTGCCTCAGATGTAGATTAGAACACTACGTTGTAATATTCGGAGGAAGTGAGAGGGCACATGGAGTGGCAAAACCCTGAATAGGTACAACATTTTAGGGAGGATCGCCATTTCAGTTAGGGTAAGGTGTCCCAGCCATGCCAGGGGCAAGGCAGTCCAGGAGGACATGAGGCTAGATAAATGAGTCATCATGGGTGGGTATTTGGCTGAGTACAGGGCAGCAGGGTCAGCGGTAAGTTTAATGCCCAGATATGAGATACATTTAGGTGACCAGGAAAAAGGGAGGGTCTGCTGAAGCTGTGATAGTATCAGCTGGGGTAGAGAGTTGTTGAGGAATATATATTTCTGCGGGTTCAGCACTAGTCCTACAATTCACAAATAATAATAAAAGTGCAGTGCAAATAAAGTCCTTGACTGAAGAATCAAGAATTAAGATGACACCCAGTGAAATAGCAAAAATCTTCGGGAAATGTGATGATATCCTCCAACAGTATAAGAAATGCCTCCTTACTAGATGAAATGGACCAAATGTTTTCAAAAATGGTCAAAGACAGCTTGTTCTCACCATAAGGGAGATGGTGCAGTGGAGTCCAATGCAGCAGTGAATAGTAGGTCCAATGCGGAAAAAATAAATAAAAACACGTTCTAAGTGTAGACTGTATTTATTCCAGGGAAAAGTAAAAATCAGCACTTAACTATACTACAGTCAATCTGGTATGTCTGCAGACAACTGGCCAGTAGGCGATTGGCAATATAAAATAAAATAAAAACAACAGCCACGAGCAGCAGGAGAAAGGACGTGGGTGATATCACATGAAAAACTCCTCCCCCATACGCACGTTACATCCGGATTGGACTTGAAAGGAGGTTTGAGTGGTGGCCAGCAGGGAGGAGAGAAAGAAGAGGATGTCATTCACAAACAGACAGATCTTATGGTGGAGGCCACCCATTTCAAGGCCCTTGATGTCCAGGTTAGGAAGTATTAGGTGTTCTAAGGGTTCGATGGCCAGGGCAAAGAGGAGCGGAGACAGGGGGCAGCCCTGTCTTGTTCCGTGGCACACTGGAAAGGCATCTGATTTGTAGCCTGCATATTTGAGGTATGCTGAGGGGGAGGTATATAAGGAGGAAACTCAGCAGAGAAAATGTGGTCCAAAGTCTCAACATTGCAGTATGAATTGGAGGTAAGGCCAAGAGAGGAAATCAAAGGCCTTTTTAATATCTAATGATACAAAGCATGTAGGGATGTGACGTGAGCGGGCCACATGTGTTAGTAAGACTGCCCTACTGTCATTATATCCAGCTTGTCTCAGAGGTATAAATCCAACTTGATCTTTATGGATGAAAGACCCTATAATCACATTAAAACGGGAGAAGATTATATTTGCAATAAGTTTGATATCTATGTTTAGTAGGGAAATGGGATGGTAATTGGTCCAAGAGGTGTCACCCAACTGAGGTTTTGTAAGCATGGCGACAGGGGCCTTTTAGGATAGAGTTGAAGGGGTGAGAGTAAATCGACAAAATGTTTATAATAATAATAATAATTTGAAGCCGTAAAACCGTCAGGGCCTGGATGCTTATTTTACGGAGGGATAGTGCAATGAATGTATTGGGTTTTTTTGCTTTCATATAATATTTATGTCTGACCGGGAAAAGTTTTTTTTCAGTCGATTTAGTCAGGAAAAGATCCAACTCCAGCCTGGCCTGTCCAAGGCCTGTCTGTGTGCAGGTGTAGGGTTGGTTTTGAAAGGTAGAATGAGACTGGTTAAAAGAGACTTCTAGTTTTTGATGTAGGGTCTGACATTCCCTCTTGAGATGAGTGACTAATCTAATGTAGGCGCCTCAGATAACAGAGTGCCACCAGGACTCCCCTTTGTTTAGTGCTGGCTGAGGCTGTAAATATTTGTGGGTAGGAAGAGCCAACAGATTTGGGGCAGAATTGGTTTGTAAAGTGGGGTTCTTGGAGGCAAACTACATAAGCTTTGGCTGAAGCAAACGATTAGAAGGCCTTGACCCGTTTTTAGGGAGGGGTGTTCAGCCTTTGTACATTACAGTAAGTGTGAGTGTAATGGCTTACCTTGGTTGGAGCCCATAGTACAGAGATGTATGCTCACTAGGGATGAGCATCGAGTTCGAGTCAAACATATGTTTGACTCGAACAATGTCTGTTCGCCTGTACAGCGAACAATTTGGGGTGTTCACAGCAAATTCGAAAAGTCTATGGTAGAAATATAAAGTGCTAATTTTAAAGGCTTATATGCAAGTTATTATCATAAAAGGTGTTTGGGGTCCTGGGTCCTGCCCCAGGGGACATGTATCAATGCAAAAAAAAGTTTTAATGAGTTTTTATGAATGCTTAAAGTGAAACAATAAAAGTGAAATATTCCTTTAAATTTCGTACCTAAGGGGTGTGTATAGTATGCCTGTAGCGTTTGTTTCCCGTGTTTAGAACTGTCCCTACACAAAGTGTAATTTCTGAAGAAAAAAAAGTCATTTAAAAGTACTCGTGGCTATAATGAATTGTCGACTCCCGGAAATACAGAGAAAAGTCATTGAAATTCAATTCAATAATCAGGTCTGATATGGATATTAAGGAGAACCCTGCTTCAAATAAAAAATAAAAATGACGTGGGGTTCCCCCCAAATATCCATACCAGACCCTTTATCCGAGCACGCAACCTCTGTTCATTAGGGCAAGACTTGTGGGGATGGGGCCTTTGTCCCCATCAATATGGGGACATGCTGCTTTGAGGGGGTCACAGACCCCCAAAGCATCCTCCTCATGTTGAGGGCATGTGGCCTGGTACGGTTCAGGAGGGGGGGGGCACTCTCTTGTCTCCCCTCGTTTCCTGCGGCCTTCCAGGTTGCGTGCTCGGATAAAGGGTTTGGTATGGATATTTGGGGGGAACCCCACGTAATTTTTTTTAAATTTGAAGCAGGGTTCCCCTTAATATCCAAACCAGATCTGAGAAGAAAGGGGGTGAATGGCAAATGTATGCTTGTGCCACATCCAGTATATATGAAAAAAAAAAAAGGGGTTCCCCTGGGTGGACTTTTAAGGCACTGATAGTATTAATTCCAAATATACGGGGTATATTGAGGTAAGAAAATAGTTGTTATTCACAATTATACATATTTATCAAAAAAGTGAAATATTAAATTAAAATATACAGTTCCAAAGATTGTCACCATATAGGTAAATACATTAAAACCTTCTTTACACCCGACGTGTTTCTTGGTAATCTTCTTGAGGGGTGTGTAGAGAAGGACAATTAATTCATCTAAGCATAAAAAACATAAAGTTAATTACATGCATTTAGAACATTATTATCAAATATTTACAAAAAGTTCTCTTTATATATGGTGTATATACATGTAATCATTCACTTACGTATTATAAATGTAGTAGAAGGATAATGAATATTTCATTAGATACAATTTTTTAAAAGCATTGAAAATATAAACAGCACGCAGAATATACAATAATGCAGGTTTGAGTTGGACATTTATAGGGAACAGGTTAGGGAGATTAATTGGGACAATGATATAGTGTATATATTTGATCTAGGCCCCGCCCCCTCTTTTTTATTCCTTATTTTTTATATAATATTAATTTAAATAGTTCTACAAATACTTAAAAAAATAGAGGTTAAAATTACGTCTAGATTAATCCCTTTAGTAATGTTATATCTTTTTCTATCCCTGTAGTAATACAGTGTACTGTTTAACAGCGGACAATATTAGGTCTGTTGCAGGTCTCATATACTATATATCATTTAGCCCTATTGGTGTACAATCTATTATTTGTATTTATTATCTTATATTTTTTGGGGACCTCCATCCCAGTCCCAGTATATCTCTTCTGGTTGATCCACCGGGTTCTCGATACTTGGAAGGTTTTCATGTATTTACCTATATGGTGAAAATCTTTGGAACTGTATATTTTAATTCAATATTTCACTTTTTTGATAAATATATATACCCGTAATTGTGAATAAAAACAATTGTTTTACCTCAATATCCTGTATATTTAATATTATTACTATCAGTGCCTTAAAATTCCACCCAGGGGAACCCCTTTTTTTTCTTTTCTCAAACCAGACCTGAAGGGCCTGGTGATTGAAATTGGGGGACCCCACACATTTTTATTTTTTTATCAATGACTTTCAATGACTTTTCTCTGTATTGCCGGAAGCCGACAATTCATTATAGCCGTGAGTACTTTTAAATGACTCCGTTCTTTACTAGATTTGCTTTCCCCATCGCACACCAGCCAGGATCGAAGAACATCAAATCAAACACGCTATCTCGGATGTTTGGCGACCCAAACAAATTGTCCATACCGGATACCATTTTACCCGCAGATAACTTTTTACTTTTACAGACTGATTTATTGTCACAGATTAAGCATGCATCCATAGGTGTCAGTAATCCCCCCCCCCGGGTCACCTTAGTGGCGAGGGATGAACATTTGTGATGAGAGAGCCAGATCTTTGTGCCAGAAGAGCGGGGTCACCTTAGTGGCGAGGGATGAACTTTTGTGGCGGGAAAGCCAGATCTTTGTGCCAGAAGAGTTCAGAGTAAAGGTGCTAAAACTTCTTCATGACCACCCATTGGTGGGTCACATCAGCATTTCAAAGACGTTAGATCTGGTACGGCGAACCTTTTGGTGGCTGATTTTGAAAGGATTCTGCAGGAGTTATGTAAATGCTTGTCCTGTGTGTACTCAAAGCTAAACTGCTAGAAATAGAGCATGGAGGCTCCTGAAACCTCTACCAGTCCCCGATAGACCATGGAAGATGATCTTGATGGACTTCATCAAAGAGCTTCCCCCATAAGATGATTGTACAGAAATCTTTGTGGTAGTAGATAGGCTATCAAAGATGGCCCACTTCCTACCATTAAAGAGCACGCCATCTGCTATGGTGACAGCCAGGGTTTTTATTAAGGAAATCGTGAGGCTACATGGGGTTCCAGTGAACATCGTGTCTGACAGGGGGGTTCAATTCACCTCCCATTTCTGGAAAGCATTATGCAAGGTCCTGAAGATTCAGCTATCTTTGTCCTCAGCTTATCACCCCCAGACTAATGGACAAACAGAGAGGACAAATCAGACACTTGAGCAGCACATCCGGTGCTTTACATCCTTCGTGCAAGACGACTGGGTGTCATTGTTACCTTTGGCGGAGTTTGCATATAATAATGCCATCCACTCTGCCATGGGGCAGGCCCGATTTTTTGCAAACTATGGGTTTCATTTGTCTTTCCTACCTGACTTTGTTTCTGAGTCCTCGGTTCCAGCAGTACAGAGCACATTGGAGTTCCTTAACCTTAACAACAGGATTGATTTAAATTGTTTTATTTCAAATAGATAATGGTGTCTTTTTATTGTATGTTTTTTGGGGTATTGTCTATCTCAGAGGTGGTCATGGATGATGTTTGTCTTCTTCATAAAAAAAAAAAAAAAAATGATTTAAAACAATTATCTTTAGGAAAAAGGAAAAGGGAATTTTTTACCTGCCTTTTTAATTATTGGTGGGTTTACCTTTTAAATTTATTTTGGAGATATTTGTACAATTAGGGCTGTTTAATGTGTGGCTGAGGATTTTCCTTTCCCTTTTTTTTTTCATGTACATTTTTATTGAGAACAAAAAAAAAAAAGATACACACATTTCAATACAAACAAAAGGTGAGCGGACATTACAAACGCATATACAATGAGATGAAAGCCCCCTTCTGCACAAAACAATAAAAATAAAAAATGTTATACCCTATATTTACTAATCAGAACATATGTATCAAAAGTTTTGGTGAAACATAAATACATCGTTCACCCCAAACACCACCAATTAGGTGAGGGGCTCAGAGGGGACGAGGGAAAGGGAGAGGGAGAGGGAGAGGGAAAGGGAGAGGGAGAGGGAGAGAGAAGAAGAAGAAGAAGAAGAAGAAGAAAAAAAAAAAAAGGGGGGGGTAAGGGGGGAAGTCCGAGGATGTTACCTCCTCGGTCCCCACCCAAGCAGCTAGTGGGTAAAGGCATATGGAGCAATCCCTGCTAAGAGGGGTTTCCTCCCAGGATCGGCTGTATCTCCAAGGGGCTTATTAATTAGGGAGTGTCAATGGCCAGAAGAAGGCTCGGGACAATTACGACCCATTAAGGACGCATATCTATCAGTGGTACAAAAATGGATCCAAAACGCCCAGGTATGTGAAAATTTTGATGGGTTGTCTCGTGCTATATGGATTAATTCCTCCATCTCAGCTATCCTCCCCACACGAGTAAGTAATTCAGAGACAGAAGGGGCACTCAAAGAGCCCCAATGTACTGGAATATTTCCCCCTTTTATGTATTTAAAATTGTGGCCAGTCATTAATGGGGAACATGTCAATTATGTGCACTTTCTCTGTGTCCGGCGGCTCTCTCCGCAATGAGTGGCTCCCCTGGTAAACAATTATGTGTTTTTAGGGAGCTGTGATTGGCCGGCTCTATCCCGGAGTCCGATTCATTGCTTAATCGTTGTCATGACACATCATAAATAGCTTTCTGCGGGACGTTGGCGTGTCCTCCAACCCCGTGCTTAAGAAGTCCCACCCACGGACAAAATGCGTACAGGGGGAGGAGCCACAACTGATGTCACCTGTGGCCACCGATGTGGTCTGTAACCTCATACACGCTCTGTATGCAGGCACTCGCATTTGAGTGCTATGTAATGTGAGTAGCCACTTTTGTGTTTTTTAACTATAAAAACGATTCATTCAGAGAGCATTAGATCGTTTCTCTTATGTTTTCATGTGCGGTGGAGATAATGAAAGGATATCGTTTCTTGATCCTTGTGTGGGCTTGTTGCTGATTATTGGCCGATCAGATGAGCTCTGCTCACAGGATTTTCCACTTATACTCTGGGAATGAGTTCTACTGTATGCTTAGTGACCTATTGTAGGTCGAATTGGTGAGGTGAGAGGCCAACCTGTGTGTGGTGGAGGGATTTTTTATCACCTGTCATAACGTCCACAATACATGCTGTTACCTTTTGTGCTTTCTCACATGCACTAATGGACTCTTTTTCAACCTCTCATTACTTTGTGGACATTATTGTGCAATACTGATCTCCTTTATATATATTTTTTGCAATATTGATTGGTTTTATTTTATTCTGTTGTGCTGCACTGTTTCACTTCCCTATGACTTCTCTTGAGGCATTTTTTATGAATTCACCAGTGCTGGCCTGCAATTTAGCTTGTTTACAAATTTTTTTCAGCGCTGAATACCTTTACATTTATTGTTATGGTCAAGAGGACAACTCCTGGGAACCTGAGGGAAATGTTCTCACATAGGAGTTAATACAGGCCTTTTTTCAGAGTCACCCACAAATGTAGCACCAATTGGGCATCCAGAGGTTTCTTGTAGGGAGGGGACAATGTCAGGGAAATGCTGGCCAACGCATGTGCACTAGAAATCGCGGGATGCCAGCGCATATGCGAGCGCGGCCCTTTAACATTGGCGCCTAATGACATTTATAAGGATGACAATTGCACTAGGGCCTTTGCTGTCTGATCTGTAGTCTTTCATGTATCCTGTATTCTGTGTTTATCCCTGATCTGGTTGACCCGGCTTTCCTGACTATGCTGATTATCTATGAAGAAAGTTCATGGACAGCCACACACCAAAATAAACCTAAAAATGTGGCTTTTTCTCCTAACCTGACCCTGGCTTGTCTTGACTCTGCACCAGTCTCTTACCGCTGCATCCGCAGAACCCCTGCATCCGCAGGACCTAACATCTGCATCACCTCTGCATCCGAGTGAACCCGTACCTGCTGCTGCTACCACTACCTGCTTCTCTGATATACCCACCAACGGAGAACACTGCAGAGACTCCTACCCCACTGCGCTCTCGCGGCCGCTGTTGCAACCTGTTGAACCGGAGCTGTACAAGTGGACTTCCTCTGCTCGTCAGGCTCTCTCTGAAGGTACGTGACAGTATGTGGTTGCCCAGTGGTATCCAATGTACCTTGACAATGGCTCGTGGGTAACTAGGGTCAAGTCAGCAGAGACGTGGTGTCGCTAACCCCTATAGCACTGCAAACAATTTGGCCCATGAGTTCTCATGAAAAGAGAAGAGTTAAAATAAGGAGGGAATGGGGGAGGGAAAGGGAAAGGAAGTTGTTAGGTCCAAGCTAAGGATCGCATAGACAAGGTTGGGTAACGGGTAGGATGCTGGGTGGGGAGTACCGGGTAAGGATCGTGGCTTCTTAACAATTTATAAACAGACAAGGAAACATAAAAAGAAGGAAACAAACAATAGAGGTTAAACCTGAGACCCGATGTTAGTCCTTATAAGAGAGAATAAAAGCAAGAAATATAACAGCTTGTTCAGTCTGTGTGGGGGTGTCTCTGATACCCAATAACAGGCAGATAAATGCCTAACAGGGGGGTTGCTGATAAATGGTGGACCCCATAGGGTGTGCAATCAAGCCTGATGGGTGAATGAAGGACCTAGATGGGAGGGGTTACAATCAATCCATGGAGTCTGGTTGAGCCTGGGACGGAGAGAAGAATCTTATATGCTTGGTTGATCCAGAAGAAGAGGTGGAGGCTTTCTGCCGAGATCATAAAGGTTGAACGGCGTCATTGGTGGCGTCATTGGCTCTGAGAAACCAGGGATGATGCAGGGGGAGCTAGAAGCAAATCATGTAGGAGGGAGTGAAGATCTTCAGGGGTCTTGCAGGAATATTTATGGCCTTCATAGGTGAATCGGAGGGAGAAGGGGAATCCCCATGAGTAGGTGATATGGTGTCGCTGCAGAACTTCCAGTTGTGGCTTAAGTGCTCTCCATTTAGAGATGGTCACCTGAGAGACGTCAGCAAATAACTGGTAATCATGGCCTTAAAATAAGAGGAACTCATTGGCGTACAGTTTGGAGGAGTTGTTACTTCATGGGGAAGAATGCATTTTGGTGACTATGTAGGCCCGTCTGGTTTGCATTGGGGGGAGCTCTATGCACCTTGTCCATTTCAAGAAACTCAATAGGAATGGATGGGGATAGTTCTTGGAATAAGGCAGTAACTGTGGATTGAAGGTCTAGCACAGTCTCGGGATCCCACGGATCCTTATATTGGAGCGTCTATCCCTGTTCTCATAATCTTCTAGCAGGGCTTGGAGGGATTGGTTTTCCTAGCTCATCTGTATGTTTGCTGAAGAGGGTTTCCAGGTCGACTACCCTCTGTTCCAGGTCAGATGTATGTTGACCCAGTTCCCTTATCTCTCTCAAAAGGCATTAAGTGATCTGATCTAAAGTTTGCTTCAGGGCACTCTGACAGGAGTTCGGGGGTTCTTTACATCATCTCTCTCTCACATAAAGATAGGCATTGGGCTTCTGAGCTTGGACGCATTACAAAATGCGACCAGAGCTTAGCGTTTAAAATTATAGTATGCAGTTAAATATTCCAATGCACAACTGTATGCAAGCGATTATCAGTATTACATAGCGTTGTGTATTAGGCCACTAAGGGGGAAGGTATGAAATACGTCAATCCTTGGCATAGAAAAATTTAGGCGAACATGTTCCGCAACTTAGGGCATAGGCCCATAAACAAGTAGCACTTAAGTCAAGCACGTAGTAAATAGGACAACTAATAGTTGCATAGGAGAGGCAATTATAGCTCAGGTACTGCGACAGTACATGTAGTAAATAGGAGTTGTAGCGACAACTAATAATTGCATCTGGGAGGCAATTATAGCATAGGTACTTTGAGAGTACACATAGTAAATAGGAGTTGTAGAGACAACTAATAGTTGAATAAGAGTGGCAAATATAGCTCAGGTAATAATAGTTGCATATGAGAGACAAATATAGCTAAGGTAATTTGAGAGTAAATGTCCCTTTAAGATATTCCTTAGCAAAGAGCCATAGGCACAACAATCTATCCCAAGTAGTATGTTAATAGCCACAAGCCATAATAAATAACAGCAATTGTTTTTAGGTAAAAACTATGCAGCAGATCTTTCTGTAGAACTACAAGTGACACAATTGCTACTTATCCGTTTGCAGGGCTTCAGTGTTTTAGCAGCAAGGGACTCCGTAGTGTAGGGCATCAGCAAGGAAGAACTCCCAGGTTGTCCGCAACGATGGAAGGCTGGATGCAGTAAAGGTCTTTTGCTAGCTGGCCATAGTGTTGCCTGTCTTGTAGCGTGGCCGGTACAGCTGACAATAATAGAACAATGGTTGTATGGCCTGTGAATGCCTTTATAGCCAGGGGACAGCTGTAGTGCATAGCACTAATTCAAGAGAACCGCCGATTAACGGCGCACTTACGCGTTCCAGGCTGGAACGCACGCGGCGTCGATGACGTCATTGTACCAGCACCGTATGCGTTCCAGCACGGAACACATTACGGAGCTGAAAGCACCTGTTATTACAGGGAAAAGCCGGCGCGAGAAGCGGCTGTTACACTGCGACACCATCTTAGATGAGAGTCAGGACACCCACTAACACACTGCTCCTTTCTCTATCTGCAACGTAGAGAGCGTCCTGACTCTCCTGTAGGGGGTGAGCTTGACACTCCACACCAGGGAGAAAACCTTCATTACCGTGGAGTTACAGACAGAAGAACAGGAAGTGAGGATTTCTCAGAAGAAATAAGGACATTTAAAAGCAAAATTGAAGGATGAGGTAAGTGAAGGAGGACTGCACTAAGGTAAAGGAATCTATTTAGGAAAAAAATTGTACCTTTACAACCCCTTTAAGGAATTCCTTAGTTAACAGTTAATATTGTTTAGCATGCAGGAAACCATAAAAGTTTGACCCAAACATAAAAAGAAATAAACCAGTTTTTAAGATATGTATTTGTCTTTTGTCTGTCTCTGTATGTACACTTGAACTTAAGGCTAAAATTCCAAGAATTAGTCACTGACAAGCAAAATTCTTTACTCTAAAGGTAATAGAATACAGTACAAGGAAGATGTCACAAAAGGTTTAAGAGAGAACAGTTAGTAAAGGTTTTTGCCCATGGCACAGGCTCAGGTAGAAAAGGTTAAAGACTGTTGCTTTTAAAGAACACCAACTACAGAATTGGTTAGGCAAGTGCTAAAACATTATCACTCGTGTCTGACCAGCCAGGCACAATTCCTAATAACAACCTTTTATTTTTAAGTTAGCAAGTGTAATATGGAACAATATATAGTAAGTGCAGCACCAAATATTATTCACAACTACCAATAAATATGAGTTTTATAAAAAGTTTGGTCCATCAATAATAAAAATGAAGAATGCAAATCATCCAAATATAAATATTATGGCCCGGATTCACAAAGCACTTATGCCGACGTATCTCGAGATGCGCCGCGTAAGTGTAAAGATGCGCCGTCGTATCTATGCGCCGTACCCACAGAACAAGATACGCCTCAAAATAGGCTTCTTCCGACCGACATAAATTTCCTACGCCGGCGTATCGTGGGCGCATATTTACGCTGGACGCATCTGGCGTGCCCATTGATTTTCTATTCAAATATGCAAATGAGGGAGATACGCTGATTCACGAACGTACATGAGCCCGGCGCAGGCTACGCGCGGTGCACCTAAGTTGTACGTCTGGCCTAAAGTTACCCCTCATAAAGCAGGGGTAAGTCAGCAGCAGAAATGCACAGGTCAGCTGGAGAGCAGCTACAGTGCCTGCCGCCGAGAATGTGTTTTTAGCACGCCAGCATCGCGCTGAATCTCGGCGACAGGCTGCCGATATCTCGCACTCACTGGAATAGTAAAAGCACATTCCAGCGAGTGCGTCATAAAAGCGACGGGGATCCGACGCGGATTCCCGCCAATTCTACACGTGGGCGGAGTTTGTTATGAATCCTGAGGAGAAATCCCCGCCGGATTTTTAAAGAAAAATCCGGCATGGGTTCCCCCCTCAGAAGCATAACGGGCCCTTAGGTCTGTTATGGGTTGTAAGGAGACCCCCTACGCCGAAAAAACGGCGTGGGGGTCCCCCCACAATCCATAACAGACCCGTATCCAAAGCACGCCGGCCGGCCGGTCAGGAAGGGAGTGGGGGCGAGCGAGCCCCCCCCCCCTCCTGAGCCGTACCGGGCAGCATGCCCTCAACATGGGGGGGGTCAGGTGCTCTGGGGCAGGGGGCGCACTGCGGCCCCCCACCCCAGAGCACCCTGTCCCCATGTTGATGAGGACAGGGCCCCTTCCCGACAACCCTGGCCGTTGGTTGTCGGGGTATGCGGGCGGGAGGCTTATCGGAATCTGGAAGCCCCCTTTAATAAGGGGGCTCCCAGATACCGGCCCCCCACCCTAAGTGAATAAGTATGGGGTACATCGTACCCCTACCCATTCACCTGCAAATTAAAAGTGTAAACACAAATAAAACACACAGGGTATTGAAATATTTTATTGGTTGGCCGCCGGGGGGGGGGTGTGTATGATCGCTTTTATAAAAGCGCCCCCCTCCGGCGGGCTTCTGTGGGGGCGGTGGGTGCCGCCGTCTGGTTCTCTTCCGCCGCGGGGGGGGGGGGCGCTTTGATAAAAGCGCCCACCACCCGGCGGGCTTCTTTCGACGTCTTCGGCGGCTGGGGGGTCTTCTCCCACTCTCCGGGGTCTTCTCCGGCTCTCCGGGGGTCTTCTGCGGCTCTCCGGGGGTCTTCTCCGCTCTCCGGGGGTCTTCTTCTTCTTCAGGACTCGCCGCCGCTATCTTCGTGTTAGCTCAGTTACTGGCGGCGGCGAGTCCCCTCTTCTGTGACGTCTTCTTCTTCTCTTCTTCTTCTCCAGATGTTGACGCGACGCTTCCTCCCGCTGTTATGCCGGGCGCGCGGCTCCCAGCGAATTATATAGGCCTGTCTTGTGACGTCGCAGTCCCATCATGCTCCGGTATGTAGCACGTGGTACCTTCCGGAGCATGATGGGACTGCGACGTCACAAGACAGGCCTATATAATTCGCTGGGAGCCGCGCGCCCGGCATAACAGCGGGAGGAAGCGTCGCGTCAACATCTGGAGAAGAAGAAGAGAGGAAGAAGACGTCACAGAAGAGGGGACTCGCCACCGCCAGTAATTGAGCTAACACGAAGATAGCGGCGGCGAGTCCTGAAAAAGAAGAAGACCCCCGGAGAGCCGGAGAAGACCCCGGAGAGTGGGAGAAGACCCCCCAGCCGCCGAAGACGTCGAAAGAAGCCCGCCGGGTGGTGGGCGCTTTTATCAAAGCGCCCCCCCGGCGGCGGAAGAGAACCAGATGGCGGCACCCACCCCCCACAGAAGCCCGCCGGAGGGGGGCGCTTTTATAAAAGCGATCATACACACCCCCCCCGGCGGCCAACTAATAAAATATTTCAATACCCTGTGTGTTTTATTTGTGTTTACACTTTTAATTTGCAGGTGAATGGGTAGGGGTACAATGTACCCCATACTCATTCACTTAGGGTGGGGGGCCGGTATCTGGGGGCCCCCTTATTAAAGGGGGCTTCCAGATTCCGATAAGCCTCCCGCCCGCATACCCCGACAACCAACGGCCAGGGTTGTCGGGAAGGGGCCCTGTCCTCATCAACATGGGGACAGGGTGCTCTGGGGTGGGGGGCCGCAGTGCGCCCCCTGCCCCAGAGCACCTGACCCCCCCATGTTGAGGGCATGCTGCCCGACCGGCCGGCCGGCGTGCTTTGGATACGGGTCTGTTATGGATTGTGGGGGGACCCCCACGCCGGTTTTCGGCGTAGGGGGTCTCCTTACAACCCATAACAGACCTAAGGGCCCGTTATGCTCCTGAGGGGGGAACCCATGCCGGATTTTTCTTTAAAAATCCGGCGGGGATTTCTCCTTCAGGATTCATAACAAACTCCGCCCACGTGTAGAATTGGCGGGAATCCGCGTCGGATCCCCGTCGCTTCTATGACGGCTTTGTCTCCATCGCGGCAAGCCAGCTCGGCGCTGGCTCCCGCGATGGGGCTCGTAGGTGGTCAATCTCGCCGAGAAAGGGAGCGAGATTGACACAATATCCCAGTCACTTACTGTACAGTGCCTGCCGCCGAGAATGTGTTTTTAGCACGACAGCATCGCGCTGATTCTCGGCGACAGGGTGCCGACATCTCACTGCGGCCCCCCCACCCCAGAGCACCCTGTCCCCATGTTGATGAGGACAGGGCCCCTTCCCGACAACCCTGGCCTCGGCGGGAGGCTTATCGGAATCTGGGAGCCCCCTTTTATAAGGAGGCCCCCAGATACCAGCCCCCCACCCTAAGTGAATGAGTATGGGGTAGAAATAAACCACACAGGGTATTAAAATATTTTTTTAGTTGGCCGCCGGGGGGGGGTGTGTATGGTCGCTTTTATAAAAGCGTCCCCCCCCTGCTGTTCTTCGCCGCCATCTGGTTCTCTTCCACCACCGGGAGGGTCGCTTTTATAAAAGCGCCCACCCCCGGCTGGCTTCCTTCGACATCTTCTGCGGGGGGGGGGGGGTGGGTGCCGCTGTTCTTCGCCGCCGTCTGATTCTCTTCCGCCGCTGGGGGGGTCGCTTTTATAAAAGCGCCCACCCCCCGGCAGGCTTCCTTCGACATCTTCGGCGGGGTCTTCTCTGCTCTCCGGGGTCTTCTCCCGCTCTCCGGGGGTCTTCTCTGCTCTCCGAGGGGTCTTCTCCGCTCTCCGGGGACTTCTCCCACTCTCCGGTGCCTTCTTCTTCTTCAGGACTGGCCGCCACTATCTTCATGTTAGCTCAATTACTAGCGGCGGCCAGTCTGCTCTTCTGTCATGTCTTCTTCTCTTCTTCTCCAGATGTTGACTCGACGCTTCCTCTCGCTGTTATGCCGGGCGCGCGGCTCCCAGCGACTTATATAGGCCTATCTTGTGACGTCGCAGTCCCATCATGCTCCGGTAGGTACCACGTGGGTGAAGAAGAAGAAGGCACCGGAGAGTGGGAGGAGACCCCGTAGAGCGGAGAAGACCCCCCGGAGAGCGGAGAATACCCCCGGAGAGCGGCAGAAGACCCCGGAGAGCGGAGAAGACCCACCCCCCGCCGAAGATGTCGAAGGAAGCCCTTTTATAAAAGCGACCATACACACCCCCCCCGGCAGCCAACTAATAAAATATTTTAATACCCTGTGTGGTTTATTTTCTGTTTGCACTTTTTTTGCAGGTTAATGGGTAGGGGTACGATGTACCCCATACTCATTCACTTAGGGTGGGGGGCTGGTATCTGGGGGCCCCCTTATTAAAGGGGGCTCCCAGATTCCGATAATCCTCCCGCCCGCAGACCCCGACAACCAATGGCCAGGGTTGTCGGGAAGGGGCCCTGTCCTCATCAACATGGGGACAGGGTGCTCTGGGGTGGGGGGGCCGCAGTGTGCCCCCCTGCCCCAGAGCACCTGACCCCCCTATGTTGAGGGAATGCTGCCCGGTACGGCTCAGGGGGGGAGGGGGGGTGCAATGCAGGATTTCTACAGAATTGCCGGATTCTGTGGGGGCCATTGATTGCACACATGTGGCACTACATCCCCCCCCCCCGTGCCACAGAGCACATGTACCGCAATGGTAAGAATTGGCATTCCATCAACGTACAGGTGATAGCCGATTCCCAATGCCTCATATGGCATGTCCGTGCCAAACACCCAGGGGCCAGCCACGACAGCTACATATACCGTCAAAGCAACATCCAAAAATAATTCAAACAGAACGTGTACATGGACAGCTGGCTGGTTGGTGAGTGACATGGGAGTCAGGCATAACTGTCCGACCCCATGATGCAGACATCACGAGGGGCACATGCATGGCTAACATCCTCCTGTCTTTTCCTTTCCAGGTGACTCGGCATATGCACTTGGGCCCCATCTCCTGAATCTATACCGGAATTCCGAAACCAGAGGAGAGAGAAGATACAATGCGGCACACATACGTACCCGTGCAGTGGTGGAGTGCACATTTGGCATCCTGAAGTCCCGTTTCTGATGCCTGGATAAGTCTGGGGGGGCCCTGTTGTATTCCCCAAACTTTGTGTGCCAGATCATCAGTGCATGTAGTGTGCTGCACAACTACGCCATAAGAAAGGGCCTGGAGATTGACATATGTGATGACCTGACCCCCGACCCACACAGTCCCCCCCCTGAACGAGGCTACCCCGTCTGCTGAGGTAAGAGCAGTCAGGAGGTGCCTCGTGGTAGGCATCTTTGCACGTTAAACACACACATTCACACGGTCGTGGGGATAACCTCTCCCCAATGACCCAGAGTGACACCCCTTACTGGCAGGAATGTCACCCACACATTCACACACCAGTCACACACCAGTCACACACCAGTCACACTGTAGCCTGCACTCCTCACCGTGTGCAGATACTACAAAAAAATCATATTTTGAGCACATAAATAAATATACAAAACTCATAACCTGAATATAAAATAAATATACAAAACTCATATCCTGAGCATAAAATAAATATACAAAACTCATACCCTGAGCATAAAAAATAAATAAATTCATAACCTGAGCATAAAAAAAAGGCATTCATCTGCCCTGTCGTGGGCCACGCATGGTGCCACGGCTCCTGCTCCTCAGTTGCCTGGGTGGAGCCTCAGGTGGGAGGGTGGGGCATCTGGAGGAGGATCATCCCCTGGTCTCTCCCTGGCTGGCTGCCTGCCCTCCAATGCCAGGGCAATGCGGGTGAGTACCGCATTTGTGTCAGCCTGCATCCGCAGCTGGCGGGTGGTGTTGTTCCGCAGTTGGCGCCTTATCTGCCTCCCCTCTGCCTGTACAGCCCCTGCAAGGCTCCTGATCTCTGTCACAAGGCCTGATGTGGTGGCCTGCAGCTCCCCCAGGCACATGACTATGGCAGTGCAGTTTGGACTCACATCCTGCAGGCTGTCAGAGCTGGAGGTACACTGATCAGCCTGCAGTGTGAGGGCACGCTGCACAGCCAAGGTGCAGGCAGCCTGGGTCTGGGCCGAGGAGGCTAGGCTCTCTGCCACACGACGCAGGTCACCCGCTATAGCACCCATATATTTAAGAAGAGTTTAAAATAGCAGCAAAGAATAAAAAAATATTTTTGACATAAAGAACAGTTTCCTTAATGATGATCTCAGTTTTCTAAATCCTTATCAAACACCTTTCTGACTACTCTCACCTCTGTGACCTTACCTTTCAAAGCCAACTCTTTAAAGCATATTTGCTGCTTATTTGCCATTTTAATGCTTTTGTAGCCAGACAAGGGTGCAGAAACCCAGACACATAAAATGAATTCTGCTTAAAAAATGTAATAATTCATTTAGTTAACAATAAATAAATACAATAAATGAGCAAACAATGGCTATGAAAAATAACAAACAACCTATTCTTTGTTATTCTTCAATAAACACGCTGGTTTTCATTTTTTTTTAGCTGATCCCATGTGACAGAATACTTCCCAATCTACAAAGTTATCAAAAACAGTTTTAAATATCATACCTAGCATTATTATAATTATTTTAATTATTATGAATAATCCCAGATTGTAAGAAGTATACCCCAAGGTTAATTTCTGGCAACATCATTATTATATTATTATTATCATTATGCACAATTTATATATCGCCAACAGTTTATGCAGCACTTTACAATGTAGAGGGGGGCAGCACAATTACAGTACAGTTTAATACAGAAGGGACAAGAGGGCCCTGCTTATAGAGCTTACATTCTAAAAGGAGGGGGTGGTGGTACAAAAGGTAATAGATGCGGGGAATGATTTGATCATCATCATGTTTTAACATCATGTTTTAACTTGCCTATATATAATATGGAGTTTGGGATGAAGAGTAAGGATGAGCTGAACACCCCCAAGTTCGGTTCGCACCAGAACTTGCGAACAGGCAAGAAATTTGTTTGAACACGCTGTACAGGACACCAGGGTTGGGTCCTGGACGGCTACTATACAGCACCACTTTTAGGGCTATAGTCCACTTTGAATTTCCAGTGAGACTTTTCAGGGGGTCACCCAAAGTGCGGGAAAGATTCCAGGTAAGAGTTAATCCAGAGAGGACTGGCTCACAGTCTTCTCTGTCTTTAATAGAATCATTTGGGGCCTGGAATTTTGGAGGCTCCAAAGTGCTATTTGGGTGGGAGAGAGCCTCCACCCCTAAACACTGGGAACCAGCACACCAGGAGTTAACACTCCCAGAACACCACCCATAAAGATGGAAGTGGTGGTGGAGGTGTGTGAAGGAGTGTGGAGATTACACCTGTGAGGACAAGCTGGGAGTCTGCTAGCTGCTGTTCAGACCACAGTGAGGACTTTTGAAAAACAGGGGGTGAAAACTCGTCTACCAATGAACTGTATGTGATTTGTTTTGACTTATTCTTGGTGCTGAAGATAAGCAGACTTTTGGTTGATGCTGAAGCCAAGCAGATGTTTGTGTTATAGTTTTCTGGTGTGCTGAGCAAAGCCTTATTTTGTTTTCTGTGAATAAAAGCCTTTTTTTCCCCCTCAAACGGTTTAAGCACTTAGTCCCGCTGAGCTATAGCCCCCAAGCGTTACAATTGGTGTCGAATACGGGCAAAGTGCATTTGCAGGGACAAAAACCATTTAAAACTAAAAACTGACATTTAAAGAGACAGTGTGCTTATGGCATGTCTTGGATGAAGTCAGCTCAGACTTTGCAAGCAGCAGGCAAAGGCATGGAGGTGGTCATCAAAGCCTTGGCACAAGCCACTGTGACCCAGCAGCAAGCTTCAGCAGAGGCAAACCGTCGCCATGCGGAAGCGATGGCTCAGCAGCAGCAGGCTCTGGCACAGGCTATAGCTGCGCAGCAGGAAAACACACGGCTGCTAGCTGCCCAGTTTACAGCCCAGCAGGAGTCCACTCAAGCTCAGGTGGCTGCCTGCAGGCAGTACAGCAGCTGGCTCAGGGATGAGAGCAAGCGATTTACAAAAATTGACACCCAGCGATAAAGCAGAGGCCTTTCTTACTACCTTTGAAAGGATAGCAGAGAGAGAGGGGTGGCCCCATGACCAATGGGCTGGCATTATCTCCCCTTTCCTCATTGGTGACCCGCAAAAGGCCTAGTTTGATCTCCCATCTGAAAACATCAGCGACTATGAGCGACTGAAGGCAGAGATCCTGGCCTGCCTGGGGGTAACCACAGCCATCCGGGCTCAGAGGGTGCATCGCTGGCGGTACAAACCTGACAGACCACCCAGGTCCCAAATGCACAAACTGATACAGTTGGTCAAAACATGGCTGCAGCCTGAAAAGTTGTCCGGTCCACAAATGGTGGAACGGGTGGTGATGGACTGGTACCTGCGGTCCCTGCCAGAGGACCTACAGTGCTGGGTAAGCCATGGAGACCCTGCAACTGCTGACCAGCTGGTTGAGTTGGTTGAAAGGTATAATGTTGTAGAGGACCTGCTTGGGCCTGCCAAGCTTTGGGAACCCACGCTAAGGCCAACCAGACCTAGGAGAGAAGCCCTGCCAGACATCGGAACCCGCAAACCTGCATCAGCTTCCGCAGAAGCACAAAGGTTGGCGCCTGTCCAAAGGACAGGGGACCTACAGTGTTGGTGATGTCGGTCCTGGGGGCATACCCGGGCACAATGCCCACTGCAGAAGGAGCCTATGGACTGCGGAACTGGTCGGAGAAGCTCCTTCTATGTGCAAAGTGTGTGTGCCACTCATCTTGATCTGGCTGCAGGTTTGAGTGTGAAGTGTGGGTGAACCACCTTCCTGCCAGGGCTCTACTGGACTCCAGTAGCATGGTAACATTAGTACATGTGTTCTATCCAAGGGGGAAATTTCTTGCGCTAAAGGTGAATTAATTAATACAAAATCAATTACTGAGAATTAATCAACTAATTAATTAATTAAGTAATTAAAGTGACAACAAGATTGAATAAATAAATAAGTGAACAAAGGTATCCAGCAGCAACATTAAACATGTGATATACACGAAAAACGAAAATAGAAAGAAAAATAGTTGCGCTCAGAAAGCACAATATGACATTGTGAAAAAGTTAATTAATAAATAAATCAATAAACCACATCTAATTTGTAAATAAAGTCCATGAATGGTGATGTGATCAAGTGTAATAAGAATAGCTTACACTACAACCCAATCTTAATTAGTCCATTTGAGCTGGTATCACAGAGGTGTAATTAGATGGTATGTTTAAATGATTGTCCAATATTAAACAAAGAGCAATGGTGGTCGTAGATTAAAATATCCTGGATGAAATTCACTATCGATCTCATAGAATTCTGCAGACACATCAAAAGGTAAGTAAAGATGTACTCTTACCAGATCCTAGTGTATTCAGGCATATCAATCCACTGGCATCTGAAGGGGGAGATCACCTCGACCGCTTGCAGTACTTCCACATAGGACTGATGAGTTTCACTGGAACAAATACTTCCCACTGGTATAGACTCCTCGTCCAGTTCAGAGAATTTTTTTTACATTTCTTCAGGTGCTTCTTGGTTTCTGGAATAGGCCAAAATGATGATGCCATTGGCATTTTTCCTTACTTTATGGAGGAAGAAGGGGAGGAGGATTTTTCTCAGCTAAGCACACCTTCTTGCATGCTTGCCTCATCTAAGGGCAGATGAATTCCAGAATGTAAATACTATTTCCCCTAATTCCAAGATGGCCACAGCTAGAAATGCTGGTGGGAGAGGTTCAAAGTGATTTATCTGCAATAATGTCATCGAGGAGTCGCAGAGCGAGTGGTCAAGTCCAATCGTGTTGGTACCCAAACCCAATGGCACCCTCCGCTTCTGCAATGACTTCAGAAAGCTTAATGAAGTCTCCAAGTTTGACGCATATCCCATGCCAGGGGTAGATGAGCTAATTAAGAGGTTGGGTCCTGCCAGGTACATCACCACGCTGGACCTCACAAAAGGGTACTGGCAGATTCCCCTGACTAAGGAAGCCAGGGAGAAAACAGCCTTCTTTACCCCGGAAGGCCACTTCCAATATAAGAGGATGCCATTTGGTCTACACTCAGCCCCTGCCATATTCCAAATGGACAAAACTCTGCGTCCACACCAACGGTACGCTTCCGTCTACCTAGATGACATAGTCATCTTCAGCACTGATTGGGAGTCCCACCTTCCCCGGGTTCAGGCAGTCGTAGACTCCTTGAGAGGAGCAGGGTTCACCATCAACCCCGAGAAGTGTGCCATTGGGATGGAGGAAGCAAAATACCTAGGCCCAGATTCACAGAGCGATTACGCCTGTCTAACTGGTGTTAGACAGGAGTCATTTCAAATTTTGCGCGCCGTATCACTAGTTTGAATCCTTAAACCATGATACGGCGGCTTCGGGCTTCGATCCGAGAGGCTTACGTCTTCGTAAGCCTTCGGATCTACGCTGCGATATTTTTACGGCCGCTGGGAGGAGTCTGCGTCGTTTTCAGCGTCGGGATATGCAAATGACTTTTTACGGCGATCCACGAAGATACGAGTGGTCTTCGCAATCGCTTACGTCATTTTTTTGCTACGTACTGTTAGACCAGCTATTTGCTGGTCTAACAGTGCGTAGCCCATGTTAAGTATGGCCGTCGTTCCCGCGTCAAATTAAATTAATTTTTTTACGTAACTCGTTCGGGAATAGGAATGTCCGTAAACGACGCTATTCAAACAACGAATGACGTAACGACGTGATTTCGCGCAATGCACGGCGGGAAAATTTCTGAACGGAGCATGCGCAGTTCGATCGCCGCGGGAACACACCTATTTTAAATGCTTCACGCCCCCTACTCGCGTAGATGGCTTGCGCCGGGAGAAATACACTACGCCGCCGTAGTTTACTGGACAAAATCTACCGGGATTCCACGTAGAGCCAGGTAAAATACAGCGGCGTAGAGTATTTCTGATACTCTACGTGAATCCAATTGTATGTGAATCTGGGCCACAGGGTATATTGTGGGTAGAGGGCTGGTGAAGCCCCAAATGAGTAAGGTGGAAGCCATACAGGACTGGCCCTGTCCCCTAACCAAGAAGCAAATGTAACATCCTAAATAAGTGACCTTGCAGAAGTTGCCAACACCCCGGAATGGATAAGAAAACTAGGAAATCCCCCAAGTGAGGGGCTTTTAAGGCAACAGTGGTAAACATAATAGTATAAAGAGTCAAATTATATTTTTTAAATATTTAATCGTATAAAAGATCATACAATGTGATACATAAAAATACAAATTACAGACAAGGAGTTGAGACTGATCCACATAAGAGACTACAGGGCCCTACGCGTTTCGGGTAATTTCCTTCTTCGAGGGCCGGGGTCTGTGTGGAAGATATATTACATAGGGTTTACAGAACCATATTATAACATAGTTTTTACAGTTGCATCAAACTTAGAGGCAGCGAGTGTAAAAAGTGCAATAAACAGAGTCATGCCAGTCATGAGATATCAACTCGGTAAAAACACAACAGGGCATCTCGACCATGGCAGAAAGTATTCCTAGGCAGGATGATATATAGGAATAGGGGACAGGCACCTCACATCCCAAAAGAAAGCAAACCCTGGACCAAAACTGCCGAAGAGTAGAAAATGTACAGTCGCTAAAAAAAATAAAGTCAGTGATGATAAAGTGGAACGTCGAGGCCGAGACAGCTTTTCAAAAGCTTAAGACAGCTTTGTGCCAAGATCCGGTGCTTGTAGCTCCAGATTTTTTAAAAGTTTTTGTAGTGCAGACAGGAAATCAATGGATTAGTAGGAAGCTGATGGCAGCTGAGAAAAACTATGCGATGGTGGAGTGGGAGTGTCTGGCCATCAGGTGGGCTTTGGACTCCCTACAATTTTTCCTCCTGGGTAGGAAGTTTTGCTTGGTGTCAGACCACGCTCTCTTACCTGGATGAGACAGAACAAGCACACCAATGCCAGAGTAACAAGGTGGTTCCTTTCTCTTCAGGAGTTCAATTTCGTGTTAGAGCACAGATCCGGGAGACAACATCAGAATGCTGATGCCCTCTCCCGAGTCCATTGTATGGTGTCTACTGGTGCCTCCAACACCTCCACATTGAGGCAGAGGGGGGGATATGTACAGGACGCCAGGGTTGGGTCCTGGACGGCTACTATACAGCACCACTATTTGGGATATGGTCCCTTTTAATTTGCGGTGAGACTGTTAAGGGGGTCACACAAAGTGGGTGAAAGATTCCAGGTAAGAGTTAATCCAGAGAGGACTGGCTCACAGTCTTCTCTGTCTTTAATAAAATCATTCTGGCCTGGAATTTTGGAGGCTTCAAAGTGCTATTTGGGTGGGAGAGAGCCTCCACCCCTAAACACTGGGAAACCAGCACACCAGGAGTTAACACTCCCAGAACACCACCCATAAAGCAGGAAGTGGTGGTGGAGGTGTGTGAAGGAGTGTGGAGATTACACCTGTTAGGACAAGCTGGGAGTCTGCTAGCTGCTGTTCAGACCACAGTGAGGACTTTTGAAATACAGGGGGTGAAGTCCTGTCTACCAACGAACTGTATGTGATTTGTTTTGACATATTTTTGGTGCTGAAGATAAGCAGACTTTTGGTTGATGCTGAAGCCAAGCAGACTTTTGAGTTATAGTTTTCTGGTGTGCTGAGCAAAGCCTTATTTTGTTTTCTGTGAATAAAAGCCTTTATTTTTTCCCACAAATGGTTTAAGCACTTAGTCCCGCTGAGCTATAGTCCCCAAATGTTACAACGCGAACACCATTAAAGTCTATGGGACATGAACATGAAAAAACAAAAGTGCTCATTTTAAAAGCTTATATGCATGGTATTGTCATTAAAAGTGCCTGGGGACCTAGGTCCTGCCCCAGGGGACATGTACCAATGCAATTTAAAAAAAAATGCCTTTTTTTGGCAGCAGTGATTTTAATAATGCTTAAAGTGAAACAATAAAAGTGAAATATTCCTTTAAATTTCGTGCCTGGGGGGTGTTTATAGTATGCCTGTAAAGTGCATTCCCATGTTTAGAACAGTCCCGCAGCAAAATGACATTTCTAATGGAACAGAAGTCATTTAAAACTATTCCGCAAGACAGATACAAGTCATTGAAAAAAATGACATGGGTTTTTCCCCCAGTCCATTACCAGGCCCTTTGGATCTGGTATGAACATTAAGAGAAACCTCAAACCAAAATTAAAGAAAAAATTGCGTGGGGGTCCCCCTAAATTCCATACAGGCCCTTCAGGTCCTTCAGACCCCTATTCAAATTTTTAAAACAAAAATGCAGTTGGATTTCACCTCAAAATCCATACCAGACCCTTCAGGTCTGGTATGGATTTTAAGGGGAACACTGTGCCAAAATCCATACCAGACCCCTATCCGAGTACGCAACCTGGCAGGCCTCAGGAAAAGAGGGAAGGATAAGAGAGCACCCCCCTCCTGAACCATACCAGGTCACATGCCCTCAACATGGGGTCTTACCCCCAAAACACCTTGTCCCCATGTTGATGGGGACAAGGGCCTCATCCTCACAACCCATGCCCGAAGGTTGTGGGGGGCTTATCGGAATTTGGAAGCCCCTTTAACCCCAGGTCCCACCCCCATGTGAATTGGTAACAGGTATATTGTACCCCTACCATTTCATCAAAAAAAGTGTAAAAAATTCAAGAGACAGCTTGGGACAAGTCCTTTATTAAAAATAAATAAATAAATGTCCAGCGATGTAAATCCATCTTGTGCTGACGACCGAAAGAAAAAAATGCAACAGTTCCGCCTCAATGGGAGGTGGCCTGCAGAGTGACGCTCCTCCCGCCATGACAGCTGTTATATAGCTGAGGGCGGGGCCACCCGCTGATGAAAATTGGTGACTCCGCCCCCCTCTGACACCACAGGGAAACCATTACCATTATTTACACTTTTTTGTGAATTGGTAGGAGAACAATGTACCCATTGCCAATTCACATAGGGGGGTCAGGATCTGGGGAAACCTTGTTAAAGGGGGCTTCCAGATTCTGATAAGCCCCCACCCCGCAGACCCCCACAACCACCCGGCATGTGGCCTGGTACGGTTCAGGAGCGGGGGCGCTCTCTCATTCCCCCTCTTTTCCTGTGGCCTGCTAGGTTGCGTGCTTGGATAAGGGTCTGGTATGGATTTTTGGGGAGACCCCTATGTCATTTTTTATTTTGGCACAGGGTTCCCCTTAAAATCCATACCAGACCTTGATTTTTCATGTTAATCTCCCATAGCCTTTAAACAGTGTTCCGCGGCTTTCAAATTTGCCAAGAAAACCGCACAATGTTTGCTATTTCAGTGAAGAGGCGAACACCCAATGTTCGAGTCAAACTTTCGTTCGTTTTGAACATTAGGCTCATCCCTAATGAAGTGTACTGTTTCTTTGTTGCTTAGAAGTTGCCCTAGAGAATGTAAACCTTAACCATGAGTTTCTCCTGTTTGCTTTCTTTTGGTCCATAAAAAAAAATAAAACTGTTGTCAGTAATCTTGTCAAATGTGTTTATTAAAGTTTAACAAATAAACAAATTTGACAAGATTAATGCCGGTAATCTTGTTCCTCTTCCTTCCGTTTCTCTCTGCCTCTACAGAATGTTTTCAATTAGCAGTGTTCCCAGATCCATGTGGATTATAGAACACATGCTCAAACTGCCAATTTTGTCTGAACCCAGGTTTAGACCAAATTTTGCTTGTTTGAAGGTTTGACAAAACTAAATTCGTGGTTGGCTGAGTTGAACCTCATTCAGCCGAGGAAAGTAAAACATTTAGCAGCAGTATTACTGCAACTGTTGAATGTGACAGCTTCCCTGTCTGGCTGGTTACTAGGACACTGGCGGCTAGTGATGGACGAACATCTGACAGGGCGGTTCAGGAATGCTAACCGCAAACTTTCTCAAATGTTCGTAAACATAATTTTTCTAAAAAACATCATCAGGTTCTGAAAAACGACAAAAAAAATTATTCGAACATGCTGCATTTTTCAATGTCTTTTTTTAAACTATCTCGTTTTTCGGGTTGTAAAAAATGATCGTGTGTGGGCTAAAACTATGTTTTAAACCCGCACATGCTCAGAAGCAAGGTTTGAGACGGGAGCGCTTGTTCTGGTAAAACACCATTCATAATGGAGTAAGCACATTCATCACGCTGTAACAGACAGAAAAGCGCAAATCGTTTTTTTCTAACAAGGAATCAGCTAAAGCAGCCCAAAGGCGAATAGAACTTCCCCTTTAGAGTGCCGTTGTAGGTGTTGTACGTCACTGCGCTTTGTTCATAATTTTTTTTAAACGATGGTGTGTGGGCAACGTCGTTTTTAATGATGAAGTTGGAAAAACTTTGTTTTTTGGACATGCTGAAAAACAAAGTTTTTTTTTCATGCTGAAAAATTATCGTGTGTATGCGACATAAGTGTCAGCCAGTACAGGCCCCAAAAATTAGCCCACAGGTGTTCACCTGACAGCAAACAACTTTGTATTTTGAGGCTGGTGGTACATTAGGCATTCACCGGATACAGAAGTAAGTGCCGCCCATTACAGACCCCAAAAACTGCAGAAGAGCCTGCCTCTTCCTCTGCCTGTCATTTTTTAAATGACCCTGTGACAAAAGTCTCTAGAGTAGCGCAGTATATGTGAAAGAAGGTATATAACACCCCGCTTCAATCATTTGTTTGGAGGGCCACTGGTTTATCGCACCAGTTATAAAACTTTTTTTTTTGTTAACTTTTGTCTCTGTGTGTAGCTGAGGTAAAGCAGCAAAACAGAAAAAAAAATCTGCAGTACCCAAATACACTATTATGCAAGAATATTTTTATATAACACCCCGCTTCAATCTGCCGTTTTAGGGGGCCACTGGTTTATTGCACCAGTTATAAAACTTTTTTTTCAGTAAATTTTGTCACTGTGTGTAGCAGAGGTAACGCAGCGAAAGAGGCACAAATTCTGCAGTACCCAAATATACTATTATGAAAGTATATTTTTATATAACACCCGCTTCAATCTGTCGTTTTGGGGGGCCACTGGTTTATTGCACCAGTTATAAAACTTTTATTCTAGTAACGTTTGTCACTGTGTGTATCACAATACAAATCCACTATAATATGCTTTCTATATTAGAAAGTATATTAACCACTTAAGACCCGGACCAAAATGCTGCTAAAGGACCTTGCCCGTTTTTGCGATTCGGCACTGCGTCGTTTTAACTGACAATTGCGCGGTGGTGCAACGTCGCTCCCAAACAAAATTGGCGTCCTTTTTTCCCCACAAATTGATCACCTCTGCGGTTTTTACTTTTTGCGCTATAAACAAAAATAGAGCGACAATTTTGAAAAAAATGCAATATTTTTTACTTTTTGCTATAATAAATATCCCCCCAAAATATATATATATATATTTTCCCTCAGTTTAGACCAATACGTATTCTTCTACCTTTTTTTGGTAAAAAAAATCGCAAAAAGCGTTTATCGGTTGGTTTTCGCAAAATTTCTGCGTTTACAAAATAAGGGATAGTTTTATTGCATTTTTATATAATTTTTTTTTTTACTACTAATAGCGGCGATCAGCGATTTTTTTTGTGACTGCGACATTATGGCGGACACTTCGGACAATTTTGGGAGTTAACCACAAGGGGGCGCTGTAGGATTTGTGTGTTCCCTGCGTGTGTTTACAACTGTAGGGGGGTGTGGCTGTAGGTGTGGCGTCATCGATCACGTCCCCCTATAACAGGGATGACGTGATCGATGCTGCGGCCACAGTGAAGCACGGGGAAGCCGTGTTTACACACGGCTCTCCCCGTTCTTCAGCTCCGGGGACCGATCGCCGCACTCCAGCGGCGATTCGGTCCGCAAGTCCCGCGGTCCCGGAGCTTCGGACCGGGTCACGGGGGCACGCCGTGGGCACGCGCCCGTGACCTACGGCTGAGTACTAAAACCAACGTATATATACGTTGATGTGCCCAGCCGTGCCATTCTGCTGACGAAAATGTACAGTAAGCGGTCCTTAACTGGTTAAAGTGTATTACACCCCTATATACTGCACACCAAACAATAGTACACCTATACCAGTCCTTAAAAGGACTTTTGTGGACCTGTTAGCTAACGATTTGTGTCACTACAGTCTGTCCCTGCTCCACACAGCAACCTCTCCCTGCAGTGACAAGAAACAGAATGTATCACACCAGTTATAAAACTTTTTTTCCAGTATCGTTTGTATCGTTTGTCACTGTGTGTAGCAAGAAGTAAAACAGAAAGAAAAAATCTGCAGTACCCAAATACAAATCCACTATAATATGCGTTCTATGTTAGAAAATATATTATAAGTGTATTACACCCCTATATACTGCACACCAAACAATAGTACACCTATACCAGTCCTTAAAATTACTTTTGTGGACCTTTTAGCTAGCGATTTGTTTCAGTACAGCCTGTCCCTGCTCCACACAGCAACCTCTCCCTACACTGACAAAAAGCAGAATGTAAAATGTATGTCCATGTGCTGAAATGTCTCAATTGACTGTCCTGTACCACCTGATGGATGTGTCATCGGTCAAAGTTCTTCTCAATGTAAAATTGCGGACCGCCACGAATATCGTCAGATGTCCGCCTGTTCGGCTAACCGCGAACGAGCAAAGTTTGACGTGAACCGACAGCCGGGCGAGCTGCCAGGCCATCTCTACTGGCAGCCTCCAGTCCATTCAGTTGTCAACAGGGGATTTCTGTCTGACAGCAAAGTGTAAGCAAAAGGGTGGGCATTGTTTAAAAATATAAAATTAAAGACCCTTCAGGTCTGGTATACATTTTAAGCAGGAACTCCACGCAAAAAAAAGGGCCCCCCACCCAAAAATGCATATCCGACCCTGATTCCAGCATACAACCTGATTGGTAAGTGAGAATGCGGGCCAGGAGATGGTAGGGGCTTCCTATGATGGGGAGGGGATCTGAGAGGGCCCTGCTGAAGGGGAGGACTCCTCCAAAAATAAAACAAACTCCTGCTCTGTGACGACAGGCTTCTCCTCAACCACCTCAGCAGGTGATGTGTGGGCACTCCCCTCCTCCTCTGTGTCTTCAGTGCCCAGGGGGTCGGGCTCAGGATGCAGTTGGGGGGATGGGGTGGAATGGCCGCCGGCAGATGATGGCCCAGCTCCGTCATCTGTGGATGACACAAAGCAGACACATGTTGGTGGTCCCACACACTTGGCACATGTACCCTCCCCCCCACATGCAACACACCAAATAGGGGATGAAAAACACTTACCTGTCCTGGAGCCTTCCTCCACAGAATCATAGCCCAGTACCCCCTCCAACTGCTCCCTCTTCAGGCAGCGGGCGACCACCTCCTCCTCCGTGGTCAGGCTGACCGCACATGGGGGTCCACCCCCCCGTGCCCCTCTCATGCCTCCTGATGGTGGCCACCTTGCCCCGGACTTTGCGCCTCACATCATTGATTTTTTTTGCAATGTCCGCAGCAGTTTGTGTGGAATAGCCCAAACTGTTCACCCTGGCAGCAATGGACTCCAGGATGGCCTGCTTCCTGTCCCGGCTTGTCTTGCGACTTTTACTGCCATGGAGGAACACATTGTACGTCTTCATAGCCGAGATGACAGCAGACAGCTCCTGGGCATTGAAGTTTAGCTTTCTCCTCTCTCTGCGGGGAACGGGAGCAGCCATCTCAGAGCAAAAGTAACCCGGGGGGGGAACCGGATATACTTTTGCGCCGAAAAGGCACATCTGCAGCCGCTTTTATACGCGCAACGTAAGACATTGCGCCGCTGTTTCCCATGAAGTGGTGCCGACGGAAGTTGTGAGCATGCGCACAGGGGAGCGAGTGGAGCCCTCCCTCACTGCGCATGCTGATGCGCTGAACGTAAGTCTCTGCGCTGGGCTCCGCCCATCATTTACATATGGTCACACCCACTTCCACTTACGTCGGGTTGCGCCATCGCATTTTCGTTACTCCCATGCAAAGTAACGAACAAATGCTTGGTGAATACTGTACTTGACTCACTAGTTCGTGTCAGCGTAACGTATATGCGATGCGCTACGCTGGATAAAATATGCGCGCATCCACATGAATCTGGCCCTATGTGTTTATCTTCAAAAATAATTGTATAAATAGTTGAGATAAAGGGGCAGATTCAGGAATGAAATAAGCTGGCTTATCTCCAGATAAACCAGCTTATTTCAGCGTCTGGCCCTCCTATCTATGCTCCTGATTCATAGAATCAGTTAAGCATAGATTTCCATAAGATCCAACAGGCATAAGTCTCTTACGCCGTTGAATCTTAGTTTCATATTTTAGGCTGGCCGCTAGGTGGCGTTCCCGTCTAAAATATGTAAATGAGCCTATACGCCGATTCCTGAAGTACGCCCGGCCGGCGCTATTCTATTATGTCATTTGTATTATCGTAGTACCGTCGTAATTTTATTCCTGCTAAATGAGGTGCAGGCAATGTTAAGTATGGACAGCGTGCCGATGCTTTTTTCCCGTCGTTTACGTCGTTTACGTCAAACGTTCGCGAATAGAGCTTTGCGTAAGTGCCGTTCACGTCGTTTACACGTTGAATTGATGTCAAGATTTGGAGCATGCGCACTGGGAACCAATCACGGCCGGTGCATGCGCAGTTCATTCGACACGGGGACGCGATTCATTTAAATGATACACGCCCCCCACCCGCCGAATTTGAATTCGGCCGGGTGATTTACGCTGCACCGCCTCAACTTTACAGGCAGTTGCCTGAAAAAGTTGTGGCGGCCTAACGTAAATTAGATACGTTAGGCCAATTTAAAGATAGGCTCTTTATCCTGAATCTACCCCTAAGGGCCAGATTCACGTATTCCAGAGCATCTTTGCTCTGGAGTAACGCTTCTGATTTGCGTTGCGCTGCCGAAATTTTAGGAGCAAGTGCTGTCATTCACGAAGCACTTGCTCCTAAAGTTGCGGCAGCGCATCACAAATGAGCCGGCGGAATTCAAATGTCGCGGGTACGGGGCGTGTAGTATGCTAATACGCGCGATCCCGCCGCCAACGTACTGCGCATGCGAGTGTCAAAACATCCCCGTGCCATGCTCCAAAATCTGTGAATGAACTCAATGACGTCACATTCCCATTCATGACGTTTTAGCAAGCAGTTTTTTTTTTTTTTTTGCCGATGACGACGCCTATACCTAACAAGATACTCCAACCCCATTAGGTATATCTATGCGCGGTATCCCGTCCGGAAACGTCGTATCGTCATTGCGTCGCGCCGGATTCGATCGTGATTGCCGATTTCCGCTCATTAACATATTTTTTGAGCGGAAATCGGCGGGAACGCCCCCGGGCCATTTTTAAGTTGAAGTAACGATGCGATGGCGAAACTAGTTACGCTGCTCGCATCGGACTTCAACCCGGGCTTGTTTTCTTTACAGAAAACAGAAACGCCGGCTCAAAGCCACAGTTAGGCTGGCGGATCACTCGATCCGCCAGCTACCTTTCCTGAATCTGGCCCTAAATGTCTATGTGGGACCTTGCAACCCTTGATCTGGGAGAAGCACAGTTTCTCAAAGGGACAAAATGGTCTGCTGTAAATTGTCTTGCACTAGAATAATTTTGAATAAGAAAGGGCACATCTGCAAGATAGGGCCACGTAGGAAACTGTGCTTGTGCCTGTGTTAAAGAAGTAAGATCCTGATGTGATCTGTACAGTATGTATTTTTAAAGAAGAACCACGTCCCAATTTTTCTTTTTTTGTCTGAGGTCCCCCAATAATATTTATACCATCTAGGATGGCGTCTGGTACAGAGGAGGGGAATCTCCATCAGCATTGTTTACAAACAGAAGAAAGCAGCTAGGAGCTGTCATTTACACTGCAATTTCTTTAAATTTTTCAATGTTAGTTTTACTGAAGTAAGTTGTATACATCATACATATGCACAACTTTGCAGACAGGTTAAGGGCATCTTCTATGCATGTTATTTAAAAGAGTTTTCGATTTTTAATGTTTTACTTTAAATATTATATAATTTTTGCTTTGATAACTGTTCCATGGGGCAGTGCCCATCCCACCATATATATATTTTTTAATAATACTTTGCCTATTAACCTAGACATTGGCTATTTTTTTTTTTTTTTAATATTCGGCTATTATTGACCTCAATAGGGTTCCAATACACCACTTGCATTTTAGTCATGTTCTGCAAACTCACCTAGAACTGTACATGTCATCTCTATTCTGTAGTCCTGTCCTAGGGTGATAATGCTCTATAGATACAGTATGGTGATTGGTGAGTTGTTGCAATACTTTACGTCACACCATATTTGCACAGTGGTCTTACAAGCGCAATTTTTGGGGAAAAAATACATTTGATTTGAAAAACGGTAAAATTAGCCCAATTTGTTTTTTATATTGTGAAAGAAAATGTTATGCTGAGTAAATTGATACCCAACATGTCATGCTTTAAAATTGCACCCGCTCATGGAATTGCAACAAACTTTGACTCTTAAAAATCTCCATAAGCGACACTTAAAAATGTCTGTAGGTTATATGTTTACAGTTGCAGAGGAGGTCTAGTGCTAGAATTATTGCTCTCACTCTAATGATCGCAGAAATAGCTCACATGTGTAGTTTGAATACAGTTTTCATATGCAGGCGCGACTTACTTATGCATTTGCTTCTGCGTGCGAACTTGGCAGGAGGGGATGCTTAAACAAAATGTTTTATTATTATTTATTTATTTTTTATTTTTACACTGTCTTTTAAAAAAATTAAAATTGGGTCACTTTTATTCCTTTTACAAGGAATGTAAATGTCCCTTGTAATAGAAAAAAAGCATGACAGGACTTCTTAAATGGGACGTTTGGGGTCATAAAGACCACAGATCTAACATTTACACTAAAATGCAATAAAAAAAGTAATATCTCTTTGCAATTTTTTTCCCCTTTAAGACCGTTGGGTGGAAATTATGTTTGATATTGCTTCCGCCATTCAATGTTATTGAGCCGAGCAGGGGCCATCTTTTCCTCACTCGGCTCCATGTCTCAGAGAAGAAAGGATGCGATCATCTCTGCCGGAGACCACTTTTTTTTTGTACTTTTGTATTAAGTTTTATTAAGGTATTTCATCAGTACAACAGTACATCTTTCAGAGATGTGGATACAGTTTGATAACAGATACACGGTACATACTGTATAAGTACAGTCAGCTGTGGTGCACGTTTCACAACTAAAGAGTTAACAACTATTTAACAATAGTGTGTTGTCTACAATGTGTAGATCCACACACCAGTGATAGCAGCGATAGAGCAGGTGATCCTATTGGGTGTCAATATATTAGGGTTGTATTGTGAGCGTACAAAGTTTAGGTAGGGGTAAACATTTTGGGTGTCCTAATTCTGTTTAGGAATGTGAGGACTAGCAAATTGGCCCTGGCATACATGAATTCCATGAGACATTGGTTGTTTGGTGACAGAATCACTTCTCTGAGTGAGGGGGGGGGGGGGGAGAGATTTCCATTTTTTGGCATTTGTCAGCCTGGCAGCGATAAGGATGTGAGTTGAAATGGGGTGAGCGGCTGATGCCCATGAGTCAAAGCCCACACCCAAAAGGACCCTTTGGATAGTGAGATAGGAGTTGATAGAATAGAAGAAAGAAGTTTTGTGAGGGCAGACCAAAAAGGGATTAAGTTTGGCAGGCCATACCGCCAGATATGTTCAGTTGTGCCAGAGTGGCCACAGGTTCTCCAGCAGGTGTTGGTTGTGGTAGGGTAAATCTTTGCCAGTTTAGAAGGTGTAAGGTACCAGTTATTGAGGATTTTTTTTAACTGTTTTCCAGTGCGTGATACATTGGTAGAATTTCAATGTTCTTCTGAGTGAAGGTATACTAGAGGATGTTCTCCCATTTGTGCATAACAGTAGTTTTGGTGTCCAGTACCGTGTTAGTGACAAGCTTGTAGATATAGGAGATGCCTTTAAGATGGGGATGGTCTGTATTGTAGAATTTTTGTAGGAGTCGGAAGAAGGGATTCTTATGCCGCGTACACACGGTCGTTTTTTGCGATTAAAAACAAACGTCGTTTTTTAAAACGTCATTTAAATTGATCGTGTGTGGGCAAAACTTCGTTTTTTGTCTTGAAAAAAACGACCAAAAAAAAATTCCAACATGCTTGAATTTTTTGTGTCGTTTTTCAAAACGTTGTTTTTTGTTTCACAAAAAGTCACCGTGTGTAGCAAAAACGTTGTTTAAAACGACGTTTTTCAACCCGCGCATGCCCAGAAGCTAGTTATGAAGCGAGCTTCAATGGAAAAGAGTGGTGAACGTAACTTCGCTTTTTGTGAAAAAAACGATGGTGTGTATGCAACATTGTCTTTGAAAGTGACGTTTCAAAAACGTCGTTTTTTACTTCACAGAAAACATCTTTTTTTTTCATCACAAAAAATGATCGTGTGTATGCGGCATTAGACCACGTTACCTGTGAGAGCACTGAGCAGATTCTGAGGTACATGAAAGTCTCTGGATGGAATGTGGTAGGTCTTTTGTAGGTGCTGAAAGTGTAGGAGCAGGCAGTCGTGGTAGAAATCTCCAATGGTATTAATGCCCTTATGTAGCCAGTTTGAGATTGGGTAGATTTGTTTGCAGAGCCTTGAGAGGAATGACATGTAGTAGTTGGTGGGGTATGCATCCTGATTGTTAAAAGATTGCTCGCCATATTTTGAGAGTTGCATTGACTGTGGTAAGATAGCTCTGCTTTTTGTGGTGGTGCAGGAGTACTGCACTATGGGTCAGTTTAGGGTGAGTTGCCATGACTGTTGCTTCTATTTGTATCCAAGGGTTTTGTATATCTGCTTTCCACCAGTATTTGGTTTGATTTAGAATGGTTGCTTTAAAGTAGGCTGAAATATTAGTAGGTCCTATCCCACCAATAGATGTTGGTGAACAAAGGGTAGATCTTTTAATTATGGAGTGTTTCCCATTCCATATGAAAGAGGTCAGAATAGCTTGTATTTTTCGATTTTAAGAAGGGGATAGGTAGATAAAGTTCTGAATATGTACAGAATATGAGACAAGAGGTACATCTTAGTGAGTGCAATGTGTCTGGCCCATGATGCTTGAACACTTCTTAAATCTTGTCTAGTTTTTTTCAGTTTGGTTACTTGATGTTAAAAATTAAGGAAAATAGGTGGGAAGTAGGAGTATTCAAGTAGATTCCTAAATAGGAGAGAGTAGAATCTGGGGCCCATGAAAAAGAGATGTGTTGATCAATGCTATGCTTGGTATTAGGATCGATATTGGCTCCAATCATACAGGATTTGGAGTAATTAATTTTGTATAAAGATGCTTTGCTAAAAAGGTCCAGGGTATGATAAAGATGGGGGAGAGATTGTGTGGGGTAGGTAAAAGGGACATTCACATTGTCTGCATAAAGTCCAATTTTATGGTTTAGCTCCCCAATTTCAATGCAAGAAACGACAGAGTTTGCACGAATGGAATGTGCTAGTGGTTCCATGATACGAGTAAAAATGTATGGGGATAAGGGGCAGCCTTGACAAGTTCCATTAGTTATATTGAAGGGATCAGAGATAATACCCCAATTTATAACTGGTGCTGGGGGAAGAATATAGAGGCAATATTGTTTTTAGTGTAGGGCTAGAGAAGCCAAATTTAACTAACACTACTTTTGGGAAATTCCAATCTACATTGTCGAATGCCTTCTCTGCATCTAGAGAGATGTACAGAGAAGGCATTCTGTAGTGTTCGATCCATTGCATCAGGTCAATATCCTGATGGGTGCCGTTGGATGCCTGCCTGCCTGCCATTGACAAATCCCACTTGGTCTGGATGGACCAAGTGAGGGATGATATTGGAAATATGTGAAGCTAGGAGTTTAGCGTAGAGTTTTGTATCAGTATTTAGTAATGAGATCTACCCACAGTTGATCCAGAGGAAGACAAAATACCCCAGCAAAGCATAGTCCAATTTGCTCCAACAGGAAAAAAAAGTCCTTCCCGATCCCCCAAGAAGCAATCGGATATTTCCTGGATCAACATTACCTATATATTTGAGCATCCAGTTATATTATGTACATTTAGGAAATAATCCAGGCCTTTTTTTTAAAGCAGGCTACTTAACAAGCCAGAACCAGCTCCTGAGGGAATCTATTCCACATTTTCACAGCTCTTACTGTGAAGTAGACATGTGCAGACTGGAATATTTTGTTTTGTTTTTTCGTTTTCGTTTGGAAAATAAAATGTATTTAGTTTCTCCCGAAAACCGTTTTGATTTATTTTGTTTTTCGTTGGGGAATAGCTTTCGTCCGAAAATCCAATAATACTTGGTTTCTGTCAAATGGTCAAAAGAATATTCGATGGAACATCAAATCTTTTTGGTTTCTGTCGCATGGTCAAAAGAATATTCGACGGAACGTCAAATCTTTACGTCGAATCGTACATTTCCGTTCGAATATTCCGCCTACAAGAATTCTAATGTTGTATGACTAGTAATAATGTCGAATCTATGCTCTATAATGTCGAATCTATTTTCTCATAAATCGAAATCTATTCTCTGTAATGTCGAATCTATTATTTCTATAATGTTGAATCTTTTCTCTATGATGTCGAATCTTTTCCCTATAATGTCGAATCTCTCTATATCAAATTTTTACCGCAACGAAAACGAAAATAAAGCATTTTTTATGTCGGATCTTTCGGTTTTCGTTTCTTGGACTTTTGTTATCGTTAGTTAAAACGATAACGAAAAAAACTGATTTTCGGACGAAAATGCATTCTAACCAAAACAAATGCACATGTCTACTGTGAAGAAACAAAAGTTTCTGTGTTTGGAGATGAAATCTCTTTTCCTCTAGATGTAAAGCTTGCACCCTTATCCTCTGTGATGACCTAACAGTGAATAACTCAATACCAAGTTCACTATACTGACCACTTACGTGTTTATACATATTGATTGTATTCCCCCTTAATCTCCTCTTCGCAGGGCAACATACAAATTGCAGTGCAGTACTCTGCAGTGACATTCATGCAGGTTTTTTTTAGTACAGTGTGTTTAATGCACTGTGTTTGTGCATGTGACTGATCATAATCCATAGTCTGTATGTGTCCTAGGATGATCTGGGTGTCACATGCATGTTCACAATTTTACACGTATACAAAGCTTTAAAGCTTTTGAATGGCCTCATCTGAAATATTTAAGTTAGTTTTGGGCATTGATTCTAAAATTAGAAAGGAAACAAACAATTAAATTAATAAGGGATATGAAACACCTAAACTATGATGCCTCGAACACACGACCGGTGTTCCCGTTGGGAAAACTGCCATGAGAGCTTTTGGCCGGGAAAACCGTCCGTGTGTATGCTCCATCACAGTTTTCCCGACAAGAAAACTACCAGAAAAAAAAGAGAACAGCTTTCTTTTTTCCCCATTTGGATTCCCGGTGGACTTTTTCCCATCAGGAAAACTGGTCGTGCGCATGCTCATAATCAAGTTTGAGACGGGAGTGTTCTTTCTGGTAAAACTAGCGTTCGTAATGGAGATATCACATTCGTCATGCTGCAAATTATTGCATCATTTAATGCAACGCATGAAAAGCTCAATCGTCTCTCACCAAAAACGTACTAACACGAGGTTCAGCAAAAGCAGCCCAAAAAGTGGCGCCGTTTGAATGGAACTTCCCCTTTATAGTCCCGTTGTATATGTTGTACGTCACCACTCTTTCGATGGGCGGTATTTGGCCTGAACGTGTGTATGGAAGGCAGGCTTGAGAGGAATGCTGTCGGAAAGAAACAAAGTTGTTTTTCCTGCAGAGAAAAACAGTCGTATGTACAAGGCATGAGGAAAGAATATTTAAAATGGTTTCGATTCCAACAAGTGAAAAGTTGTCAGAGTTCACCAAAAAGTGGTGTGCACCATAACATTAAAATATAATTGGCTCCTATAACAAAAACAATAAAAAAATGTATGCTGTATATAGCCGAATAAAATGTTGATTTCTACAAAGGTAAAAGGGAAAGATAGGACTGATCTACAGCATACAGAATTGTAACTTTTGTTTACAGTAAATCACAAGATGAAATTAAAGTCATTAATACTCTCTAAAATTAAATACATTTGAGGTTGAGTTATATTTATTTTCTTCACATGCTCCAAAGTATCAATAAGCATTTTCAGTGCTCATATATTCTATGTAGTTTATTTACTAGCTTATGGCAGGCAATATTAATCATAAGTGACACCTGAAGTCAATTGTCATTTCCTAGTTCAGAAAGAATGCTGCACTTCACTAAATGAACCTTTCCTTTTGATACATATTATTGAAGTGGTTATGCTGTTTGCTGCCAAGGTAGTTAAAATATTCTATCTTTGAGCTTTGTGTTTTTGCTTGAATAACCTTAATTTTTTTTAAAAGTATTTTACAAAGTTTATCCACAATAATTTAACCCTCTCTGTAGCAGGCTTATGTCTAGATTTATGAGTATAAGGTAAGTGCTACACAAAATTACAACAGTGGGCCAGATTCTCGTAGATGCGCGCCTAATTATGCAGGCGTTGCACATCTCAGATGCACTACGCCGACGTAACGCGGAGTGGCAAGTACCGTATTCCCTAAGTAAATGCGCTCCAAGATGCGCCTGCGTCGCGTAAAATCATCTGCGTAATCCGGCGCAACAACAAAATAGGAGGGAAGTGGGCGTGTTGCATTGTAATGAAGCGTGACCGCATGCAAATGCAGGCCGGTACGAACGGAGCATGCGCCGTGACGTGGATGACCCGCGCCGTGACGTGGTTGACCCGCGCCGTGACGTGGATGCCTTCTGCGCATGCGCAAAGCCTCCCTCCGATTCGCCGGCGCAGGGTATATAATGCGGCCACACATGCGCCCGTGCAGCGCAAACGACTCCCATTTTTTTGATTGTGACGGCCAAAGTTTGTGCAGGACAAAATGACAAGTGTTAAGGAGAGGAGGAAGAAAAATTTCTCCCCAGAGGAGAGGGCCATTGTTGTGAGGGCAATGGAGAAGTATGATTCGCGGCTCCATGGTGCTGACAGTGCCCGGACCAGCAAGTCCCGGAGGGATCAGATCCTAATGAAGGTGGCGTGCCAAGTCAATGCCCTTTCTCATGAGGTCCGGACACCGCAGGACATTCAAAAGAAAATGAATGACCTGTGGCGTCTCGTGAAGGGCAAGCTGGCTGCCAGAGCTCGGCATGCCAGGGGCACTGGAGGGGGCCCACCCTGCACCGTCCGCCTGACTGAGGAGGAGAAGGTGGTTGCCCGCTGCCTGCAGACGGAGCAGGTTGAGGGAGTTGGGGGCTATGAGTCCGAAAAGCCAGCCCTGAGGACAGGTAAGTGTGTTTTATATTCTATCTGTTGTGTAGCATGTGTGGGGGTGGAAGGGAACATGTGCCAAGTGTGTGGGTCAATCAACATGTGCATCTTTTGTGTCATCCACAGATGTGCAGGAGGGAGCGGGGCCATCTGTTGCTGCCAGGGCCCGTCAGGATCCATCCCCCGAGCATCCAGTCCCTCTGGCTGCCCCCCTGGAACAGGACTTGGAGGGAAGTGGGCACACCTCAACGGAGGAGGTGGTTGATGAGGATCTCGTAGACCAGGACCAGGACCTGTACGTTGTTTTGGAGGAGGATGATGGGTTGCCCGGACCAGCCCAGGCTATCCCCCCATCTTTATCGAACCCCTAAGTGTCCCCCCCCAACCTCTCCAGTCCCTCTGTTTCCCCCCTCATCTCCGGCCCCTCAACATCCTCCCCTTATGCCCGGTCCCCTGCCACTCCCCGGAAGGCGACGTGCAAGACCAGGGGTGTTCATAAGGTCCTGCCGGAACAGCTGGCCAGACAGCAGGACCAGCAAAATCGGCACCTGTCAGATTTCGTGAAGGAGATGAGGCGCCTGGCTGACAGTCTGACCTCCTCGGGACACCTTACAGATGCCATCCAAGACCTTGCTGGCAACAGCGCAGCAACGCTGACCAGCCTGGGGGAGCTGCAGGCGACCACCTCCGACCTTGTAGGGGAGGTTCATGCCCTGCGCCTTGCAGTCGAGGAGCAGACTGCTGTGCTGACCCGCATAGCGGTTGCCCTGGAGGGCATGCAGGCAGCCAGGGAGGGACGTGGGGATGCTCCTCCTCCACCTGCTACCCCACCCCCCCACCTGTGGCTGCCCCCAGGCAAGTGAGGGGCAGGAGCCGTGGCACCAGGCGGAGCCCCCGCCAGGCCCATTAATTTTTAAGAGCCTTTTTTTTATGTATATTATGCTCTGGGTAAGAGCTTTTTTTTAAAATTATATTATGCTCTGGGTAAGAGCTTTTTTTTTAATTGATACTGCACACGGTGCAGTGTGAATGGTGTGTGAATGTTAGGGGATTGGCACTCCTGCCAGTAAGGGGTGTCACCCTCGGCCGTTGGGGAGTAGTTATCCCCACGGCTGTGTGAATGGTGTATGAATGGACAGCAACATGATTGGGGCCTTGACGTGGCTTTGCTGCTCCCAAGTCCTACATGCTGGACTTGGGCTAATCCAATGTGATGTGGATGTGGGGTGTGTGATCTAGGGACATCAGTGGTGTACACGCGTGCATTGTCTGTGTGCCATGCTGTATGTGTGTGTTTAACGGTCAAAGATTCATAACACGAGGACCCTCCTGACTGCTCTTCCATCAGCTGACGGGGTCTCCTCTGGCAGGGGGGGGCTGTGTGGTTGGGGGGTCAGGTCATCACGTAGGGCAATCTGCAGGCCCTTTCTCATGGCAAAGTTGTGCAGAATGCAACATGCACCGATGATCTGACCCACAAAGTTGGAGGAATACAATAGGGCCCCCCCAGACTTATCCAGGCATCGAAAACGGGACTTCAGGAGGCCAAATGTGCGCTCCACCACTGCACGGGTTTTGATGTGTGCTTCATTGTATCTTCTCTCTCCTCTGGTTTGGGGGTTCCGGAAAAGTGTCATGAGATGGGGTCCCAGTACATATGCGGAGTCACCTGTAAGGGAAAAGACAGGAGGATGTTAGTCATGCATGTGCCCCTTGTGATGTGTGCATCATGGGGGGGGGACAGTCATGCCTGCCACCCATGTCACTCACCAACCAGCCAGCTGTCCCCATACATGTCCTGCTCAAAATCTTCTGGGATGTTTCTTTGACGGTATATGTAGCTGTCATGGCTGGACCCGGGTCTTTGGCACGGACGTGCCATATGATGTATTTGGCATCGGCTATCACCTGTACGTTGATGGAGTGCCAATGCTTCCGATTGCGGTATATGTGCTCTGTGGCACTGGGGGGCTGGAGTGCGACATGTGTGCAATCAATGGCCCTGATGGTGCGTGGGAATCCGTCAATTCTGTAGAAATCTGTCATTGCCTTCTGCCGCAGGTGCTCAGTGGTGGGTCTGATGATGTGGTGGGACATGCATCTGAGGATTGCAGGGATAACCTGGTGCAGACATCTGCTTATGCTGGTTTGTGACATCCCAGCCACCACTCCACTTGTACGCTGGAATGATCCACTGGCCAGGGAATGGAGTGTTGCCAGGACCTTCACCAGTGGCTGCAGTGCATGTGAGCGGTATGTCTGGCTGGTAATGTCATCCTGCAGGGCTGTGGTTAGTTCCAGGATGGCAGCAGGGCTGAATCTGAAGATGTGATACACCTCCTCATGCGTAGCGCCGCTGAGAATCTGGCCCAGTATGTGTAGTACCTACGTCCTATATATTCAAATATAGTATACAAAATTGTATTAAGGACTTTCATGGTATGGTATGAACTCACAATACAGAGTTTTTATATATATATATATATATATATATATATATATATATATATATATATATAAATGTTTATTACGTCAATATTAAAATTTCACTCATAAAAAGGAAAAAAACAATTTTTAAATGGTCGGGGTACAATGTACCCATTACCAATTCAGATGGGGGCGGGATCTGGGGGTCCTGTTAAAGGGGGCTTCCAGATTCCAATAAGCCCCTTGCCCGCAGACCCCCACAATCATCTGGCAAGGGTTGTGGGGATGAGTCCCTTGTCACCATCAATATAGGGACATCCTCCCCATGTTGAGGGCATGTGGCCTGGTACAGTTCAGGAGGGGGGTACGCTCTCTCATCCCCCCTCTTTTCTTGTGGCCTGCCAGGTTGCGTGCTCGGATAAGGGTCTGGTATGTATTTTTGGAGGGAACCCCACAACATTTTTTTAAAAAAATTGGCGCAGGGTTCCCCTTAAAATCCATACCAGACCTGAAGGACCTGGTAATGGAATTTGCGGCGACCCCACGCATTTTTATTTTTTATTTTGGTTCAAGGTTCCCCTTAATATTTATACCAGACCCAAAGGGCCTGGAAATGGATTGGGGGGAACCCATGCCATTTTTTTTTAAATGACTTTTATCTGTATTGCTGGGACCCGATAATTCATTATAGCCGCGAGTAGTTTTGAATTACATTTTTTTCCTTTAGAAATGTCACTTTGTGCAGGGACTGTTATAAATACGGGAAACATGCGCTACTTTACAGGCATGCTATAGACACCCCCAAGTACGAAATTTAAAGGAATATTTCACTTTTATTGTTTCACTTTAAGCATTATTAAAATCACTGCTTCCAAAAAAACAGCCATTTAAAAAAAATTGCATTGATACATGTCCCCTGGGGTAGGACCCGGGTCCCCAAACACTTTTTATGGCAAAAACTTGCATATTAACCTTTAAAATTAGCACTTTCGATTTTTCATGTTTGTGTCCCTTAGATCAGTGGTCATCAACCATTCCTGCAGGGCCCACTAACAGGCCAGGTTTTATGTATTACCTTGGGAGGATGCAGACTAGAATACTGCAATCACTAGAGCAGCAAATGATATCACCTGTGATGTATTTCAGTTATCTTGCAAACCTGGCCTGTTAGTGGGCCCTGCAGGACAAGGTTGATGACCACTGCCTTAGACCATAGCGGGGTTTTTTTTGCCTGTTGGCATGCTCTCCTGCAAACCGAACCTGGGGGGTGGTTGTTTGGCTCATCCCTAATGATGTACAGTGATATTTTTCGTATTCCATTCTACCGCAGGCTTCTTCCATGATGTACCACCCCTAGGCTGAAGCTGCATTTTTTCTGACTACATTGGTAGCAGGCATTTCAATATCTTGAACAAGATCAGCTTTTAAAAGAAATCTAAAGCCTCGTATACATGGTCGGATTTTTCGCAGACGAATCGTTGGACTTTTGTCCGAAGGGCATTGGCCAGGAACTTGTCTTGCATACAAACGGCAAAGAATTGTCGGCCAACAAAAACTAACGTAGTGACATATTAGACGTACTACGAGACTACAAAGAGGAAGTTCAATTGCCAAGCGCCGCCCTTTGGGCTCCTTCTGCTAATTTCATGTTAGAAGAAGTTTGTTGATTCGCACTTTTCAGTTCGTGCTTTTCAGTTTTTTTCTGAACATCCATTTGTCAACCAGCCATGTTACGGAATCGGAGGAGACAACCTGCTATCATTGGGCTTGGAGTTATTTCTTTGACCAGTTTTTGTCCAGTCCAGGAATAGGAGGAGGAGTTCTTGGACCAAAACCCGGTTGCTTAATCGTGACCAATAATGTCATATGCCTTTGCTGCGGGAGCTCCAGGAGAATAATGCTAATTTTAGGAATTATCCCTGGGTGACAGGCCCCTGCTTTCACCAACTCTTGGTATTGTTGACCTCCTATATCAAGAAGCAGGACACATGCATGAGGCTTGCTATTACTCCAGAGCAAAGGCTCATAGCTACCTTGCGGTACTTGGCGACAGGGAGAAGTCTCCAGGACCTCAAGTTTACCACTGGGATCTCCCCTTAGGCTCTGGGACTCATTATTCCAGAGATGAAGGGGGTTTGAGTGTGATTCCGCGCAGAGGAGAAAGTACAAGGCAGAATAAAAGAACTGCTGCCCATGCTAATTACTACCACCTAGGTGGAGTACTAATAAATCAATTGGTGCAGGTGATGCGCTGAGAAGACTATCCATCCAGAGCAGCGTCGCCATCCTTCTCTCTCCGCTGCAATCTATGCATTAAGGTGAAAAAACATCCAATGCTGCCGCCCCCCCCTCCCCGAGCCCCAATTATACTTACCTGACCCCTCGAAAGTCCCGCACAGGCCCGAGATCCTCTTCACCGCTCAGTCTGGCCTCTGATTGGCTAGAGCGGATGGATCAAGAGCAGTGCAGCCATTGGCTGGCACTGCTGTCAATCACATCCAGTGACACGGCACGCCGAGGGGCAGGGCCGAGTGATACAGTGAGCGGCTATGGCCGCTCGCTGTATCACGGGAGCACGCCCGCAATTACTCACCACCATGAGAGCTCTCGCATGACTGTGTTCAGTAATTGTGGGGAGGACCAGAGACAGCCACCAAGGCATCACAATTATCTATTTCAGACAAGGAACATCAGAAATTCTTCAAAGACAGGTAATATCATCTCCATGTCATCCGAGGGGCAAGCTTCCTTGACACAGGAAACATCTTTTTGGCAGTACTTTATACTTAACAAGGACAAAATGACAAAAGAGAGAGTGTGCTGTATATGCAAAAATAGACAAGGAACAAAAAAGGCAATTTATCAATATATGTAAGAATATGTCATAATTTTGTGAGAGACACTTGGCCAAAAACATTGGAAGCCGCTACTGACAAAAATATGTAGGTTGCCATTGCAGATTTCCTTTTAATAGACTGCAGTACATTCTGTCACAAAGACCTGGAAAAAGTATAGAGCCATGAAGACATAATTACAACTTAAAGTGGTTCTAAAAGCAGGACATTCTTTACCACAATGCATTCCCTGCATTAGGGTAAAACATTTCCTTGTATTTGTATTGGCCCCTCACCCCCCTGTAAAATGAACTGAGCCCAACCTTGATCTAGCACTGTACACATTTGCAGTGGCTGACAGAAGCAGCAGTGGGAGCCATTGGCTCCTGTTACTGTCAATCAAATCTTGTAAGCGGAGAGTAGGAGATGGGAGATGTGGCTGAGCCACGCTGTTCGTGTCAATAGTAGCACACAGCCTGGCTTGGAAGCGAGTCTGAAGGTGCACCACCATAGGAATCACTTTTATCTGCATGTGTGTTACAGGTTAAATACTTAGAAGGGATTTTGGCCATTGGAGCTGCATAAAAGCCAGAAAAATAGTATGCACAGAAAGCATATTAACCACTTTAGCCCCGGACCATATTGCTGCCCAATGACCAGAGCACTTTTTGTGATTCGGCAGTGCGTCGCTTTAACTGACAATTGCGCGGTCCTGCGACATGGCTCCCAAACAAAATTGGCGTCCTTTTTTTCCCACAAATAGAGCTTTCTTTTGGTGGTATTTGATCACCTCTGCAGTTTTTATTTTTTGCGCTATAAACAAAAACAGAGCGACTATTTTGAAAAAAATGCAATATTTTTTACTTTTTTCTGTAATAAACATCCCCCAAAAATATATATAAAAAAAACTTTTTTTTCCTCAGTTTAGGCCGATACATATTCTTCTACATATTTTTCGTAAAAAAAAATCGCAATTAGCGTTCATTGATTGGTTTGCGCAAAATTTATAGCGTTTACAAAATAGGGGGTAGTCTATGGCATTTTTATTATTTTTTTTTACTAGTAATGGCAGCGATCAGCATTTTTTTTCAGTACTGCGGCCTTATAGCGGACACTTCGGACACCTTTGACAAATTTTTGGGACCATTGGCATTTTTTTAGCGATCAATGCTATAAAAATGCATTGGATTACTATAAAAATGCCATTGGCAGTGAAGGGGTTAACACTAGGGGGCGGGGAAGGGGTTACGTGTGTTCCCGGGTGTGTTCTAACTGTATGGGGGGGTGGACTGACGGAGGGAAATCACTGATCTTCTGTTCATACATTCATACAGCGTTTCCCCCGCTGACAGGAACGAGAGCTTTGTGTTTACACACAAAGCTCTCGTTCCCCACTCTGTAACGTGCAATCGCGGGTGCCCGTCGGCGATCGTACGCGCCGCGCACGCGCGCGGGACTCGGGAGCGAGCGGGGACGCGCTTGTGCTGCCGCCGACGGTGCGCGTGCCCCCTAGTGGCCGAAATGTAGGTGACGTAGAGCTACGTGCTCTCGCCCAGGAGAGCCGACCTGCCGCCGTAGAATGACGGTGGCTGGTCGGCAAGTGGTTAAGCATTTGCTGCCTATATATTTGTAGCACTACAGCCGTAGAAGTTGCTTCCCTGCTCCTGCACAGCCAGTAACACAGCATTTCCTTCTTTCATCCAGACTCAGAGATTAGTCTTTGGCTTGTTTTTATAGTTTTTGATAGGGGATGATAAGGGATTTTAGGATGCCCAGAGTGACAACAATTCAACTTCAGGGTAACTTCCTCCCTATTTACAGGCTTCTCTTCTTCCTTCCACCTGCACAACCTTTTTTTATCTTTGCACAGCTTCTGCTTATGGAGCTGACAGGCTTTTGTCAGTTCAGCAACAGCCAGAAACTCTCAGTCCATTGGCAAAGCAACACTTAAAGGATCACTAAAGGAATTTTTTTTTTTTAGCTAAATAGCTTCCTTTACCTTACTGAAGTACTGGTTTCATGTCCTTATTGTTCGTTTTTGCTTTGAAGTTGCTGTAATCCTGCTTTGTTCTCCACACTTCCTGCTTGTCTGTTTCCTTATAACCACCATACTGGGAGATTTCTCACAATGGTTTAAGCTGTCATTACTGTGTGTCTAAAACTTCCCAGAACCAATTTAGATTCATTTTAAAAACAAAACACTGCCCTGGATTTGTTTGTTTTTGTTCTGTGTGTCTATTTCTACTTTGCAAAAACATGAAGCCAGTTCAAAAGTGAAACTAACCTGCAGGCACATTATATGATTGATTTTTATCTATTTTTAATCATTTTTAAAAGGAATCAGTTAACTTGTATGTCTCTATACCCTGTAAACAGTCATTTCAGCAAATCATTTTTTTTCCTTTAGTGACCCTTAAGGCCGCGTACACGCGATCAAATCTATCTGCTGGAAACGGTCGGCCCTGCTTTAAAATCTGTCGCCTGGGAATCTGTCCGCCCGTTATGTTTGCTGGTTAGTACGCTAACCAGCAGACATATCTTCTCGCACATGCGTCGAATGAATTCGACGCATGCGCGGAAGTAATTTACTTCCTGGTGCGGTGACGTGGCGGCGTCAACGTCACCGCCATGTCACCGCTACGTCACCGCGCTGTCTGCTGGCGGGGATTTTGGTTTGATCGTGTGTACAGCGATCAAACCAAAATGGCCAGCAGACAGATTTGTTCAAATCGGTCGGTCCGACCGATTTGAACAAATCTATTTGCTCGTGTGTACGGGGCCTTAAGGAGTGAATAGCATATCAAATTTTATTCTGTCTCCCTTTGGCCACGGATCCCAACTCCACCACTTGCAGAAAATGCTATCCAGTCTGGCTGCCACCAGCCGTACCTGGCTGCTTTTCACTTCCCAGTCCTCCTGACTGACATGTTAGAAGAAGACTTGGCACACTGCTGTTTTCAAGGGAGCACTGCTACAGTTGACAGTCTCTCCCCTTGTCTGTCCCTGCACCGTGCCTCAAGTACCACGACAGCCTCCCACATCACTGCTTCTCCATCTTCCACCCAAACTCCATGAGACATGGCTCATGTCTATTTAAGGGTTTCTTTAGGCCCCCCAACCTGGGGATTGGCCAAAGGTCCATAAATATTCAAAGAAAGCCCTCCTAGACTCCGCCCACTATTTTCTAGAATGTTCCCCAAAATTCTAGAAATGGGGGGGGGGCACTAGAGAGCTGAATGGGTCATACAGACCTGGCCTCTAAAAACTCTAAACCCAGATACAATGGTTTATCCCAGAGCCAGACTATATTTTGCCTGCATTACACTGCTAGTAGCACACATTAGAAGGTGCTACATGTTTATCCCCATGTATGTTTTTTATTTTATTTTAATAACTCATCTGTAAGGACACAGTTTTATCTCTTCAAGGTTGCATTATGTGGCAGCAGTAAATGTGGGCTTTAATGCCCAGGCATCAGACAAGAATTTACAGTGGTCTCAGGTTGTGTGCTGAGGACATGTTCACTGTCTCCAACAGCTCTTTATGGCTCCTATTTGGGAGTCAGCTGTGACTGCTGTGAGGGCCAATTAAAGCAGTCAATAACCTCCTGGTTTTTACTGCTGGTAATATATGTCCTGTATAAGGGGATTTTTAAATACAGCTTACCTGTAAAATCCTTTTCTTGGAGTACATCACGGGACACAGAGCGGCATATTCATTACTATATGGGTTATATGGAGTACCTTCAGGTGTGGACACTGGCAATCTCAAACAGGAAGTCCCCTCCCTATATAACCCCCTCCCCTAGAGGGAGTCCCTCAGTTTTGTAGCAAGCAGTATGCCTCCCAAAAATGTTCCCCAAAAGAGGGGTGGGAGCTCTGTGTCCCGTGATGTACTCCAAGAAAAGGATTTTACAGGTAAGCTGTATTTAAAAATCCCCTTTTCTTTCTCGTACATCACGGGACACAGAGCGGCATATTCATTACTATATGGGATGTCCGAAAGCAATGCTTTAATGAGGGGAGGGAGACATCTTCCAAAGAAGGATTTAATTTAGAGGTATACTCAAATACTAGTAAATCCAACTTAAACGAGAAATGTAAATCTCAAATCAAATCAAGGGAGCCCCCTCAGATCCTGAGGAGCTTGAATCGCGGCCTGTAGTACTGACTGCTCAAAGGCTGTATCCGCATTCCTTCTTACGTCCAATTGATAAAAATTTTGTAAACGTGTGGACTGATGACCATGTTGCTGCCTTGCATATTCGAGCCATAGAGATCTGATGATGTGCTGCCCAGGAGGTGCCCCTGGCCCTGGTAGAATGGGCCTTTACCGACAAAGGAGGAGGCACCTCTTCAAACCGTAGGCCCGAACAATTAATTGTTTAATCCATCTTGGGATGGTGGATCAAGCGGCTGCCTGACCCATCTTGGGCCCTTCCGGTAAAACGAACACCACATCTGTTTTCCGAACCTTCTCTGTAGCTTTAAGATAGGCCCTTACGGCCCTGACAATATCCAACGTATGCAGCAACCCCTCCTTTCTAGAGGTGGGTTTTGGAAGAAGGATGGAAGTACCACATCCTGGTTCAGGTGGAAACTGGATATAACCTTTGGTAGAAAGGAAGGATGAGGACGGAACCCCGCCCTATCCTTATGCAAAATGAGATATGGTTCCTTACAAGATAAGGCTGCCAATTCCGATACTCTCCTGGCCGAAACTATGGTGATCAGAAATACCGACTTTCTAGTCAGTAAAATCAAGGTACCTCAGCCAACGGCTCAAGGGGTTGTTTCTGTAGAGATGACAGAACAAGATTTAAGTCCCATGGACAAAGTGGTGACTTGACAGGAGGATTAATACGCAAGACCCCCTGTAAGAAGGTCTTTACCAGCGAGTGGGTGGCCAGCGGCCTCTGAAACCACACTGACAGAGCTGAAATCTGTCCCTTGATTGTGCTTAATGCCAGGCCTTTATCCACTCCTAGCTGGAGAAAACTTAACACCCTATCAATAGTATATTTACGGGAATTCCATCTTTTGGATTCACACCAGCCTACGTAGTTCCTCCACACCCTGTAATAAATCACCCTGGAGACCGGCTTTCTAGCCCTAATCAGGGTAGGAATTACCTGCCTAGACAGACCTCTACCCCTGAGAATCAGGGATTCAGCCTCCAGGCCGTCAAATTTAGACGCTGTAATGTAGGGTGGAGGATCGGGCCTTGTGAGAGTAGGTCTGGTTGTAGAGGAAGAGTCCAAGGGTCTCCCACTGCCATCTTCAGGACTAGTGAGTACCAAGTCCTCCGGGGCCAAGCCGGAGCTACTAGAATGACTGGCTAGTGCTCCACTCTGATCCTGCGCAACAGGTGAGGGAGTAACTGTAGCGGAGGGAATGCATATAGAAGTTTAAATTGATGCCAAGGGCAAACCAACGCATCGGTTCCGCAGGCCATAGGATCCCTCGCTCGAGACACGAACCTGTCTGGTTTCTTGTTGAACCTGGATGCCATTATATCTACGTCCGGCATTCCCCACCTCTGGCAGATTGTCTGAAAGACCTGGGGATGCAGAGACCCCTCCCCTGGCAACAGACTCTGGCGACTTAAGAAGTCTGCCTGCAGGTTGTCCACTCCGGGAATGAATATCGCCGAAATGCAGGGTACATGAACCCCTGCCCACTGAAAAATCAAGCTCACCTCCCTCTGAGCGGCCTGATTCCTGGTTCCCCCTTGGTGGTTTATGTATGCCACCGCCGTGGCATTGTCTGACTGGATTCTCACCGGGAACCCCTTTAATCTGGAGGTCCATGCCAGAAGGGCTAGGCGAGCAGCTCTGATCTCCAAGATATTGATGGGGAGCTGCCTCTCTGCCTTCACCCAAGTTCCCTGGCGAGAGAACCCCTCGAAGACCGCCGCCCCCCCCAGCATGCCAGGCTGGCGTCTGTGGTAACTACCTTCCAGACAACAGGGCTGAAGGATTTTCCCTTTAGAAGATTCTGGGGGTTCAACCACCAGGCCAGGCTTTGTCGGACCCTTGATGATAGCGTCAAAGGGGACTCTAAGGCATGTGCCCTCTTGCCCCAGGCTGCTAGAATGGCTGCCTGTAGGACGCGAGTGTGGATCTGAGCGTATGGTACTGCCTCGAACGTGGCCACTAGCTTGCCTAGTACTCGCATACACAGGCGAATAGTTGGTTCTTTCTTGTTTAGAACCAACTGAACCAACCCCTTGATAGCCTCGATCTTTACAAGGGGCAGGAACACCCTTTGCTGTTCTGTGTCTAACCTCATGCCGAGGTATTCCAACTGCTTTGTAGGCTGGAACGCTGACTTTCCCCGGTTTAGGACCCAGTCGGATCCTTCGAGGTACCGAACCGTGAGGTTTTACTGCCTGTTGCAGACCCGGCCGTGAGTGATCTATGATTAAAAGGTCGTCCAAGTATGCTAGGACTGTGACCCCTTGGATCCTTAAATTGGCCAGAACTGGGGCTAGGATCTTCGTGAATACCCGGGGGGCCGTGGCCAGCCCGAAGGGGAGCGCCCTGAATTGGAAGTGTCGCTGCCCCACCGCGAAGCGTAAAAATCTTTGATGCGACTGAAAGATTGGTACATGAAGGTAAGCATCCTTTATGTCTATGGAGGCCTGAAAATCGTCCCTCTGAAGCGCGGCGGCTGCTGACCGGATGGATTCCATCCGGAAGGAACGAACCCTTAGGTAACCGTTTAACCTCTTTAGGTCCAAGATTGGCCTGACATCGCCGTTGGGCTTTGGTATGACAAAGAGATTGGAATAGAAACCTAGCCCTTGCTCTTGGGCTGGCACCTCTATTATTACGTCCTGGCAAAGCAGGTGATCCAAAGCTGCCAGCAATGAGCCTTCCTTGCTGGATCCTTTGGTAGCCTTGATTCTTGAAAATGAGGCGGAGGACACCTTAGAAACTCCAGTCTGTAGCCTGTGGTTACAGATGCCCGGACCCATTTGTCGGGGATCTTGGCTTCCCAAACTTCTGAGAAGAAACGAAGCCTTCCCCCCACCCGCGAGAGTGGGGGCGCCCCTTCATAAGGCAGACTTAGGGGCTGTCTTTGTCGGCTTGCGATACCATGGCCTCTTACCCCCAGGGGCCTGTCCCTGCCTGGAATTTGAGGGCCCCGAGACAGGAAAGAGCTGCCTTTTAAATGTAGGACCCCGGAATGTCTTTTTGACCGGTAAAAGGGTACTCTTGCCACTTGAAATAGTCTGAATATATTTATCCAGATCCTCTCCGAAGAGTCGTCCTCCATGGAAGGGAAACCCTGCCAGAAGCTTTTTGCATGGGGGCTCCGCCGCCCAGTTCTTCAACCATAAGAGCCTTCTCATGTGCACCAAAAATAGTGATAAACGAGAGGCCTGCTGGATGGAATCTTTTATAGCATCTACAGCAAAACACAGAGCTCTGGGAATGTCAGAAAACTCTTCTGCTTGTTGGGTAGGCATGTCCTTTAACATTTCTTTTGTCTGGTCTTTTAACGCCTGACAAACTCCAATTGCAGCCACAGCTGGCTGTACCACTGCTCCTGCAGTAGCAAAGGATGCTTTTAAAAGTGTCTCTAACCGTTTATCAACCGGATCTTTAAACATATGTATGTTTTCCACCGGGCAAGTTAGTGATTTATTCACACATGAGATGGCTGCATCCACTACTGGGAGCCTCCACCTCTTGGAGAATTTTTTCCTCCATGGGGTAAATGACCGCAAATCTTTTCGGTGGCAGAAAAATCCTGTCCGGCCGTACCCAATCCCGAAAGATCAATTCCTCCAAGAGAGGATGGACCGGAAAAACTGCGTTGCTTAACGGAGCTTTCAAAGAGCCCAGAGAGGATACCGGAGGAACCTGAGGCTCTGGCAATGGTAAACTAAATGCCGAGCGGACCATGTCCGTCAAAGACTGTACCCACAGTCTTTCTGTCTGGGAGTCTGAAAATGGTTCCTCAGAGGTAGATCCCTCAATCCCTGAACCCTCTTGGTTCAGGTCTAGTTGATCCTCCTGTGATTCCAATTCCTCCGGAGAGAGAATCTCAGCATCTGAGGATACACCTCTTGGTGATGGGGATCTAACCCGTTTCTTGCCAGGAATAGCTCTAGCGATCAATGCTGCTATTCTCTCTTCTAGCCCCCCTAGGGATACGGCTAGCATCTCCTCTGTGATAAACACAGGGCTGGGCTGATCTGGGCCAGCCTCCGCACCAGATCCCCCTAATGGCTCATCCAAGGCGCCCTTTATGTTAATAAGTTGCGGGGAAAGTATCGGCATATCATCAGAATCAGAAGGAGAACCCCTTTGTTTTTTGGTCTTTTTTGTACCCTTTGACCCCGAACCTTTGGAAGCCATAATACAAAATCGAGGGACTCCGCCAACAACAACAGACTGTAGTGGCCAGGAGTACAAAACCAGAGCTTAGGGGACAATAGATCACTAATGCCCAAAAACTGATGGGGCCCCGTATGTTTTTCTCTTCTTTTTTTTTTTTTTTTTTTTTTTTTTTAAATATATATTATATATATATATTTTTTTTTTTTTTTTTAAAACATACAGTGACCCCAAACTTAGTTTGCCAGCCTCCAACCTGCTGCAAAAAGGGGAATTTCTTGGCTTAACAAAAAAGGCATTGGAACAAAGTCCAGCATGTACTACCCCTCTTCCGCCACCGGGAGTCACTGTTCTGCCGCTCTGCGTCCTCTCCTTCAGAAATCAGCCTCAGACTGAGCACTGACAATGCCTGCTGATCTATAACAGCACAAGGCGCGCCCCTGTATGACGCCGCAGGCACGCCCCCCCCGCCCTCCTCTCTGAACGGCGCGAAAAAACGTCTATAAGACGTGCGCGCGCACGCGCGCGTATGCCGGAACAGGAGGAACATGGAGGAGCCGCGCTGCTGGAGACCCAGGACTGCAGAATCAGGCGGCAGATTCAAACCCCCGGCCAGGTAGGACTCTCCAAAAGGCCCCATAGGGATCCTTACTAGTCCTAGGAAGAAAGCAGCAGGTTAGCTAGCAACACATTTTTAGACAGGGGAACCTAGTGATGGGGGAAAAAAGGTGTCATCCTGTCTCTCTCAGACATAGTGAGCAAGGTTGCCAATGCAGAGCATACTTAGGCTACCCCCCTTTTAGGTTACCCCGGAGAGCCTGCTGTCGAACCAAGTCCCGCAGGCTCCCCCTTACCTGCTCCATGCTGCAGGATGTTTGTCCAGCAAAACGATCCAATCTTCTCCCATCTCCGTGGGTAGCGTAGTAGACCTTCAGGCCCTGGGGTCCTATGAAGGTACCCACTGTCCTGGACCTATATAGCACCCTGGCAAACAGGAACTTATGGTTTTTTAAAACTCCAAGTCCTGGGCCCAGGGTCCAGCCCTCCAAAGAGGAGCATTATAGGCAAAACCCCACGGTTTGGGGCCCGTGTACTGTCCACTTTGGCACTGAGGCTCCTTGGACAGATCCGGTTAGCCCGCCCTTAATCCCAAGGATGTGGAGCAAAGCTATTCCGTGACCAACACCTAAGACACTGGCGAAAAAACTGAGGGACTCCCTCTAGGGGAGGGGGTTATATAGGGAGGGGACTTCCTGTTTGAGATTGCCAGTGTCCACACCTGAAGGTACTCCATATAACCCATATAGTAATGAATATGCCGCTCTGTGTCCCGTGATGTACGAGAAAGAAATCCATATTTATCTCTGACCCCCTGCACCTTGTTCTTCCCTACACTCCCTGTCAGCATCTCCACTGTCTCAATTTTAGCTTTCTTGCACTGCCCGAGGCTATGATAATACTGTCTGCGTGCTGTTTGCAGTCAGTACTGTACATTGAATGGAAATCTGTATCTTGGTGATACACTTTGCAGTCTTTTCAATCCAGTCCTTGTGTATGTGTTTTTAAAGAGTACTCTGATTCTGTCCTGACAACTTTCCTACTCAGTTCTTGATACTATGGTTGTTTCTGCTTCTTTGTGTTCACCCTGGCAACAATCTCACGGAATTCTTGTTGACTTGTTGCCCTACTCCCACTATTTTTCCATGTTTATGTATAGGCTTTGTTTGCTTTGCTATTTGGTTATTTTCTGCCTTGGGTCCTTTTTTACTATTTGACCTAAGATATATGATTTATTACTCCCTTCTGGATCTCTCAAAGATCAGCAATGAAAAAATGGGAAAAGGAAATAGGGAGACCAATATCAGAGATAGAATGGGAGAAAATATTTGCAGCAATACATAAAACATCAATAGCGACTAAACATCAAGAGAGAAACTATAAAATAGTAATCAGATGGTATTGGAGCCCAGTAGCATTAAATAAAATAAATAATAGTAATAGAGAGACTTGTTGGAGATGCATGACAAGAAAAGGAACCATGGATCACATCTGGTACGGATATCATCTAGTGAATAGTTTTTAGAATAAATATTTGATATATCAGAAAGTATATCAGAAAGTATTGGGAATAGAGAACGCTCTAAGTATAGAGATCTCATTGCTATCCCTGATGACAAAATCAATATTAAAAATTAAAACAGATATTCTTCACCACATGACAACGGCAGCCAGAACAATAATAGTGTGTAAATGGAGAGAAATTAAAAGCCCTACTATAACAGAATGGTTATGTGAAATTACCAAAATAGAATATATAGAAGGACAAATAAGAGAAGAAGGATATATAAAGAATCAAATGCCAGGAATATGGTAAAAATTGGATGAATTTCGGTCCTCGACAAGTATGATAGAATATCTATAAATGGAAAATAACCATTAAACCCCCTTTGGGAATATAAAATAAAAGAAGAAAGAAGAGGATATGGGGAGACATAAGGGGGGAGAAAATGCTTTTCTACCCCCCCTTGTTTTTAGGATGGGGTGAATGGGTATGGTAGAGAATAGGAAGAAGTAAGTGTGAGTGTAGTATCTATTTTAGAAAAGAAGCTAACAGATAATAATCAAGGTTCTTTTTTTTACACACAATAAGAAGGACTAAATGCATATTGAAATGAATCTTGTATAATTGTAAACATTGTTTATAAACGAATAAAGAGAAATTGAAAACATTTCATTTAGATAATGTGCAGTTTGTTTCATTCTGAATCGAATTTAGGAAAAAAAAATCAGTTATTCTGGAATTCAAAGGTATGAAAATTTCCTAATTACAATAGAAATGAATTTAAACGTACACAAAATAATGAAACAAAAATTTTGGATGAAATTTGGATAGTTTGAAAAAAAAAATTCAAATAGTTTTCCAATTCTTTTTAGAATCAAATTCAAATTCCAGAAGAGAATACATAAGAAAATAAAGGAACGGAATAGAATAAAATATAAACATAATAGAATAGGGTAGAGCAAATCTGAACAGAATACAAAATAATGAATAGAATAGAGTAGAAAAGAGTATAATTGAAAATTAAATAAAAGAAGAGAATAGAAAAAAACAATATAATAGAAAAAAATAGAAAGAATATAACCAAATTTCTTCTGAAATTTGCATTTCAAATAGAATTAATTCAAATATGAATATATTAGAATAGAATAGAAAATAAAATAACATAATAGAATAGAAACGACTAAAATAGAAAATAAAATAGCAAACAATAGAAACTAATAAAATAGAAAGACTATAACCTTCTTCTGAAGTTCAAATTTTGAATAGAATCAATTTAATTTGAATAGATTTGAATATAATAGAAAATAATAGCATAAAACATAATAGAATTGCAAATAAAATAATAGAAAATAATATAATAAAAAAAAAAAATAGAATAGAAGAGAATAACATAAACAGAATATAACCCTTTTCAGAAATATTAATATAATAAATAGAATTTTAATAGAAATGAATATATTAGAATAGAAAAAAATGGAAAAGAATAGAACAAAATAGAAAAAAGTAGAATAAAAAATAAAAGAATAGAACAGAAAATATAGAATAGAACAGAATAAAATAGAAAGAAAATATACTTCCTCCAAAATTTTGAATAGAATCGATTTGTATTCAAATAGAATACAAAAGAATAGATTTTTTTTTAGAAAAGACTAGAATTAAAATAACAGAAAATAATACAATATAAAAAAACAATAGAATATAATAAAATAGAAAGAATATGATCTTCTGAAATTTGAATTTTGAAAAGAATAAATTTGAATTTGAATAGAACAGAAAATAATGAACTAAAATAGAATAGAAAACAAAAGAATATAATTAATTTGAATAGAATAGAAAATGAAACAATGAAAAAAGAATAGAGTAAAATAAACAATATAACATAATACATTTGAAAGAATATAACCTTCTTCAGAAGTTATAATTTCAAATAGAATAAATTCAAATTAGAATAGAATAGAAAATAATAGATTAGAAAATAAAAGAAAATAATAGAAAATAAAAGAAAATAATAGCATAGAATAGAAAATAATAGAAAATAATAGAAGAGGAAAAACAATCGCATAGAAGAAAATAAAATATAAATAATATAACCTTCTTCAGAAATTTGAATTTTGAATAGAGTCAATTTGAATTCAAATAAAATAGAAAAGAATAGAATAAAAAATGAAATACTTGAAAAGAATAGAATAGAAAACAAATAGAATAGAATAAAATAAAGTTGAAAAAATAAAACCTTCTTTTGAAATTCAAATTCAAATTTAAATAGAATAAATTTGATTTTGAATGAAATTTGAATGGAGTGAAAAAACAAAATTCCTGTTCTGCACATGTCCAATTTTATTAACCTTCATTTTTTTTTTTAATAGACATTGTACAATCAGTTATTAATATTTATTATTATATTATTTTACAGGACTTATATAGCACCAACAGTTTGCACAACACTTAACAATGTTACGGAAAACAATTCAATAGAGGAAGTATCAGAGGGCCTTGCTCATTAGAGCTTACAATCTAAAAGGGAGGGAGTTGTCATTACTACTTGTGTGTCCCTCTGCTAGTAAGTCATTGACTCTTTTACCCTCGATTGTCACAACAATAGGAGCAGTAGATGTTGAGGGGGCAGATTACCACTAAGATCTGATTCAAAATAAATAACCAAATACATCCTTCCCTTGACCTGTAGCTAGGCACCCAGTCTGCCCGTTTCCTCTTCTGCTTTAACTCTTTCTTCATATTGTGGTTTTGACCTTGGATGACTTTCCCTCTTGATTCTCTTTTCCTTTGTTGTTTCCATTATTACAAGCCTTAATCATATCCACTCAGTCCCTAGCCTTGGCACTAATGCCTGATTCCGCTATTCCTTTCTAGCAGTATCCTACTGATCCTGACAAAGGGTAAGCATTACTCTTTTTGCATCTCTGCTCCTTTATCTCTATACTAGTGCCCAAAATAATTCACATTGCTGTTATGTGTTATCTGTATTGTTGGTGGGGATGATGATTTTTCTTTTTAATTTAATGAGAGGACAGACACTAATGGGAACAGATCAAAACAGAGCTTAAGCTATAAACAAGTCATCAGCCTGCAAACCTAGCATATGGCCGTGCTTATTTACTCTAAATGACATGTATATTCATAGCATCAAACACAAAGACAACAATTATTTTAACACTGCATGACCTACAGCAGTGCTTCAGGGGAAACTTTGCTACTTCTACATTCATTATAACATTTTTTCACAAATAATAAATCATATATAAAACAGACATCAGTAAATATTTTGGTTTTGTGGAAACATAATAGATGGTTTCAATAGTTTAGCCTTGTTAGAGCCGGTTCACACTGGGGCGACCTGGGATCCGACCTCAAGTTGCCCCAAGTCGCGAAAATGAATGGGAGCCATTTTAATGTACACTACTGAAGTCGCTCCGACTTCAGAAAAGGTTCCTTTACTACTTCAATCTGACTTCTAGGCAACTTGTAGGCAACTTGTACCCGTTGATTTCAATGGAAGTCGCCTCAGAAGTCGGATCACTCTCTTAACTGAAGCAAAAATACAGGAAAATAACAGAGCTAATTGTTTGATTGGCCACTGGAAAGCCTCCTGTCCTGGAGGGACTTAAAGTTGCCTTGAAAAAGGGGGCATTAGTATAGTGCCCACAGCATGGGATTGTGGCAATCAATATATATATATATATATATATATATATATATATATATATTGTACAGGACACCAGGGTTGGGTCCTGGATGGACGCTACATAGCGCCGATTTTTGGAGTAGTTTGGAAGTAAAGCTGTGTCTGCAGGGAAGGACTGGAGGACTTCTTACTAAAACGTATGTGCCTTTCTGTTGTTTATTTTGCTGTGCTGAAGAAAGACTTTTCTAATTTATGCTGGAAACAAGCAGGACTTTTGTTGTGACGTTTTTCTGGTGCTGAAGAAAGCATTATTTTGTTTTGTTTTGGTCGCAATAAAGACCCTTTGCTTTACTGACACGGTTTAACGCACTTGTCTCGCGGAGCTAAAGAACCCCCAAAGTTCACAACTGGTGGAGAATGCGGGCGAAGTGCATTTGCAGGCGCAAAAACCATTTAAAAAACTGACATTTAAAGAGACAGTGTACTTATGGCATGTCTTGGGTGAAGTCAGCCCAGACATTACAAACAGCACGCAACGACATGGAAGAGGTCATTAGAGCTTTGGCACAAGCCACCGTGACCCAGCAGCAAGCCACCGTAACCCAGCAGCAAGCGTCAGTAGACGCCAACCGTCGCCATGAGGAAGCGATGGCTCAGCAGCAGCAGGCCCTGGCACAGGCTATAGCTGCGCAGCAGGAAAACACACGGCTGCTAGCCGCCCAGTTTACAGCCCAGCAGGAGTCCACTCAAGCACAGGTGGCTACCTTGCAGGAGGCAGTACAGCGGCTGGCTCAGGAACAAGAGCAATCGGCGTTGCCATTAGCAACCCAGTGTCTGTTAGAGCCAGCCATTTCTTGCAAAAACTACCACCCAGCGATGATGACCTCCCAGCTGAGCACATCAAAGACTATGAACGTCTAAAAACCGAGATCCTGGCCTGCCTGGGGGTGACCACAGCTGTCCGGGCCCAGAGGGTGCATCGCTGGCGGTACAAATCGGACCAACCACCCAGGTCCCAAATGCATGAACTAGTTCAGTTAGTTGTCAGGCCCACATATGGTGGAACGGGTGGTGATGGACTGGTACCTACGGTCCCTACCAGATGACCTACAACGCTGGGTAAGCCATGGAAACCCTACTAACGCTGACCAGCTGGTCGAGCTGGTCGAACGGTACACCGTGGTGGAGGACCTGCTTGGGCCTGCCAAACGTCGGGAATTCATGCCAAGGACACCCAGACCAGCCACTACATGGAGGAGAGAAGCCTTGCCAGATGTTGGCTTTCGCAGATCTACACCGTCTGCCATAGAACCACGGAGGTCGGTTCCTGTGCCAAAGATGGGAGACATTCAGTGTTGGCGATGTCGGTCCTGGGGGCATACCCGGGCACAGTGCCCGCTCCAGGAGGAGCCTATGGATTGCGGGCGGCCCGAAGAAGCTCTTTCTATGCGCAACGAGCGTGTGCCACGCATCTTTACCTGGCTTCTGGACAGTTCGAGTGTGAAGTGTGGGTAAATCACCTTCCTGCCAGGGCTCTACTGGACTCTGGTAGCATGGTCACGCTGGTACATGCCAGGGTACTGGGAAGGATTGGTCCAGTAACTAAGACCCTACGGGTAGTGTGTATCCATGGGGACACCAAGGAGTACCCCTTGGACCCAGTAACCGTGTCCTATGGCCAAACCTCGGTTACCCAGGAGGTTGGGGTGGTAAAAAGCCTGATACATGATATCATAGTGGGGCGGGACTGTCCAATATTTTTGGAACTATGGAACCAGGTACAGACGGGTCTGCCAGGAGAACTAAGGACACTGAGTTTGGAAGGGACAGAGTCTGGGGGATCCAGGCCTGAAACCTTCACAACACACCCCTTTTAATGTGGAGAGACTTGTTAGTAATAATGACGTTGCCAAAAATCTTAGTTCTAATGATAATAGTCCTGTGTCCGGTCCCAAAACCGAGTTGACCTCTGAGGGGGGGAAGTCTCCCTGTTACAAGTCATGCTGGGGGAGGATGACGAGGAGCTTGCCCCGGTTAAGGAGGGTGAGGGGGAAACGTCCCAGAGGCCAGTATATCCAGACCTGGACATACCCAGGGGTGCGTTTGGCACCACCCAGTTACAGGACCCTACCTTAGTCAACGCTCAAGAGCAGGTTTATGTCATTGAGGGGGTTTCACAAATACCCAATGCAGATCAGAGGTTTCCTCATTTTGCGTTGAAGGGGGACCTAGTCTATCGTGTGGTTGAGAGCCGAGGGGAACCCATAGAGCAGTTGCTGGTCCCTCAACCGTATAGGCGGATGCTCCTTGACCTAGCCCACAATAACGCACTAGGAGGACACCTGGGGGTGGAGAAAACTGAGGCCAGGATAACCGACCAGTTTTACTGGCCAGGGGTGAAGGCTGAGGTTAAAAGATATTGTGAGTCTTGTCCTGTTTGCCAGTTAACTGCCCCTGTGCCTCACTATAGAAACCCCCTAGTACCCTTGCCAATTATTGAGGTCCCGTTTGAGCGGATCGCTATGGATCTTGTAGGACCCCTGGTAAAGTCAGCAAGGGGGCACCAATACATATTGGTCATCCTGGACTACGCCACTAAATACCCCGAAGCAGTCCCGTTGAGAAAAACGTCCTCTAAGGCCATTGCCCGGGAGTTATTTCAAATGTTCTCACGAACTGGGTTCCCCAAGGAAATATTAACGGATCAGGGCACCCCTTTTATGTCAAAGGTGATGGCGGACTTGTGCAGGCTGTTTCAGATTAAGCAGTTGCGGACGTCCGTCTATCACCCGCAGACCGATGGCCTAGTTGAGAGGTTTAACAAAACTCTGAAGTCTATGTTAAAAAGAGTCGTCCAGAAATACGGGAAAGATTGGGATATGTTGCTCCCTGCCCTGTTGTTCGCTAACCGGGAGGTGCCACAGGCATCCACGGGTTTCTCACCATTTAAGCTAGTGTACGGACGGAGGCCCCGGGGGTTGCTTGATCTGGTAAAGGAAACATGGGAAAGCGAGTCATCCCCGCACAAAACCGTGGTGGAACATATTTCTCAAATGCGAGAAAGGGTGGCTAAAGTGATGCCGCTGGTAAGAGAGCACATGCAGAAGGCTCAGGATGCCCAAAGAAGGGTATATAACCGGTCGGCTAAAGTGAGACAGCTCCAAGTAGGTGACAGGGTAGCTGTCCTAATACCAACGGTAGAAAGCAAGTTCTTGGCCAAGTGGCAAGGTCCGTTTGAAATAGTGGAGAAAGTGGGTGAGGTAAACTATAAGGTACACCAACCAGGGAAAATAAAACCCTACCAAATTTATCACATAAATTTGTTAAAGCTCTGGAAAGACAGAGAACCGGTGTCCGCAGTGGTGGCGGTACAGTCAGGGGACCAGGTAGGGATCGACCTGGTGCAGGTTGCAGCTACCCTAACTAGGCCCCAAACCCAGCAAGTAAAATAATTTCTGCAAAGAAATGGGGACATGTTTTCAGGGTTGCCAGGACTCACCAACGTCATCGAGCATGACATTGTGACCGAGCCCAAGGTCCGGCTTAAACCTACCGTATCCCAGAAGCGCACAGGGTGGCAGTGTCTGGAGAGGTTAAAAGGATGCTTGAACTTGGGGTCATCGAAGAGTCGCAGAGCGAGTGGTCCAGTCCGATCGTATTAGTGCCCAAACCCAATGGTACTCTCCGCTTCTGCAACGACTTTAGAAAACTCAACAAGGTCTCCAAGTTCGATGCATACCCCATGCCACGGGTAGATGAGCTGATTGAGAGGTTGGGTCCTGCCAGGTACATCACCACACTGGACCTCACAAAAGGTTACTGGCAGATTCCCCTAACCAAAGATGCCAGAGAGAAAACGGCATTCTCTACCCCGGAGGGTCATTTCCAGTACAAGAGAATGCCGTTTGGGTTACACTCTGCCCCCGCCACATTCCAAAGGGCCATGGACAAAACTTTGCATCCACACCAACGATATGCCTCCGTTTACCTGGATGACATTGTCATTTTCAGCACGGATTGGGATTCCCACCTTCCCCGCATACAGGCAGTGGTAGACTCCTTGAGAAGGGCAGGGTTCACCATCAATTCGGAGAAGTGTGCGGTTGGGGTGGAGGAAGCCAAGTATCTTGGATACATTGTAGGTAGAGGGTTAGTGAAGCCCCAAATGAGCAAAGTAGAGGCCATACAGGGCTGGCCCCGCCCCCTAACAAAGAAACAGGTCAGAGCGTTTTTAGGCCTAGTTGGGTACTACAGGAGGTTTGTCCCCAACTTCGCCACCATTACGGCACCGCTGACTGACCTCACCAAAGGCCGAAAGTCCGTCATGATCAAATGGAATGCCGAGGCTGAAAAGGCATTTCAAATGCTTAAGACGGCACTGTGCCAGGACCCGCTGCTTGTAGCGCCGGACTTTTCTAAGCACTTTATAGTGCAGACAGATGCCTCAAGTGAAGGACTAGGAGCAGTTCTGTCTCAAGAAATCAACAGAGAGGAGCATCCAATAGTTTTCCTTAGTAGGAAACTGATGCCAGCTGAGAAAAACTATGCGGTGGTGGAACGCGAATGTCTTGCCATCAAGTGGGCTTTGGACTCCCTACAGTATTTTCTCCTAGGTAGGAAGTTTCGCCTCATATCAGACCATGCTCCTCTTACGTGGATGAGACAGAACAAGCACACCAATGCCAGGGTAACAAGGTGGTTTCTGTCTTTGCAGGAGTTCAACTTTATGGTAGAGCACAGACCCGGGAGATAGCATTAGAATGCTGATGCCCTCTCCCGAGTCCACTGTATGATGGCGAGTGGTGCCTCTAACACCTCCGCGTTTAGGCAGAGGGGGGGGATATGTACAGGACGCCAGGGTTGGGTCCTGGATGGACGCTACATAGCGCCGATTTTTGGAGTAGTTTGGAAGTGAAGCTGTGTCTGCAGGGAAGGACTGGAGGACTTCTTACTAAAACATATGTGCCTTTCTGTTGTTTATTTTGCTGTGCTGAAGAAAGACTTTTCTAATTTATGCTGGAAACAAGCAGGACTTTTGTTGTGACGTTTTTCTGGTGCTGAAGAAAGCATTATTTTGTTTGTTTTGGTCGCAATAAAGACCCTTTGCTTTACTGACACGGTTTACGCACTTGTCTCGCAGAGCTAAAGAACCCCCAAAGTTCACAATATATATATATATATATATACTGTATATATATATATATATATATATATATTTCAGTTACTAGCATTTTAATTGGTTAGTTCTCAGGCACATGTAATATATGCGGGAAAAACGTGAGGTTAAGCGGGAATAACACATGTTTTTGCCTCAGGTACACGTGAGGAGAGGGGTATATAAGACCCCCCTCTCAGGTAGTCAGGTCACATTTAACCTGGATGACCTGTGAGCTCCCCTTCCCTCCCACCCTGTCGCAGCACCTTTTATGTGGTTTGTCATCCTTGGATCAAGGGGGGACTTTATTGAATATTTTATTTTGATTTTAATACTCGCTTGAGTTCTATAACTGAGTGAGATTTTGATTTTGATTTTGATTTTGACGTTTTAGAATTTATGTGTTGATAATTTATTAAAGATAAGTTTGAAATTAAATTTAAATGTTTGTATTATAATATACCAATAAAGGTGCCGCGGCCATTTTATCACCATCTAGTATAGTTTTTTTTTTACTTAATGCTTATGTGTAGCCTACATTCCCATGTACTGTGCTGGAGGCAACTTGAAGTTGCCTTGTAAGTTGCCTTGTAAGTTGCCTGATGATTCATACTCAAGTCGTGTCCAAGTTGCCTCCCAAAGTCATGCTAGAAGTCGTGTTTCCCCATGTGTGAATGGGCTCTAAGGGGGTATTTCAGATTCAAAGAATACTAGATAGGGGTAGCAGAAAAATGTTTGCTTTGATGAATGATACATATTTTTAAAGCTAATCTCTAGGCAGGCATTTTCTGGCACTTTTTGTTTATATGTGGGCGCCCAAGGCATGGGTTACGCCAGCGGCATTAATTTGGTTTCCCCCCTTTTTTTTCTTTCTCTGGACTTTTTTATTAATTTTTTTGGATTTTTTTTTGTTGCTGGAATTTTTTTTTTTTTTGCTGGACATTTTTTTTTGTGTTGTGAATGATGTTGGAATGTGGGGGTGACATTCCTGCCTAAAAAGGGGTGTCACCCTCATTTGTGGTGGAGGAGGGTTCCCCAGGACCAGGGAGAAGTGATCCCCAGGTCAGTGTGAATGGTGTATGAATGTACAGTGACATAATTGAAGCCGTGCCGTGGCGTTGCTGCTCACAAGTCCTGCATGGTGGGCTTGTGCTAATCCAATTTGATGAGGATGTGGAGTGTGTGTGCTAGGGACCACAGTGGTGTGCATGCATGCATTCTCATTGTGCCATGATTAATGTGTGTGTTTAACGTGCAAAGATGCCTAATGTGAGCTGTCTCCTGGCTGCTCTTCCCTCAGAAGACGGGGTAGCCTCGGTTAGGGGGGGATTGTCTGGTTCAGGGGTCAGGTCATCACAAATGTCAATCTGCAGGCCCTTTCTCACTGCGAAGTTGTGCAGCAGGCAAGATGCACCGATGATCTGGCACACAAAGTTTGGGGAATACAACAGGGTCCCCCCAGACTTATCCAGGCATCGGAAACGTGACTTCGGGAGGCCAAAGGTGGGCTCCACCACTGCACGTGTTTGGGCGTGGGCTTCATTGTATCTTTCCTCTCCTGGGGTTTGGGGGTTCCGGATAGGAGTCATGAGATGGGGTCCCAGTGCATATGCAGAGTCACCTGTAAGGAAAAACACAGGAGGATGTTAGTCATGCATGTGTCCCTTGTGATGTGTGCATCATGGGGGGACAGTCATGCCTGCCACCCATGTCACTTACCAACCAGCCAGGTGTCCTCATACACGTTCTGTTCGAATTCCATTGGGATGGGGCTCTGATTGTATATGTAGCTGTCATGGCTGGATCCGGGGTGTTTGGCACGGACGTGCCATATGAGGCCTTGGGCATCGACTATCACCCGTATGTTGATGGAATGCCAATGCTTCCGATTGCGGTATATGTGCTCTGTCTCATGGGGGGGCTGGAGTGCCACATGTGTGCAATCAATGGCCCCCACGGTGCATGGGAATCTGGCAATTCTGTAGAAATCTGTCATTGCCTTCAGCCGCAGGTCCTCAGTGGTTGGTTTGATGATTTGGTTGGCCATGCATCTGAGGATTGCGGGGACAACCTGGTGCACACATCTGCTCATGGAGGATTGTGACATCCCAGCCACCACTCCTCTTGATCTTTGAAAAGACTGGCAAGGAAATTGAGTGTTGCCAGAACCTTGACCAGTGGCTGCACTGCATGTGTCAGCGGTGTGTTGGGCTGGTGATGTCATCCTGCAAGGTTGTGGTTAATTCCAGGATGGCATGAGGGGTGAATTTGAAGATGCGATACACCTCAGAATCACTCATGCCAAAGAGGTCATTAGTATAGCTATGAGCAAGGATGCCCCTGGCATGTTGGCATACAGATTGTTGTGCAGCAAGTGTGACTGCTCAGCTCCTCACTAACAGTGTTGCTTTAGCTGACATGTAGACGGATTGTCTAATTTTAGTCCACCTTTTATATGGTCTAATTTTAGACTTACGCCGCGCATCTCCTGTAACGCCGGCGTAATGGCTCTGTGAATCTGGCCCCATGTTTTTACCCCTTGTAGATGTGTATGGCTTGATTTTGGTCCAGAGCTGTTTTCATCTCCAGCTTTGTCTGCCCCATATTGGCACTATATGTCCACACTGTCAAGAGTAGCTATTTTAGCTAAAAAATTGGACTGGCAAACATGTATTTCAAGATATGGTAATTAAAATCCCCAGTTTAAAAGCAAGGGGTTGCTATAGGTGTTGGTGGCAAAACCCAATTGATTGTATACAGTATATAAGGCTATGTAGGACCTATTTCTACTGCATGGTGCAAAGATGTCAGAGGTTGCTACATTACTGGCTATAAGCGAACCCCTTTGTTTTATGTATTGATTGGTTTAGCCATTTTTATTTTTTCATCCACCTTGCTACTAGCATATATATATATATATATATATACTGTCCACCCTGTCCACTGTCCACATGGGCTGGGTAATATACAAAACAGTACAAGGGAGGTCCCCAGCCTTTAAGCTAGACAACAAGAAGTTTCAAACTGATCCGAGTTGCTGCCATTGTTTCTGTTTTAGATTTGGTGCAAACACACACTGGAAACTTTAGCTACCTTGAAAAGGCCTTGTCTGACCACAACTCAGGTCTGATATATAAATATCAACAATGTGTAATCCACAGTGCTAATTACACACTATTGATGTGACAAGTCATCCAAGTGAACGACTCATTCATTTGTTGGCCAAAGGGGCACTTAGGGGTTTTATAGCTAGTGCTAGACCCTATCAGGTCCGATCTGATGGCTTGGTCAATAGCTACGGAATTAACTCCTCTCACTGGTAGCCAGGAGCATACTTAATTCTTGCTGATGCAAAACAGTCCTGCCACATACTCATTTCTAGAAAAAAGTAATATTTGATAGGAGAGGGATTAGGATGCCAATAATTTCAAACCTTTAGGCCTCGTACACACGAGGCAATCCATTTGTTCAAATCGGTCGGACCGACCGATTTGAACAAATCTGTCTGCTTGGATTTTGGTTTGCTCGCGTGTACACACGAGCAAACCAAAATCCCCGCCAGCAGACAGCGCGCTGACGTGTCGGTGATGTTGACGCCGCCACATCACCGCACCAGGAAGTAAAACACTTCCGCGCATGCGTCGAAACCATTCGGCGCGTGTGCGAGAAGACATGTCTGCTGGTTAGCGTATTAACCAGCAGACATGTCGGGCGGACGGATTCCCAGCCGACAGATTGGTAAGCATGCTTTCCAATCTGTCGGGTGGCCAAATCCGTCGGCTCGCCCGTACACACGATCGAATCTGTCTGCTGAAACGGTCTAGCAGACCGTTTCCAGCAGACAGATTTGATCGTGTGTACGAGGCCTTAGAATCATAAATTCAGTATCGGGTATTCTTGAAAGAACAGGTTACCAACTACTAAAATATATTGCAGAGTGGGGTGTCCTCACACATTGCAAGCCTTAGACAAGAAGCATGCGTTTGTATTTCCATGCTTAATTTTTGCATTTGTCAATTTTTTTCACCTTACCTTTAATTAAAATGTGCACCTCATGTTATCACAATATTGAATTTTACACAAGAAGCCATGTAAAAAGAATACAATATCATTTTTATTTCAATTCAGGTTTTTAAACACTTTGTCGGTTACTGTAGAATGAAATCAATGAAACAACAGGTTTAAGTATTTTTTTTTTTTTTTCAGGATATAGCATGGCTTCTAGTATTTTAAACAGGAGCAGCAGCTGTGAGCACATTTGATAGCTTTTTTTTATGATTTTCTTATTAGGCATTACAGTCCAATCATTTTCTGTACTCTCATACACAAACCGATAATTTGGTACCAGCAGGATAGATCATGTTTTATTATATTTGATGCACTTCATCCTTGACAGACTGTAGCAAATTTGGTCAAATGACTAACAGTTATTACTACCTTTAAAACACTGTGTATTCAATGTATGTTTAAACTGCGGTAAGTAAAATAAATTAAAGTGTATAGGTGATTAGATTCTAGTTGGAACATTTCATATTGTGTAAAACACATCACTTTTTTTTATTAATCTTTGGATGTTCATACAGTGTTTAAAATGAATGGTAAAAATGTAGCGGAGCTTCATAAACAATTTATGTTAAATAAAGTAAAATGTCAAGAATTACACTAAAAGGATGGTCCATTAACCTTTGTTTACAGACACATTTATCATGATCAATGTCAGCATTAATAAGTATTACACATTATATGAAAGGGATGATTTATTAAAAGGAGAAAATGTTACCATGGTTCGTTGAAGCTGTATTTGCTTTAAACATCCAAACATCTAAAGGAGAACTCTAATCAACATAAAAATCGCCAGTTCTTTGTATTTTTAAGAGTATCAAACCAGGCTGCATTTTCAGGGAAGCAGTGTTTAACACATACAGCAATAGACTAGCACTAGCATAACCAATTTTAAACATAATACAATCTTGTTCTTTTGATCCTAGTCTTATTTAGCATATTGTTCGATATCATATGTACATAAGGTTTTAGGAGAAGTCTGCATGATTACTTTGTTTTGGAACAACTGGACTTTCCTGAATGAAAACCACATTTACTGAAATTTCTTCATTCGAGAAAATGTTTCCATTCTTCTCCTTCAAATGTTCTTGTCACTGCGGTCAAAAAATAAAATAAAACACTGATTTGACTAGTGATTAGAAACAAATGTTCTCAAAGTAAAAAAAAAATCAAATCAACTTCTTTTCGTGTATGACCAGTTTAAATGTAAACCTTAACAAAATGAAATTTATTTTTCTATATCATTGTAAAGGGTAAACAAACAAAAAAACACATTTGGGAGACATGGAAAGAGCATTGTCATTCCATAACAGGAAGTGCATGTAAAAGAACATTTCAAAAATATTGAAATGGCTTTTGAAATTCAACTTAACATGTTAAAGATTATATGGTATTTTAGTGATTGAGCTTACATAAACTTTAATACTTAACCCCTAAATTAAATTGACACTCAATTTGTAACCAATAAACCTAATACTAACCTAACTCCTAAGCCCTAATATTATTTAACTGCCACTTTGCATGTCTACTCTCTTCATAGAGGTGAGTTTTTTCTCCCATTGGGTGGAGGAAATCCAACAAATTAACATGTTGTCTATGTTTTGGCAGGTCAGTTGCTTCTGATTAGAAATGTGTTCAGGTTTAAAACTTTACTGTTGTATTTTATTTGTCAGATGTTGACACTCAGGGGGTAAGGTTTTAGAACAAAGGTGTGCTGGATATATTAGGGTCACATTTTAGGCAGCCCATACAGTTATAATTTAAATGATCCCTCTCCCCTATCCACCCATTCAAAGTGGATGGGGGAATCCTTCCCGCTGTTGTCTGGTATTGTATTCTGACAGCAAGTATCCTTCCCTGCCATCAAAACACACCCACAAGAGACACCTTTTCAACTCGAAAGAGCCTATCAGGCACTGAGACCAATAAGTAGTGATGGTGATCCTCCATGTGACATAGTCAGCTGTTTTATAGGCTTCCGTCCCAAAGAAGATATACTTCAGAAAACGAGGGAGCAAGAAGTCTTAACCTTCAATGGTTCCCATATGCAGGTGTTCTAGGAACTTTTGCCTATCACGGTGCCACACACTAAGGATGTTCAGTAAATTCTGATGTCAAAATATTACCAAGGGTGTTGGCAACTAGGCTGCCTACGGTTATTTTTTTTTTTAAAGGGTACATTTTATTGTACATATTAACAATATCATACAGTGACATAATACAGTACACATTTTTGTACATTATATTTCACTTACATCATCAAACAAACTCAGGATTATGCAATTTCATGTATCGGACATAAAACTAACCATCCATAAACCATTAACAATATGCAGAGACAATAATAAAACAACTATTGCCCGTCTCCTATGTCACCTCTAGTGTTCCATCTAATTTACCAGCCCATTGCCCGACCCGACAGCACACCTCTACCCACAACTCCTGTCACATCTTATCTGTTGTCCATTACCTCACCACCACTTCTCCCGACACACTCTCCACCCATCTGGCCCACACTTTTTCAAATTTTTTAGGACACCCTCTAGCTATGTAAGTTAATTTATACACTGGTAGGGCCCTGTTCACTAGTTCCAGCCATCCTTGCAGAGATGGCGGTGATGGATTCCGCCATTTAAAGCGGATCTCCGCCGAGAAATCAAATTTGTGATTATGGGCTCTTTAAATTAGCAATCCCACTGCTGTGCTAAACTCATGTTTTTTGATTTCAGCAGCAGCTCCGCTCTTTTTCTGTTCAGAATAACAAGTTATATTCTGCATCTTCTCCCGTTGCCATCTTGGGTTTGGGCAGGAAACGGCACACAAGCACGTCACTTCCTGTTTTCGGTGGATGCTGTCGCGCGAGGTCTCGGCTAATAGAGAGAATTATTATAATTAGGGAACTCTGAGCCAGGCTCCCAGCATGCACAGCGAGGGACATGAAGGAAGAAATAACCCGAGGAAAACCCGATTGCCTGCAGACCGGAAGCCTGTGCGTTTAACAGGTATTTTAATACTAAATTTTTTATTAATCGCCGATCAGGTATTGTTTTGCAGTGCTAGTAAGATTAAAGTATAGTCAATTACAGGGTGGAGCTCTGCTTTAAGGGCCAGTGCCTTCTTAGCATAACAGAACAGTATTCTGAGCAAAGTCTTCTGAGAAGTCGAGATTTGTCTCCTAAGAGACATCTGGCCAGGGAGTAAATATTTGGGAGTTCCAGGGTATCTTCCAGAAATTTTTGTATTGCCCTCCAGAAGCTCTTCACCCGGGGACATAGCCATACCATATGGAAGAAATCACCTTCCGCTGCGAGGCAGCGAGGACATTCTGATGATTCCCTTCTACCCATTTTGTGTAATTGCTTGGGGGTATAATATATTCTGTTGAGATAGTTAAACTGTGTCAACTTGTCTCTAGCTGAGATCATTGAGGGCACCAGTGTGTCCAGAGCCTCTGACCAAGTGTCCTCCGTGAGGGACGGTATGTCCGCCTGCCACTGTGCCATCAAACTCCCCATTCTAGGAGAGGAAGATGTCAACAGCATGAAATAGTATTTGGAAATCAGCTGTGAATGATCCCCGTCAGTTAGTACCTTTTCCATACTGGAGGGGGAGAGCGCCACCCCCCCCCCACCGTACTGAGCATTTACTGCATGACGCAGCTGGAGATAATGAAAAAAGAACGTATTGGGCATTCCATATTCAGACTTCAAATCTATGAAGGTCCTAAAGACCCTATCCCTAAACAGCTGATGAGCGTACTTAACCCCATATGCTGCCCAGCATGACCCGTCCAGCACCTTGATTATCTCGCGAAGTTGGGGATTGTGCCACAAAGGGGCATTGGGGGAGACCGCGGTAAGACATGCTGGTAGGTTAATTGAATCTCGTCCAAATTGGCCCAGTATATATGTATATATGTGTGTATGTCTGTGTGTCCCTAGCGTGTCAAGATCCTACGGGGTAAAAATTACCGCACCAGCCAAGCAGACACTGGCTGGAAAAAGCGCCCAGAGGCGATTCAGTTCGCATGCATTGCGCTATACAAGTCATTCAATCATTCATTCATTCAGGGACAGCTTCATGGGCGTCAAATTGTTAACCACATGAGTATGGATCAGAATCTGTACTTCAACCCCCAGATTTCGAAATCTAGAGACTATCCTCAGGGGGCCCCCGGGGATAGGCTCGGGACATAATTAGGATCGAAAGAAAGAGATGGATTTATTCCAATTCACTTTGAAGCCCGAGAACTGGCCAAATTCTGAGATTCTTTCTAGAGCGTTGGTCAACCAGCCCTCCGCTTCAGCCAAATACAGGAGCATGTCATCAGCATAGAGCAGTGGTCTCCAAACTGTGGCCCGGGTGCTGGATGCGGTCCTTTGCTTTCCTTTATCTGGCCCTTCGGGGCATTATTCCATCCACTGATATGATACACTATTCTGCCAGTTTACACCAACAATAGGGCACCATTTCTTCCATTGACACTGATACAAACGATGGGGCACTATTGCTTCCCTAATACTAAATGTGGTGATGTTTACTCTCACCGACAGCAACATTTCCACTCCTGCTGGCCACAGTCCAGCCCCCCTAAAGTCTGAAGGACAAAAAATGGCCCATTGTTTAGAAAATTTGGAGACCCCTGGCATAGAGGGATATTTTTTTCCTCCAGCTCATTGACCGCATATCCCCTAACACCCACATCTGCTCTCAACAGGACCACCAGTGGCTCTATAGCCAGGGCAAACAGCAGTGGCGACAATGGGCACCCTGCCACATGCCTCTTGCTATGCTGAAAGAATCTGTAATGGTATTGTTAACCCTGAGCCTAGCCCTTGATTCAGCATACAATATCTGAACCCATCTTATAAATCTAGGACCGAACCCCAGCCGCCCAAGGACTGCCACCAGATATGGCCACTCAATGGAATCAAATGCTTTATGCGTATTCCAAGGACAACACCACCCGAGTATCAGGCGTGGGACCCTCAGTTTGTAGGACAGTAAAGCGTTGGCGTAGGTTTATAGCCATCGACCGTTCAGGTATAAAACCCGTTTGGTCCTGATGGATAACTGAAGCAATCCTCTTATTCAGCCGTTTGGCCAGTAATTTAGCTAGAATTTTGGCATCCACATTAATTAGGGATATTGGTCGATAGGATTCACAAAGATTAAGATCCTTGTGTGGCTTAGGGATTAGCATTATAAGTGCCTCTCTCAGAGACTCAGGAAGTACCCCCCCAGTAGGCATCCATATACATTTTAAGCAGCCAGGGAGCCAAACATTCCGCATATGTGGTGTACCATTCTGCTGGAAACCTGTCCATACCCGGGTCTTGTTTGGGTTCAAAGAATGTATGTCTGACACCATCTCCTCCACTGTGAGGGGAAGGTCCAACTCTCTCGCCACCTCTCCCGAAATTTCCAGGAGGGGTATTGGAGCCAGATAGTACTGAACTGCTACCTTTTCATAATTGACTCTTGATGTGTAAAGATCAGAGTAAAAGTCTACAAAGGCCTTAGCTATGTCCGTTTGTGATGTACAGAGTTGCATCTGTGCATCATATATACGAGGGATAGAGGTTGGTGCCTGGTGCGAGTGGGCCAAGTAAGCTAGCAACCTACTGTTTTTGTCCCCAAATTCAAACACATGCTGAGCTTGGTAAAGTAATCTTTTTTGTATTTTTTCCACCAGAACTAAATCCAGTTGGCACATATTCTCTCTCCATATTCTATGGGTATCAGGGTTAGGATTTCTAATGTAGTCAACTTCAGCCTCAGCAGCTACCTGTTCCGCTTCCCTAACCTTCCATTCTCTATCAGATTGGCACTGTTTATTCTCAACCTTGACCATTCCTCTAAGCGTGGCCTTGAACGCCTCCCAAGTGATTTCAACTGGTACATCCCCTTTGTTGTCTAACCAGAAAGTGTTAATGGACCTGGCAGTGGATCTTTCCTCCTTCAGCCACAAGGGGCTCAGCCTCCACAAAGCGTAACCTCGGGTCTTTCCATATCAATAGTGATAAGCAATGGAGAGTGGTCCGAGATGGCCTTCGGGAGATATTGGACTCCTACCACCCTTGGGAGAAGCTCCCTAGACACAAAGCACATATCTAAGCTAGAGAGGGTGTTAAACGTGGAGGAGAAGCAAGAGTATGCCTTGGTATCTGGGTGCCTCCACCTCCAAGCCTCTTCCAAATCATACTGTTTCACACACGCCTCCAGAGGGGACCCACCCACAGCCGCCATCCCAAACCTGTCCTTATCAGGAGATAGCACTGCATTCATGTCTCCAGCCAATATAATAGGTCCCTCCGCCACCTGAACCACCTCTGCCATCATCGCATCCCACACCCCCACTGTAAATGGGGGCGGCATATAGACTGCCACAAAGGTATATGTTTGGTTAATAACCAACACCAGGGCCAGAAACCTACCCAAGGGGTCCAGTTTCACAGATTTGGTTGTGAACAGCTGGAACTTACAGACAAGAACCGAAACCCCCCTGGCATAAGTTGAGTACGTGGAGTGGAATGCTCTATTGACAAAGGCCCTATGGAGTGCCAGCATTCACCAGATGCGATTCCTGGAGGAATATGATATGTGGCCTACGCTTTAGGATATATTTAAATATCAATGCTTGTTTAATCTCAGAGTTAAGCCCTTGCACGTTCCAGGACAGTAGATTAAGGGTCTGCATCAAGGTGATTATAAATAAATGTGCCCACATGGCCAGGCATAGTAGGATGATGCGACAACGGAGGACCCCCCAGGTGGATATCTACCCTGCATAGCAGTGGTATTGGCATACACATTATGACAGCAGTATAGACAGTTATAGGGCGTACACATACATATACATAAGCACATTGTAGAGCAGTCAAATGCAATTGAGCGCCAGGACCTCCAGACTTCAGAGACATGTAAAAAAGCTGAACATTTTTAAATAAAAGTACAACAAAAGAAAAACAGAAAAAAACACAAGCACTGTCCTGGATCTAAAACGACAGATCCTAATCCCCATTCCCCCCACCCTGCCTGCAGCCCCGAACATCCCACAGGCTTCACCCTAAAACTGCAAACAGCAAATGTCTCCCTAATAGGGGGTACACTCCCTGCACCAGCCGGGCAGGAAAACTTAGGGTTGAGTACGTGCGTTCAGTTAGAGGATAAACAGGACGGCAATATTCATAGGACCTTCAGCAATGTTCCTCAAAAAATGCATTGTGCAGCAAAGTTACAGAATCTCTTAAACCATTTAGAGACAGATAGAGCAACCAGGAGCAACCGAACACTTGCAAGAGTTTCAAAAAGAGAAGCAAAATAGTCATACACACCTGGGGGAGCCCCCCAGGTTCTTCAGGGGACATGTGCAGCAAAAGATTACCCAGGGGTCTTACCCATGTCCCAGCGATTCCAGCCAACGGTCTGCCTCTCTAGGTGACAGGAAGAACTGTGTCTGGCCCTTGTGCACAACTTGGAGCTTGGCTGGGTAAAGCATGCTGTACGGCAGGCTGCATTCTCTCAGGCGCTGCTTCACACCCTGGAAAGCTGCCCTCTGCTTCTGTGTAGCCGACGAAAAATACGGAAATATGGAAATGCAGTTGTTGTAAAGCAGATCAGGCATATTGCGGGCCTTGCGTAGGATGGTTTCCTTATCTCTAAAGTAGAGGAAGTGGGCCAGCACGGGTCTGGGGAATCTACCCGGTGGGGGTGCTCTTAATGGGACCCTGTGCGCCCTCTCTATGGCAAACAGGTGGGAGAAGCTGTCATCACCAAAGGTTTGCTTGAGCCAGGACAGCAAGAACTCCTCCGGGTTCTTCCCCTCTGATCCCTCCGGGAATCCAAGGAACCGTAAGTTGTTCCTTCGGAGTCTATCTTCAATATCCCCCAGTTTGGCCTCCTGGTCCCCCGCCATATCTCTCACCTGCACCATCAGGGGGTTGAGGTCATCTTCCACTGTACTAATACGTTGCTTAGCCTGCGACACCCTCTGCCTCACCTTCTGGACATCATCTTTAAGGATGGCAAAGTCCACTCTGATGGTTTCAATTTGTGAGGTCAGGGCGGCATGGCAGCTCTTTATTGTCTCGATAGCTCACCACGTCGTTCACCGAAGCCACCCTCCCCTACATCTGACTGGGGAGAAGGCAGGGGAGACGCCAGAGGGTCTGTCGGGTCTGGCCAGTCATCATCCCCCTCTGTATTTTTGCGATCCAGAGGAGCAGAGGAGGCCCACCGCGCCGAGTGGGCGCCATTTTGGAACGCCTCGTGGGCAAACTTCGGAAGCTTCTCTGCGGGTGTAGGGTCCACACTGGGGCCATATTTTTCTCTATTGGTTTGGCTCATTTCTTGAAACAGAAATGACATTCTCAAAACAACATGGACAAATCTCAAAACCACTTGGCAATTGTTCACAACTGAATGGCATTTCTCATTCGTTTCATCAAATTGCAAATGTCTCAGTACATGTCTCAATGTCTCAGTATATTTCTCAAATGATTTAGTACAAGTAACCTACATTTAGCACAATTTCTAATTGAATAGATCATGTTGATCCAAACTGATTGTCATTTCTCAGTCTAAATGGTCGTTCTCTCCAAAACGTGTCAGCGTAATTTTATTGTTTAAGTCATCACATGCACAATAGTCTGTTCAATTGTCAAAATTATTCAGGAACACAATACCATGAATACCATATATGAATCTCTTGGAACATTTGATAAAATCATTACAGCAATTGACAGTCAGGTAAAACTAGAACTTGAACGAAGGAGGAGTTGGTCTCAGATGACCAATCAAACAGTATGTTTAGTTACCTGACAGGTACTGTCCATTACTGTATTGTGAATGCTGCCAAACATGTATATACTGTATAGAGATTGACCATGCAGTACCAGTACAATGTCTGAACATGGAGGCACCTGGCCAAGTAGATGAACACGGGCAACTGCCTGCCCGAGGAAGAGGAAGAGGAGGAGGAGTAAGGGTGCGTGATTGTGGAATAGGGGGAAGAAGCTGAGGAGCACGAAGACACCATGCTGTCCCTAATGAAATTTGGGCGACAATTATAGACCATGTCATCAACCATGACCTCACAATCAATGATGGAATTATATAATGTATAGGACAGGACACTGTGCATAGAGCAACAAATATGTTTATTTACTCATTTGCGTATTTATTTAGTGTGTGTGTGTGTGTGTGTGATAGGCCTACAGTATTACAGTATCTTACTTCAGTGGGATGTTACCTATACTAACCATGACAAGAAAAATATTGTAGAAAATAAACTATGGAATAGTATGGAATAGTTTATTGTCTACAATATTAATACAGTTTACAGTAGTATTCCAGTATTACAGTAAAAACTGCAGCTTACTGTATGATGCAATTATCATTATAATCCTTATTTTGAAAAATATAACCTACAATACAGTAAGTAAAAGGGTCAAAGAGCTGCAAATACAGTAGTGCCTCCCATGGAAATCTATCTAATAATGTTACTGTAACATTTCAGTAAGTCTAGTCGTTGATATTTTTTCCCCTCCCCTTTCTGTCAAATACCCCCTGTAGTACCTCTGCATAGGGTACATGTACCCCAGGTTTGGATCCACTGGAATACTGGCCAGTAGTATATTGAACTTGTGCAGAACATAGAACATTCCTATGTAGCTGTCTGTAACTGTATTGTATGGGGATGAGGCTGGCTTCAACCTGGCCAAGGGCCAAAGACGTGGCCGTAATTTTATTGGCCACTGGGCCATGGTGGATGTCCCAGGCCAGCGAGGGGGCAATATAACTATGTGTGCTGCCATTTCTGAGAATAGTGTGGCCACTCACATGCCCAGTCTTGGCCCATACAAAACACAGAAGCTCCTCATCTTCTTGGACCACTTTCATTTGGATTTGATCCCAGAAAATGAGAGAGGTCTCATAGGGCCTCACCTACCACAATATATAATTGTATGGGACAATGTGAATTTCCACCGTGGCCCGCTTATCAGGGCCTGGTTCACTGCTCATCCAAGGATGGATATTGTGTTCCTACCACCTTACTCTCCTTTCCTCCATACCATTGAGGAGTTTTTCTGCACTTGGAGGTGGAGAGTGTATGAGCATCAGGCTCAAGATCAGAGGTCCCCGTTCCATGCAATAGACGCTGCCTGTGAGAATATTACAGGAGATCAGTGTAGGCGATGGTTGCGACATCTCCCTCGTTTCTTCCCTCAATGCATCGCAAGGGAGGATATACGCTGCAATGTTAATGGGAATCTGTGGCCAGACAGTCAGCAGCGTGCGGATGGGCAGGAGGGTGAGGACAGTACCCAGGAGAGGGAGGGTGAGGACAGCGACCAGTGAAGAGATGTTAGGGCTCTTTCACACGGGTGGCCTGTTCAGGTCCGCCTGCCAGTTTTTTAGATGGACCTGAATGGGCACTCTGTGCTCCTCTATGGAGCTGTGGATGTCAGGGGTGACATGCCCACTGACATCAGACCCGCTCCGGTCCGCCAAAGTGTGACGGAGGAAAAACCTACTTTTCCATCCGTCTGGCGGATTGGATTGGGTGAACACGGACAGACGGTCCGTGTTCATCCGATCCCCCCATAGGAGAGAGCGGATAGCTGGCAGGGCAGTCCCTGTATAGTGTGCGAGGACCTCCCTGTCATCCGCCGGCTTAGCGGGGATCAATGGAGCGATCCCCACTGAGCAAGTGGAGGTTCACGGGGCGGATCATTACTGATCCCCCCCGTGTGAAAGGGGCCTTACAGTAGTTGTGAAACTCGAGCTTTATTTACAGCATTGTAGGCTAAATTTACAGTAATTGTCCTTGTTTTTTGTTTGTGTGTTTATATTTCCATATATTATGCTGTGTACGTTTTCTTTTTAGTCTCATGTATGGAAGTTACTTTGTGTGTGAATGATAATGGTTACAATACTGTAAAGTAATTTTTCCTTGGCAGTATGAGTGCAATGTGTGATGTCAAACCTTGGAGGCTACTCTTACCCTAAAAACTTTTCTTATTTTTCAGTTTTATACACAATTGTATTCAGTTAGCTAGACAAAAACTGTACAGTAACCATTGTCGATGAAGGACTGGGCTAAGACTGAAAGGTGGACATGAGGGATATTTCAATGGTCCTCTGCCAAAACATCTAAACATTTTGACTTGTAGTGCTTACACAATGCCAAAGGGATGATGCATTTTGGGGGCACTGACTATTTGAATGAAAAAGAAATTTAGTTTTGACACATGAGTGAACTGTTTTGGGAAAGATATGAACTTTTGAAGGTGAACCATGATGTTGTGCCGAACCATCCAGGTTATTTTGGCAAAAGCACCAAGAGAGCTGAGAATGTCTGTCTGGTCTGTTTCAAGAAATGAGCCAAAGCAATTGAGAAGAATCTTTGCCATTTTGGAGGCATTGACTCTTTATATGGGAAAGGAATATGGTTTTGAAGCAAGAGTGAACAGTTTTGGGAAAGATATGAGCTTTTGCAAGTGAGTTATAGTGTTGTGCTGAACTGTAAGGCCTTGTACACACGATCGGACATATCCGATGAAAACGGTCCGCGGACCGTTTCCATCGAATATGTCCGATCTGGAGTTTGGTCCGATGGCGTGTACACACCATCGGATCAAATTCCCCGCAGGCGGACGGCGCGGTGACGTGGCGGTGACGTTGACGCCGCCACGTCACCGCACCAAGAAGTAAAACACTTCCGCGCATGCGCCGAATCCATTCGGCGGCAGTGCGGCGGCGGAGCGGGACGACATGTCTGCTGGTAAGTGTACTAACCAGCAGACATGTCGGGCGGACAGATTCCCACCGGATAGATTTCAAAGCATGCTTTAAAATCTGTCGGGTGGACAAATCTGTCCGCTAGCCCATACACACGATCGGAGATGTCTGCTGAAACGGTCCATCGGACCGTTTTCAGCGGACAAATTCGATCGTGTGTACGAGGCCAAAGACTGTTTTGCCAAACGATCTTAGATTTTTGAGAATGTCATTTCGGTTTCAAGAAATGAGCCAAAACAATAGAGAAAAACTGTAAATATTCAGTTTCCAATAGAGAATCTGGGAAATAGGGTGATTCTTTCCCTCGACTCTGCCAAAGCATTTGACAATGTGGAGTAGAAATATCTTTGGGCAGTGCTAAATAAATTCGGACTTCACAAAACTTTTCCCTATGATCAAGGAAAGAGATTCACAATGGCAATCCCCCCCAAGCCAATAGAAAAAATCACTCAGTGCTATTTATAAAGCTGCCTCATACACTGCACTATGGGAACTAACCCAAAAATGTACCCAAAGATGGTACATAACCCCTTTGGTTTTAGCACACTATAAAAATAATGTATTCTTTCTTTAAATTATGTCTGAACCCAGGGTGTCAGAGGTGTAGGAAGGCTTGCAAGGTTAGGGAAACCATTGGGGATAGTCATCTTCCAATTGCCATCATGGGGGTGGCGCTACACCAATAATATGCAAATTGGATACCAAATACTCCTCTACCACTGCGTTTTCTTTTTTGTGGAGTTCCTATCAGGGGAAGCCAGTCCATTAAGGGACAGACGCCACCTCCCCTTTCCATCGCCACTGTCACCCCCTATTCATGCATTCAGTCCCTTTCAGGATGCCAGGCACATGAATTACAGCAGCATTTTTTTTAAACACCTGATTAGAGCCAGAGTCTCTAATAAGCTTCAAAGTAGGGTGAAATTTTGTCGCAGATCATTGCGCTTGGAGGCCACCCAGATGCGTTAGCATAGCGAATGAACATTCGCTATTATAACACTGAATCACCTCTCCGCCAATCAGGAAGGGCGGGTGTGAAACACGGATCCCAATTGGCTGAAAGGAGAAGCGTTTTGATTGGCTGCCAAGGAGGAAGAAAACATTGGAGAAAAAATTGCGCTAGTCATACCATGTGGTGAACAAAGTGTTAAAAAATAATTAAATAAATAAATAAATAATATTAAATATAAGAAATATATTAAACTCTAGGGAAAGAAGGTAAGGAAAGCCTTCTAGTGAGACAACCAAAATAAATTGAATTTATGACTGTGAAAATAAATAAATAATAATAATAATAATAATAATAATAAAAAAATAAAAAAAATAAAAACATTCAGTCCAAAAAAATCTGTGACTTCTTAAACATAATGTCCCCATCAAAGTATCAACTCCATGGATGTATGTTGAAGGGGGGAAAAAGCCAAGATGAAAGGGATTCCACCACCAGTCAGGTTTGGATAGAATAGAAAAGATCCACCAGGAGAGGGGTAGGTAATAAACTCTTACCAGATTCCCAGCTAGTAAAGCATATAGATCCACTCGATCCCAGAAGGGAGGGGGGGGGAACTGCAGCACTCCTCTGCATTCAGCTGGTCCTCGTTTTGATAGGTGTGGATCCCAAAACTCCTTTCCAGGTCCTAAGCTGGTTGCACAGCTCCAAAGGATCCAGTTGGAGACCCAGAAAAAAAGGGGGACTCAAATAGTGAAGTACCGTAATTATCCGGGTTTTATTAAAATTGTAAGAGTATACACTAGATGCACTTCATAAGTCCAAAATACAAAGGCATTACATCCAGTCAAAGTAAAACAAAATATAGCAAACAAAACGAACGTGCGCCCGTGCTTACGGGGTCACTTCTGGACACGGTGATGTCAGTGCGTGGCTCCGCTCTGACTAGTTTCGATCAATACGATCGTTCTCAAAGGGCACGGGCGATGCACTGAACCATCACCTTTTGTAACCACAGAGTGGCAACCAAGCCTCGCCCCCAAGTGGCCAGAACCAATAGGGGACAACCCCCTTTGATTACAAGCACCAATGCGGTGCGGATGTAGGGCGGAAAGGCAGGGAAAAAGAAGCAGGAAATATGCTCAGTAATCGTCCCTCCCACTCTCCAACCTCAGCAGGGAAGAGGAGAAAATAAACAATCACCCGGCATCCGCCCTACAGACATCAATGTAATTAAATAATATAATAAAAACATAAAAAACATTAACAAGCATTAAGCTGTCTGTCACTTACAAAAATAGTTGAGCCTATTCATGTATACAGCTAATACATTAAAAAGGAATAAACCTGGATTGCACATAGCACTGTTAATAGTATTCATAAACAGTGTTCATTTATTTAAAATCACAGGGGAATGAGAGTATTCTCTACAATCCTCTAGTGGGTAAAAAGAAGTATGGCCTGAGAGTGTGGAACTTGTTAAACCACACATTTCTCAGGTTATATAGAAGTGTGGAACTTGTTAAACCACACATTTCTCAGGTTATATAAAAGTGTGGAACTTGTTAAACCACACATTTCTCATGTTATATAAAAGTGTGGAACTTGTTAAACCACACATTTCTCAAGTTATATAAAAGTGTGGAACTTGTTAAACCACACATTAGTCGGGTTATAAAAAAGTGTGGAACTTGTTAAACCACACATTTCTCATGTTATATAATAGTGTGGAACTTGTTAAACCAGACATTTCTCAGGTTATATAAAAGTGTGGAACTTGTTATACCACACATTTATTGCTCAGGTCATATACATCAGGAAGAGTAAAAATACAACATAATCTATACGAATAGCGATTAATATATTTAATATAAAATTAGTAAAATTCATAAATGCACTGACGGCACCTAATGGGAATAACTTGTACCATATCTTCCTCATTTATTCCTAAACACACCGGCCAGATGGTTGTAGTCGTATCTAATCACACGACTACACCCTTAGCCTCAATCCATTTTTCATAAAATAATTTTGTTTACAATAAGTAGAAGGAGGGAGTAACTTCAAGAGTTATCTAAAAAGGCATTGACCTCTATATCAATATTTAGGCCAAAAGGTTGAAGGCACTTAACCCGATATATCCAGCTCATCTCGAGCTTAGAGATGGCTCGTTTTTTAGATCCTCCTCTCCAATGGTGCTTCAAGATATCTATGGCCACAAAAGAGGTACCACTAGGATCCCTGTTGTGTACCTCTCTATAATGGCGAGATACTGAGTGTTTTTTATATCCACTCCTAATTTTGCCAATGTGCTCATTAATTCTAATTTGGAATGACCTCATTGTACGTCCAACATATTGGAGCCCACATGGACATGTAATCAAATATACTATGTAGGTGGACGAGCAAGTGATAAACGATCTTATGTTGAATGTTTTCAATGTGCTGTTAGAAGAAAAATACATGCCAAGGGGCGTGGTTTGCGCATGGCTAAGTGAGGTTGTGAAGGTGTGAGCTCCCGCTACCTCCATGCCCTCCGTGCGTGATACAAAGCTATAGCCCGAGAAAGGCAACCTGTTGTCGGTGTAATTTGGCGAAGACCCCCGGTGAAACTCCCCGGACTGTTCCTGGAGCCGTTGGACACCGTGAGTGTTGGAAGCCTGCCCTTCACCCTCCCGCTGCTCCCGCTGCCTGTTGTCTGTTGCAGCCTGTGTCCCCGCCTTCCGCCCTCCGCTGGCTATGCGGCCCGCATGTTAGCGGTGCAGATGGGACTTCTTTGATCCCGGCTGAACTGAAAGTGAAGGGAGTTGGACGTGGGGAAGGAAAAGTCGAGGAGACCGGAGACGGGAGTAGGAGCGAGGGTGCAGGTGGGGAGGCTAAGTCTGTGAGGAGCCATGGCTCCATGGCTGTGTAGGTGGTGACGGCGTGCAGTGTGCAGTGTGCAGGGGGCTGTAGTGAACCGCGTGGCGGACCTGCTCCAGCATAGCCCTAGCCCAACTAGACAACTCTCAAGCACTAAGTGCCCCCAACTGTCTTGGGGAGACGCCGAGAGGAACGTGTAGCACAAAGCCTGAGAATTGAGAAACCGCATGTGGAAAGTGGAGGGGAGGCATGTGTGCAGCTAGAGCTAGAGACACACGGACATCCCGGAGGACTGCACTGTTAACACAGCCACCCAGCCTAGCGGGTCATCTGGAGATCCAGAGTTATTTTTCAAAAATGGAGAAAGGGGGTGAGCAGGGTCAGAGCCTGGAGAGTCTGCAAATGCAAACGCAGACTACTATCCCAAGGCTAGAGGTGCGGGCAGACGTAGAGACACTACAGATAGCTCCTCAAAGCCCCCGGGTGATCAATACAGGGGGAAGTGACCCCCCATCCAGACTAAGTGAAGGGGGGAAGAGTGAGCTTGAGACCCTAAAATCCCTGATCCAGGCATTACCAACAAGAGAGGACATCACTACATTAATTATGAAAATAGAGGAAGCCCACTCCAGAGATATGGAAGAGATTAAAGGGGAGGTTCAGGGCTTGGAAAAACGCACGACAATGAATGAAAGTACCTCCAAAGACCTCACACTGCGTGTGATGACACTGGAACAGGAAAGAAATAAACAATTAGATGTGATCAACTCTCTACAGTTACAACTAGAAGAAATCCAAGACAGGAACAGACGGAATAATCTACGTATAAGAGGTATCCCTGAAGCAGCAGTCCCAGAAGACCTCCAAGAGACGGTAAAAAACATTTTTCTGATATTATTAAAGGATGCTTCACCTTTAAATCTTGAGATGGACAGAGTGCATAGGGCCCTTGGCCCCAAGCCCAAAGATAGCTCTCGGCCTCGAGATGTGATTTGCAGACTGCATTATTTTAGAGAAAAAGAGGCAATATTAAGGAAATCCTGGGACATGGGGACCATAGAATTTAATGGAGCCCAGTTGAAGATATTACCAGATCTATCAAGTGCTACTCTGCAATGGAGAGCTATGCTACGCCCCATATTAGATCGAATAAGGGAACTAGGGGGAACATACAGATGGAGGTATCCAATATCTGTATTAATCAGGAAACAAGATACAGGTACATTTTGGCTGCGCTCCAAAAATGACTTGCCGGAACTTTTCTCCTTTTTGGGGATCAACCCTTTGGAGGTGGTGGATTGGAGACAGCCAATCTTAAGGAATAGTTGAAACTGGAGGTCCTGTTGACTGCCCCTTTCTCCCCCCCCCCCTCCCTCTCTCTTTTTTTTTTCTTTGAGTTTGGACCTTTGAGAGAGACTGGCCTTTTTTTTTTTTGTTTTTTTTTTTTGTTTTTTTTTTTTGTTTTTTTTTTTTCTCCCTTTGTCCCTTGGTGCCTTTTTCATTTGTGCTTCCCCTTTTTCTTTTGACTGTTTTTGCCCTTCCTCCTCTGGACTTTTTTGAAAACCCCAGAGTGAGGTAGCCGGTGTTAAGAGTGTGCGGGGTACTGAGAGGGGGGTGAGGGGTGAGGGGTGGGGGGTGGGGGGTAGGATGGGGGGGTGGGGGGAATAGAGATTAGAGGGGAGGAATAGGTTAGGGAAGTGGGGGCGAGGGGTGAGGGGTGGGGGTTAAAGGGGGGGTAACATAACTACACTATACACTATATAATACAATAATACACTATAATACACTATAATAGACAATATTCAATACACACTTACACAAGGTTAAGGGGGGTGGGAATTAATAGTGAGAGCCCAATGGACATATTATTCAGGAGGGTATACCACTAGATAGGTTAGTCACAACTCACAGTTCACAGTATTAAAGTAGTTTGGCTCTACACATATTCAATACTAATAGTTAACACACATTAAGGAATAAAACACGTATGGGAAGGGGTGGGAGGGGAGGGGGATGGAGAGGGTGGGGGGAGGGGAAGGGAGCACCCAGACCCCAAGCAGGTTTATCGATAACCTAGGTATAAGGATTAATATAATTTATTTGGAATTATTAATGTATTATTAAGGTATTGTTAAAGTAAAATTAATGTATTATGAACAGGTACGTGAATTAGACTTAAGGGAAACTATTTAGATAGTACATCTATTGAGACACGCTACGCATGATGTTTTAGAATGCACTATAAAATTAGTTTTGTTGTTTGCTTTTTCCCTTCTCGAACTACTGTAAGAATACTATATTACAGATTATTATGCATCATGTACTGTGAGAATACTATAGGAATAATTAGTACACATATTCTATAGAGGGATTTAACCCCAGTATTGGAAATGGGGGGGGGGATATTTATATGGTGAAGACACTTGGGGGAGGGAGGGCATTACCCTGGCGTTATTAACGATTAGGTACCTAGGGAGAATGAGTAGCCCCTTAATGGGGCAATAATATGAGGTGGGCGGGAGGGGGGGAGGGGGAAGAGGGGGGAGGAAGTAAAACAGGAATACTTGAGATCCAGGGATTAATTGAGATGGGCAATATATTATATAGTACGATTTAAATAAAGTGGAGGTGGAAGGAGGGCTGGAAGGTGCGGGGGCACCGCGATATAGGAGTGCGCAAAACCAGTACCCCCCGATAGGGAATTACTCAGGGGGATACTTAGGGGATAGAGTATTAGAGTAAGCAAGTAGGAGCTAAATTGGCTCTGGGGTAGAGGGGGGGGGGTCTTTGTACCATACCTCTCGATCCCCACGGTCAATAAGTAAGGGGATTGGGTGGGGGGGGGTCTCCCTTTTTTTTTTTTTTTTTTTTTCTTCTCTCTCCTCTCCTTGCCGCGGTTTTCTCTCCTTCCTCACCCATTTATTTAGCCTCGTCTCCCTGGCTCAAGGGGAGGAGGAGAGGGGAGAGGACTCTGAGCTGCAAGGATGGGGGGTATAAGGATTACCACTTTTAACGTTAAGGGATTAAATACCCCAGAAAAAAGGAGAATGCTCCTTAGTGAATTAAAAAAAATGCGCTCAGATGTGGCCTTTGTCCAAGAAACCCATTTTAGAGCTAGTCGGTTACCCTATTTACAAAATAGATTTTTCCCATGTGCCTACCACTCATTTAGTCCAACATCTAAATCTAAAGGAGTGGCTATATTAATATCCAACCAGATTGCTTGGTCATTAACGGAAAAACAGATAGACGAAAATGGAAGGTATATATTTCTAAAAGGCACTTTAGGAGACGAGAAAGTAACACTAGCCACTATATATACACCTAATACGAATCAAGATACTTTCCTGACTAAAGTACTGTCTAAATTAGATAAATTTATAGAAGGGAAGTTGATACTAGGAGGAGACATTAATATGACATTAGACCCCAAACTAGATACATCTCTAGGATCTTCTTCTCTATCAGGTAAATCTAGGAGGCGAGTCCTGCGAAAGTTAAAAGAAATGCATCTGGTCGACGCTTGGAGGATACTACACGGGGAGGAGAGAGACTATACCTTTTACTCTAATCCACATAAAAGATATTCCCGGCTGGATTATTTTCTGATCCCCCACTATCTATTGACGGGAGTGGAGGAAGTAAAAATTGGAAATATAACCTGGTCAGACCATGCCCCAGTGACAATTGACATAATAATATCAGGTAAGGCTCTCTCCACGGGATATCGTTGGCGTCTGAATGAAAGCCTACTACAGACCCCAGAAGTCAAAGAAGCAGTAGAAAAGGAACTAGGAGAATACTTTCGGACCAACGATACCCCGGGGAGCGACCCAAGTGTGGTGTGGGAGGCCCACAAGGCGGTGATGAGGGGTTTATTGATAAAGCATGGGGCAAGAATAAAAAAAATTCGGGAGAATCAGGTCAGGAAATTAACGATAGATATCCAAACCCTGGAAATTCAACATAAAGGTACACAGTCAATCAAAGTAGGAGAAGAATTAGGACACAAAAGGAGGGAGTTAGCTGACCTACTGAGGTATAAAGCTAAAGCGATTATCCAAGTAGGTAGAAGGATAACATATGAATTAGGCGACAAGTGTGGCAAAGTTTTAGCAGGGAAATTAAAAGATACTAGGAATACTGTGTACATACCACATATTAAGGGCAAGAACTGCCAGATAATGTCACTCCCTAAAGATATAGCACAGAGATTTAGAGAATACTATTCCTCCCTATACAATTTAGAACAAATAGATATCCCTAGAGGAAGGATTGAGGATTATCTGTCCTCAACACAACTTAAAAGAATACCCTCAACCGAAAGGGAGATTCTCGATAGACCTATCTCAATGGAGGAACTCCAAGGAACTATGAAAATGGTTAAAAAAGGGAAAGTCCCTGGCCCAGATGGGTTTTCTATTCAGTATTACCAGCATTTTTTCCCTACCCTCGGACCATACATGATTGGGATGTTCAATGAGATCGGCCGATCTACCGCGTTCCGCCCGGAAGCCCTTATGGCACATATTGCGGTGATTCCCAAAGAAGGGAAGGACCCGGCGGAGTGCGGTAGTTATCGCCCGATCTCATTGTTGAATACAGATCTAAAACTTTTTACTAAACTAATAGCAGCCCGATTACAACCTTTCCTGACACAGCTAATACACCTAGATCAGGTGGGTTTTATCCCGACCCGGGAAGCCAGGGATAATACCATTAAAGTATTGAACCTGGTACACTGGGCAAGGGAAACCAAAACACCTTCAATCTTCCTCAGTACAGACGCCGAAAAGGCCTTCGACCGAGTTAACTGGAAGTTTATGGCAGGAGTATTGAGACATATTGGATTAGGAGAACATATGTATAGATGGATTATGGGGGTGTATACTACACCTCAAGCATCAGTCAAGGTAAATGGGATCCTCTCAGAGCCTATTAAAATATTAAATGGAACAAGACAGGGGTGTCCACTATCCCCGCTATTATACGTTTTGACACTGGAACCTCTGCTGAATAGGATTAGGCAAAACCCGAGAGTCCGGGGATTAGATATAGGAGACAGAGAATATAAAATTTCTGCATTTGCAGACGACATGCTGTTTACCATATCTCACCCCCGGGAATCACTACAAAACTTGATGAGAGAAATAGAGGAATATGGGAAATTAGCAAATTTAAAAATTAACTATGAGAAATCAGAAGATATGAGTGTGGAACTACCGGGGGGCCTACAACAAACCTTAAAACCTAATTTTAAATTTAAGTGGGTTAAGATAGCTCTGAAATATCTGGGGATCTATATCCCACCAAAACTAGGTAATATCTTTGAAGTAAATTTCCCTCCATTGATGAACATAATTAAGGACACTTTGAAGAGATGGCAGAGGGGATTTCATTCTTGGTTTGGGAGATGTAATGCTATTAAGATGAGTATACTCCCTAGAATATTATATCTCCTTCAAACAATACCAATCAAGATCCCCCCTGCCTTTTTACTTCAAGTAAATAGGCTTCTTTTTAAGTTCATTTGGGCTAAGAAAAAACCTAGGATTAGTAGGAGTAGGATGTGCCTACCTAAGAGTAATGGGGGTCTAGCAATACCAGACGTAACCAAATACTATCAAGCGATCCATATGGGTAGGATTATAGAATGGGGTAGGAGGATAGGATCAAAATTATGGGTAGATCTAGAACAAGAAATTAGTCAAATCCCACTGCAAAGAGCACTATGGTGCTATCAAACACTGCCGATACAATTAAAAAACCATCCAATTATAGGGACGACGTTAGCAATAGGCCATAAGATATGCCAGTTAGGAAAACACACCTCAAGCTTCTCCCCCCTGTTTCCAGTATTAGGAAACCCCTGCTTTCCACCAGGTATGGAGAAAGGAGCATACAGGAGTCTCAGAGAGAGGGGCCTTACACAGATATCACACTTCTCAGAACAAGACAGATGGCCAACTGTACCCTCATTGGTACTCCAGGAAGGAAAATATGGGATTAAAAATTGGCAAGCGGTACAATTGTGCCATTTTCTGAACTCTCTGGGATCAACAAACAGATACAAAAGGGAATTAACACAATTTGAAAGATATTGTGAAAACCAGGAACCCCCGGATAAATTACTATCTAGGTTGTATAGGCTAGGAACAACACCTTTAGAAGGCCAGGAGATACCATCTATCAGAGAATGGGCCAGAGATATGGAGAGGAATTTCTCACAGACTCAGCAGCAAAAAATAATCAATTTAACCATGAAAACATCAATAAGTACTAGGCTCCAAGAATTAAACTATAAAATATTAAATAGATGGTACTACACACCAGAGAAATTGAGTAGGGCGTTTCCGGGAACCCTAGATATCTGTTGGAGATGCAAGGAAGATAGGGGAACCATATATCATTTATTTTGGACCTGCCCAAAGATCAGGAAATACTGGCAGGAAGTATTAAGGATAACCCAAAAATTTACAACATATCAACTGCAGGACGACCCAGCTTTTTGTTTGCTGCACCTAACACAGATTCCAATAAAAATATATAAGAAATCGATCATATGCCATATGGTCAACGAAGCTAAAGCTGGGATAACTCAAAATTGGAAAAAAATAATCCCCCTACGATAACCGACTGGCTCTATAGGGTGAGGAATATTTGTGCAATAGAGGACGTGGTCTTATCAGCCCAAGATAGAAAGGAACAATATAACTTGACCTGGGGAGCATGGAATGTATTCATGTACTCAGAAGAAGGGAGGAGTTTGATGGGAGGGGAGTGACGGAACGGGAATGAGGGATACTCTAAGGAATTGGATGGAGAGCTCTGACCTAGGAGAGGGGAGAGGAGGGAGAGAATTGGTGGGGGGGGGGTTTCTTCCCTTTTTTTTTTTTTGAAGGGGGATGGGGGAGGGTAGGGCAGGAAGAGGGAAATAAAAGGGAAAAAAAAAAGGAGATATGGCAACACAAGAGAACATGGGAAATAAAAATGGAATTAAAGACAGGGTGGAGGCGAGGATAAGGGAGGAGGGAAAGGGAGAGAGGAGAGGGGGAAGAGGAAAAGGAGGGGAGAGGGAGGAAAGAAAAAAAAAAAGAGAAAAGAGACAATTAAAAATGGATAATAGGGAGAGGCTGGAGAAAACAGGGGATCACAACACCCCATCAAATAGATGGAGAACCCAAACCTGGAGCAGGAACCATAGGAGATAATACAGGGCACTATCATTAGGCTAACCCTGGACGTAAATAACTACCTGCACTCACTCCTACCCTGTTATCCCCAAATATACCCCTGAGTCTTAAACGAGTACAAAGGACTATGAGATAATAAGTTAATGTTTTGTTTTATTTGGTCGATTCTAATGCAATTGTTAAGTAACTTATGCTGTAAAACTAATATTTCCTAAATAAAGAAGGATTAAATATAAAAAAAAAAAAAAAAAGAAGAAAAATACATAGTTTTGCGTTCGCAAATAGCATTAATCTTACAGACAGCACATTTTTTACACTTGTAGTAACCAGTCATAGTTTGAAAAAACATCGGTTTGTTTGATGGCGGGTTGCAAACCCCAGGTGCCAGAGTATCTCTCAATGAGGGTGCACCTCTAAAGACTATTGATGGTTGTTCTGGGAGTGCTGGACCCAATATCGGATCTTCTTTGATTAAGTGCCAATGTTTGCGTACCAATTTTTTCAACATATAATGTTGATTAGAGTAACCCGTGATAAAAGGCCAGGTGAATTTATTTTGGTCACTCACTTCCTTCTTTTTGTCCAGCAATAATAGACTTCTATCTATCTTTTTTATATCTTGTGATTGTTTGAGAAGGTCATTGGCAAGGTAACCTTTATCCAAGAATCTAGAAGTTAGGATTTTTGCTTGTTCTTTATAATCCTGTATTTTACTACAGTTCCGCCTCAAGCGTAAATATTGGCTTTTGGGGACTGAATCCAGCCAGGCTCGGTGATGGCAACTATCACGAGGGATAAAAGAGTTCCGGTCAGTAGACTTGAAGTGCGTGGAGGTCATAAACTGACCCTCCTCAACACGTATCTCCAAATCTAAGAAGTTAATACACCTCTGATCGGCTTCAAATTTAAATTTAATCCCTCGGTCATTCGTATTCAATCCCTCCATGAAGGCATCCAGAGATGCCCTGGAGCCCTTCCAGAGGAGGAGGACGTCGTCTATGTACCTGGCCCATAAAATGAGCTCAGGTCTGCGATCAGCATAGACGACGTCCTCCTCCCATTTGCCCATAAAGGTGATGGTTCAGTGCGTCGCCCGTGCCCTTTGAGAACGATCGTATTGATCGAAACTAGTCAGGGCGGAGCCACGCACTGACATCACCGTGTCCAGAAGTGACCCCGTAAGCACGGGCGCACGTTCGTTTTGTTTGCTATATTTTGTTTTACTTTGACTGGATGTAATGCCTTTGTATTTTGGACTTATGAAGTGCATCTAGTGTATACTCTTACAATTTTAATAAAACCCGGATAATTACGGTACTTCACTATTTGAGTCCCCCTTTTTTTCTGGGTCTCCAACTGGATCCTTTGGAGCTGTGCAACCAGCTTAGGACCTGGAAAGGAGTTTTGGGATCCACACCTATCAAAACGAGGACCAGCTGAATGCAGAGGAGTGCTGCAGTTCCCCCCTCCCTTCTGGGATTGAGTGGATCTATATGCTTTACTAGCTGGGAATCTGGTAAGAGTTTATTACCTACCCCTCTCCTGGTGAATCTTTTCTATTCTATCCAAACCTGACTGGTGGTGGAATCCCTTTCATCTTGGCTTTTTCCCCCCTTCAACATACATCCATGGAGTTGATACTTTGATGGGGACATTATGTTTAAGAAGTCACAGATTTTTTTGGACTGAATGTTTTTTTTTTTTTTTATTATTATTATTATTATTATTTTTTTCACACAGTCATAAATTCAATTTATTTTGGTTGTCTCACTAGAAGGTTTTCCTTACCTTCTTTCCCTAGAGTTTAATATATTTCTTATATTTAATATTATTTATTTATTTATTTATTTAATTAATTATTTTTTAACACTTTGTTCACCACATGGTATGACTAGCGCAATTTTTTCTCCAATGTTTTCTACTTGTATTTACATGACTACCACGTGTAGCTAAAGATTGCTGCTTGGGTTATTAAGTTAACATTATTTTCACATTTACACATATTTATTTTCAATTTTAGCTATTCATATCCTTTAGCGCGATATTTTTTATTGTTCTTTAATCTGCCAAGGAGGAAGGAGGAGACGGAAGCTGCAAAGCAGGGGAAGGCGATGCCTGCGCGTGATGTCCATGGAGAGCTGGGAAAGCCATCTGTGGTTGAGGTAAGTGCATCGACTGACCGATTCGACACGGCGCCAGGAAGCCCTGGAAACCACCATCACCAGCAGCTTCCCTCCCAGCATCCAACCGCAGAAGGTCATTCCTACACACTGCTCCATGGATGGAGATGAACTGCAGTGTTTCATGCTTTTTATGACCTTACCTTTGTGAGTAGCATTCCTATTATCGCCATTAAATTCCCTATATGCTACACCTAGGCCGCGTACACACGATCAAATCTTTGCTCGTGTGTACACGCGAGCAAACCAAAATCCAAAGAGACAGATTTGTTCAAATCGGTCGGTCCGACCGATTTGAACAAATGAATTGCCTCGTGTGTACGAGGCCTTAGTATGGTGCTTGTGCTTATTTCTCATAAACATTGAACACACATTCTTTTTATAGAGGAGACACATATCAAGCACTCCTTAATGCTCAAAATTATCAACTATAGGTACGGTACCCTACAAGGTATCATGCATCAAATGGCTCTTCCAAAACCAAAAGGTATCACCTTTTTATTAGCTAAATCCCTTAAATTTCAACTCCTTGAATGACTGACTGGCCCCAATGGATGTTTCCTTTTTCTTAGCTGTACTTTAAAGTTGAGGTGTTTGACTTACTGATGTCTTTCAAAGCAGGTATATACTGTACCTGCTCTCCCTTTACTGAAGTTGTTGAGTGGGACTACTTCTATTCCTTATCGAGTGCCAAAACAAATTTAGATGCAGTTATCCGTTGTAACGGAATGCACCGTGACAGTCTGAGATATTCCTATGTCTAGGGTCACCTTATGTCCACTAGGGCCATAGGGTGACAAAGAATCATAATTCATATGTTACAGAAGACATTAATAAGGGACATTAATAATAATCCAGGTTTGCAGTATGTCTTCAAATATCAAAAGCTGTTAGCTATGCAATCTGGGCACACATGCTTTTGAAAGGTGTTAATTCAGGTCAGCCAGCCAGTGAGTCATACCTTTGTATAATATGCTATTGAAATATCTGAGGGTGTGGATTGCACCCACTCTCACTGCCATTGTGTGATAAAGATGTCTGTGTTACTATTCAGGGTTAATTGAACCCTATTGATAATACGGTGCCGTCATATCTTTGGAAGCAAGAACGGAGCGCTGTCTCGTTTATTCTGGGAAATGGAATGGATCATGTCTGCCTGGTTGTTGGTGTGTCGGATAAGCTTGTCGTGGTTGGATGGAAGGTTGTAAGCGGTGGTCATCCGTTACATTGGTGGCACAGCAGTGGGATGATTCCATCTTCAGAAGGACGGCTACAAGGACACATGACAATGGAGACGCTGTATGAACGGATGAAGCTCTCTTCCCTCATGGACTTACTGGAGAGCCGGGGCAGACCGGCCAACAACCGTAAGAAAAGGGACATTATCGCAGAACTAGTCGAAATGAATAGAGCTAAGAGGCCCAGCATAACAGACAGGACACCCGAGGAAGAATTTTTTGATCGGGCTGTTAAACATGGACTGTCACAATATGGTCCTAATCCTCCGCCGGAGATCATAGACCGGGTTATAGCGGCTGTGGATGCCACCTTGCGACAGCGAAGAATTGCGGCAGCAGCTGAAGAGAGAGGAGAGGTGCAGATACCAGTCTCCATTGAAGAGGAATTCCAAAGGAGGTTACAAGAGATGCGGATACAGCATAGAGGACCAGTATCAGAGGAGGTCCTGTTGGGATGGTCGGATGTGATTCGGTGCCAACTCTGGAAGGAAGCGTTAGCTCTGGAGCAGCAACACCAAGGAAAGGTCCTGCCCTCCATCTATGCAAGGTACTGGCCGCAGTATGACGTACGAATGCTGTTGTTGGGGGAACAACCGAAGCAGGAGTGGATAGCAGAGTTAAGCAGGCTGATCCGGGCAGAGATGCAGCTGGATGAGAGCTACAGAGCCCTCCGGTGGTATGTAGCCCAAGAGTGCCCGTGGTCAGCGGATGACAGCCCCACAGAAGGCTATGAATACGATGGCCTGGGATTGTTGTATTGGAGGATGTCCAGTGATCCTGACTTTGGGGATGTTTGGGAGTGGCGCTTGGAGGATATAATGGAGCACAGAGAGGAAAAATTAAATATCTCGGGAGGCCACTGGTAACAGGAAGATTTAGAATTTCTGGCCATTCAAGAATGGGAGCTGGAGGTTGCCTACAGACAGCTGCTAGACTCGGCTCAGCAGCAGGGTGGAGCTCCCATTGCCTGGGACTATGAGGAAAGTTCATATGACAACTGTGAACTCCTGGCTGATGAATCGGCAGTGGAAAATACGGAGATTGCCTTCCCTAAAGCCAAAGCGGATGGTGTGGAGTTCCAGAGAGCCGGGGCGGTTGGCCCCTCTCTCCAACAACAAGCTGAGGTGGTAAAGCTTTTACCCCCAGCTGAATCACTGGCAACAGAACAGAGGGTCACGGACCTCTGCTCTTCACTAACGGAAGAGGGGGTTCCTGTGGTAGTGGATGGGACTGTGGTCTCCACTCACAGCAACCCAGCAGAAGAGCTGGCAACAGAGCAGAGTGTCATAGGTCTCTGCTCCTCACTAACAGAAGAGGGGGTTCCTGGGGTAGTGGATGGGACTTCAGTCTCCACTGGCACAACCCCATAAAATGGTACAGGACTGGGACAGGAGGATGTCTGCTTTGCTTTGCAAGCACCGGGGGGTTTTCACCAAGCACCAGTGGATGGGACTTCAGTCTCCACTGGTATACCCCAGGAAGGGGGGGTAGTTGGCCCAGACCCCCAGCAACATGATGGACTGAGCCCAGCTACCCTGCCTTCTCCCCAGCGGCAGGCGTGTTCTCTGAAAGAGGCAGAGGTTGGCGGGGTGAGTAATGCTCACTTTGGAGCCATTTACTTGGGGTACAGTATGGATACCAGCATTGGAGGACGGGAACTACTGACGGACTTCGGAGTCAACCCGTTTGGGGTTCCCTCCTGTGTCCGTCTCCCACCGAAAGGGGAGAGATGTAACGGAATGCACCGTGACAGTCTGAGATATTCCTATGTCTAGGGTCACCTAATGTCCACTAGGGCCATAGGGTGACAAAGAATCATAATTCATATGTTACAGAAGACATTAATAAGGGACATTAATAATAATCCAGGTTTGCAGGATGTCTTCAAATATCAAAAGCTGTTAGCTATGCAATCTGGGCACACATGCTTTTGAAAGGTGTTAATTCAGGTCAGCCAGCCAGTGAGTCATACCTTTGTATAATATGCTATTGAAATATCTGAAGGTGTGGATTGCACCCACTCTCACTGCCATTGTGTGATAAAGATGTCTGTGTTACTATTCAGGGTTAATTGAACCCTATTGATAATACGGTGCCGTCATATCTTTGGAAGCAAGAACGGAGCGCTGTCTCGTTTATTCTGGGAAATGGAATGGATCATGTCTGCCTGGTTGTTGGTGTGTCGGATAAGCTTGTCGTGGTTGGATGGAAGGTCGTAAGCGGTGGTCATCCGTTACATCCGTGCTATAACTGCTTGATGCTTGGTGTACTCTTCACCCCAGTGAGTAATATTTTACATATTTTTCCTCACTTCCTTTAGCGAACAGCGCCATCAACCAGTGACACTAATACAGTGCTCAGTAGTAAAAAATATGCACCGTCACTGTATTAATGACACAGGCTGGAAAGGGGTTAACATCAGGGGTGATCAAAGGGTTAACTTTGTGCCTGGCTTGTGCTTTCTCACTGTGTGGGAGGTGCTTTGACTAGGGGAAGGCATTGATCCATGTTCCTGCTTTGCAGGGACACAGGATCAATACCTTCCCTACTGACAGAAAGTGCCTTGTTTACATAGGAAGATTGCCCTACTGCCTGTGTACTGCATAATCAGCGGGTGACGGTGGATATCCAGTCTATGTTACCTGCCCCAGACCCGGAATCATGTCAGATCATCTACTAGGCACGTGATCTGGCACAGAGCAACCGCCCCGCCGAAGTATATCTACGGTGGGCGGTCCGCAAGTGGTTAAATAACCATACATACAACACTTTCAATAGAATTTAGCAACATATAAATGTTATTGAAAATATGAATGCTATTTACTTTTCTTTTCACGTTTGTCTTTTTGCATTATAGTTTGTTTACTGAAATATTACTATCATACCATGGCTTCAAAGGCTTAATTGGACATTAGTGTCACAAACTAGTTGAGTTACTATAGACAACATTCGTTCAATTACAGTTCACAATTAACTATTAAATTATTTCTTGTTTCTAATTTAAATCTTAATTACTATATTTTTTTGAATATAATTAAAAATGTAATTAGGCAATAACTGTGCAGTTTTTTGTGGTTTTATTCTGCAAAAAGCACTAAAAAAATATTTATACTTTATTTGTAAAAATTTATTTTGTGGGAAGATGGCAGTGTAAATGTTCTTTTTTTTTCTTTTTTTAGATCCAATATTTTAAGACATAACCTTATTGGGTTTTGAGAAATGTTGCTATTCCATTATGACCATTTGTTTGATGTATCATAACATGTAATATTTGCTCCATAAGAATTGATATGAAAAATATTACATTCTCACTAACCTGGTTTCCTCTTCTTTTTTTTTTATCAAAGTTGATATGCATACAATGGGTAACTTTAGTTGCAATAATAATTTCTGCAAAGTAGCCTAACCTATTTTTGACTGAGAATAGATGAAGGATTAAAAATGATTCTAAGGAGGCTAGGTTTTATGTAGCATACACACGACCGTTTTTCGGGTTCCAAAAAATGATGTTTTTTTTTAATGTCATTAAAAACTATCAAGTGTGGGCTTCAGAGCATTTTTCGGGTTCTGAAAAACGGGCAAAAAAAAATTCAAACATGCTCTATTTTTTCACGACGTTGTCGTTTTTTGGGTTGTAAAAAATGGTAGTTTGTGGGCTTTAACGTCATGAAAAATCCGCACATGCTCAGAAGCAAGTTATGAGACGGGAGCGCTCGTTCTGGTAAAACTACCGTTCATAATGGAGTAAGCACATTCATCACGCTGTAACAGACAGAAAAGTGCGAATCGTCTTTTACTAACACAAAATCAGCTAAAGCAGCCCAAAGGGTGGCGTCATCCAAATGGAACTTCCCCTTTATAGTGCCATCGTACGTGTTGTACATCACCGTGCTTTGATAGAGCATTTTTTTTCACGATCGTGTGTAGGCAACAGCATTTTAATGATCAAGTTGAAAAAAACTGTTGTTTTTTCTAGAGCCTGAAAAACATAGTTTTTTAGAACCCGAAAAATGATCGTGTGTACGCGGCATTAGAGTTAAAGCCCCATTTTTTCTTCTATTAAAATGAAAGTGGTTGTAAACTGCTTAAAAATGTTTTTTTTTTTTCTTACCAGCAAAGTAAAGGCACAATGTGCTAGTATGCTAGCACATTATGTGATAACTTACCTGAAAACAAAGCATTCCAGCAATGCAATGTCATCACTGGAAGGTGCTTCCATATTCACCCATCTTCCTTCTGGGTCCACAGACTCTGGCTGTGTGACTGACTGGACACGCAATAACGTCACTCTTGCACATGTGCTGGGGAGCCGGCATTTATGGCACAGGACTGATGAAATGGCCCGGGTAGCCATTTCTTCAGAATACATGCACCCAATGACATCATTGGGTGCATGTATAGTAAACATCTCCTACGATGCTCATTTAGGAGATATTTACAGTATCTGTAGGTAATTCTTATTATAGATGCAAATATCAGAGGGAAGTTTACTTTCACTTTAAAGGGTAAGTTCACTTTTATTTTTACAAATTCCAGCTCCCTTAAAGGAGTTGTAAAGCCTTGAGGTTTTTCACCTTAATGCAGTGTATGCGTTAAAGGGGAGTTCCACCCACAATTTCACTTTTTAAATATAAATGCCCCTGTAATACACAAGCTTAATGTATTCTAGTAAAGTTAGTCTGTAAACTAAGGTCCATTTTGTTATGTTGTTACAGCATTTAGAGTTTATAATCTAGAAATAATCTAGAAATAGACCGTGGCCATCTTAAGTGTGGGCATCATGAAGCCAAACTGTATGACTTCCTGGATTTCAGCTTTGCATATCTCGCACATGCTCAGTGCTGCACAAGCAATGTAATAGGTTTCAGTCAGGTTTGCAAGGACTACTAGGAAACATGATGCCTATCCCAGAAATCCTTGCAAATAGCCTTGTGACTTAATAGCCTAGGCTAATAAGGAGGAGGAAGTAATGAAGGACTACAAAATAAAGGTATTTACAAGCAACAAAATAAATAAAAATTGTCCATTCTGAACACTATGAGATTAGGGCACGCAGCACAGACAAACATAAAAAAATGGGTGGAACTCCACTTTAAGGTAAACAACCTCCTGTGCTGCAGCTGCCCCCCGAGTCCCCTTTTTCTTACCTGAGCCCCGATCGATCCAGCGACAGGGACGAACACAGCAGCTCCAGCCACTGCCTTGGGTCCTCATTGGCCATTGGCTCCCACCTCTGTCAATCAAATCCAATGACGTGGCGGGCCACTGTGCAAAACCCTTACACAGAGGAGGCAAGTATGACATGTTTGGTATTTTTTTTTAAAAAACAACCTTTACAATTATTTTAAGTACCAAAACACCATTAGTTTAGAAATAAAAATAAAAAAAAAACGTTATATTTATCTTCACACCCCTTACCTTTGTGTCCAGCTGGTTGTATAAAAAAAAACATTACTTCCTGGACAGACCTTGGGACACAGAATAGAGTTTGCCAGCTGACCTCAGGGTGGTGGTGGTAGTGATCTGATGGAGTAGGGGGTAGATGATGCAGGGTGTGTTAATGAGGTCAGATGGTAAACTTCTTCCTGTGTCATGTCCCAAGGTCTGTCCATGAAGTAATGGAGACATTATATAAATAGAAAGCTTTTTTTATTTTTGCAAAAGAAGTAAAATAACGGTATATTGGTACATAGTGGAGCTGGAATTCAGAGAAAAAAAGGTGAACTTATCTTTTACCAATCTTTGGGGTCACCCAAGCATTGCATGGGTTAAATGTGTATTTGGATAGGGGGCAAGGAATAAGTACAAATAGTTACATTAAAGTGTTTGTAACCCTAAAAAAAATACATATTTATCCTATGAAATCTCATAGAACAGGGGGGATTTTTCACCTCTCGCCATATACAGAGCTTCAAGCTGATTTCGTAAAATGGTAACTGTGTGAAGATGAGCTACGAGAATTATGCAACTGTTTTTTCAGCCTGAGGCCTCGTACACACGACTGTTTTCCTCAACAGAATCCATCAAGAAACTCGGTGGCAGAGCTTTTTTGCCGAAGAAAACGTTCGTGTGTATGTTTTCCGTCGAGAAAACTGTCGTGGAACTCGATGAGGAAAGAAAGAGAACAAGACTTCCTCTTCGGGAGTCTCAATTTCCTCATCGTGTTTTTCGTCGGGCTGGTTTTCGACGAGAAACACGTTTTTGCACATGCTCCGAATAAAGTATGAGATGGGAGCGTGCCTTTGGTAAAAGTAGGGTTTGTAATGGAGATAGCACATTCGTCATACTGAAAAGCGTGAATCGTCTCTCACCAAAACTTTTACTTAACACGCAGTAACATGAGATTAGCGAAAGCAGCCCCAAGGGTGGCACCAGTGGAATCAAACTTCCCCTTTATAGTGCCGCCGTATGTGTTGTACATCACCACGTTTGAGAACGACGAGATTTTGTCTTGACAGTGTGCACGCAAGGAAAGCTTGTCAAGATTTTCGACAAGCCTAACAAGGAACTTGTCGAGGAAAATTATGTTTCATTTACGACGAGTTCCTCGGTCGTGTGTTTGAGGGGAGGTCCAAGAGCACTGTTCTTACCAAGACAGTTTAATCACTTCAGCCCCGGAAGGATTTACCCCCTTCTTGACAAGAGCACTTCTTGCGATACGGCACTGTTGCTTTAACGGACAATTGTGCAGGCGTGCAATGTTGTACCCAAACAAAATTGATGTCCTTTTTTCCCCACATAGCATTCTTTTGGTGGTATTTGATCATCTCTGTGGTTTTAATTTGTGGCGCTATAAACAAAAAAAGAGCAACAATTTTGAAAAAAAAAAAAACAATATTCTTTTACTTTTTGCTATAATAAATATCCCCCAAAAATATATAAATAAACAATTGTTTTCCTCAGTTTAGACCAATATGTATTCTTCTACATATTTTTGGTAAAAAAATCGCAATGAAGCGTATATTGATTGGTTTGCGCAAAGGTTATAGCGTCTAGGGGATAGATTTATGTCATTTTTATTATTATTATTTTTTTTACTAGTAATGGCCGTGATCTGCAATTTTTATTGTGACTGCAACATTGCGGCAGACACATCGTACACTTTTGACACTATTTTGTGACCATTGTAATTTATACAGTGATGATCAGTGCTATAAAATGCATTAATTACTGTGTAAATGACACTGGCAGGGAAGGGGTTAACCACTAAGGGGAAATAAAGGGGTTAAGTGTGTCCTAGGGAGTGATTCTAACTGTGGGGGGCTACCACTGACATGCCAGCGATCACTGATCCCAATGACAGGGAACAGTAGATCTCTGTCATGTTACTAGACAGAACAGGGACATGCTTTGTTTACATAGGCATCTCCCCGTTCTGCCTCTCAGTGTCACTATCACGGGCCACCGGCGAACATCGAGTTTGCGGGGCCCGTGGGCACACTCATGGAGTACGCGGCATGAGCATGCCAGCTACATGGCAAGTTAAAGTGGATGTACAGGTACGCCCATTTGCCCACCGCTGCCATGCTGCCGATGTATATCAGCGTGCAGAGGTCGGCAAGTGGTTAAGTCAGTGGGTGAGATGGAAAGGATCATTGAGAAGCCATATATTGCTGCTTTTTCTTGGATTTAGCTGGAGTCCAGATCTTGCTAGGAGTTGTAGTTGGATGAGGTCAAGGCAGGGGTATGGTGAGAGAATAGAGATGGTAGTCCCACATTTTTAAGAAAAGTTTAATTTTCTTGTAGGTCTCTGATACTATGTTGGGAGCCTTCTTTGGAAATAATAAGCTTGGAAGGGAAGCCCCAACGATACTGCCCAGAATTTTTTGGTCTAATGCCACGTACACATGATCAGTTTGTCTGATGATTACGGTCTGATGGACCGTTTTCATCAGACTAAACCAATCGTGTGTGGGCCCCATTGGTTATTTATCCATTGGTTAAAAAATTAGGAACTTGTTTTAAAATTATCTGATGGATAAAAAACCTATAGAAAAAAACGATTGTCTGTAGGCACGTCATCGGTTAAAAATTCACACATGCTCAGAATCAAGTCGACGCATGCTTGGAAGCATTGAACTTCATTTTTTTCAGCACGTCGTTGTGTTTTACGTCACCGCGTTTTGACACAATCGTTTTTTTAACTGATGGTGTGTAGGCACGACTGATCATTTGTCAGCTTCATCGGTTAACTGATGGAAAAATCCATCAGACCGTTTTCATCGGATGGACCGATCGTGTGTACAAGGCATAAGAATGCAACACTTGGCTAGGGTGAAATGAGAAAGACCACAATCACAAATGATTTATAGCTGTCAAAGTATAGAAAACAGACAATAATGTCCTGAGGGTGTGCACCATTTTTAGAAGATATTCTTTAATATTTTCAAAATTATGACAACTGTCAGAAGCTGAAATTCAGTATATATTACATTTTAAATTAACTAATTAACTTTGCAAAGGGACATGGAGTTTGTACATAGATTGCTGCATTGCTATCATCTTTGCTTGATGACTTTCAAGAGAGGTAAGTATACTCTTTAAAGAGGATGGGGAGAGAAAAGTGACAAGGAATTAATGCATAACTGAAATCAAGGGCACTGAATAGAATGATGTTTATTAATCTGATTTCATTCATTTTAATTATTAGTAAGGGCAAATCCAGTTGTGCTTTTCCCCCTCTCCCTTTCCCCAGCAGCATATTGTTCTTTACATTTTTGTGTACATCAAGGCTGATTCAGTTCTTGTTTTTTGGCATTATCAATTAGACCTGGACAGTCTTGTGACATGGGGGAAGGAGGAGAACAATGGGCCATGTGGGCTGGAAAGGAAGAAACACAGTGAAAGAAAAAGTGAACAGTTAGCCATGTGTGATCTTACCAATAGGGGGCTCCACTGGTACCATCAACCTTATGCATAAACCAATGAAATTCCAGATTTACTGTAAGTAAATGACTGTAAGCAAAGGACTTTTGCTTTATTAATTACTTTAACCAGGATAAAAATCTTTTTGTCCAGCTGTATGTGTGTGTGTATGTATATAGCTACATGTTTTTTCTGCAAGGTGTTTTTTTTTCGCTTTATTTAAAACTTTCTGTAGCTGGCATCTTTTTGTTTTTTTTTAAATATCTGATTTTACAAATTTATTTGTGTAATTTAGTACTCCCCATGAAGCTGGCTGTAGAACATTGGTTAAAACATTGCCTACAGAACTACAGAGAAATAATGAGCCAGTCTAAAGCAGAAAGAACAGGAAAAAGAATACAAACAGCATAAAGGAGAGTTCAATTACACCTCATAGAACCACCAAGGCATATAAATATAATAAGGTCCTACAGTAGTAATGGCGTCTCCCTTCTGCAGTTTTTTAGCTGGATTTCTAACCGCTAACCCTGCAAATTCTGGATCTCAAGACAATGATTTTCTATTTCACATAACTGTGTCTAAAACATAACAGAAAGGCAGTTATTGTTACAGGGTTCTGTAAAGGCCTATCTTTAAAAAAAAATATATATGCATATTTTAAAAGACTATCCATGATGAAATACAATCAATTTATAATGGAATCACAAAATCAGTGCTGGCCTCCTTTATAGAAACTGGATCTACTGTATATAAAGAGATATGTCCTGATAAAAATCTCATAGTTTGGGACAGGTGACTGCAACGTTCGGAGTAAAGACACTATGTTGACCCATAATGTAACAAATTAACCAGTCTTGAGCTTACTCTTGACAGCTTTATAAGTTGCCTATTTTCCTTCAAGAAAGGAAACCTATCTACAGTGTCCATGTAAGTAGCTGCATTTTAACCATCACTTCAATAATACCTTAAAGAACATATAGACCCAGGAAATAACCAAGTATAAATGGCATTACTATTCTGATCTAAGTGTAGAATCTCTATGGTCTATTTGAATGTTGATTATTAGGGACTCCTTGCTATTCACAGCCTTAGCCTCCGATTGGCTGCCTGCAGCCTTTTATTATTGGTTGAGTCTGAGGTAGCTATTTTGCTATGGTAGTAGATCTGAAGATTATATATATATACATATATATACAGTATATATATACAGTTGCAATAAAAAGTATGTGAACCCTTTTGGAATGATATGGATTTCTGCACAAATTGGTCATAAAATGTAATCTGATCTTCATCTAAGTCACAACGATAGACAATCACAGTCTGCCTTAACTAATAACACACAAAACATTAAATGTTACCATGTTTTTATTGAACACACCATGTAAACATTCACAGTGCAGGTGGAAAACGTATGTGAACCCTTGTATTTAATAACTGGTTGAACCTCCTTTGACAGCAATAACTTCAACCAAACGTTTCCTGTAGTTGCAGATCAGACGTGCACAACGGTCAGGAGTAATTCTTGACCATTCCTCTTTACAGAACTGTTTCAGCTCAGCAATATTCTTGGGATGTCTGGTGTGAATCGCTTTCTTTTTTTTTTTTTTAAATAGTATTTATTGAAAAGATTTATAAAACATAACAAGGAAAATACAGCGAGATATTACATACAAGCAGTCCCAGAACACAATATACATTACGTAGCCAAGGTAAACATACCAGCCAGAGAACAATTCGTAACCATGTGGGACAAACAATGACCAATGGAATATATCCAAAAAGCGGAAAAACAAGGAATTCTTCGAAACAGCTACCATCAATAGCTAGGAACCTTGGCCACGAGGTAAATGAGGAAGTAATATCTAGGAGAGTAGAGAAAGACATAGGAACACAAAGCGGGAGGAAGGCAAGAGGGGGGAAGAAGGGAGGAAAATAGTAGGGAACACTAGTAGAGGGGGGAGAACATAGAACTGATTAAGATATTGCATGGTAGTAGGAGGTGTACACAGTTGTTGTTAACATATCAAAACAGGGTGTTGGTACTCAAGTTCTCAGGTTAAGGTACAGGTTTATACCATAAGGTCCAAATGGACCAATTGGAATCTAATTTAGCTCTATTACCCCACCTTTCCGCTAGTAGGGATTCATGAACATAGTTAGTTTGAACAATTTTTAGGACCTCTGAAACATTAGGGGCTTTATCTGCTTTCCAATGCGTGAATCGCTTTCTTAAGGTCATGCCACAGGATCTCAATCGGGGTGAGGTCAGGACTTTGACTGGGCCACTCCAGAAGGCGTATTTTCTTCTGTTTAAGCCATTCTGTTGTTGATTTACTTCTATGCTTTGGGTCGTTGTCCTGTTGCAACACCTATCTTCTGTTGAGCTTCAGCTGGTGGACAGATGGCCTTAAATCCTCCTGCAAAATGTCTTGGTAAACTTGGGAATTAATTTTTCCTTCAATGATAGCAATACATCCAGGTCCTGATGCAGCAAAGAAGCCCCAAATCATGATGCCCCCACCACCATACTTCACAGTTGGGACGATGTTTTGATGTTGGTGTGCCTCTTTTTCTCCACACATAGTGGCGTGTGTTTCTTCCAAACAACGTAACTTTGGTTTCATCTGTCCACAGAATATTTTGCCAGTACTGCTGTGGAACATCCAGGTGATCTTGTGCGAACTGTAAATGTGCAGCAATGTTTTTTTTGGACAGCAGTGGCTTCTTCTATGGTATTCTCCCATGAAATCTATTCTTGTTTAGTGTTTTACGTATCGTAGATTTGCTAACAGGGATGTTAGCATATGCCAGAGACTTTTTTAAGTCTTTAGCTGACACTCTAGGATTCTTCTTCACCTCATTCAGCAGTCTGTGCTGTGCTCTTGCAGTCATCTTTACAGGATGGCAACTCCTAGGGAGAGTAGCAGCAGTGCTGAACTTTCTCCTTTTATAGACAATTTGTCTTACCGTGGACTGATGAACAACAAGGCTTTTGGTGCTACTTTTATAACCCTTTCCAGCTTTATGCAAGTCAACAATTCTTAATCGTAGGTCTTCTGAGAACTCTTTTGTGCGAGGCATCATTAAGTGAGTGAGTGAAAAACTTATATAGCGCAACACATGCAACACATTCACATCAGGAAATGCTTCTTGTGAAAAGCAAACCCAGAACTGGCGTGTGTTTTTTTTATAGGGCAGGGCAGCTGTAACCAACACCTCTAATTTCATCTCATTGATTGGACTCCAGTTGGCTGACACCTCACTCCAATTAGCTCTTGGAGATGTCATTAGTCTAGGGGTTCACATATTTTTTACACCTGCACTGTGACTGTTTACATGGTATGTTCAATAAAAACATGGTAACATTTAATTCTTTGTGTGTTATTAGTTTAAGCAGACTGTGATTGTCTATTGTTATGACTTAGATAAAGATCAGATCACATTTTATGACCAATTTGTGCAGAAATCCATATCATTCCACATACTTGTTATTGCAACTGTATATATATATATATATATATATATATATATATATATATATATATATATATATATATATATATATATATATATATATATATGTGTGTGGGTGTGTAAAAAGAAATTGGTGCTGCACATGTGATCAGACACGACACCAGCCATTTGATGGCTTCACAAATTAGTTGAGAGCTAAAAGGCACACAATAGTAATTAACAGGTATACTGCATGAAATGTCTTGAACTTGACTGTTTTGGGAAAAAGACAAATTAATGGGTTTACTATCACATTAAGATTTGTTAAATACACTGTGATATATTGTATTAAATTTTTGTTGTGACTTAACTGTGAATAAACCAAATAGTATAGTAAAGAAATGGGGCTTTAATGGTGCTTACACTTTGCAGGAACAAAACAAAAAGTGCAATATATAAAAACACAGTAGTTTATTATACACTAATATAAAAGTTATAGAAAAGAAGCACAACACTATCAAGTAAATAATATAGCCACATACACCACCTGTGGTCAATAACATATACTGAAACGAAAACACCCTACAGTATATGTCACTTCTGCAAAGCTTACTTTATATTAAAGCGTTTGTAACCCCAACACTTCATATTCCTGATATGTGCCTGCTGTACCATTTGTTTTTATGAGAAAGTATCCTTTTCTCTTTGTATTGCTTCCTTTATGTGAATTTCCTGCCAGTCCCTCTTGCTTTCCTATTAAAAAATGGACCACACTAAGCAGGAGAGCACACCATGGTCAGTTTTCTAGCTAGGCTGGGTACTTAGTCTACTCTCCTCCAATGATCAGACTTGTCCTGAAACGCCCATGCTGCACACCCATTACCTGACAATCTCAGTGTACTGCTGCTTCTCCTCCCCCAGCTCTTAGAAAATACATTTGGGGGTGTGCTGCTGTAAATACCCCATAACACCATTGGTTACATAATATTGTTCTGTTTTCATACCACTGAGCTCCTCCTCACCTCTATAACCTTGGCACTCCCCTAAAATACCCACACTTCCAGTTATGAAAAAAATGTGCAGATCCATTTCAACCCCCACAAGGCAGTGCTCAGTGTCTTAGCATTCCATTACCAGGCCCAAGCACTGTAGTATGTATGTATGTAGACGTTTTTGACAATATGCAATATGCATTGGGCTGGTGCTCAGAGTCAGCTCTGTAGGGCTCAGAAGTGGGGGAAGACGGAGTAAGAAGAGCGATACACATGTCCACCTAGTGACCACTCTGCTCCATCAAGTGAATACAGTGGTCACCACCACTGGCACCTTAGGGACCCCACCTATAGATGCCAGTGTACAACAGACTTGGGAATCTCTTATTCTCCTTCCAAAATTCACACCACGGACCCTTCATGCTATCCCACCCATCAAAAAGCTACAGTGAGCCTTGCCACAATGGAATCCTCAATGGTGGCCACCCCAAAACCCCTCGACCTGTATATTCCATGTTCAAAAAGTTCAAAAAGTTGTACAACTTGCAATGCCTTGCACAGGTGACGTTTTAAACCATGTTATTGTATGGACCAGCATGGGATGTGGCCCCTCTAGTTGCGCTCGGGACCACTGCCCCCCCCCCCCGATACACCACTGTATAGTAGTATTCATTAGCAAGATTCTGAAAATGAATATGTACATTCTGGATTCCATTTTGAATCTGAGTGATGGTCAGGTAGCATGTGTAATGGGATGATGGCATATGCACCTTTTAATGGGTTAGCTATAGACAATTGATTTCAATCTAAATTTTATTTTATTTTTTTGCAAATATAATACAAATGTCTGTATTTTACTGGGCCCGAATAATCATTGATGCAGATGCCTTATGTAAAAATAAACAGAAACTGCAATTTTGTAAATAATTATAATTATTTGAAAGTATCATGTGCTCAAGCACAAAATCTGCATTTGATAAATTCAGCACGCTCCAGACATCTGGAGAAAATGGAATATTGATGTATTTTAATAAAAGCAACATCTGTCTTTGAATGTGTACATGTATTTACAGAATAGGGTGAACAGATTGGTACTCAGAAGGCTTCACACAGTGAAAACAAGATTTATTGATTACATGTAGCATCAATATTTCAGAGTCATCAGGGTCCTTTCTCAAGACAATTCAACATTTACGCAGAATGACTACAAATGTACACATAGATTACAAATAACAGTGAATTTAAAATATTGCATTTTTATTTTCCATCTAAAGCAAGTTATGAAATCGTGATGTATGTTTTAAACCACTTAAGACCTGGATCATTATGCAGGTTAAGGACCTTGCCCGTTTTTGCGATTCGACACAAAAAAAAGAAAAGACACAAATTTGTGTAGTTGTTTAATTATTAGAATATTATTAGAATATTACTTGATATTCGCTTCCTGTAATCCTATGTATAGCAGAACTGGAATAGAAAGGGACAACACTAGGAGCCAATATCTGCACATATGTGACATGAACATACTAACAGGTGGAGAAATCAGGGTTATTACCTCATCAGTGTATCCGCTGTTCCTTCACCTTCTATTTACAGGCTGTGGGCTACATTGCTTGACCACAGTAGAGAAAACATGTCTCTACTATCTAAAAAAACTGTGTAAATCTCAGGATGATGTGCAGGAAAAAAATGTCTGTTGGCAGGTAAAACTGTTACCATGTACAGTATGTATTTGAACTGTGTATCTAACTGTTTACCTGAAATTCAATTTTGAAATTTGCTGCTGTAACAAAGGAACATTGCTAAAGGGATGATGGAGCTATACGAAGGTCTGAATTAAATCCTTGCCACCTTACATGATAGTAGTCTCAATTAGCTATGATGGTACATTACATTAAAGGTGTGTGTACAAGAGATGTCCTAATGTTGCATTATTGTATTCCCTTATAGAACAGGCCCCCTTTGGGAAATTTCTTGCACATCCCTCTTTTTTAAATTATCATCATGTCAGCTAAGATTCTGGATTGTTTTTATGGAAAGGGGTAGGCTTGAAGAATATTACAAAGTTACATTTTCTCCTCTTCAATGTGTGGGAGCAATCGATTTCCCTTCTATGAAGTGAGCGGGATTTTGGCTAAGAAACATTTTACGTTACTCTAGGAAGGTCTCATCCCTGCTAGTGAATTTTAATTATCACTGTTTGTAATTTGCTGTATTTAGAATTCTGACACATATAGAATTAGCTCCACAAACGAAGAGTCACCTAATTTTTTTTTTTTTTAAAGATTTGATTTCACATTTAGAATCATTTCCAGTATAGAGGAAGATACAACATCTTCTCAAATGCTTGTTCCAGCTGAGTGTTAGTCAATGGACAGCCAGTGATGATGCAACCCTCTTGCATTCATGCATGTTATTTACATGTCATTATTTCCAGTACAAATTCAAACAAGGGAATTAGTTATAACTATATTAGCATCTTTATTTGACTAGGTTTCCTTACTGTAAAAATAAGAAATATACATTTAATTTGATTATTTTATGGGAAAACCCAGGCTTATTGTAAAAGAACAGAGTTTGCACCATGTTTCCATCTCAGGTTCAAGGCCATTCAGATAGTGGAGATGCTGGCATCCATGGGCATGTCTCATGGCAAAAAGCCAGTTGCACAAGTTAAATACTAGAATGAAAATTAGAGTAATTTGAGAAGCAAAAATAATATGTTGAGTAATTTTAGAAGCAACGACTGTTATTTATCTTAAAAGGCGGCAAACAGCTCTTTATAGCTGAACATAAGAAAGATATGTACTTAAAAAATAAGAAAACAATATGTATTTTTAAGACATTACATTGATTTTAAATGCAACTAGTGCCATGTTCTACTATTTGCACATGTGGTGACAAGGAACTTGCTGATAGAAGGAAAGGAGAGGAATTGCCTCCTCAGCTCCTTTATTGTCCAGTCACAGGCTGTAGGCAGGGTGATGTCCAAGCTGCTACTTAAAGCGGAGGTTCACCCTAATAACATGAATATCTGACCAACTTCCTTATACTTTTAACAAGTACAGTCCGCAAATTTTTTTTTTTTAATGCTGTACGTACCTTGTAATCCATCTTTTCAATCTACTTCTCCCCGCGGGAGTAGGCATTTCTATGCCTAGGGCGATTGTCATCTGGGAGGTAGCCCAAATGATTGACGTCTGTTCCCCTGGCAGATAAGGCCCCGCCCCCCCGTGTTGCGTAGGCACGCACAAGTTACAGGGTTTTCATAGAAACGCCTACTCCCGCGGGGAGAAGTAGATTGAAAAGATGGATTACAAGGTACGTACAGCATAATTTTATTTTTTTCGGACTGTACTTGTTACAAGTATAAGGAAGTTGGTCAGATATACATGTTATAACGGTGAACCGCCGCTTTAACTAGAGAGAATAATTCAGGATGTGTTAAGTAGAATTCCCAATCCTTTGTCATATAAAACATCTCCCATAATTTCAATTATGTATTCTGCTGTTCAGTTAAATTGATAATATGGTACAAAGAGACATAGTTTGCAGACCTTTATTACAATTATTACATTAAACTCCTAAAAGCTATAATTTAGGATCATTTTCTAAAAATTACAGCACAACATTGTGCTTTGCATTGTATTATCTAAGCCCCAATAACTTCATTTATCTAATAGAACATTCAGTTTTTTTCTCTGTATTTTAGTGTGCTTTTTTGACCACTGTCCATATCTGGCAGAGGTTTCGAAAAGTGCAAAACTTGCATGTACATACACCATGGAACACTGAGTCAGATTTAATTTCCTATGAGCCCTAGTGCTGTTCCAAATGGCACTCAGTTCACTAGCTTCTAAAGGATCTGGGCTCCCAGTAATTACTCAGACTACCCCAGTGATAATAGGTGTCTGCTCTGGTTTTCTTGCTGTTCAATGTCATAGAGATAATAATGAATCTTCCCGCCTACTATGACAGTTACTTATATTTAATGGAATTTGAAATGCTAATTAAATGCTGATATATGGAGGAAGAGGAATCGGAAAGCATGAGCCGCTGCACTCCATTACCTAATTTAACCAGTGAAGGCCAAGTCTTTCTAGTTATGCAAGGAATTTCTTTACTTAAAAGGGAGTTTTGTATTCTGTAAGTAAGCAGTCGATAATGACTAATGTGCAGAAGAGAGGAACACTGAAAAGAAAGGACGTGATTTTAAACATAGGCTGAGAAGGAAAGAAATCAGAAGCCAGTATAGCTAAAGCAATAAAATAAATGAATATTTAAGACCTATGATTAATGGAATGAGTAACTTTTTTTATAGAGCAATCACATAAAGGAGTCATCAAAGCTGGCAGCACTTTTATTAACTCTGAGATTGTATTAAAGTAAAGTGGTTAGATCTAGACATCAACTCTACAGAGCAACATTTTCTAGAAAAAAGCTAACACCCAAAATGAGACAAAGGGGTTAATTTACTAGGCAAATAGACTGTGCATGTGCACTCTGCAAGTACAGTTGCTCCAGAGTTTAGTAAATGAGGTAAAGCTTCACTTTTTAAAGAATACCCAATCACGTGCAAGGAAAATTTTAAAAACTGAATTGTTGCTTGCACGTGATTGGATGATGGAAGTCAGCAGAGATTCTGCTCATTTACTAAGCTCTGGCGCAACAGTTTATTTGCTTTTAGTAAATCAACCCCAAAGTCTTCTATTTTGTTGGGTACAGTGGAGCATGTTGCACATACACTAGGTACTAAAGTCTGTCTTTTTTACTGAAGTGCAGCATAAAAAAGTACACCCTCCCTGTACACAATGACCCCTCTTGCCCACATTTACTGTTTACATTTTACATTTTACCTTCACGTGTCCACTGTCTCCAAAAATATGGCTGAGATGTTGCAGTAATTGCTGCTCAGACTGGCAGGGGTTAAAGCTGATGCTGTCTCGCTGACTCACATTCTCTCCTCACATTCCTGTGTTTCAGGGACTAATCTGCTGACCTGTCAGTTCCTCGAGGATGGCAGAGCTAGGCAAAGTCCCATAACAAGCCACTGCAATTGCAGGCTTTCCAAAGAGAGGTCTGTTGGTTACCTGTGGGCAGTCACAGCATAAGAAAATCACTGTAATTGACCTGCAGCAGCCATCCGGGCCCACTTGGAGCACGCCTATGTGTAGAAGCTGGAGGACAGGGAGGAGGAAGGCCAGGAGGAGGAAGAGCTGCTCTGTACCACCATAACGAGCAACATCACTGCTCTTCACACAGCAGTGAGTCGGTGTCATGGCAGTGGCCGCAAAAACCACCCATTTGTCCTCTGTCCCTGCCAACTGAAAAATTGTAAAGGAGACCACATACTAATCGCTGGAGAGTGTTTGTGGGCACATCGCTTGCACCCTGAATCCTTCCTTAACATGGGTAAATCAGCTTCCCAGCTTGCAATCAGCTGACATTAAGCTGGGAAACTTCCCATAAACTGCCTTGTGTCCAGCGCCTGGAAACTCCTAAAGGGCATTTAATATTGGATAACGTTTTTTCTTTTATTGGAGTATACAAATCTATAAACACAGGCATAGCACAAAAGACCAAAGAACTTAAGCATGGTTTATTAAAATAGATGCAAACCCAAGCACTAAAATCTTATATAAGCTTTAACATTGTAAAATTCATTGGTAAGCCTATTTTTATTTTAATGGCTAACTTTCATGAAAACAACACCTTGCAATACTGAAATAAATGTCCTTGTGGATACTTTGTGGCAGTGCTCTGATCCTATTTCCCACAATATCCTACTTGTAAATTAAACTGCCACATGCTCTCCCAAAGGAAACAATAAACTTCTGCACAAGCACTATTGCCAACATAAAAAAAAAAGCCTACTGGAAAAAAAAAAAGCTTCTGTGCCCTCTGAGCCCTCCCTTTTTTGAAGCCAATTACAGCTTCAGGCTCTAATCATGTGTTTCTAAAAAAAAAAAAAGAACATTGAAATCCATGTGTCCGGCACCCTGCATGGAGATTAGGGGCCAGGCGCATAGATTAGGGAGGCGATGCCCTGTGCCCCTAATGGTACATGTACAAGGTTGGGTTGTGAAAAAAAAGAAACAATTACAATATATGCCCTGTAAAAAAAACTATTCAATTACTTTAGAAGCCAGCACTCATAAATCTGTCATCTGAACTTTATCAGCAGTACTTTCTATTTTTTTCCTTTCACAAGTAAGCTACAAAGAGGGCAGTTGTTCGGAGTTGGTCAAACAGTTCGTCGAGCAAATGTCCAGCCCGAACACCGCCTGTTCGCCAATTCGGCAAACACCTGAATTCGCACAGCACAGTGAATAGTTGGTTGTTAAGGAGAAGGCCAGGAAGTCTTTAGATCTGACATGCCTGGTATGGATTGAGGGGGGGGGGGGGGGCCTAAGCCATTTTTATTTTTTTTGGTATTGCTGGCAACTATATTGTATTGTCGTAAATTTTAATGTAATTTTTAATTTTTATTGTATCCCTTTAAGCATCAATGAAATCAATGCTCCTGTAAAACAATCTTGTTTAATCATTTAAGACCCGGACCAAAATGCAGCTAAAGGACCTTGCCCCTTTTTGCGATTCAGCACTGCGTTGCTTTAGCTGACAATTGCGCGGTTGTGCGACGTGCCTCCCAAACAAAATTGGCGTCCTTTTTTCCCCACAAATAGAGCTTTCTTTTGGTGGTAGTTGATCACCTCTGCAGTTTTTATTTTTTGCGCTATAAACAAAAACAGAGCGACAGTTGTGAAAAAAATTCAATATTTTTTACTTTTTGCTATAATAAATATCCCCCAAAAATATATAAAAACATTTTTTTCTCAGTTTAGGCCGATATGTATTCTTCTACCTATTGTTGGTAAAAAAAAATTGCATTTACAGCGCTTAACAAAATAGGGGATAGTTTTATTGCATTTTTATGAAAAAATTTTTTTTACTACTAATGGCGGCGATCAACGTTTTTTTTCATGACTACAACATTATGGCGGACACTTCGGACAATTTTTGACACATTTTTGGGACCATTGTCATTTTTAACAGCAAAAAATGCATTTAAAATGGATTATTTACTGTGGAAATGACAGTTGCAGTTTAGGAGTTAACCACAGGGGGCGCTGATGGGGATATGTGTGACCTGAAGTGTGTTTACAACTGTAGGGGGTGTGGCTGTAGGTGTGACATCATCGATTGTGTCCCCCTATAAGAGGGATGACACGATCGCTGCTGCCGCCACAGTGAAGAACGGGGAAGCCGTTTTTAAACACAGATCTCCCCGTTCTTCAGCTCCGGGACCGATCGCCGCACTCCAGCGGCGATCGGGCCCTCGAGTCCTATGGACCCAGTCCCACGGCTGGGTACTAGCACAGCACGTACCTGTACGTGCATGTGCCCAGTCGTGCCATTCTGCCGACGTATAAGTGCAGGAGGCAGTCCTTAAGTGGTTAAAAAAAAATTCTCCCAGGGCAGTACCCAAGCCCCATATCCTTTTTTTGGCTAATAACTTGCATATAAGCCTTCAAAATAGGGACTTTTGATATTTCAAAACCGGTCCCATAGACTGTAATGAGGTTCAGGTTTCAGGTCCAAACTTGTGCAATGTTTGAGGATTCTGGCACAAACCAAACTGGGGGTTGTTTGTCCCAATTCTATTGGAGGAGATGAGTGATGCTATGGAGATAAAGTAGATATGTAGGCCATTATAGTCATGTGATTTTTTTTCACTCTTTTAAAACCCTTAAGAGAATGACCAGGGGAATGTATTTTATTTTTTAAAACTAAAACCACACCTATATTTCACAAGTGGATTCCGGGCACACTACAAATTGAATTGTTGGTTACACATTTTATACTTTACACTTTCCATCTGGCACACAGTCCTGTACAATAGCATACACATGAACTATAGCACTGTAGAATTCAGACTTCTATATACAGTCATGCATACAATCATTCACTATACAGTACATACAATCATACACACACTCACTTATATACTAAACAAACATACACAGACTGCGCATTACACATAAACATGCATACATCACTGCACTGTATACTTTACATAATAAAACACACAAATACATGTCCATCCCAACTTTACACACAAGTAGAAGCCAGCCCATTCCTCTTAGGTTTCTGCCCTTCTAGAAGAACTACTGCATGTAGTTTCTCTTGTTTTTCAGAGAGAGGAATGTGGGCACAGCCTGGTGCTGAGTCCTTGCTGGCCCTCTTCATGTACAGGAGCAGCCAAAGGTGGGAGGGAAAATCCTAAAGGCCCAGTTTACCACTCTAAATGTCATCCCTGTGTGTCTCTTTTTTTTTCACCACTTCAGACTGATTTTATTCATTAATTCCGTCTCCACTTCGTTTTAGCATCATTTGTGGTATTCCGAATGCTAATTTATATCTTTATCATATACTTAATTTTATTAATAATTTTCCTTTTTTTTATATATATATATATATATATATATATATATATATATATATATATTTATTATTATTATTGTTATTATGTATTTCTATATTCTTTTTCCATTACTCATATCCTCAGGAAATTACTAATGCATCTGTGTCTCAATGAAGATTAATACCCTTCCCCCCTCCCCTGTCCCTTCCCTAGCCACCCCCTCTGACCTCTCTCTTCCCCGCTAACACCAGCTTTCACCTTCGCTATCCCTCCCGTGTGCTACCTCATACCGTTAAATGATGTTCTATCATCTATCCGACCGATTTGAACAAATCTATTTGCTCGTGTGTACGGGGCCTTAGGTATTCCATATTGTAAATTTTGTCTATTTTATTACACCACCTTCTCAGTGATGGTCTCTCCAGTTCTTGCCAGTTACAAGATATTTGATTCTTTGCCGCGTTCAAGAACTGTGGAATTAATGTCTTCAGGTACTCTTTAGTTGACATTCGGGCCCTGTGTAAAACACAAACCCACGGATCATCTGAGAGATCTACTGTATGTTTAATATTTCTCAAATTTTTTGTCTAATTTCCACCCAATATATTCTAATTTTGGGGCAAGTCCACCAAATGTGGGCCATCATTCCAATTTCATTACAACCTCTCCAACAAAGCTGTGTTGTGGTTCCTGAATACGTATGTACCTTATCCGGTGTAAGGTACCATCGTACCAGACATTTGTAGTTCTGTTCCATAATATTGTTGTTTACCGACGTCGCGTGAAGTCTCTTTATTAACTGACTGATCTCATATTCAATTAAAGATGAACCCATCTCCTCCTCCCATTTCTTGAAATATGGCGGGAAGTTATGCAATTTTGAAACATTCAGGATTTTATAAATCTTTGAGATTGTCCCTTTTTCGATCTTACCCTCACATCATTTTTCAAAGGGCCGAAGATTTACTTCAGATCTAATAGGCTGGGGAAGACTTTCGAAAAAAGGGTTTTAATTGCGCGTGCCGCCAGTCATCAATCAAAATCATTTCCTTTTTATTTTTAAATTCCCGGAGTGTTAGTAGCTTATTTTGCTCCATAACATCTTTTAATTGGGTATTATCTTTAATTATCCATTTACCAAACCTTTTTTTTTCCCCTTGTGGAATTTTTTTTTCTGTTAAAGATATAAAAGGTAAATTATAGTCCCATTTTTCTTTCTTGTGCATCTGATCCCATAGTTTTAGTGTGTGCCTTGTGATGTAGTGAGCTTCAGAACTAATTTCTCTATACTGTGCCGGGACCCATACTAATTTCCCCAGTGCTATTTTACTCATTTTAATTTCCATGTTTACCCACCTTTTTTCTATATTATTTTTAGCCCAATCCACTATTCGTGATATTCGTTGTGGTACTTTCTTATATCGGGTTACCGTAACCCCCTTTTGCCTTATCTTTAGTCAATAGTGTTAATTTAATACGTGTTTTTTTTCCTCTCCAGATAAATTTAAGAAACATTGATTGTAGTTTTTTTAAATATGCTTGTGGTATTGGAATTGGGAGCATCTGCATTGTATAAACTATTTTTGGTAGTATTATCTTTTTAAAGATGTTTATTCTTCCGCTCCAAGATAATTGCCCTGGTGCAATTCTGTTTAGGTCGTCTTTGACCTTGTTTAACTGCTTGCCGACCAGCCGCCGTCATTTTACTGCAGCAGATCGGCTCTCCTGGGCGAGAGCCCGTAGCTCTACGTCGGCTCTTTAGCGGCCACTCGTCCCCGAGTCCCGTGCGCGTGCCCGCCGGGCATGCGTGCCACCGGGCATGCGTGATTGCTCGGTACAGAGCGAGGACTGGGAGATATGTGTGTAAACACACATCTCCCGGACCTGTCAGCAGGGGAAACGCTGATCTTCTGTTCATACAATGTATGAACAGAATATCAGTGATTTCCCCTAGTGAGTCCACCCCATACAGTTAGAACACACCCAGGAACATACTTAACCCCTTCCCCCACCCCCTAGTGTTAACCCCTTCACTGCCCATGGCATTTTTATAGTAATCCAATGCATTTTTATAGCACTGATCGCTAAAAAAATGCCAATGGTCCCAAAAATGTGTCAAAAGTGTCCGAAGTGTCCGCCATAATGTCACAGTACTGAAAAAAACTGCTGATCGCCACCATTACAAGTAAAAAAAAATATTAATAAAAATGCCATAAACTACACCCTATTTTGTAAACACTATAACTTTTGCGCAAACTAATCAATAAACGATAATTGCGATTTTTTTTAACGAAAAATAGGTAGAAGAATACGTATTGGCCTAAACTGAGGAAAAAAAATGTTTTTTTATATATTTTTTGGGGATATTTATTATAGCAAAATGTAACAAATATTGTTTTTTTTTCAAAATTGTCGCTCTATTTTTGTAAATAAAAATAAAAACCGCAGAGATGATCAAATAACACGAAAAGAAAGCTCTAGTTGTGGGAAAAAAAAGGACGCCAATTTTGTTTGGGAGCCACGTCGCACGACTGCGCAATTGTCAGTTAAAGCAGCGCAGTGTCGAATCACAAAAAGTGCTCTGGTCATTGGGCAGCAATATGGTCTGGGGGTTAAGTGGTTAACAGTGGGAAAAATGTATCTTATATAAAGTCTCCATGGAAGTTGCTAGTCTAATTCACAAATATTTTAGTTCTTTTTTTCAGCCAAATAGGAAATCTTCATGTAGAGCGCATCTTTCTTTTTTAGGGATGTTTATGCTCAATATTTCCGATTTGGCTGGATGTATCTTAAAATTGGATATCATGCCAAATTCTTTAATCATTTTCATTAGATTGGGCAGGGTTATCCTAGGATTTGCTACATAGAACAATATATTGTCCGCATAGGCAGCAAGTTTATGCTCCTCTCCTCTTAATGTAATCCCTTTGATATCCACATTTCGCCTTATCCCCCTTAACAGGGGTTCTAATGTGAGAGTGAACAGCAGCAGCGACAATTATATAATGATCTTATCCATCTTCTCATTCTGGGTCCTACTTCAATCGCCTCTAATGTATTCTGCATGAAGCCCCAGTCTACCCTGTCAAAAGCCTTTTCAGCGTCTATTGACAAGAGTAGTCCCGGGGGTCCACTTTTCCTAATTTCCTCTATAATCAGGAGGGATCTAATTCCATTATCTCTTCCTTTCCTCCCTGTAATAAAACCTACTTGTTCTATGTGGACCACATATTTCATTATTTTTTTAAACCTGTTGGTGAGAATTTTTGAGAATATCTTTAAGTTGATGTTAAGGAGCGAAATTGGTCTATAAGTGGAGCATAGGGAGTTGTCCTTGCTCTCTTTAGGGATTACAGTTATTAAATCTTCTAAAGCTTCTTTCCTCATCTCCCACTTCTCTCCAGTCCCATTGAAGTAGGAACATAATTTTGAGGTTAGTATGGTTATTGAGTTTATTTTCTGGAATTTTATTTAAGTCCAAGTCCCTCAGATATAATTTCATTTTCTCCTCTTTTTGTTTTACCTCTTCTTTAGTACTATTCTTATGGATTGCGTAGAGTTTCACATAAAATTCCTGAACATTTTTGATGATATCTGAAGTCTTGAATCTTATTTCTCTGGTATTTGTCTGTATTCTTTCAATATAATTAGCTGTTTTTTAGTACATTGGTATCTTTCTTTCTTGACCAAACTTAAAGCTATTTAGGATTCCTGTTCAATTGCTTCTCTCATTTCCTCTCTTTTAATACTAAGATTCAATAGTAGGTCTCTTTGACCAGTTTCTTTATGTAGTTGTTCTAATTCAAACATTTCTTTAGTTAGATTTATTTTTTTCTCTTTATTTCTTTTCTTTTTTCAGCTCCCTCTTTAATATAGACCTTAAGGGTTTCCCAGATTATCGCCTCAGACATTCCTTCTGTGCTGTTCTCCTCAAAGAACTGTTCCACCTCCTTCTTTATTCTCTTCTCTAACTCCTTGTGTAATAAAAGTTCTTCATTTAGCCTCCAGTTACATTTCCCATTTTCTATCTCTCCTATTTTCAGTTGCAGTGCGATTGGTGCTTGATCAGAAAATGTTGAGATTCCTATCTTTGTGTCTTCCACTAGTTCTAATAGCCTATGCTCTACCAAAAAATAATCAATTCTAGTGTACGTCCCATGCACCGGGGAGCGGAATGTATAATCTCTTTGTCTCATATGTTGTGATCTCCATGCATCTACCAATTGGTGTTGGTACATCTTCTTTTTTAATTTATTCCTCTGGCCCATTCCACTGCCCTGTGCATGTGACATATTATCTAATTTAGGATCTAGACATAAATTAAAATCTCCTCCCATGATAACCCCTCCTGTCTTAAAGATCATGAACTCTTCCACTAATCCAGCCAAGTATTAAGCAGACTTTTTATTTGGTCCATAAACGTTCGCTAGTGAGATCTCGGTCCCACTCAAGTTCCCCCTTAGAAATAGAAAGTGACCATCTGGGTCTGCCCTCCTTTCCTCCATAGTGAACCGAGCACCCCTAGCGAACCCTATGGCCACTCCTTTAGCGCGAGAAATAGGGGAGTCCGCATAAAACCACAGGGGAAACTCATCTGAAGAAATTCTGCGACTTGTACTCATAGTCAGGTGAGTTTCCTGTAAGAATATCACATTAGCTTTTAAAAAAAATGAATTCCCTTATTATGTTTGCAATTTTGATGGGGGCTTTTATGCCACGGACATTGTATGATAAAATATAAATTTTTGACATTGAGTATTATGAGGTAGCCTTTTACAGCTTAAGCTTTCTTATAGATTTTCATAGAGGTCGCCCCCCCTCTCTGCCCCTCCCACTGCCCTTCCCCACCCCACCTGCCCACACCTACCCTACCCTCCCTCCCTCTCCCCCTGTCTTGGGGCCTATTGGCCTCCCACAGGCCTATAGATCCGTGGCCCTCCTCCATCTGGCCCTACGGTTCTCCCCCCTCGAGGTTGGACTCTGGATGGGCTTTATTTGGGAGCATTTGTCCTCCCCTATTCTTCATTATTCTATAGTGACTGTACCCCTTAACCACTCCTCATCTCCTCCTTCCCAATTCCCCCCAATATATACCATCCCATATCCCCCCTCCCTCCTCTCTTCGTTTTCTTCTCTTCTCATCTCCCCCTTCTACTTTCATGGTTAATTATTATTTGTATTTTCTTGGAATCAGATGCCAGGTTTGTTGTTCTGAGTTAGGCCTCTTCTGATCTTTTTCCCACCAGCCTGGGATCTCTGTCTCTGGGAGATTCAGCCTTTTACAGAAGTTCACCATATCTTTTCTTCCAACTAAGCAGGCTGGAAAACCCCAGAAATACTGAATATCCTGCCGCTTTAATTGCTCCAATAGCAGTTTTAGTAGTCTTTACCTAGCTAGTGCCTCGGCTGCAAGATCTGGGAAAATCTGTAACATAGACTCTTCAAATTTAACAGGACCCTTGGATTTCAGACATGAACGGATCTGCTCTTTGTCTTGAAAATTGTGGAACCGCACAATTATATCTCTTGGCAGTTCTTCCACCACTCCTGCTGGTTTTCTTACCCAATGAATTATTTCAAGTTTTATTTTATCCGTTACTGTTTTGCCTAACATCTGGCTGAATATTTTATGGAAAAAACTGCGCCTAAAACTTACATAGAAAAGAAAAGGGAGCTAAAACATAATAAAATGTGCTACCCCAGGTGCTGCAATCTACATGGAAACAATAAATACAAGAAATGAACATAAGAAAAACATTTTGTTGCGCTACCTCAAATATAATACAATAACAACCACAAATAAAACAAGTGAATAAACACAGAATTAAGAAGGGTGACCTAGGATGGCCGCTAGACAATAAACGGTCACCTATTGGATGGTGTTTATAACAAAACCATATGGTGATATAAATAAATGTGTGACCCTCTACTGAACTTTCAATTAATGTACAGTCCAAAGTGTTAAACAGAAAAAGTCAGTGAGAAAGTAAACACCGGTGGTCCTGAGTCACAACAAGTTGATAGAAGTGATCAAAAGGCAAACAAGTGTATCCTCCACCAAGCTTATGAATTGGTCTCTTACCAGAAAACCTATGATCCCCAATGACAAAGGATCAGATACAGCATGTACAGAGTTTCACTCGCGTAATGTCAAATCGTCACTCCCGGTGAGAGCTAGTAGCCAAAAACTTTGCAGCAGTTTGGATGCCCACATAGTGTATTAAACATATTAGAATTTATTAAAAAGGTAAAATAAATGCTTTGAAACTTAATGTGTAGGCCGTAACACAAGAAAATCTTCAGGCACTCGTCCACTGTGGGAACATATGGGAACTTGGGTGACAACAGCGCGTCGCTCGCCCTACGTTCGTTTCGAAATAACTTTCGTCTTCCAGGGGCACGCTGAATATTTTATCCATTTTTTCCTGAAGATCTTCCACTTGTTCACCCGGCAATCCTCTAATCTTCAGGTTTTTCCTTCTGTTGCGATTTTCCTGATCTTCCAACCTATATTTCATATACCTTTGTTCTTTTTGTATCTCTTTCATCTGATCTTTTAGTTTCTTTACTTCAGCTGCCTGGGCATCTATTTTTTCTTCTGTTTCTTTTACTCTCCTCAGGATATGGTTCATGTCTACGTGTATTAGTTCCATTTGTCCTTTAAGAGAAGATTCCATTCTGGCAAACATTCTGGCAAACATTTTTGCTATTTCTCCTTTAGTGGGGAGTTGGTCTTCTACAGTTCCATTATCCTAGTCTTCTTCCTCTGTCTGTTGTTGTAGAGGGCCTTGCCCTTTCTATAACTTCTGATTGTCTTCTGAGCCCAGTTTTCTGCATGTTCTCTGCAACGTTTTCCTTCGTTGATGCCATTTTTTCCGGGCTATCTTTAACTGGGTTTTTTATCATATATTTTTTAATTGTACTCGGGCTAGTGCTTATTTTTGGTGGGTTTGCTGTAGCCCCCCTTACCGGCCATCCCCTCATCCTTGTTAAACCTCCTTTTTTTCCAAAGTTCTTTCTTTTTAATCGCTGATCCAGCGAGTATTCGAGTTACAGTTCATTCAATTATTTATTTCCAGCACTAGGACCGCAGGACCCAACCGTGGCCTGTGACAGGTTTTATATATAGGCTGAAAATTTTGGAGTTTAGAGTTTAGATATTGAATCTGTGTCCTAATCAGACGGTAGAAGGGGGAGGTATTTGTGGATACAAAATATTATCAGCCCGCATATTGTCCTAACTCAGTTGGTTCTCGGATTTTAACACTCCGTTCCTTTTACCTATAGTTTATTGAGGAAGAGATTAGACTCACCCCTATAATTGTTTAGAGCGTGTAGATGATGCTTTGGGTGCTTCTGGTGCCACTTTAATCACCTCTAAGATGTATGCAATCTGTAACTGCAATCTGTGAATTTTAAAAATTCTTGCAATTTCTATGCGACCGCTTATTTGCTCTAGTACAGGGTAGCACAGGGTTGCATTATTTAGCAGTATTTAGCCTTCTTCTTATTTTGAGAGAGAGTTGGGCAGGGGGACAAGGGCTTACTGGTCAGTGTCAGAGCTAGTATCAGTGCTTATACCTTTCCTATGACTAGTGGCAATTGGTTAGTGCGGAAGCCAACCGCCCCTCATGCAAAGCGGTGATTTATGTTCTACATTTTCTCAACTAAACCGCATGCCATGGGAAGCGCTTAATTCTCCTCACCACTAACGGCTCGTCGCTCGTCGCATCATTCTGCTCCGTCAGTGTCTTGTATGAGCAGCTTCTGCCTTAGCTTTCACCTTCTGGCTTACAGTGTTGTCAGGAGTCTGTCAGCTGCCCATTGCCCGCTTCACAAACGCAGTCTCCCCGCACCCCCCTGATGAGAAATGCAGGTAAAGCAGTAGGTAAAGTGGAAGGCAGGTACACACTTAGGTGAGGTGTTTATTCTGTTTTATTCTTTATTTTTTCACGAGCACTAAACACTAAAGACTAAAGCACTAAACACCAGCCACAAATCTCTATGCTTCTTTGCACAGTAGCACAGCAGCACTATCCCAGTAGCACTGGACACTATACACTATACATTTAATCGCACTGTTCATGATCGCGTCAATTCCCGTAATTCCCTCCGCTCGCAATACATCTATACAAACTTGCTACCCACGGTACTGAGAGGTCAGACGGAAGTCCCAGGGTGTCACGAATCCCGGAAAGTACCACTAGAAGGAATGGGGGAGGAGTAGTGGGGAGTCCCGGCAACAGGTGAAAATCCTCCGGCTGCTCCAGTGTGTGGTGTATGGTCACTGCTCGTTTATTGCTCCTCCGTAGCAGCTGCTCCCACCCTCCGCCCTCATCAGCAGCCCCGTCCTCCCATCGGTGGGGGATATTATTCCTCATTTTCTGTTCCAGAGACAATGGTTACCAGAGAGGGTAGTGAGAAAAGAATCTCCCAAAACAAAGCTAGAAATAAATAGAGTATTTGACAGAGGTTCTAGCCCTGTCCTAACCTATCCAAAACAAACATGGCTAGAGTTTTTCCTTATAAAAATTGATACACATAGTTTATGAAAAAAATTCATACTGCAAATATCAGATTAGATAAAACATTTGGTCTCTATGGTAAAACAATAATTAATAGGACACTCATCCCCTAACTTTAAATTACAAAGTATTATTGTTTTTATTTATTTTTATATGTTCACTATAATATGTTATAGAGGTGATGTATATGAAGTGCATTTTTGGACAAGGCTTAATGTTCAGTCTCAATTCATTGTTGCTCATTGCTGAGTAACAGCCATATTAAATTCAGAACAAGAAAGTCTGCTGATAGAGGGTAATATATCAGTACAACTGTAAAAATCTGATCTATGGAAAGTAAGTTGTTATTCTGAATTAGTTGCAGCAAATACTTCTCAAGATAAATTTGCATTTATAGAACTCTGCATCTGCTGGAAAGATATAGTTTTAAAAAGTACTATAGATTTTAACACCAACAGAAATTCCACCTCTGACATTCTTATTATAAGTCCAAAATTAGCTCATGTTAAACATATAGGGCCAGATTCACAGAGCGATTACGCCGGCGTAACAGGAGATGCGCGGCATAAGTCTAAATTTTCACATGCGTTTCGATACTCCGCATTCCCAAAACGAGATACGCAAGAAATCTACTTTTTTTTTATTGCGATAGACAGGCGCATCCGTCCGCGCAAAACTGCGCTAGACACACCATTGATTTGCTATTCAAATATGCTAATTAGGGAGTTACGGGGATCCACAAAAGAATGTTGGTGCAGCGCAGGCTACGCGCTGTGCGCAACAGCTGCACGGCCTGTCTAAAATTAGACCATATAAAAGGTGGTCTAAAATTAGACAATTCGTCTACATGTCAGAGAAAGCAACACCGTTAGTGAGGAGCAGAGCAGTCACACGTGTTGCCCAACAATCTGTATGCCAACATGCCAGGGACATCCATGCTCATAGCTATACTACTGACTTTAGATGAGCAAAGAAGGAGGAGGGCACGGAGGAGGGCACGGGAGAGGATTTTTTTTTTTTTTTCAAAAAAAAATTCTTTGCTTTAAGAAACATTTGTACAAAAAATATACATACATATATACATCAATACATAACATACATACAAATTACAAACACAGTCTCACTATCTTTCAATAGCCCTTTTAAACCTTGATGGATATAATAATCTAATCTGATACAAGCCCCTCACTCTTCACTTGATATATCACACACGCATAGACATCTTTGGCATGAGTGATTCTGAGGTGTCTCGCATCTTCAGATTCACCCCTCATGCCATCCTGGAATTAACCACAACCCTGCAACACCAGCCCAACACATGACACCACCCATGACACCCATGACAGCTACATATACAATCATAGCCCCATCCCCACAGATTTCAAACAGAACATGTATGGGGACAGCTGGCTGGTTGTTGAGTGACATGGGTGGCAGGCATGACTGTCCCCCCCATGATGCTGAAATCACAAGGGGCACATGCACTACTAACATCCTCCTGTCTTAGTCCTTCAGGGTGACTCTGCATATGCACTGGGACCCCATCTCATGACTCCTATACGGAACCCCCCTAACCAAGGCTACCCCGTCTTCTGAGGGAAGAGCAGCCAGGAGACAGCTCACATTAGGCATCTTTGCACGTTAAACACACACATTAATCATGGCACAATGAGAATGCATGCATGCACACCACTGTGGTCCCAAGCAAAGACACATCATATCCTCATCACATTGGATTGGCACAAGCCCACCATGCAGGACTTGTGAGCTGCAACGCCATGCCACGGCTTAAATTATGTCACTGTACATTCATACACCATTCACACGGACCTGGGGATCACTTCTCCACCACAAATGAGGGTGACACCCCTTTTCCGGCAGGAATGTCACCCCCACATTCCCAAATCATACACAAACAGAACAAAAAAAAATTGACCAGCAAAACAAAAAATGCCCAGCAAAAATATAATTTAAACAAAATAACAACAAAGAAAACACATAAAAGACAAAAATCACTCTGCAAAACAGTCCCCAAATATCTCAAAGACACATCACAAACAAACAAACAAATGCTAATAAACAACAGAACAAAAGCACCTTGCTGTATAGGGAGGGATACAAAGGGATGTACTTTTGCAAAGGAAGTGCGTTTGTCTCTGTCTATTTATGCTGTTTGCATAGTTCGCAAATGAAGGGCCGGCCGGCTCGCGCATGCGTGCTTGAAGGAGACCATGGTCAGCTCCGCTGTGTGCATGCTCACAACTCAGGAGCGGCGCAATCAGTGAAATTGGAAATGGACTAGGGCAACGTTGTGAACTACGCAAACAGCATAAATAGACACACACAAACGCACTTGCATTGCAAAAGTACATCCCTTTGTCCCTTCCCATTTAACCAAGTGCTTTTGTCCTGTTGTTCGTTGCGGTGTGTTTTGTAGTTGTCAGATTAGTGTTCTGTGTGATCAAGTGTTTGTTAGTAGATCTTTGAAAGTGTTTTTTGATAAGTGTTTGAGAGACTGTTTGTTTGATTGATATATTTCTGATCGTTTGTTTTCCTGCTGTATTTTTTTTTTTTTTTTTGTGACTGTTTCTTGCTGAGTAGTTTTCTCTTTGTGTGTGTTCTTGCTTGATTGGTTCTGCTTGTTTGTGTGAGTGAATTTTGCTGACTGGGAGTGAGTTTTTTGGGAAGTATGACAGAGAGAAAGAGAGAGCTCAATTTTACAGTTGGGGAAAAACAAATTCTTGCCCGGGCCATTAGCGAGTATGGGCGTTTCCTCCACGGCCCAGACAGTGCCAACACCAACCCGGCCAGGAGGAGGGAGATTTTGGATAGGATCACTGAGCAGGTCAATTTAGCGGGGCAGGGGGAGACACGGACCCGTTTTGGGATTGACAAAAAAATCAATGACCTCCGGCGTCTGGTCAAACAGAAGCTGGCCAGAATGCATGCCCATGCCAGGGGCACAGGAGGGGGCCCACCATGCCGTATTAGGCTGACAGCGGAGGAGCGTGCGGTGGCCCTGACCTTTCATCGGCATGAAGTTGAGGGCCTGCCCGGCTTTGACTCAAGTCCGGAGCCCGTGGTGCCAAGTAAGTATTTTTTTTAATATCAGGTGTGTAGCATGTGTGGGGGAGGGGGTGAAAGGGAATATGTGGCAAGTGTGTGGATCCTCCAACCTGTGAATGTTTTGTGGGTTTTGTGTCATCCACAGATGTGCAGGAGGGTGCAGGGCCATCTGGCCTGACCGCACCAACCCCAGGACAGCAGCCTAATGAGGCCCCCCCAACAAGGCCGGAGTCCGCAGAGGAGGTTCAAGAGGAGGAGGAGAATCATGAGGAGGAGGAGAATCATGAGGAGGAGGAGTCCATGTCAGGCACTGGACGTTTGGTTTTTGAGGACTCTTCCCCTCTGGCTGGCAGCAGGCAGCCCTCCCTAAGGGGGACCCCCCTCCTCCCCCAACATGGCTCCCCTCACAAGGGCCTCCCCTTCTCCCCGGCCACAAGCATCAGCTGGAGGCAGGATTTCATCCCAGAACACCAGGGGGGTGGCCGATCTCCTGCCCGCCACTCTGAGAAGGGACCAGTTCCTCCAGACCCGCCATCTGGGACAGGTCAGCCAGACATTGGTGCGGATGGAGAAGAGCCTGTCCTCCATCAAGGATACGCTGGGGAACCTGGACTCCCACTCCCGGGCTTTCACAACCTGCCTAAACGAACTGCAGACGACATCAGCAGGCGTTGGGCAGGATGTGAGGGCCCTTACCCAGGCTATCCAGGCCAACACGGCAACACTTGGTGCTGCCCTGGACAGAACAGCCATGGCCTTGGAGGGCAGGCCGCCAGGTGGGCAGAGATCAGGGGCTGCTCCTCCTTCCCCGGTTTTACCCCTCCCCCATGAGTCTCCCCTGAGAAGCCGGGGGCCGGGGCAATAATTTGTTTTTTCCCCCTTTTTTTTTTTTGCTGGAAAATTTTTTGCTTTTGCAGGTAATTTTTTTTTTTTTTTTGGGTTGTGAATGCTGTTTGAATGTGGGGGTGACATTCCTGCCGGAAAAGGGGTGTCACCCTCAATTTTGGTGGAGAAGGGTTCCCCAGGACCAGGGAGAAGTGATCCCCAGATCCGTGTGAATGGTGTATGAATGTACAGTGACATAATTGGAGCCTTGGCGTGGCGTTGCTGCTCACAAGTCCAGCATGGTGGACTAGTGCAAATCCAATTTGATGTGGATGTGATGTGTCTGTGCTAGGGACCACAGTGGTGTGCATGCATGCATTCTCATTGTGCCATGATTAATGTGTGTGTTTAACGTGCAAAGATGCCCAATGTGATCTGTCTCCTGGCTGCTCTTCCCTCAGAAGACGGGGTAGCCTCGGTTAGGGGGGGATTGTCTGGTTCAGGGGTCAGGTCATCACGTAGGGCAATCTGCAGGCCCTTTCTTACTGCGAAGTTGTGCAGCATGCAACATGCACCGATGATCTGGCACACAAAGTTTGGGGAATACAAGAGGGTACCCCCAGACTTATCCAGGCATCGGAAACATGACTTCAGGAGGCCAAAGGTGCGCTCCACCACTGCACGTGTTTGGGCATGTGCTTGATTGCATCTTTCCTCTCCTGGGGTTTGGGGGTTCCGGATAGGAGTCATGAGATGGGGTCCCAGTGGATATGCAGAGTCACCTGTAAGGGAAAAGACAGGAGGATGTTAGTCATGCATGTGCCCCTTGTGATGTGTGCATCATGGGAGGGGATAGTCATGCCTGACTCCCATGTCACTCACCAACCAGCCAGGTGTCCCCATACACGTTCTGTTCGAATTCCATTTGGATGTGGCATTGATTGTATATGTAGCTGTCATGGCTGGACCCTGGGTGTTTGGCACGGACGTGCCATATGAGGCCTTGGGCATCGACTATCACCTGTACATTGATGGAATGCCAATGCTTCCGATTGCGGTACATGTGCTCTGTCTCCTGGGGGGGCTGGAGTGCCACATGTGTGCAATCAATGGCCCCCACAGTGCGTGGGAATCTGGCAATTCTGTAGAAATCTGTCATTGCCTTCAGCCGCAGGTCCTCAGTGGTGGGTTTGATGATTTGGTTGGCCATGCGTCTGAGGATTGCAGGGACAACCTGGTGCACACATCTGCTCATGGAGGATTGTGACATCCCAGCCACCACTCCACTTGTTCTTTGAAAAGAGCCACTGGCAAGGACATGGAGTGTTGCCATGACCTTGACCAGTGGCTGCACTGCATGTGAGCGTTGTGTTCGGCTGGTGATGTCCTCCTGCAGGGTTGTGGTTAATTCCAGGATGACATGAGGGGTGAATCTGAAGATGCGAAACACCTCAGAATCACTCATGCCAAACAGGTCTATGCGGGTGCGGTATATCCTCTCCTGTGCCATCCTCCGTGCCATCCTCCGTGCCCTCATCCTTCTTTGTTCATCTAAAGTCAGTAGTATAGCTATGCGCGACGATGCCCCTGGCATGTTGGCATACAGATTGTTGTGCAACACGTGTGACTGCTGAGCTCCTCACTAACAGTGTTGCTTTATCTAACAAGTAGACTTTTTTTCTCTTTTTAGACCAGCTTTTATATGGTCTAATTTTAGACAGGACATTTTGCTGTTGCGCACACTGCGTCGCCTGCGCTGCCCCAACGTTCTTTTGTGGATCCCCGTAAGTCCCTCATTAGCATATTTGACTAGCAAATCAATGGTCTGTCTAGCGCACTTTTGCGCGGACGGATGCGCCAGTCTAACGAAATTACGCGGGACAAAAAAAGTAGATTTTTTTGCGTATCTCGTTCTGGGGATGCCGTGCATCGAAACGCATGCGCACATTTCGACTTACGCACGCGCATCTCCTGTTGCGCAGGCGTAATCGCTCTGTGACTCTGGGACATTGGTTTTAGGGGGATAGAAGTAAATGCTTTACTATAGTTCAGTGAAAAGGGAAAAACACAGTTTAGGGAGAGGTGCCCTAATTATAAACAACATCTTATTCCATAGTTACGTATGCTCTTGCAGTGCAAAGATCTGTGCAGTAATAAGCATTTCATATCCACATAATCACCAGTAGGAATGAGCCTGATGTTTGAGTTGAACGTAAGTTCGACTCGAACATCGGGTGTTCGCCTGTTCACCGAACAGCCAACATTATGCGGTGTCCGCGGCAAATTCCAAAGCTGCGGAACACCGTTAAAGTCTATGAGACACTAACATGAAAAACCAAAAGTCCTCATTTGTATGGGGATCAGTGCTCTATAGGGTTGATTTACTAAAGGCAAATCGTCTTAGCACTACAGGTGCTCTGCATAAAATACACCTTGGGGTTCATTTACTGAAGGCAAAAAGACTATGCACTTTGAAAAAGTGCAGTTGCAATTTGCAAGTGCAGTTGCTCCAGAGCTTAGTAAATGAGCAGAAGCTCTGCTGACTTCCATCATCCAACCATGTGCAAGAGAAAATGCTGTTTTTTTATTTTCCTTGCCCGTGATTGGGTACTCCTTGTAATGTGAAGCCTTACCTCATTTACTAAGCTCTGGAGCAACTGCACTTACAGAGGGCAACTGCACTTTTCACAGTGTGCAGTCTATTTTACCTTTGGTAAATCAACCCATTCGTGTCCCAAAACAGTCCATACATACCTCTCATTGCACCTCCAAAATGTTTTGTGGACAAAAATAAAATCACTCTTTAGTGTTGTAAATGGATGTTCCCACTGTGATTACATCTCTGCCTTTTTACCACTACCGTATTTAGGTGAAAATAGATGTGCACTTACCCTTGTTGATTGACCTCTAAAGTATAGAAGGCCAATAGGTGTCTGCAAATTATTGTAGCAGCATCCAACTCTCCTGAAGCACAAATCATCATTGATTTTCCTCTGGAATTGAACTGGAATTCCATTCCAGTTCATATGAATCACTCCCTTCAGTTATGCCTTATTATGTAACTTCATATAATCTTCATAAGGAAAAAACAGCATATAGTGCTCTCTGCTTGTATAAAAATTATTAAAACAAATATAAAATTCTACTCACAGAAGTATAAATAAAAATAGCTCCCCCTGGGAAAATGTTCAGTGTCACTGGTCTTCGTTCTCCTGGCAGCTGATCCGGCTCTCCCTTAGTAACATGGTGACATCACAAACTAACGGGTTGACTCCGCTTAATATGTTGTGTTCCTGATTGGACTTCCTCAGAAGCTAAGTGATAGCCAACCTTGTAGTGGTAAAAAGAGTCAGCGCAAAAAGGCCCCTTGGGTAGTTTGATTAGCAGACGCACCTTTATCACCTTGAAAGTGGAAATTTTAAAGCCACAAAATGCGTTTGATTGGATGTTGTACGAAAGCAGACGACTCGTGCCTATTCTTTGAACAACCATCGGGCACCTCTTTAAATCAAACTATCTAAGGACCATTTTGCTCCGACCCTTTCTATCACCTTGTTCACCCACGTGAGAACCTCCACAGAGCACCCAATATGGGAAGGCACTAGACATAGAGAGTGACCACACTGACCTTATGAGGAGACAGGAGAAGGCCGTGTGTTCCCCCCAGATGGGTGACCACAGCCTCAACAGTAAGTCCATTTTGACCTTTTTCCTTTATTTGTGGAAGCACTGTATCCTTGTCTATGAATTATTCTACCCTAAAAGGGCTGTCCCATCTCCCTCTTATTTCTCTTTCAGTGGAAACTCTAAGTTTTATCATAAACTACTGGCCAGCTCCTCAGGATCCTTAGCTCCACAATCTACCACCACACCCCAGATCCTAACCAAACTGGTAAGGTAGCTTGTATAGTGGGATAGGGCAAAGTAATTGTGAACATTTGTAACATATAATTGTGTCCAGGCAATAAGTACTTCTTTAGATTTCCCCATTTCTTTTCTGGGGATGTATACCACTCAAGTTGATCTAAGATTGAGGCTCAATATCAGGAAACATTTTAGTCAAATATAAGGGAAAGGGCCAGACCTCTCAATTTCTTGTTCACAGTAAGGAAGCTGCATGGAACATCTTGCTCTTTTACCTCCCCAGATAAACTCAGAAATGATTGCCTTAATAGGTTTGAAAAGCTGGATTGTTATGCAAGCAAAAGGTAATGATATTGAATTTTCACTTCTAGTGCTGCAACTGTGTTTATTTTCCTTTAAATAACATACATGAGAATGCCTTGAATGTGTAATAATAGAACTTTATGACTTACAGGGGCAAAGTCAGTGACAGCATATTCTTGCATCACATAAACTTCATGTGTAATAATTTTCTTTACTTTCACATAATTGTTTGGCTTACATGCAGCAGCAGCAGCAGCAGCAATCCAATATAATAGATTTCCACCCCAAAATAAATTGGTAGTAGGGTTTTTTTGCTAAGCCAACATATTTTCTGTGTAGCACTAATACGTAAGTATTAGAAGCAGCAAGGGCAATACAGCAAAAAATATTGTAAGATATACAGTATATATCCATTTTATTACAGGGTGGATTTATTACAAAGGTCTTTCTTCGATCCAATTATTCATTTATTCCACTTAGATACTGGCATACCGAATGTAATAATACATGTGCATAACATATACAGTACACACATACTAGGGCCAGGTAGACAGGATCCAATTCACCTACCTTGCAAATTCCATGAAAATAGTTCCCTGGACAATATTTAAACCAAGAACTCCAGGGCTGCAAGGCATACGTGCTAACTACTAATGGGGCGTACACACGATCAGTCCATCCGATGAGAACGGTCTGATGGTCCGTTTTCATCGGGTTAACCGATGAAGCTGACTGATGGTCTGTCTTGCCTACACACCATCGGTTAAAAAAACGATTCGTGTCAGAACGTGGACACGTAAACCACGTATGACGGCACTATAAAGGGGAAGGTCAAATGGCGCCACCCTTGGGGCTGCTTTTTCTAATTCCATGTTACCACGTGTTAGTAAAAGTTTGGTTAGAGCCGATTCACGCTTTTCAGTCTCCGTGCTTTGCAGGTCATATTCTCGGGTTCAGTTTGTTCTTGTGGGTTTGTATTTGTCATTCAGTGCTTGCAGTCAGGTCGTATCTGTTTTGCAGTGTGTTTCCTGTCTGCTTGTATCTGTTTTTCAGTGCGTTCTTTACAGGTCTTGCTGTATTTGGGTGCTTTCTGTTTTAAGTGCTTTCTGACCAGCCGACCGGTTTGAAGCCATGTTGGAGGCATGTTCTCATGCTCGAGTTAGTGCTGCATATGGGTTGTCTTCTGCAGTTCATAATGTTTCTAGATCTGTGACCGTGAACAGGGCGAGGAGGAGTTCATGGGCCAAGAATTGGTTGCGCCAGCGTGACCAATTCTCTCATATGCCTCTGCTTAGGGAAATCCAGGAGAATAACCCTGAGGACTTCAGGAACTTTCTCCGTATGATGGACCCTGTTTTCCACCGTCTTTTGAATATTCTGTCCCCCTTTATAAAGAGGCAGGACACTGTGATGCGCCAAGCCATCTCAGCCGAGCAGAGGCTTATTGCCACGTTGAGGTGCCTAGCGACTGGGAGGAGCCTGCAGGACCCCAAGCTCTTGACAGGCATCTCCCTCTAGGCTCTTGGGATCATCATCATACCAGAGACGTGTTCTGCCATCATCCAAGTGATGCAGGAGGACTATATTAAGGTAAGTTTTCTCCTTTCACATCACAATCTATGTCTTTAATGTATGCTAATGTCTTGTATTTCTTGCATTATTCCCTAATTACCATGATTGTAATATGCTGTGAATGTCCCCTGTGTCCCCATGCATGTTGTAAGCTTTGAATGGTCCTTTTGTGGCCTACATGCATCTTTCCCTTCACTAACCTGTCCAGCATGCTAACCTAGGCCCAAACACACCTAGCCTAGTCTGTTTCCAACCTGATTTTAGTCTGCTCCATTGTAGTTCTGCCCCCCCCTCCCTTTCTTGGCCAAAACTCAGCAAGAACCCCCTCCCCCCCTAAAATGTTTAATGGCCCATCAGAGGGGTGAGGAGTCTGATAAGTGGGCCTATTTTATTTTTGGCATGAAATACTCACTCCAATAATAAATGTTATACTGATGTTGGACAAGAATGTATTTTTGTAATGTGATTTCTATGTTTATGTGCCAAAGTACTATTTTTTTTTTGTTTGACTCCACAGTTTACTTCTACGCCACTGGAATGGCAGACTGTGGCTTCCCAATTTTCCCAGCGGTAGGACTTCCCGAACTGCGGAGGGGCAATAGACGGGAAACACGTCCACATAGTGCCACCACCCCATTCGTGGTCATACTATTACAACTATAAAGGTTTTAATAGTATTGTGTTGATGGCAGTGGTGACGGCACAGTATGAGTTTTTGTATGTGGACGTGGGGAAGAACTGCCGGATGTCCGACAGCTAAGTATTCGCGCAGACGGAGTTTGCCCAGCGTCTACAGACTGGTGGCCTGGCACTTCCACGAGATGAAGACAATGTGGAGGGACTCCCTTTTGTGTTTGTCGCGGATGAAGCTTTCGGGCTTGGACCACACCTCAGGAGGCCATTTCCCCAAAGGACTCTCACCCCTGAGAGGAGGGTTTTTAATTTCCACCTGGCCAGAGCCCGGAGTGTTGTCGAGAATGCCTTCAGGATAATGGCAAGCCAGTTCCAGACAGCCATGCACATGGCGGAATATAAAATTAACACTGTGGTGTTTGCCTGTTGCATTCTGCACAACTTTTTGCGCAAGCACTCAGAGACATACCTTACCAACATTGGGCCTGAGGCCGGACAACCATCAGCTAACCTTATTGGACTGGACACTCGCTGTACTGGCTTGGCCCCCGAACTGCTCGTGATGCACGTGACAAATATTTTGAGTACTTTGTGGGTAGGGGGGCCATTGCTATGACAGACCATATTTATTTTTAATAAAAAAAAAAAAAAAAAAAATTTGATCTTTGAAATTACAGTTTTGTCATTCTTGCTTGAGTTTCTGTTATCTGTCTCTCTGGCTCTCCAACTAGTACACTTGTAGTGCCAAATGCATTTCCCTGTTTTAGTAAATAACCACAATTGTCACAATAATCACTCACTTTTTAAATGTACAAACTGGTTTTGAGCATAGAAAGAAGAAGCCACACAAATGTTTTTTTTTTTTTGCTTGGGGTTTTATTCTGTGCACAACTTGTGCGATTTTAACATTTTCTGGTATTTTTTTTTTGTGGCTTAAAACCAGGCTTTTTTCAAACAAGCAAATATCTACAAACAATGGAACTTACAAAGTTTAACCTTATTACAAACACATGTGATGGGGTGATGTCACCCCGGAACAAGCCAAAATTTGAAGATGCACACATTTTGAGTGTCAAAATGGGGATTTGTATCCTGACCCATGCCAAATGTCAACATGTGCTATCTGCCATCATTGGGAATCAATGGATGTGTTTTGGGGGTGCAAACACTTCCTCTCTCCTACTTGAGTAGCAAGGAAGGGGTTGCACCCACAAAGCACAGACAATAGATATCCTATGATGGCAGATAGCACATGTTGACACACTGGTGTAGATTCACATAGATCAGCGGATTTTTAGATCCGTGTAATCTATCTTATTTACAATCCGCCAGCGCCAGTTTTTAAGGCAAGTGCTGTATTCACAAAGCACCTGCCTCTAAAGTGGCGTCGGCGGATCGTAAATCCCCCGGCGGAATTCAAATTCCGCGGCTAGGGGGAGTGTGTTATTTAAAATTTTCCAGCGTGCATTGCTCCAAATGATGTCGCAAGGACGTCATTGGTTTCGACGTTGACGCAAATTACGTATGATGCATTATGCAAACGACGTAAAAAATTCAAAACTCGGCGCGGGAACGACAGCCATACTTAACATAGGATACGCCGCACTTACCCCTCATATAGCAGGGGTGACTATCCGCCAGAAAAAGCCTAACGCAAATGATGTAAAAAAAGCGACGGGCGGGCGTTCGTTTCTGAATCGGCAGATCTCCTCATTTGCATATCCGTTGCGTATACAAACGGAAGCGCCACCTAGCGGCCAGCGGGAGATTGCAGCCTAAGATCCGACGGTGTAAGTCACTTACACCTGTCGGATCTTAGGAAGATCTATGCGGAACCTGATTCGATGAATCAGCCGCATAGATCGGACCGACGGAACTCAGAGATACAACGGCGTATCAGTAGATACGCCGTCGTATCTCTATATAAATCTGCCCCACTGTGTGCATCTTCAAATTTGGGCTTGTGGATTATCCAGTGCAAATTTGGGTGCAAAACACAACATAGAAAAATTATTGGGGGGGGGGGGGGTCAATCTACTATACGGCCCATTACATTATGTCAATGGTGTTTTTATATTTTTGTTCAATGACATCAATCCTATTCCTCATAATGTCCATTTCACTACTGCATTCTATTATGTATTGTATCACGATTTTGGCACTAGCACTGGAGAAAGGTGTCCTAGTAGATGCTGTGATACCACCATGTTCATCCCCTAAAAAAATCAAAAAAGGGTTAATTAGAAATGTGCAGGCCTACCTACATCTCTTCTTCCCTGTGAAGCTGTGGTGACAGACACTGACCTGTTGTGCTGATAATCTCCACCTACCCTTCTTCCACACCTCCTTCTTCCACACCTCCTTCTTCCACACCTCCTTCTTCCACACCTCCTTCTTCCACACCTCCTTCTTCCACACCTCCTTCTTCCACACCGCCTTCTTCCACACCGCCTTCTTCCACACCTCCTTCTTCCACACCTCCTTCTTCCACACCTCCTTCTTCCACACCTCCTTCTTCCACACCTTCCTTTTTCCACACCTCCTTTTTCCACACCTCCTTCTTCCACACCTCCTTTTTCCATACCTCCTTCTTCCACCTCTCTTTCTTCCATCTCTCTTTCTTCCACCTCTCTTTCTTCCACCTCTCTTTCTTCCACCTCTCTTTCTTCCACCTCTCTTTCTTCCACACCTCCTTCTTCCACACCTCCTTCTTCCACACCTCCTTCTTCCACACCTCCTTCTTCCACACCTCCTTTTTCCACACCTCCTTTTTCCACACCTCCTTTTTCCACACCTCCTTTTTCCACACCTCCTTCTTCCACCTCTCTTTCTTCCACCTCTCTTTCTTCCACCTCTCGTTCTTCCACCTCTCTTTCTTCCACACCTCCTTCTTCCACATCCACCTCCTCCACATGCTGAGGTTGGTGGTGTTTTTTATGTCTGTGCTTCTTTGCCTCCTCCGAATGATGTCCTCTTCTTTCCCCTAATCAAATGAAAAAAACAAAAAAGGTATACTCAGCACACAGATATTGGAGGGCAGAAATAGAAAACATTGCTTGGAAGTGGGGTACAATTGTCTGTTTTGGATCATTCCTAAAAACATTTTGTTTTCCTGAGTCACCCCAAGCTGGAATACTGACGCTTTTTGTCAGTGACACACATGGAGGCACCCCAAAATTATCCTTTGTGTGAGACCGTAATAAAAAAGGTTAATTATGGGGGACACACAGGTGCTCCTGAGTCCAGATGTGTAAACAGCTGCTTATTAACCTCTCCTTTACACTGTGTGAATAAATCCGGTTTGCATTTCACATTCTAGTATCTACAGTAGTATTCTTTATAAACTTTGGTTTACGCCAATTAGGCATTAACACGTGTGCTTTTCCTGGATCTGCGGAAAACATCTGATTTTGGAGGAACGATGTTTACTACAAACGGAAAATACTACACTTTGCCCACTTTTAACCTGAAACTTGCCATTTTTAAAAGTACAACCAGGCCAAACAAGCACATGGATAACAACATGCAAAGATATCATAAAGATAATTGCAACAAACACATGAAAAATACCTACTTTTGTCAATAATTTTCCTGATCTTCCTATACTGCTCTGGCTCCCGCAATTTCAGGTCAGACCACCTTTTACGGAGCTGCTCCTTAGACCTCCTGACCCCAAATTTATCGTAAAGATTCCGTGCCACTTTGTCCATTATTTGGGCCTTCCTCCGATTATGGGTGTGGTATGGGCCATGATCGCTATTGTAATATTTCCTCCGCCGTATGTCCACCATCTCCACCATCTCTTCAAGTAACATATTTGTGGCTTTGTAGCGTCTGGGCCTGGATCGGGACGTTCCCGCCTCGGGGCTTTCCTAGTCGGGACAGGGTATACCACGCACCTGTGACACCGCCATATTGTCGTTTCACACTGATTGGGTAGGTGGAATAGAGGAAAAGGTCCATCATGGGTGGGCAAAGAGGGCGGCATTTTATGCATGTGCAGGGTATATAAGGAGAACAACGTGACTACGTTGATTACGCGGAGTCTGGACGAGCGGAAGTGATGACCAACTTAAACAAAGGTAAAAATGAAAATGGGGCCAGCAGAGGCCTATATAGACTTGAGTTATGGGATGGGGGTTTATGTTGATTGGACCACTGAGCAATTTAATCTTGGGGCCCCCATGCAATTTTGCTCTCCATCTGCTCGGAGACATCTACAATATATATATATATATGAGACTCCAAAACATCTTTATTTTACTGTGTATCCGATCAGGCAATGATTGTGATTGTTGCACAGAGGTAATTAAGCAGTGTATCATCTCATCAATGCTGAGGGGCATGGGATCTACACATGAATGATGCCTTGATGAATGCTCTTATTACTTTTGCATATTTTAATGCCACTCATTTTTTTTTAAATGTAAACACAGGGTCTGCAGTTAAATCATCATTACACAACAATTGGGCAGAGCTGGGCAGCATTTTAGTGGCAGCAGTAGACACTGTGTTTAAAGGTCAAAAGATTATGATAAGATTCTGTCAATGTAAGCTGACCTAGTGTTTATATGTTTTTGGTTTTCTCTTCTAGAAAAAAAGCTAAATAAATAAGCCCGAGAACCTGCTTCATTGAGAAGTATAGGGAGCTCAAATGCCTGTGGGAGATCAAAAACCCCTACTATCACAACAACAATGTCCGAAGGGTAACAATTGACCAATTGGTCACTTATATGCAGACCTGGATACCAGAGATCACTTCCACCATGATCACCAACAAAATCAATAACATCAGGAATGCTTACAATAAGCGTTTTAAACAGGTCCGTGCTTCTCGGTGGTCAGGAGCAGCAGCAAATGAAGTACAGGAGCACAAGCTGTGGTACTATAAACACCTCAGGTTTTTTGAAGGATCAGATCGAGGCCCTGGATTCACTTTCCAGTCTTCATTCCACCCTTCCCTCCAGCGTTCCTTCCACTGTTCCTCCCACCCCTGCAGAGTGTGCCAAGGAGCTGGCTGACATTGAGGAGCCAGATCTGCATATCTTCAGTCAGGTATAGTAGTTTCCAACATATTTCTTGGCTGCAAAATATTGTTGGTTTAACAAGATGATTTTTGAACCAACATGAAAGCTTGTAAACACAAACAAAAGTCGTGGGCAGAAATAATTGTGACATGGATGCCAACTGCAAGGGTCAGAATGAGAGTCTGTTCAATTTACAAAAAAAAAAAAAACAGTCATGAGCTTGAAAATGTGTCCGATTGATGAAGCAAAAAATAAAACCGTGTCCCTTTTTGATACACAGGAAGAGAACAGCCAAGAGGAGGAGGAGGCTCCGGAATTCTGTTAGCCATGAGGAGGAAGGGGTGAGTGGCAGACAAGAGGAGGATGGGCCAAAAGGCAGTCAGCAGGTGCCCAGGCCCAGTGGCAGCACTGTATCATAGGTTCCTCCCCTCCAGATGCGACCAAAAAGACCTAAACGCATGTCCCAGATGGAGGAGGAGTCTCTGTGGGTCATTAGGGAGGCATCTGAAATCATAAGGGCCCCCCTTAACCCTGTTAAGGGCTTCAGCTCCTACATTGCACACCAGCTGCAAGAAATGGAGCAGCGACAATGGGGCCTGGCAAAGGATCTTATAGCATCTGTACAGAGGGGAAGAAGGGGCCTGCTGACTGAGACCACACAATTCAGTGACCTGGTCCAGTCTCCTCCTCCTCCTGCTGCCACATTTCCACCACCTGCAAGGGGCCGTGGAGGGAGCTGTGGAAGGAACGCTGCAGGGAGCCATGGAAGGAAGGCTGCAAGGAAGACCAGAAAGTGATTCCCTGGCTTCCAGCTGATCTGCCAGAAAACTGAGGTTGTTGTAGTACCACAGCTTGGGGTCATGTATGACATCTGCTGCTTCTGATTTCTGGGATTTGGGGAGCACATTGTGACCCAAATTAGAGGGACTCCTGATGTTATTGATTTTGTTGTTTATCATGGTGGAATGTGCCTTTGGTGTCCAAAGTCCTCATATATTTAGCTGATTGGTCAATTGTTGCCCTTCATGTTGAATTTTTTGTTCCAGAATAAATGGAGATTTAATTTAAGTAAATACTTGTCTATTTTGTTTTTCTGGTGAATATCCATCAAACATTTCAGAAATACAACGTGTAATTAACAAAGGACACAACCTCCTTGAGGGGGAGAAAAACAAAAAAAATTGTTGTGATAACTTGATAACAAAAAAAAACTGAAAATGTCTCAAAAATAAAAAAGATGTGGAGTACAAAAAATTATTTTGGAGATCTGGCTTATTTATTTTTTTAAACAGGATTATTTATGAGATCTCAAGCAAAAAATAAAATAAGTCAGTATGGGAGAACTCTGTCTAAATACCATCAGCAAAACAACAAAAAAATGCGCTGCAATTAACGAGGCACTAATTTGTAAAATGTAGAATGTGCCATCTCCAAAATGAACGCTAGTTTTACCAGAACGAGCGCTCTCGTCCCCTAAATTAGTCTGAGTATGCGTGGATTTTTAACCCATGAAGGGTTAAAACAAGTTGACTTTTTTTTTTTAACCGCCCACACACGATCAGTTTTGACTGATGAAAACGGTCCATCAGACCATTCTCATCGGTTTAACCGATCGTGTGTACGCGGCATGAGTCTCACAAAGGAGTACAGAGTACCAAAATGTAACACCACAATGAATCACTATTTAGGGTAGTTGATTAAAAATGCTTGACTTTGGCTAGTATTATTCCTGTCATGAAGACCTCCTAACTAGAAGGATTTTTTTTTTCAGATGAGCATAAAATATGGCATGCAAGTCATTACCAACATTCAAATTAGAAAAGATAATTTTGCACAAGTAATATTTGCATTAGCTTATATAGAATTGTTGTTCCTTCAATAAATAAGCACATTTTAATAAGGGTATATGCAGGTCTGCAAAATAAAATAAGAATAGTTTGAATTAAATTATGATACCTAAAGCAATACTAAACCAAAAGCAAAATCTTATATTTATTACAATTTGCCAGTTCTTAAATAGGGTGGCTGCGTTTGTTTACTTTTTTAAGTTTTTATTTTATCTTTACGTGTCGGTCCAACCAGTAATGCCCTGAACACACGATCGGTTCGTCTGATGAAAATGGTCGGACCGTTTTCATCGGACGAATCGATCGTGTGTGGAACCCATCGTTTTTTTTTTCCCATCAATGAAAAAAAATAGAACCTGTTTTAAAATTTTCTGATGGTTAAAAAAACTTTAGAAAAAACGATTGTCTGTGGGGAAATCCATCGGTCAAAAATCCATGCATGCTCAGAATCGAGTTGACGCATGCTCGGAAGCATTAAACTTAATTTTTCTCTGCACGTCATTGTGTTTTACGTCACCACATTGGACACGATCGGATTTTTAACTGATGGTGTGTAGGCAAGACTGATGAAAGTCAGCTTCATTGGATATCTGATGAAAAAATCCATCGGTCCGTTTTCATAGGATGAACCGATCATGTGTATGTGGCATAAGTTTTAATTTTTAAATCTGTTCAACAGACCAAGCTGTCTAGCAAAATTGATAGTTAGAAAATTAAGACATATCATTTAACATATGATTGCTTACATTGGTCAGCTTTTATTAATTTACTTTTTTTTTTTTCTTTACTGTAATTGTTATCTTGAGTACAGTTTTAACTTGTTGGTCAACCCAATCTAAACTTCATCTAACACTTCCCTCCCCACAGGTTGACAATGATTCTGTCCAAGGGTGGATCTATTATTCCTACATACAATGAAGCCAATGAATTCCTACATACAATAAAACAGGAAGTATGTTACCAGCCCTGAATATAAGGAAAAATAAAAGGATAAAAAGCATTAAAAAAATACAACCAGCTCAATTAAAGGGGTTGTAAAGGATTTTTTTCCCCCTAAATAGCTTCCTTTATCTTAGTGCAGACCTCTTGCCTGCTCGCCCCCTCCTCCCTCAAGAGGCTTTCTCCCCACCAGGAAGAAAGCCTTGCATTACGGTGTTGAGTTACAGACAGAAGAACAGTAAGTGAGGATTTCTCTGAAGAAATTAGGACATTTAAAAGCAAAATGGAAGGATGAGGTAAGTGAAGGACTGCACTAAGGTAAAGGAAGCTATTTAGGGGAAAAAAATCCTTTACAACCCCTTTAAGGATTGGTAAGCTGTAATATATAATGTGTTTGCTTTTGTGTTTAGTACTAGTTTATTAAATACTGTGGGCCAGATTCAGGTACATCTGCGCATTATTGGACCGGCGTAGCGCACCGCCTTTACGTTAGACTGGCGCAATGTAGCGGCGCAATCACCCTATTCTCGTAGTTTTTACGCAGAAATTGCGCAACGTTATTTCTGAGGCGCAAGGCAGAGTAATACAAATTGGGAAGGACGTGGGCGTGTTACATTGAAATGAGCCGTGACCCCATGCAAATGAAGGGCCGGCCGGCTCGCGCATGCGCGCTTGAAGCATACCATGTCAGCACCTCTGTGCGCATGCTCCCAACTCGGGAACAGCGCAATCAGTGAAATTGGAAGTGGACTAGGGCAAAATCATGAACTACGCAGACAGCATAAATAGACAGACAGAAACGCACTTCCTTTGCAAAAGTACATCCCTTTGTATCCCTCCCTATACAGCAAGGTGCTTTTGTTCTGTTAGTTGCGTTGTGGTTTGTCTTTGTGATATTTGTGGACTGTGTGATCTAGTGTTTGTTAGAAGATATTTGTAAGTGATTTTTGGTGACTGCTTGTGAGAGTTTTTGGTTGATAGTTTGTTTGTTTTCTTGCTTGATTTTTGCTGCTTGTTTTTGTGAGTGATTTTTGCTGCTTGTTTTTGTGAGTGATTTTTGCTGATTGATTGTTTTTGTGAGTGATTTTTGCTGATTGTTTGGGAGAGAGTTTTTGTATGAGTATGACGGAGAGAAAGAGGAAGTTAAATTTTACTTTGGGGGAGAAACAAATTCTTGCCCGGGCCATTTCCCAATATGGGCGTTACCTCTATGGCCCGGAGAGTGCCAACACCACCCCGGCCAGGAGGCGTGATATCTTGCAGAACATTACTGACCAGGTGAATGCATCGGGGGGGGGGGGGGGACCCGGACACGGTCGGGGATTGAAAATAAAATCAATGACCTCCAGCGTCTGGTCAGAAAGAAGCTGGCCAAAATGTTAGCCCATGCCAGGGGCACAGGAGGGGCCCACCATGCCCTGTTAGGCTGACAGCGGAGGAGCGTGCGGTGGCCCAGACCTTTTATAGACAACAGGTGGAGGGCCTGCCCGTCTATGACTCAAGTCATGAAGGCGTCATGCCAGGTAAGGTTTTTTTTTCCCTATCAGGTGTGTAGCATGTGTGGGGGAGGGGGTGAAAGGGAATATGTGGCAAGTGTGTGGATCCTCCAACCTGTGAATGTTTTGTGTCGTCCACAGATGTGCAGGAGGGTGCTGGGCCATCTGGGCTGACCGCACTATCCCAGGGACAACAGCCTGATTGTAACATCCCTGCTATGTAGTTACAGTAGTGCAATTGGATTTAAGCTACAGAGGCCCCTCAGGTACAACCACCAGTTCTCTCTCAGAATAAACAGAAAGTTCGGGGTTAATTCATCACAACCTCTAATGGACAACCAATTGAAAGACTGTAGATACTTATTCCTTCATAAGCAACTAATTCAGGGGGAACAGGTAAGGCTCTCTGATATAGACAAGATTGGATGGATGTGACTGCTTAGCTTAACCATGCAAGGTATTACTGCTAATGTACATAACAAATACTAAAGATCAGCAGGTATCAAGGTAACGGCAGGTGTTCGACAAACAGGAACCAAAGACAAGTCCGGGGCACAAGCCGTAGGTCAAGGGCTGGAGACGGTAGAGGAAGTCCGAAGGTACAGGCCGGGGTCAAAGAACAGGAGACAGCAGCAATCCGAGGTACAAAGCAAAAGGTCAGAAGCCGGGGTCAGTCTTGGAACTGCAGATCAGTACAGGAACTGTTGGCTCAGACAGGGAGATCAGATAACACACAGGATGATCAGATAACAATGAACTGACCCTGCTCTCATAGTGAGGCAGGGCTTTATACCCTGGCTAATTGGGTAAGCTGCGTCAGCTAGACCAGGATAGCCAGGTGCAGATTGCAATGTGATCCAACTAAGGTGATCAGCACATTCAGCACCACCTTAGCTGGAAAGCAAGCAGAAATCCTAAACTGAGAAGTGGCTCAGAGGCAAGGTATTGAAATAGCAAGGGTGAGGTCCTGGGTTCAAGCCCACCCAGAGCCACTTGGAGCACGACCACGCCTCGCAGTCTGCTTCGCACGATAGGGATCGTGACACTGATGAGGACCCCCCGACAAGGCCGGAGTCCTCGGAGGAGTTTGAGGAGGAGGAGGATGTCATGTCAGCCAGTGGATTGCTGTTTTTGGAGGAGTCTTCCTCTCTGGCTGGCAGCAGCCAGCCCTCCATAAGGGCTAGCCCCTCCCACTCCCCCCCCAACAGGGCTCCTCTCCCAAGGGCCTCCCCTTCTCCCCGGCCACAAGCCTCAGCTGGAGGCAGGAAGTCGTCCCAGAAGACCAGGGGGGTGGCCGAGCTTCTGCCTGCCAATCTGAGAAGGGACCAGGCCCTTCAGACCCGCCATCTGGGACAGGTCAACCAGACCTTGTGGCGGATGGAGGAGAGCCTGTCCTCCATAAAGGATACGCTTGGGGACCTGGACTGCCACTCCCGGGCTCTTACAAACTGCCTAAACGCACTGCAGACTACAACAGCAGACGTTGGGAAGGATGTGAGGGCCCTCACCCAGGCTATCCAGGCCAACACGGCAACACTAGGTGCTGGCCTGAACAGAATTGCCGTGGCCTTGGAGGGCAGGCCGCCAGGTGGGCAGAGACCAGGGGCTGCTCCTCCTTCCCTGGATCCCCCCCCCCTCCCCATGAGTCTCCCCTGAGGAGCCGGGGGCCGTGGGTGCCCCAGGCGTGGCTCACGCCAACGGCATTAATTTGTTTTTCTCCTTTTTTTTTGCTGGAATTTTTTTTTTTGCTGGACATTTTTTTTTTTTTTGTGATGTGAATGTTTTTGGAATGTGGGGGTGATATTCCTGCCGGCAAAGGGGTGTGAGCTGTCTCCTGGCTGCTCTTCCCTCAGAAGACGGGGTAACCTCGGTTAGGGGGGGATTGTCTGATTCAGGGGTCAGGTCATCACGTAGGTCAATCTGCAGGCCCTTTCTCACTGCGAAGTTGTGCAGCAGGCAACATGCACCGATGATCTAGCACACGAAGTTGGGGGAATACAACAGGGTCCCCCCAGACTTATCCAGACATCGGAAACGTGACTTCAGGAGGCCAAAGGTGCGCTCCACCACTGCACGTGTTTGGGCGTGGGCTTCATTGTATCTTTCCTCTCCTGGGGTTTGGGGGTTCCGGATAGGAGTCATGAGATGGGGTCCCAGTGCATATGCAGAGTCACCTGTAAGGAAAAACACAGGAGGATGTTAGTCATGCATGTGCCCCTTGTGATGTGTGCATCATGGGGGGGGACAGTCATGCCTGCCACCCATGTCACTCACCATCCAGCCAGGTGTCCCCATACACGTTCTGTTCGAATTCCATTCGGATGGGGCTCTGATTGTATATGTAGCTGTCAAGGCTGGATCCGGGGTGTTTGGCACGGACGTGCCATATGAGGCCTTGGGCATCGACTATCACCTGTACGTTGATGGAGTGCCAATGCTTCCAATTGCGGTATATGTGCTCTGTCTCATGGGGGGGCTGGAGTGCCACATGTGTGCAATCAATGGCCCCCACGGTGCGTGATAATCTGGCAATTCTGTCGAAATCTGTCATTGCTTCAGCCGCAGCTCCTCAGTGGTTGGTTTGATGATTTGGTTGGCCATGCGTCTGAGGGTTGCAGGGACAACCTGGTGCATACATCTGGTCACGGAGGATTGTGACATCCCAGCCACCACTCCACTTGTTCTTTGAAAAGATCCACTGGCAAGGAAATGGAGTGTTGCCAGGACCTTGACCAGTGGCTGCACTGCATGTGAGCGGTGTGTTGGGCTGGTGATGTTATCCTGCAAGGTTATGGTTAATTCCAGGATGGCATGAGGGGTGAATCTGAAGATGCGATACACCTCAGAATCACTCATGCCAAAGAGGTCTATGCGGGTGCGGTATATCCTCTCCCATGCCCTCCTCTGTGCCCTCCTCCTTCTTTGCTCGTCTAAAGTCAGTAGTATAGCTATGAGCGAGGATGTCCCTGGCATGTTGGCATACAGATTGTTGGGCAACACGTGTGACTGCTCTGCTCCTCACTAACAGTGTTGCTTTATCTGACATGTAGACGAATTGTCTAGTTTTAGACCACATTTTATATGGTCTAATTTTAGACAGGCCGTGCAGCTGTTGCGCACAGCGCGTAGCCTGCGCTGCACCAACGTTCTTTTGTGGATCCCCTTAACTCCCTCATTAGCATATTTGAATAGCAAATCAATGGTGTGTCTAGCGCAGTTTTGCGCAGACGGATGCGCCTGTCTAACGAAATTACGCTAGACAAAAAAAAGTAGATTTCTTGCGTATCTCGTTTTGGGGATGCGGAGTATCGAAACGCATGTGCAAAATTAGACTTATGCCGCGCATCTCCTGTTACGCCGGCGTAATCGCTCTGTGAATCTGGCCCTGTATATTTTGAATTCCCCGCCTAACTCAATAAATACAATGTATAAAAACAAGTATAGTACGTTTAGGCGATGACTCCAGAAAAAGATTTTTGAAGTTATTCAATTTCTTTGCATGTAAAGTTGTACTTAAAACACATTGATTTGTGTTCTTTGTAAGATGAAAGGAAACAGATTGATTTAAAATTTTAAATATGGTGTTGAAGCTAAAACATGACTTGTGGTTTCAAGATGTTTGTTGACCCTTGGGCTTTCATAAAGGCAACATTTCATTTTTTAACACAGCTGATAAAGCTTTCAACATTTGTTTTATCCCACGCTCTGAATGTCAGGTCACACATATGCGCATCGCATTTGTAGGAAAATCGTGCAGGACCCTTTTTTGTCTGCACCAAAATCGGATTGCATGGGTGTTCACACCCATGCAATGTGATTCCTGCCCGAATTCATAGTTTGCACTGCGATATGCGAACCGATCTGGGGGTGTCATTATCTTAGTATTGACACCCACAGCGGTTCGCATAGGGCAGTGTGAACTGCTTGTGATTTGTATGTGATGCACGAACCGCCACTGGAATTGCGCTGGTTCCCGCATTGCAGAGGTGTGAACTGGCACTCAGTGATTGGTTAAGTGATATGTTTTAGTGTTTATAATTATAACTCTGTTCTTTAATTTCAATATATATATATATATATATATATATATATATATATATATATATATATATATATATATATATTATTTCCTCATAACCACTTAAACTCTGCAAGAGATTGTCACCTGTTCTCTCTACTCGTACATACATTTTGCTGTTAATGTGCTGTAGTAAAGAGATGAGATCTAGTCTGACAGTATATTTACTAACCGAGCCCAGCACACCAGGCATTCAAGCTTAAAGTGGATGTAAACACCATTCATTAAATTTGAGCTGGGCACATATATCTGCAGTGTTTTCGAATCTCTCTTCAAAGCACTTATTCCTGTTTGTTTTTGCTGTTTCGTTTTCTCTGTTATCAGCATAATAACTCCTGACAAGTTCAACTGTGATAAAACCAGTCTGAATTTTGTATCAGGGTGGGTGCTATATATAGATTAGCATAGAGCTGGTCAATTCACAGCACAGCTCTGCAAGTCTCTTCTGTCTCACAATGTATGGCAAGAATCCATACCCACAGGTGAATTAGGAAGAGTACATTCTAAGCAGTATATAAAGCTGATGACAGCACATATACATGTAGGAGGATTTGTTTCCTCCTTGTGTATCATCTGAGGCTGTTCATTTCACTTTGTATATGTGAGGGTCTACATCCAATTTAATCCCCAAAGCTGGTAAACTGAGAGTGGGAAAAGCCCATTGGCATTATAGGTTGTTCACGACACTCAGAAGGTTTTAAATAATCTCCCAAAATAGGGAACTAGGTTCCTTCACACCAGGAACAATACCTCAAAAAAGGCTTTTGTGACTAGAGTTAGGGTACTCAATTTAAACACTTGCCTATAGAGCGCGATCATGTAACGCTGTACCCAAATGAAATGTTTATAATTTTTTCCCCCCAAATAGACCTTTCTTTTGGTGGTATCTATTCACCTCTGCATTCTTTATTTATTGTGCTATAAACAAAAGAAGAGGGACAAGTTTGAAAAAAAAACTCAATATTTTTTACTTTTTGCTATAATAAATATCCAATTTTTTTTTTTAAAACAAAATGTTTTCCTCAGTTTAGGCCGATACGTATTCTTCTACATGTTTTTGGTAAAAAAATAGCAATAGGCATATATTGATTGGTTTGCGCAAAAGATATAGCGGCTACAATATAGAGGATAGATTTATAGCATTTTTATTATTTATATATTTTTTACTATTAATGGCAGCATCTGTATTTTTATTGTGACTGCGATATTGCGGCGGACACATTTTTGGGACCATTCAAATTTATACAGTGATTTGTGCTATAAAAATGCATTGATTGCTGTATAAATATGACTGGCAGGGAAGGGGTTAACACTAGGAGGCGATCAAGGGGTTAATTTGTTCCCTAGGGAGTGATTCTTACTGTGGGGGAGGGGACTGACTGGGGGAGGTGACCGATCGGTGTCCTTATGTACAAGGGACACACTATCGGTCTCCTCTCCCTGACAGGATGTGGATCTGTGTGTTAACACACACAGATCCATGGTCCTGCTCAGTTACTGGGCAATCGTGGGTGCCCGGCGGACATTACGCCCGCTGGACACACACATTGGGTTCCAAGTGTCATGCGGGACGTGCATGCCGCCAGTGTTGTGTGCGCTCCCCCTAGTGGCTCGGGAGGGCGCGACTTCATATGATGTCTGCCCAGAACGACCTCCCGCCATCACAAGTGGTTAAACAATGGGCTGTAAGGAGATGCATGAGAAATTTTGAGGGTTACATCAATGTAACCGCAAAGGACACACAGCATTTTTAGTAATAATAAGAAAAATAATTTATCCAAGTATTCAGCTGCAAAACTATGTAACAAAGCTTACTGCAAGAGTTTACAGTAAAATTAATTATAGATGGATGGATGTATAGCTAGATATATGGATGGGTGAGTGGCTGGATGACCTGACAGACAGAAAGATAAATAGATGATATGTTGTTATTTTCAATAAAGAATATTTTTGAATATTTAAAAAAAAAATGTTATTGTTACTTTTTATATTATCAACCACTTCAGCCCCGGAAGATTTTACCCCCTTCCTGACCAGACCACTTTTTACATTTTGTTTACAATTTGGCAATTTGGCACAGCATCTCAGTTGTACTCAGTGGTACCCAAACAAAATTTGCATATTTTTTCCCGACAAATATAGCTTACTTTTGGTGGTATTTGATCACCTCTGCGGTTTTAATTTTTTTGTGCTATAAACAAAAAAAGCCACAATTTTGAAAAAAAACTATATGTTTTTACTTTTTGATGTACTAAATATCCCCAAAATTAAAAAAAAAAAAAATTCATTTTTGGGACCATTGACACTTATACAGTGATCAATGCTATAAAAATGCACTGATTACTGTGTAAATGTCACTCGTAGGGAAGGGGTTAACACTAGGTGCGATCATGGGTTAAATGTGTGTACCCTCAGCGTGTTCTAACTGTGAGGGGATTTGACTTACTGGGAGAGGAGACATATCATTGTTCCTACTTAGTAGGAACAAACGATATGTCTCCTCTCGCTCTTTGTCGTGAAGCAGGTGCACGCTCTCTGGCGAATCTTAAAGGGGATTTCGCACAGCGGTGCCATTGTGCCACAGTAAATATGCATGAGCCTGTCGGGAACCTGTTAAGGCATACATTTTTAATTCATGTTCAAATGCATTAGATTTGAAATGACTGCAGTAGAAAGTAAATATTAGTCTGTTTGCAGAGCGAACTAATAATGTCATGTAGTGCAGGAACAATTCACCAGGTTCATTTGAAACTCTGTGTATTTCAGAATATTTTATTGTGTTCAGCAGGAAAACATTTTTAATATGATTTGTCAGGAAATATTCTCAGAAAAGTCCCATCATAAACATGACAGCTTAACTACTGCATACCAAAACATTGCTGTCATTGACTAAACAAAGCTTCTACAGACTGTGCTCTTTTAGGAGTAATGTATTGTTAATAAATTCTTTGTTCAATGCAGTTTTTTTTTTCAAGCCAGCATCTGGAGATAACATTTTCAATTTTGTGAGTGGTGAAAGATTGGAAGATATTGCAAATAATTTAGAATCAAGTACAAAAAATAATCCCTTGGTGACAAGATCCAGTCAAAAGAATATTAAAATGTATAGGAGAAAATAGAAAAAATATGCCTCTACATACCACAATTCATTTAAAAAAAATATATATCTGTGCTATAAACCCATAAAGTGCGTAAAATCATAGTAGTCTAAAAATGTATTTTATTCATGTATATATGCATTAATGATCTTTATGACCAAGTTAATAATTGCAGAATTTGTAATTATTATTATCAGCACTCTATCCAGTGAGCATATATAATAGAACACATTGTTACATTGTTACCAATTGCTGTAATAAAACAATGCCTACTTCAAGACAAAAAGCCCACAAGGAGAGTGGCAGAGGGATGGGCTACAGTGGACCAAAGGAGGGAACACCTGCTTTAAGCTTCCAGACCTGGACAGAATAGGGATTAACTTCAACTCCCAACATAAAAATGTATTATTGAAGGCAGATCTCCCCCTGAAAAAAAGGACATTTCTTGCAGCAATTAGCGTAATATACTGTGTGTGTATATCTATATATATATATATATATATATATATATATATATATATATATATATATATATATATATATATATATATATATATATATATGTATATATACATTTATAAAGAAAAAACATGACATTTAAATTGCTGGCGGTACAATACAATTGCCGGCAACGGAAACATTTTTTAAAAAAAACTGCGTGACAACCTCCCTCCAAATCAATGCCAGGTCCTTTGCATCTGGTTTGACTGTTTTTTTTTGGTTGTTTATTTTGGTGTGGGGTTTTCCTCAAAATGCCATGCTGATTTTTTTTTTTTTCATTTTTCCATTGCCGCCAATGGTTTTGTACTGCCACCCCAAAATTCATACCAGACCCTTTTCAGAGCATGCAGCTAGGCAGGCCAGGAAAGGGGGCCCTCCTAAACCATACCAGGCCACATGCCCTCAACATGGGGGGTGCTTTGAGGTGGAGGGGCTCTGCCCCCACTTCAAAGCACCATGTTTAATGTTTTTAGGGACAAGGACCTTTTCCCCAAAACTCTGGTCTGTGGCTGTGGGGGTCTGTGTGCAGGAGGCCTACCAGATCTTGCCCCCCATGTGAATGAGTATAGGGTAGCCCAGGGTTGTGGGGAGGAGGCCTTTGTCCCTAGCAACATGAGTTGCCCCCTGCCCCAAAGCACCCCCCCATGTTGGAGGCATGTGGCCCAATATGGTTCAAGAAGAGGAGGGGGCACTCCCTTGTCCCCCCCCATTTCCTGGCCTGCTGGGTTGCATGCTCAAATACGGGTCTGCTATGTATTTTGGGGGGACCCCATGCCCCATTTTTTTACTTTGGCATGGAGTTTGCCTTAAGATCCAAAGCAGACCCAAAAGGATATTCACTGTGCCCTGATTGGGCAATGCTTTGCCCAATCCAGGCTGCACAGTATATTGTGGAGCGCCCCGCAAATTTGGGTGTTCGGGCTGAACTTTTATTTGGCCCAAACCATTTTCCCAGCTCTAGTGGATAATGTAATTCTCATACTCTGGCTATTTGTCACTGGGCATTTATTCTATATGGTGTAGGCTGATTATTTAAGTATACATAAACTACATAAGAGACTTCGGTGTTGATTTACTAAAACTGGAGAGAACAAAATCAGGCGCAGCTGTGCATGGTAGCCAATCAGCTTCTAACCTCAGCTTGTTCAATTACGCTTTGACAAACTAACTGTACGCTGATTGATTTCTATGCAGAGCTGCACCAGATTTTGCATTCTCCAGTGTGTCAGCTGATTTTTTTTAATTACAGTTGACCTACTGGTTGACTTCCCTTCTGTATGTCATGTGCTCAGTTGCAGTTTTAATCAAATATTTAATTTTAATTAACAGTTGTATTACAACTACAGTATATTAGTGTTGAATTTAGTGCTGAATATATTACTTGTAACAACATGTCAGAAAGCTCTCTATGTAAATTAGAATATAAGGTCAAGTAATGATGTTATTTATAGTAGCCAGTTATATTGAAGCAGTCCATTTTCTACAGCAGAAAAGTAAATTAAATATAACTCTTATTATGGGCAGAAATGTATTGTTGCTTAAGATTAATCCTTAGACATAGCACAAATAATTCAGTGGCACTTTTACGCATGCCTTTGCACACTATGGGCCAGATTCACGAACAGTTAGGCTGGCGGATCGAGTGATCCGCCAGCCTAACTGTGACTTTGAGCCGGCGTTTCTGTTTTCTGTAACCAGAAAACAAGAAACGCCGGGTTGAAGTTCCGATGCAAGCAGCGTAACTGAGTTTCGCCATCGCATCGTTACTTCAACTTAAAAATGGCGCCGGGGGCGTTCCCGCCGATTTACGCTCAAAAAATATGTTAATGAGCGGAAATCGGCAATTCACGATCGAATTCCGGCGCGACGCAATGACGATACGACGTTTCCGGACGGGATACGCGGCGCATAGATATACCTACATGGGGTTGGAGTATCCTATGTTAGGTATAGGCGTCGTCATCGCGTCGGGAAAAAAAAAAAAAACGTCGCTTGCGTAAAACGGTCATGAATGGGAATGTGACGTCATTGACGTTCATTCACAGATTTTGGAGCATGCGCACGGGGATGTTTTGACACTCGACGCATGCGCAGTACGTTGGCGGCGGGATCGCGCGTAGTTAGCATACTACACGCCCCGTACCCGCCCAATTTGAATTCCGCCGGCTCATTTGCGATGCGCTGCCGCAACTTTAGGAGCAAGTGCTTCGTGAATGACAGCACTTGCTCCTAAAATTTCTGCAGCGCAACGCAAATGAGAAGCGTTACTCCAGAGCAAAGATGCTCTGGACTACCTGAATCTGGCCCTATGGTGTTACTCAGCATCAGCAATTGTTCTGGAGGATACCTGGTGCCAAAAAATGCTTTATGTTTGTGGGGTAGATGCAGGATGTTCATGTGGATGTAGTATGTGTACAACAATGATCACATTCGTTATGCACTGTAGTTGTGTGATATTATAAAATACTCAGGACCTTATGCTAATCATCTTTTAGAACCTGTGTCCAGAAAGTATGTCCATTCTCATAACAAACAGTAAAAGAGCTTTGATGCAAGCACTCGCTGATCTCTGTAACTGCAGGCAGTGTGGAGAAATCAGTTTCAAAACTACAATAGGTGTCTAAAATCACAACTTCTCTCACCTCATTTCCTCAAGCAGCAGAGACTTGGCAGCCTGCATGTCTTCTAATGTAAACCTAGAGCAGGTGCTGTAAGCTATATACGCTTAAAATTAAGCCACGAAAAATAGTGTCACTGTGACAATAAAATGATAATAATATTACAGAATTAACTCTGTGATAGCTGCATTACAATATGTCCACATAAAAAATAAGTGTTGGGGATTCCAGTGCGGGTTGTCACATACCAAGAGGGGCATCAGTGGGCACAATCAAAGGGAAAAACAAGGAGGAATGTATGGTATGTGACTGACAACCCACACTGAAATCCCAACTGTTATCCATCCATCCCATGAGGTTGTTGAGTTAAGGTGCAGCAGGGCTCCTATCCTGGAGTCAATTTAGCTGATAAGCTGCTTGTGAGTGGGGTGAGCCCTTTCTGGGTGAAAAGAGGTTTCTCACTTACGCTGGAGCATTGAATTCTGCTAAACCCATAAGTGTATTAAAGCGGAGCTCCACCCAAAAGGGGAAGCTTTGCTTATCTGCTCCCCCCCTCCAGTGACACATTTGGCACCTTTCAGGGGGAGGGGTAATGGGTACCTGGTTTTGACAGGTACCTGTCCCCTCTTCTATGAGACCTAGCTGCGGCAAGATCCCCCTGAAGTTTGGCTCCCTCGTCCTTCCCCTTCCGCTGGCCAATTTATAAAGTGTAGCACGCTTTGGACTTTGTGCATGTGCAGTAGGGTACCAGTTGTGAACCTGCAAGAATGTGTTTATAGCAACTGTAGTTTCAAAGCGCCAAGGGAAGTTTTCTGTAGGCTTAAATTATAACAGAAGGGGGAATGTGGAAGGAGGATTTGTGTGAGAAATAGAGGGGAGGGTTTGTGCTAAGGGGGATTTGTGCTGAGAAGAGAGATTTGTGCTGGAGGGGGGTATATGAAGGTGAGGATTTGTTCTGAGAGGGGCAATTTTGCTTAATGGGGGTATTTGTGCTGGGGGGAGAGGAGAGGGGTTATGCTGAGAGTGTGGATTTTTGGGGGGTGTTGAGGGTGCTTCCAACCTCAACTTGTTCAATTAAGCTTTGGAAATAAAACCTGGAAACTTTTTGGTTTCTATGCAGAAGTGAGACGTATTTTACACTCTCCAACTTTATTAAACAAACCCCAAAATGACACAAATAGTCATTATACAATCAGTATAGTAAATAATTACCCCTTAAACCACTTCGAAACAAGACACTTTCCCCTCTTCTGCCCAGGACAATTTTTAGCTTTCAGCACTGTCACGCTTTGAATGACAATTATGCGTTCATGCTAGGCTGCACCCAAACTGAATTTTTATGGTTTTCTTCCCACAAATAGAGATATATTTTGGTGGTATTTGGTGGTATTTGATCACCTCTGCGTTTTTTTGTTTTTGCGCTATAAACAAAAAAAGACAGACAATTAAAAATTATGGGCAATAATAGGCGGCGCTGATAGGCAGCACTGAGGGCACTGATAGGCGGCACTGATAGGCGGCACTGATAGGCAGCACTGATAGGCACTGATAGTTGGCCCTGGATAGGTAGCATTTATGAGGTGCTACTGACAGGCATTACTGAGTGGCACTGATTGGCACTTTGATGGGACACTGACAGGCATTACTTATAGGGCATGGAATGGCACTGTTGTGGACACTGATTGGCACTGATGTGGGCACTGACAGGCATTTAATAGGGGAAAGGCTAGCAGGTGTTTGGCACTGATTGTCACATTTTAATGGGGGCTGTACTGATAATCAATGTGCTGATTATTAGCACAGACCCCCCCCCCCCTCTGACAGGGAGAGCCGATGATCGTCTCTCCCTGTCAGCGTGAACCGAGGAAAGACATTTACTAGCACTTCCTGGTTCATGCAATGATCAGCTGTGATTGGTCACAGCTGATCACGTGATTAAGAAGCCTCTGTCAGAGGCCTCATACCACGATGGGAGTTGCTGTGTGTCAGACTGACACACAGCACCTCCAAACACCATGGGCGCGCGCCGGCAGTGATATCCTGATCACGTCATATGACGTCCAGTCAGGATATCACAAGCACTTTGCCGCCATCATTCTGCTATATGGCAGGCGGGAAGTGGTTAAAATAAAATACCTTTCTATTGATTTGCAGTCTGAAATGAAGATAGATACAGTTTTTGTTTTATCCAGCTGGATTTACTCAGATTTAACAGATCCAAGTGAAACATATGACACCAATATGTCAGAAAGAATGAAAAAACTGAATCACTGAGTTGGAAAAAACATCCCCCCTTGTGTCAGTATTATATTGAACCACCTTTTGCTTTAATTACAGCTTTTAGTCTGTAATGATTTGTCTCTATTAACTTTGCACATCTCGACTTTGCAATATTTGACCCTTCTTCTTTGCAGAACTGCTCAAGTTAGGTTAAATTTGATGGTGATTGTTTGTGGACTGCAGTCTTCAAGTCATTCAACAGATGTTCAATAGGGTTTAGGTCTGGGCTCTGACTAGGCCATGCAAGGACATTTAACTTTTTTCCTTTAACCACTGTGTGGTCATTTTTGCTGTGTGATTTGGGTCATGTTGAAAGGTAAACCTTGTTCCCATTGACAACTTTCTGGCAGAGAGAAACAGAGTTGCCTCAATAATTTTATCACATTTTGTCCTATCTATATTTCCTTCTATCCTGACAAGAACTTCAGTACCTGCTTCAGTTAAACAACCCCATAACAGGATATTACCACCTCCATTCTTTACTGTAGGTCATATTGTTTAGTATTGCGGCCAAAAATACAATTTTAGTCTCATCTGACCATAGCACCCTTTTCCATGAGGCCTCAGAATCTGCAAGGTGCGTTTTGCCAAAGATCAGTCATGACTGAGTGGCTTTTTTCTTGCAACCCTCCCATACAAGTCACATTTGTGGTGAATTTGTGATATTGTTGTCACATGCACACAATGAGCACTCTTTGTCATAACATTCCTGCAACTGATTCAGAGTTGCTGTAGGCCTCTTGGTAGCCTCTCTAACCAGTTTCCTCCTGGCACAGACCCAGGGAGGGTCTGTGTTGTACCAAATAACTTCCACTTTGTGTGAAAAAAACAAAAACAAATAACTTCCACTTCTTAACCACTTAAGCCCCGGACCAATATGCTGCTAAATGCCCAAAGGCGTTTTTACAATTTGGCACTGCGCCGCTTTAACAGACAATTGCGCAATCGTGCGACGTGGCTCCCAAAAAAAATTTGCGTCCTTTTCTTCCCACAAATAGATCTTTCTTTTGATGGTATATTATTGCCTCTGCGATTTTTATTTTTGCGCTATTAAACAAAAATAGAGCGACATTTTTGAAAAGAAAAACAATATTTTTTACTTTTTGTTATAGGAAAAATCGAATAAACTACATTTTAGTCAAACATTTAGGCCAAAATGTATTCAGCCACATGTCTTTAGTAAAAAAAAAAAAATCACAATATAAAAAAAAAAAAATAGCTACCTAGCTGCAACAGTGACACTAATACAGCGATCAATAAACCAATCACTTAGTGACACTGGCAATAGGGGGTGAAAGGGTTAACTAGGGCGGTGATAAAGGGGTTAAACCTTTATTAGGGGGGGTACGGGGCTACCCTGGACCTAACACTAGCTGCCTGTCACACTAACTGTCACACTGACAGTAAATGCAGTGATCAGTAAATATATGATCACTGCTATTAGTGGTGACACTGTGACAGGGTGCTGGGGGGGTGATCGGAAGGGGTTAAGTGTGCCTATGTGTACTGGTGTCAGTGTACTGTTGGTGCGACTTACTGTGATGTCTTCTCTCCTCTCGCCGGATTGAAAATACCACCGAAAGGAGAGGAGACATCACTTCCTCTGCCAGTGTTTACATTACACAGGCAGAGGAAGTGCAGGGCGGGGGCTCTTCTGATTCGCTGGGAGCGATCGCGAGGGGGTGGACAAAAACGAACAGCCGCCCCCTCATCCCGGATCGCTCCCAGAGGTAAAACACCCGCCGCATGTAGCGGGGGGGTCCCGAACAGACCCCCGACCCGCACAGACATACTAGTACGCCCATTCTGCCTGTACGTGCCATTCTGTGGACGTACATATACATGCGGCGGGCGTTAAGTGGTTAATATTTCACTTTGCTGTGCTTCTAGTAATTGATTAAGCCTTTACATTTTGTTGTATCCATCGTCTAACTCGTGCATGTCCACAACTATATCACCAGAAATATTTTTATAGTGCCTTGCCTCTCATATTTTATTGTTTTTTTTTAGTTACATCACCAGGGACTAAAATGCTCCAGAAAAGCTATTTTCATGCTGAGCTAATCAAAATTACCACAGCTGATCACAGTTGAAAGTCAAGTGGCTTTGTGTGCCATTGAGAAGGTGATTAGTTAGACCTGATTGAGTTTAAGTCATTTTTAGGAGGGAGTGATCCCTTTTCCAACTCACTGATTCTGTTTTTTTTTTTTTGTGTATTTTGTGCGTGAACTCGAGAGAGAGGAGCCGGACTGCAGGAGTTGGGAGTAGGCAGACCCTCCCCCCGGAGGCAATCGCCATCCTTCTCCATGCCCCCGGTGGCAATGGCAGGTGTGAGGGGGGCCTCCCACTCACCCTGCCCTACCTGCTCCACTTGGGAGCCCAACTGGGGCCCAGCAGGACCCCAACGAGGCAGAGGGACTCCCCCTATGAGGGAGTGAGGGGGCCTAGCCCACCCAGCCAGCCCCGTAGGTTCTTCGCCTCTCTTTAATTTAGGAGACCGCATGGCCAAAGTGCGTGCGTGTTAAACCAATTTCGTGTGCGTGCAAGTGTGGTGGTTTTTGTGGGGGGGTTGGGCGTACTAAGCACAGGCGTACCTTGCATAGCACACCCACCTGGAGCCGGGCTGAGACCACCAAACTCAATTCACATGTAGCCGAGACCGGGATCCGAACCCTTGGCTGCAGAGGTGAACGGCTTGTCAGCCCAGTGCCAACAATGTGGATGATATATTCAGCTAAATAAAGAAAAAAACGGTGTCTGTCTACATTTCAGGCTGCAAAGCAGCAAAATGTGATTATTTTAAAGATGTTATCATTTCTATACTTACTGTATGATAGACATATGTAGATTGAAATTTTATAGACACCCTTACATATCTGGGTCCAAATTATGACAAACCCCAGAAACATATCCAGTGTGGAAAATACAAGTTGTAGTCGTGTAAAATGAGCAAATTTGCAAGAAATTTTAGAAATATATTACTGTATCTGTATATACAGTACTTAAAATTGGTGACATTTTTCAGAACAACTGTACATATGTTCCAATGAATGTCGAAAATGAAGACTTCTTTAAAACTTTCCCACACAGTCAGCATATGTCAACATGTTTAAAGGTTGGAAGTTCCTTTGTTATTTACCAAATTAAATAGTAATAACGATTCTGTGCTAGACCAGCAGCAAAATAGAACTATTTTTAAGCTATGTGAATTACACAGAATGACAGGAAAAGGGGGAAGGCAGTTTTCAGCCCCCCTTTTCCTCATGGGAAAGCGACGGACTGTCTGTTTCTAGTTTCCCCAGGGGAACAGTAGGCTCCCTCAGGGGAAATGGGTGTGCCCATTTGCCCTGCAGTTGACCTATCACTGCAGGGGATTTTGGCGTTTTTTTCCAATTGACCTGTAGATGACCTGTAGTGCTGGGGTAGAAAGCCCGGGAAAACCTGGTTTGAACCGGTCAGAACCAGGCGGTTCTGGGCTATTTAAGCAGGGTTCCGTTAGCTCAGGCTCATTCGCCTCAGAAGACTTAGGAGCTGTGGTGTTCTTTCTGAGCAAACAGCGTCTTCTGAGGCCAGAAAATGAGCTTGCTTCGTCGGCTTATCGAGAGAGCAGGTGAAGATGGCGGGGAGGATTGGATCAGAAGATGCCTAAACCTACCTCAGTCGTCGGGTCAAGAAGCTCCGGTGGGAGCTGCAACGGTCAGCGGGGATTCCGTGCCAGTGTCGGCCACCCACGACCATCACGCTGAGGAGGACCGGGAGCCTTTGTGTCTTCTGGAGGAAGCCGGGTCGGAACAGGAAGAGGAGGTTCCCGAGCCCGGCGGCAGCGAAAAGGCGGCACCCCTGCCCGTGTTCCGGAGGCGGCGAAAAGGAAGCGTACGCCGCGCAGGGTTTACTCCCCTTCTCCTCCACGTACGTCTGCTACACAGAGAGCTGGTCCTTCTGTGGACCGTGGTACATGGTCAGGTTCCAGGCCTAGAGGCGGTTCCAGGGGTGGTGCCAGGGGCGGAACCAGGGGCGGAGCCAGGGGGGCTGCGAATTTTTTTAATTCTTCCCCATACAGGTATCCTGGAAGAGCGGGAGGTAGTGCGGCAGGAGGAACGAGAGCCGGCACCAGAAGAGGATCGATCGATGGAAGGGATCCTGATAGACAGGCTTCTCCACAGCGGTCTTCAAGGAATCTAGCAACAATGCATACATCGGCTGGGGCTGCTTCCGGGTCTGCTACACCGCCCTCTGTTATCACATGACCCATGGAGAATGTGGCTCAGACGGCTAATACTATCCTGGGACCTTCAGAACGTCCGGGTATGAGTGAGTCATCCTCTAATGTTTTGTTATCTAACCTGATTGAGTTGTTGTCACAGGTTGCTTCTCAGTCTGTGCAGAATAGTGCAGTAACTGCTAATGAGCCTTCTGCTATTAGTGTATGGTCGCCATCTAGTGGAAATGTAGCTAACTGCGACCAATCTTCAAAAAACAATGTTAATCCTGATTTTCTTTTAGCCAGGTCACAGAATTTACCTGAGACTTGTTTAAAAGAGTATATGTCTTGTGAGATTTCACCACTTAGTTTTCACTTTTCTACCACAATCAAAGAAAAGATTTGGCGGGGGGAATTTATAGATATATTATCCTTGCTCCCATCCGCAAAAGACTTTATTAAAACTGATAAAAAAGATGAAGATGAAAGACGTAGGCCTGTGCAGAAGTCTTTTAATAAATGGCTCCAAGCCTTTTGTATTTTTTCTGGGACTTTATGTGAAAAATTCCCTGAAAAAAGCACTGGTTTATTCCAGCATTTAGACATTATCCTGGAAGCTTTTAAAAATTTTGGCGGAGTCGCATGGTATAGCTATGACGAAGCATTTTGTCAAAAATTATCGGTTCACCCCTCATTAAGGTGGGGTGTCAAGGATGTTGGTCTTTGGCTGAACCTTTTTCTTCTCCAAAGACCAGTTTTTCTTAAATCAAACACCAACACACAAATTCCAAGTACACAATTTTCAAGCAATTCCGGTTATAGGAAAGGAATCTGCTTTAATTTCAACGACAGCCAATGCAGATGGCTGAACTCATGTAAGTATAGGCACGAGTGTGCCTTTTGCGCAGGCAGTCATTCAGTTGCCAAGTGTTTTAAAAAAATGTCAGCTTCAAACCAACAGTCAGGGAGTTTTTCAAAAGGCAGTAACACCAGTGATATTTCAAAACATACTCCCTTGGCTCAAGCTTTACCCAGATCGGTTGAGGGCCCAGCTCCTCATTGAAGGTTTCAGGGATGGTTTTATGCTTCCAATATTTTCTGGTCAAGGCTGTTTATTGGTAAACAACCTCAAATCAGTCGATAGGTTCCCTAATATAGTTTTTGAAAAAATGTATATAGAAGTCCTGGAGGGAAGAGTGGAGGGTCCTTTTTCTTCTCCTCCTTTTAGTAACTTTAGAATTTCGCCACTTGGTATTGTTCCCAAAAAAGAGACAGGTTCCTATCGTTTGATTCATCATTTATCTTTCCCCAAAGGTGAATCTCTTAATGATCAGATAGAAGATAGCATGTCATCAATATCTTATGCATCCTTTGAGGATGCTCTAGTAAAATTAAGACGTTTAGGTAAAGGCTCTCTATTGGCGAAAGCTGACATTAAGTCTGCTTTCCGCCTACTGCCTATTAACCCTTTATGCTTCAACTCTTTAGGTTTCTTCTTTAAAGGATATTTTTATTTTGACAAGTGTTTGCCTATGGGTTGTTCCCTGTCCTGTTTTTATTTTAAAACTTTTTCTTCATTTTTAGAGTGGTCAGTGATTTCTGAATCTCATTCAGAATTTATAATCCACTACCTGGACGACTTTTTATTTTTAGGGCCCCCTTATTCTCCCGATTGCTTGAGATTGCTAAATACATTTTTTAAAATCTGTGAGATGTTTGGTGTCCCATTAGCCTTTGAAAAGACAGTTTGGCCATCTACTTCTTTAGAATTTCTAGGTATTATTATCAATACTGAGTTGATGGAATTTAAACTTCCGGATACGAAAATTGTTAAGCTTAAACAATCGTTATTATCACTGATTCGAAAGAAAAAGGTTCTATTGAAGGAAATACAGTCTTTACTAGGTATGCTGGCCTTTGCTACAAGGATCATGCCGGTGGGTAAGATTTTTTCCAGAAGGCTTTACATAGCAATCTCTGGCCTGAAATCTCCCTTCTCACATGTTCGTATGTCCCACGACATGAGGGAAGACCTCCTGGTTTGGTTTCAATTCCTGTTTCATTTTAACGGTCGGACAGTATGGCAGGAAGATTTTATTTTAGATAGAGATTTCTTTCTTTTCACAGATTCTGCTGGCTCTTTCGGTTCCGCCGCAATTTGGCGGACCCATTGGTGTGCAGATCTTTGGCCCCAGGATTGGAAGGTAAAAGGTCATACTAAAAATATAGTACTTTTGGAACTATTTCCAATTCTGGTAGCACTGGAGATTTGGGGTGAATGGTTCAAGGGAAGAAGGATCTTGATAAGGACAGATAATAAAGGTGTGGTATACGCTATAAACTGTTTAACATCCAAGTCTCCGCCAGTCATTGTCTTATTAAGGTATTTGGTTTTTAAGTGTTTAAGCCTAAACATCTGGCTAAAAGCTATACACATTGCAGGTAGGGACAATGATCTGGCGGATTCTTTATCTCATCAACAGATGGACCAATTTTTCCAGTTATTTCCGGAGGCGGACCATGTGGGACTGTGTTGTCCACCCAATTTATGGGCCCTGGTGTAAGGTCCATATCTGACTATATAGCTAATTCGGTGGCTCCCTCAACCTGGGCGGGATACCAATCAGCCTGGTTGTTGTATTTACAATTTTTAGATGTCATACGGGAGCCAGCTTTGTCTTTTTCTGAAATTCTAGCTTTACGTTTTTTGAATTTTTTATTTTCAAAACAGTACTCATGGTCTTATGTTCAAAAAACTTTGTCCGGAATCTCATTTTTTCTCAAAGTCAATAATCTTCCCTCATTTATGCAGTATTTTTCAGTTAAGCAGGCTTTGAAGGGTTACAAAAGGGAGAATTTTTCAGCTGATTCTCGGGAACCAATAACCCCAAAGGTTTTAGGTGACATTTGCTCAGTCACAGCTAGAGTTTGTTTTTCTGCTTTTGAAGCTGCTCTTTTTCAAGCTGCGTTCTCTATAATGTTTTTTGCTGCTCTGAGAATCTCTGAGCTAATTTCTATTAATGTTTCTGATGTTATTATCTCGGATAGTTCTGTTGAAGTTTTGATTAGAAGATCTAAAACTGACCAATTAGGCATAGGTAATTGGTTGCATTTAGAGGAGTGGGCTAACTCTAGTATCTGCCCAGTCCTGCTTTAAAAAAAAATATTACTCAATTAGACCGTCAAGAGACTCAATTTTTTTTATACATGAGTCAGGTTTGCCTCTATCGAAATTCCAGTTTAACAGTGTCCTCAAAAAAAGCTTAACATTTTTGAAGTTAGACCACCTACAGCTCACGTCCCATTCATTCAGGATCGGTGCAGCAACCGAAGCATCCAGGTTAGGCTTAGATGTCAGCAGAATAAAATCTATCGGTAGATGGAAGTCAGATAGTTATTTGTTGTATGTTCGCCCTAACAATTCTTTTTAATTCCTTTCAGATAATCCCAGAATTATTTGGATTGTCGGTCACTCTTTCGTCCATTGGGCACATCTTAGAGCAAAACACAGGAACTATTCAGTTAATTTAGGTTTAGATATCAATAAAGATTTTTTGGAGTGCAAAGAGGGGCATGTTGTGGGCCGAGTTATGTGTTAAGTTGTCTAAAACTTTCCCTTCATTCCCCCCCACCTGATATCTTAATAGTTCATCTTGGGGGAAATTGACATTGGAAGGCGAAAGACTTTGGACATCATTTTTAATATTAGAGATGATTTGAAAAAAATTAAATCAATTTTCCCCTGATTGTGTTATAATCTTTTCCGAGATAATTCAAAGGTTAGTTTGGCTTTCTCCTCCTTCCATGCGCCCTTTTGAAAAAATTAGGAAGAGGGTTAATAGGGCTGTTTCGAAACTACTAGCAGATCTAGACATTCATTCTTTTAGACATACAAAGTTGGAGGGCGGTATCCCGGGTCTTTTTAGATCGGACGGAGTTCATCTGTCAGATATCGGTTTAGACATTTTTAATGCAGACATGAGTTCCTGTGTGGATCTGGCCGCGGTGTGGGGTTCTGTGGCTGGTGGTTTAGGAAACCACCTGCCTTGTGGGTAATTTTATTGGCAGCCTGGGCTGTAGTAGCTAGGTTAGCTTTAAGGCTTATTTGAAGGCTTATTTATTTTGAAGGCTTACTTATTTATGTAAATATGTTGAAAAATATGTATTTACAATTTGAAACCAATATTAAACATCCGTGGCCTTTAGCATCCAACAAGTTGTCTGCTGTCTCTTTTTTATTCTAAAGTATTAAGGGTATGTACCGTCTGCTTTCCCATGACAGGAAAAGGGGGAAGGCAGTTTTCAGCCCCCCCTTTTCCTCATGGGAAAGCGACGGACTGTCTGTTTCTAGTTTCCCCAGGGGAACAGTAGGCTCCCTCAGGGGAAATGGGCGTGCCCATTTGCCCTGCAGTTGACCTATGACTGCAGGGGATTTTGGCGGTTTTTTTCCAATTGACCTGTAGATGACCTGTAGTGCTGGGGTAGAAAGCCCGGGAAAACCTGGTTTGAACCGGTCAGAACCAGGCGGGTTCTGGGCTATTTAAGCAGGGTTCCGTTAGCTCAGGCTCATTCGCCTCAGAAGACTTAGGAGCTGTGGTGTTCTTCCCCCCCCAAATCGTTTATAATCTTGTCACAGTGTGTAGTATGTGGTAGTGTCACCTTTGTTTAATCAAAGGGGGACTAGCTATATATTTATATATGTTATCTACAAATAAATTATTTAACTTATGCTATTTATCTTGATATAAAGCTGGGTAATTTTATTGGCAGCCTGGGCTGTAGTAGCTAGGTTAGCTTTAAGGCTTATTTGAAGGCTTATTTATTTTGAAGGCTTACTTATTTATGTAAATATGTTGAAAAATATGTATTTACAATTTGAAACCAATATTAAACATCCGCGGCCTTTAGCATCTAACAAGTTGTCTGCTGTCTCTTTTTTATTCTAAAGTATTAAGGGTATGTTCCGTCTGCTTTCCCATGACTTTGTGAAGCACTGAAGTAGAACCTTGTTAGGAGAAAATAAGGACCTAGGTCTCAAAAACCTTCCCTGCACATAAGCTCTTTCATCCATTCCATTCCAACCATTCCTCTCACTTTTGGTTTGTATTATTTGGCCTGAACAAATTGTATACTACGCATACTCTAATAGACTTTAATGCCGCGTACACACGATCATTTTTCGGCATGAAAAAAAACAATGTTTTTCGGCATTTAGAAAAAACAACGTTTTTCCAACTTCATCATTAAAACGACGTTGCCCACACACCATCATTTTAAAAAAAATGCTCTAGCAAAGCACGGTGACGTACAACACGTACGACGGCTCTATAAAGGGGAAGTTCCATGCGGATGACGCCACACTTGGGGCTGCCTTAGCTGATTCCGTGTTAGTAAAAGACGATTTGTGCTTTTCTGTCTGTTACAGAGTGATGATTGTGCTTACTCCATTATGAATGGTAGTTTTACCAGAATGAGCACTCCTGTCTCATAACTTGCTTCTGAGCATGCATGGATTTTTAACGTCGTTTTAGCCCACACACGATAATTTTTTATAACCCGAAAAACGACATAGTATAAAACGTTGTTATAAAATGCAGCATGTTCGGGAAAAAAAAAGTGTCGTTTTTCAGAACCCGAAAAATGATGTGAAGCCCACACACGATCATTTTAAATGAATTTTTTTTAAAACAAAATTTTTTTTAATGCCGAAAAATGATCGTGCCGGGGATAACCCTTTAAAAGTCTATGAGAGAAATTAAAAGTGCTAATTTTAAAGGGTAATATGAAGGGCCTGATATGGAGTTTGGGGGGGACCCCCACACATTTTTTTTAAATTTTGGTTGGGGGTTCCCCATTATATTCAATACCCATGCTGTTTTTTTAATGACTTTTATCTGTATTGCCAGGACCCGACAATTAATTATAGCCGCAAGTAGTTTTAAATGACTTTTTTCCTTTTTAGAAATGTCATTTTGTGCAGGAACTTTCTAAGCAAGGGGAACATGCGCTACTTTACAGACATACTATATACACCCCCAGGTACGTTTTTGAACCTTTTTTGCATTGATACATGTCCCCTGGGGCAGGACCCGGGTCCCCTAACACTTTTTATGACAATGACTTGCACATTAGCCTTTAAAATTAGCACTTTTGATTTTTCATGTTCGTGTCCCATAGACTTTAACTGTGTTCTCTTGCTCAAACTAATTTTTTGCTTGTTCGCATGTTCTGCTGCAAACCGAACCAGGGGGTGTTCGGCTCATCCCTAATTATACATTTTTTTCAATTTAAAAACTGAATTTTCCAAGCTAGTAGACTTTAATTTACACATTAGCTGTGTGTAAGGATGTGATTCCACTACATAGCTTGGTTTCATCTGCAAACACTGAAATGGTACTTTTGTTCCCAGACTCTATAGCATTTATAAATATGTTAAAAAGTAGAGATCCGGGGGGGGGGCGTGGCTGCCGAGCTCCTGCATGGACGTCTGAGCAGTGAGCTTCATGCCAACAGTAGGGAGAACGACAAGCCGAGGCACCACCGACTGCTCATCCTCACCTGATCCGCTCCGCAGGTCTGCCTAGCATCCCGGGATGGCCCGCAAACGGAAAACTTTGTCGCAGGTAAAGAAGCTTTCACACTTCTTTCCCCCTTCTCCTCGCGGCCTAGTCCAAGATGGGGTTGACGGCGCCTCGCCGTCCTCCTCCAGCGGCTCCAGCTCTGCCCCGACGAGCCCTAACACACAGCTGGGAGCAGTCCAGCAAAGTCAAAACCATGTCTGTCCCCCGAATGTTCTAGCGGGAATGTGGTTATTACACAGGACTCTCTGAATGATACCAGGGAGCTTGCGGAGGCCATTAACTCCTTCCCCACCACAGACAAGCCTCTCTCAGACACCATGTTGAAGGACATGTTGGTGTCCCTTCGCAGCTCCCTCCATGCTGACATGATGGAGTGCATGAGAGGGTTCAAGGCTGATGTCCATGAATTAGGAGACAGGGTGGATCGTGTGAAGCAGAACATGGGGGAGTTTGCCTCCTCCTACAACTCTCTTGTGGATGCCCATAATGACCATGCAGATGATCTGTCATGGCTGAAAGCAAAGATCTCAGACCTGGAGGACAGATCCAGGAGGAATAACATCAAGATACAAGGTGTTCCTGAGTCTGTCCTTCTTCAACAACTGCAGCAGTATGCACAGGGCCTCATGAAGTCGTATATTCCTGAACTGTCAGACGCAGATCTGGTCATAGACAGAATACATTGCCTTCCTAAACCATAGCATCTGCCTGACAGCATCCCTAGGGATGTCCTGATGCGGGTGCATTTTTTTTCAAATCAAGGAGCGCTTTATGATGTCCTTTAGGAAGAACAATAATCCAGCTGAGCAGTATTCTTCTATCCAGATTTTCGCGGATCTCTCCAAATTTACAATGCAGAGACGCAGGTCCCTTCTGCCAGTTACTAAGGCCTTACGTAATCACAAAATAGTTTATAGACAGGGCTATCCGGCCAAGCTCACCATTACACGTGATGACCGCACCTCCATGATCAACACTCTGGAAGATGGCCTTGCTTTGCTGCGGTCTTGGAACATTGTGCCAGAACAAGTTGAGGAAAACTCACCTTCAGCTGCCAAAGTTGTCACCCAAGATTCATGGCACCAGGTGTCACGCAAGAAGAAAGGCAAAAAGCGCACCTCCTAAGTGCCTTGGCTATTAAACAACTTTACGCTACCAGTTACCTACAAATTATGCTGTTTTCCCCTCCGTGTTTAATGAGCAGTAGTATTGCTCTCAGATTCATACTTGAGTCTCCCTTTTTACTACTCTGGTTTGCTCTGACTGAGCTGTTTTGTTATTTAACTGTTATGGTCCTTGTGGCCTTGTTTTTTTTTCTCTTTTTCCTTTTGTCTGGAGGTGTCAGCATTTTAATGAACGTGACTATACCTTTCATTCCTCCAGGCATAACTCTTATTCCCGCATTGACATGATACTTGTTGATAGGTCTCTGCTCCGGGCGATCTCCTCCTCCACTATTCACAACATTTCATGGTCAGACCATGCACCTGTCTCTATCTCGTTGGTGGAGGAGGTGACTCCCAGCCCAGCTTATTTATGGAGAGCCAACACTGGACTGTTCCAGTCACAGGCTCAGGTGGACAACATCACTAAGCATTTGAAAGAGTTTTTTGAGTTAAATAATGGCTCAGTATCGGACCCGACGGTTTTGTGGTGCGCCCACAAGGCCTTCATTAGGGGCATATTATTACAACTTAGCTCACAGTTAAAACGCCAGAGGACTTTGAAATTAGACCTTCTCCTGCAGGACATCAGATCTCTGGAACTGCAGAACAAGGCCTCACCAAGTCTAGATCTGTCGAATAAATTGGTTAAACTTCGTTGTGACCTTAGACGCCTACTCTTAGAATCCCACAGTAAATTTGTAAATGCCCTGAATTTGACATCCTACTCCTCTGGAAGTAAGGCAGGTTAATTCTTGGGTCTCTTGCACAAAAGAAACATCTGTTTTAAGTCCTGTAAGAACATTCATCTTTTTTGGGGGTCTTTTAGCGTTAAGCAAAATCACTCTGATAACATCCATAATCAATGAATGGGGGGTAGGAAAAAGGATATGGGAAGGACAGGAAAGAACATGGAAGGTACTAGAAAGTAGGTGAAGCACAAAGGGAGGCTGCTACTAGAGCGCACCACCCCTGGGTACTAAATCGGTAGCAAAATATTAAGTTTCCTGCAGTGTTGCCAACCGCCCATAGATTTAATGGCAACCCTGTAAAAACAAGGCACTTTTTCCCCGTCCGTAAAAGTGTGTAGTAAGGGAAAAGTGCCAGTAAAAATGGCGGCGATCGGCTCGGATCAGAACTGCGAAATCCCTGAGAAGATTTGAATCTGAGTTGCTAAGTCTGACTTCTGCACAGCTTCTGCCCAGCCCACACACCGCGCAGCCAATGATCTTAGCGCATTTTCGCACCAACACCACACCAGCCTAAAAACAGTCAGGAGCAGAGCGGGCAGACGGAGGAGCCTCATAGCGTGGAGTGGAGAACAGACGTGCCTGTGACTGAAAGAGCTGAGCGAAGGGACTCGGGAGCCTGAGTGACGGGACTCAGAGTTTGGACCACAGCGCACATACCCCACTGAAGCTACGGAGTAACGGACAGACCCCTGCCTGCCTGCCCGACTAAGTGTGTGGACTGTGGAGCCTGATGGCTGCTGCTGCCTGCCGTCACTGTCCCCAGTGTGTGTCTGTTAAATTGGACATGGTGAGTCAGTCAGCAGACTAGTAGTTGTCTGAGTCAAACTGACAGTGACAGACTGACAGTCAGTGTGACAGCACAGTGTGACAACAAGAGACTCTAAGTCTCGACTGTGATAGTGAGGGAGTCAGGGAGACATCCAGGCAGGCCGGAATGATTAAAGGATGTTGGTGGTGGGAGGAGGCTTAGGTGGACCTGTGGTGTGGTGCACCGTGCTGTGCTGCACTCACTCACTGCAGTTATGTGTTGTAGTGTTAATGCATGCCATTTCCACCCTGCTGTGCTGCTGGTAGAAATTAATTCTGAAATTAATAATTGTGTGTGTGGCTGCAAGTTGAAGACTGGTGATAGGAGGTGACAGTGGCAGGAGGAGCTGGTAGTGGCAGGAGATGGTGGCGAGAGCTAGTGGTGGCAGGAGGAGCTGGTGGCAGCAGGAGGTGATGGTGGCAGAAGGAGGTGATGGTGGCAGGAGGAGTTGGTGATGGCAGGAGGATCTGGTGGTGGCAGGAGGTGAAGGTGGCAGAAGAAGCTGGTGGTGGAAGGAGATGCTGGTGGTGGCAAGAGGTGACAGTGGCAGGAGGAGCTGGTGATGGCAGGAGGAGCTGGTGGCAGGAGCTGGTGATGGTGGAAGAAGCTGGTGAGGGCAGGAGGTAGCAGGAGCTGGTGGTGGCAGGAGGTGATGGTGGCAGGAGGAGCTGGTTGTGGCAGGAGCAGCGGGTTGTTGTAGAAGGAGCTGGTGGTGACAGAAGGAGCTGGTGGTTGCAGGAGGAGCTGGTGGGGGCAGGAGGAGCAGGTGGTGGCAGAAGGAGCTGGTGGTGGCAGGAGGTGAGGGGGGGCAGAAGAAGCTGGTGATGGCAGGAGGTGAGGGGGGCAGGAGAAGCTGGTGGTGGCAGAAGGAGGTGATGGTGGCAGGAGGAGCTGGTGGTGGCAGAAGGAACTGGTGGTGGTGGCAGGAGGAGATGGTGGTGGCAGAAGGTGAGGGGAGCAGATGGTGATGGTGAACAAGAATTGATGGACTATTTTTATATTGAAAATAACAGAAATATGTTTTTTTACCATTAATATCTACCTTTAATTGCATTGCTATTTGGATAGTGTACTTGTTTGTAGCCTAAATATTAAAATTTGCACTTAAAACTGTAATTTTGTAAAATGGCAGTAAAAATTGGGCTGTGACAGTAAATGTTGTGTGTCACGCCAGTAAATTTCAATCTGGTAGGTTGGCAACACTGGGGGAATTAACCCTCCTCCCTAAAGGGGCAACACTGGGGGAATTAACCCTCCTCCCTAAAGGCTCTACAGAGACAGGACTGCTCACAGACAAATATAAACTAATATAACCTAAGCATAAACATAGACATAACCAGACATAACCATAAACTCTCCTCCCTCTAAATACCAAGGCAGGCTAGGAAGTGGGCCATATTCTGTCATGACTTAAAGTCATCGGGCCAGATTCAGGTAGATGAGAGCATCTTTGCTCCAGAGTAACGCTTCTCATTTGCGTTACGCTGCAGAAATTTTAGGAGCAAGTGCTGTTATTCAAGAAGCACTTGCTCCTAAAGTTGCGGCAGCGCATCGCAAATGAGCCGGCGGAATTCAAATTGGGCGGGTACGGGGCGTGTAGTATTTAAACGAAGCGCGATCCCGCCGCGAACGTACTGCGCATGCGTCAAGTGTTAAAACATCCCCGTGGACATGCTCCAAATTGCTGTGAATGAAGCGCAATGACGTCACATTCCCATTCATGAACTTTTTACGCAAGCGACGTGAATTTTTTTTCCCAACGCGATGACGACGCCTATACCTAACATAGGATACTCCAACCCCATGTAGGTATATCTTCGCGCCGCGTATCCCGCCCGGAAACGTCGTACCGTCATTGCGTCGCGCCGGAATTCGCTCGTGAATTGCCGATTTCCGCTCATTAACATATGTTTTTTTTGAGCGGATTAATCGGCGGGAACGCCCCCGGCGCCATTTTTAAGTTGAAGTAACGATGCGATGGCGAAACTCAGTTACGCTGATCGCATCGGAGCTTTAACCCGGCGTTTCTTGTTTTCTGGTTACAGAAAACAAAAACGCCGGCTCAAAGTCACAGTTAGGCTGGCGGATCACTGGATCCGCCAGCCTAACTGTTCCTGAATCTGGCCCATCATTTTTTTTAAACGATGGTGTGTGGGCAACATCGTTTTTAATGATGAAGTTGGAAAAACTTCGTTTTTTTTCTACATGCTGAAAAACATGTAGAAAAGTGATCGTGTGTACGCGGCATTAGTCTTTTTCTGCCATCACTTTTCTGTGTTTCTAAAAGAAGACATATAATGAACTTAAAGTCATACTATTGCCTGAAAGACATATCCCCCCATTAATAGGGCACAGCAACCCCCCCCCCCACAAGGGACTCAGGATGGGCAAGCTGACCATGTTATAAATTGTTAGTCCCTCTAGAAGGATCACAATAGGAACCCCTGAGCACACACTTAGCAGCAGCATACATTGGGCCAGATTCAGGAATAGTTAGGCTGGCGGATCCAGTGATCCGCCAGCCTAACTGTGACTTTGAGCCGGCGTTTTTGTTTTCTGTAACCAGATAAACATAGAACACGCCGGGTTGAAGCTCCGATGCGATCAGCGTAACTGAGTTTCGCCATCGCATCGTTACTTCAACTTAAAAATGGCGCCGGGGGCGTTCCCGCCGATTTCCGCTCAAAAAATATGTTAATGAGCGGAAATCGGCAATTCACGAGCGAATTCCGGCGCGACGCATGACGGTACGAAGTTTCCGGACGGGATACGCGGCGCGAAGATATACCTACATGGGGTTGGAGTATCCATGTTAGGTATAGGCGTCGTCATCGCGTCGGGAAAAAAAAAAATCACGTCGCTGCGTAAAAAGTTCATGAATGGGAATGTGACGTCATTGACGTTCATTCACAGAATTTGGAGCATGCGCATGGGGATGTTTTAACACTCGACGCATGCGCAGTACGTTCGCGGCGGGATCGCGCTTCGTTTAAATACTACACGCCCCGTACCCGCCCAATTTGAATTCCGCCGGCTCATTTGCGATGCGCTGCCGCAACTTTAGGAGCAAGTGCTTCTTGAATAACAGCACTTGCTCCTAAAATTTCTGCAGCGTAACGCAAATGAGAAGCGTTACTCTGGAGCAAAGATGCTCCCATCTACCTGAATCTGGCCCATTGTGTTTAAACATTAAGGGCTCTTTCACATGGGGGGATCAGTAATGATCCACCCCGTGCACCTCCGTTTGCTCAGCGGGGATCACTCCGTTGATCTCCGCTGAGCTGCCGGATGACAGGGCGGTCCCAGCACACTGTACAGGGACCGCTCTGTCAGATCTCCGCTCTCCCCTATGGGGAATCGGATGAACACGGACCGTCTGTCCGTGTTCATCCGATCCGATCCGCCAGACGGAAGGAAAAGTAGGTTTTTCCTCCGGCATACTTTGGCTGATCGGAGCGGATCGAATGTCAGCGGACATGTCTCCGCTGACATCCGCGATCCCATAGGGATACATGTATGTCCGTTTTTGTAAAAACGGACATACGGATAGTCCGTGTGAAAGAGCCCTTAGGCACAAAGTCCTTAAAGTATCAGGAATTATTGCACATATAGAAACCCACTATATTGTAATTATAGTCTGATAGTCCTGCGGTGAACATAATAACTATATATCCTGTGGAGCAGGGAAAAACATTATGGGCCAGCTTCAACAATAGTTACGACGGCGTATCTCGAGATACGCCGGCGTATATTTTTTCTGTATTCAGAAAACAACATACCCCGGGTTTGAGTTAAGATACGAGCTAATACAATTACGCCGTTGTATCTTAACTGCATATTTGCGCTGGCCGCTAGGCGTGTACACTGATTTACGCCTAGAATATGTAAATCAGCGAGATACGCCTATTCACGAACGTACGCCCAGCCGTCGCAGTACAGATACGCCATTTACGTAAGGCGTTTTCAGGCGTAAAGTTATTCCAACAAAAAGATGGTGCAGCCAATGTTAATTATGGACGTCGGGAGAGTGTCGAATTTTTAAATATTTACATAATTTGCGTAACTCGTCCGTGAATGGGGCTAGATGTAAATTACCTCCACTTCGTTTTCAATGACTCTTTTCTACGTCATTTGGAGCATGCGCACTGGGATACGTTCACGGCCGGCGCATGCGCAGTTTAAAAAAAAGTCATTCATTTAACTAAAACACGCCCACATGAAAAACATTTAAATTAGGCGGGCTTATGCCGGCCCATTTACGCTACGCTGTAACTTAAAGAACAAGTGCTTTGTCCATACAGCACTTTCCTCTCTAATTTACGGTGGCGTAGTGTATCTGAGATACGCTACACCAGCACAACTTTACACCGCACTACGTGAATCTGGCCTAATGGAACTAAGCCCCTCAAGGTATCATCAAATGAATCATGTAACCTGTGAAACATTAGAGAACAAAGCCCCTCAACGTCTCTGCAGGTGAATCATGTAGTTATCCATTTTATCCAGAAAGTCATAAAGGCACCCAAATACAGGAGTCCGAATCATCCAAAGAACACAGCCAAGCTGTCGCAGGCTTCATGTGCTTGGGACGTGGTTCAACCTCTCCTGAATGATTTAACTTGACAGCTAGAAACCAGCTAGAAAAAACGTCTGTTTAGCCGCGTTTACACGCCACATTTGGCCGTGTTTGCGTCTATAAGCTTTGAAAAAAATGTAATTATTTTTTGTTTAAAATGAAAAACGCCTGTAAACGAAACGCGGCTAAATGCGAGTTACCGTGTTTAGCCAAGTTTGGAGCATGAAATGCTTCTGAATGCATTTTTTTGGTTCCAGAAAAATCCTAAACTCTACTAGCCTAGAAACGACTATAAACGACCTTGTGTACATGTACTGATAAGATAACATAGAGGAGAGTTCATGAGCAGTTGAAAATGCCCAACTGCTCCTAAATGTCTGTTTACCAGCAGCAGTGTACATGAGGCCTTATAGGGAAAGCACTGCAGCTGCATGTGTGTAATGTACTGAAAACAAGCTGGTCAAAATGAGTCTCTTAAATGAGTGTAAACGGGGCTTATTCCAGCTATGGCTCATGTGACCTCTCCATGGAAGGGGCTTGGGATTGCCTCCAAGATCTATGCTGGCTAGCTTGCAAGGGGCCCGGTTCATTGATAGGCCAGAGCGACCCATCGGATAATCAGGAGCCAATTTGGAACCTGGATGGGATCCGCTTCCAAGAAGGAAAACAAGACCAGTAATTCCGTTGGTGTAAGCAGGGTGAAGGATGTTGTAGCTTTCCGAAAGGTGACTACTAGCGGATAACCCCACCTGTAGGTGCATCCTTGTTGCATGATCCAGGACAGGGCGCAGAAAGGCTCTGCATTGTACATTCGCTCTGGATAGATCCGGAAGGATCTTGACGGGGGCGCCATTAAAATCCACTGTGCCATGTTCCCATGCCTTGCTGAGATTTAGTTCCTTTTGAGGGTAGCGGTGCAGCCAGCATATAACATTGCAAGGTCTGCTGAGGTTGGGAAAACTGGGGCCCAGGGCCCCATGGACCCTATCCAGTTCCAAGGACATCGGAGGGGAGTCTAAGACTGTATGAAAGATGGCAGTGATGGTCTCTGCCAGTTCCTCTGTGCCAGTGGTCTCTGGGAGGCCCCGAAGTCGCACGTTGTTTTGGAAGCTCCAGTCTTCCAGGTGGAGTTATACGTCCATGGCTGTGTCTATCTGGTATACCTGGGAGCACTCCAGTGTCGTGACCGAGAGCTCCAAAGTGGACAGCAAGGTCTCTTCTGGGTCCACCTTCTCTGATAGTGAATTTACGTTTGCTCTGACCGCCTGGATGTCTCAGTAGTGTGCCTCTTCCAAACAGAGGACAAGGGCCTCAATGTCTGTCTTGGTAGGGAGGGACTGCAGCAATGTACATCCAGACAACTCACCCCTAAGTGGTACAGGGAATCAGCCATGTCATGTTGGAAGACTGGCAGAGTCTCTGATAAGTAGCCTAAAGCTGTAGAGGGACTAGGAGAGGGACGTGGGTTATGCATGTTTTGAACCCTCAGGGGGGACCCACGTAGAGCCATCATATTGACGCCCAGGGCGATGCATTCAGAGCTGTGGAAAAAATTCTGAATTTCTCCCTTAAGAGTGTGGGAATGGGTCACCCAGGCCAATGAACTTGTCCTGTATTGTTTAGCCGATAGCATGCCAGTGAAAAGAAGGCTAGTTCCAATGTTATGTCGGGATAGGCATGGGGAGGGCCAGGACAAAAAACACAAAAAACATGTCTTCACACGGCAATGTCCAGTCCACACACCCCAGTAGTGGTAGTTCTACTGCTACTAAGCATTAAGTCAGGGTTGAAGCTTCCAGTGTCTCCTGACTTGGCATTATTGGGTATACAGGATAATGCTCAGAGGCCTCACCATATAAAATTGTTGCTCTTATCTTTTGTATTATGCTAAGAAAAAAATTCTCTATCTCTCCTGCAGTGCAATCCAGGGAGTCTTTTATTAATGCTGTTTTCCCCTTGTACAGGTTGATATATATAGACAAGGAAAATATTATAACTTGTACTCAGTGTATAGAACTGCAGCACTCACAAATGTCTAAGTACAGGACATAAAAAAGTAAATAAAACAAAAATAAGTACAAGTGTCCCCTTTAAATGCAATCACAAAATGAAACAAAACCAAAAAAGCATTTTCATTGTTGTCCTTTAAGCATTATTTAAATCACTACTCCTTGCCAAACAGAGTTTTTATTAATTAATTCATTTATTTATTTATTTTAGGGCTGTTACTGATTACAATTTTTGTGTTCGATTAACCACTTAAGCCCCGGACCAATATGCTGCTAAATGCCCGGAGGTGTTTTTACAATTTGGCACTGCGCTGCTTTAACTGGTAATTGCGCGGTCATGCAATGTTGTACCGAATCGAAATTTGCCTCCTTTTCTTCCCACAAATAGAGCTTTCTTTTGATGGTATTTGATTGCCTCTGTGATTTTTATTCTTTGCGATATAAATGGAAAAAGACCGTAAATTTTGAAAAAAAAATGATTCTTCTTATAACAAAAAGTAAAAAATATCGAATAAACTAAATTTTAGTCAAACATTTAGGCCAAAATGTATTCAGCCACACGTATTTAGTAAAAAAAAAAAAAACGCAATAAGCATATATTTATTAGTTTTTGCAAAAGTTATATAGCGTCTACAAACTAGGGTACATTTTCTGGAATTTACACAGCTTTTTTTTTATGATTGCCTATCTAATTTCTTGAGGTGCTAAAATTGCAGAGCAGTACAACCCCCCCCCCCCCAAATGACCCCATTTTGGAAAGTAGACACCCCAAGGAAACTGCTGAGAGGCATGTTGAGTCCATTGAATATTTTTTTTGTGTCCCAAGTGATTGAATAATGACCAAAAATAAAATATATTTTTATTTTACAAAACGTTGTCACTAAATTATATATTTCTCACACATGCCATGGTTATATGTGGAATTGCTCTCAAAAAGTCCCACACATGTGGTAACCCCATACTCAGGAGAAGCAGCAGAATGTAGTTTGGGGTGCAATTCCACATATAACCATGACATGTGTGAGAAATATATCATTTAGTGACAACGTTTTGTAAATTTGTTTTTTTGGTCATTATTCAATCACTTGGGGCAAATTAAATATTCCATAGACTCAACATGTCTCTCAGCAAATAGCTTGGGGTGTCTTCTTTCCAAAATGGGGTAATTTGGGGGGGTTGTGTGCCATCTTGCCATTTTATGGCCTTCAAAACTGTGATAGGTAGTGAGGAGTGAAATCAAAAATGTATGCCCTTAGAAATCTTGAAGACGGTGCTTGGTTTTCGGGGCCCCGTATGTGGCTAAGCTCACAAAAAGTCCCACACATGTGGTATCCCCGTACTCAGGAGAAGCAGCAGAATGTATTTTGGGGTGCAATTCCACATATAACCATGGCATGTAGAAATATATCATTTAGTGACAACTTTGTGCAAAAAAAAAATCAGTTTGTCATATTCCCGCAACTTGTGTCAAAATATAAAATATTCCATGGACTCGACATGCCTCTCAGCTAATAGCTTGGGGTGTCTACTTCCCAAAATGGGGTCATTTGGGGGGGGTTGTACTATTTTGGCATTGTATGGCCTTCAAACTGTGATAGGTAGTGAGGAGTTAAATAAAAAATGTACACCCTTAGAAAGCCTGAAGGCGGTGATTGGCTTTTGGGGTCCTGTTCGCGGCTAGGCTCCCAAAAAGTCTCACACATGTGGTATCCCTGTACATAGGAGAAGCAGCAGAATGTATTTGGGGTGTAATTCCACATATGGGGGGTGTATGCTTTGCGCGTGGGTGTAAGCGTTACTGGCACTAACTAGCTACCTAGCGGCACCAGCGACACTAATACAGCGATCAGAAAAACGATCGCTTAGTGACACTGGCAATAGGAGGTGAAAGGGTTAACTCTAGGGGCAATCAGGGGTTAAAAACGTTATTTAAAAATTTTAAGGGGGTACCTAACGCTATAAAAACCTGGCGGGCGAACCTCAAAAAATTACTAGCTACCTAGAGGCATCAGCGACACTAATAGAGCGATCAGATAAAGATCACTAGTGACGCTGGCAATAGGGGGTGAAAGGGTTAACTCTAGGGGCAATCAGGGGTTAAAACCTTTATTAGAAAATGTATGGGGGTACCTAACGCTATAAAAACCAGCCGGGCGAACCTCAAAAAATAACTAGCTATCTAGCGGCACTAGCGACAAAAATACAGCGATCAGAAAAACAATCTCTTAGTGACGCTGGCAATAGGGGGTGAAAGGGTTAACTCTAGGGGCAATCAGGGGTTAAAACCTTTATTAGAAAATGTATGGGGGTACCTAATGCTATAAAAACCTGGCGGGCGAACCTCAAAAAATAACTAGCTACCTAGCGGCACTAGCGACACTAATACAGTGATCAGAAAACGATCGCTTAGTGACGCTGGCAATAGGGGGTGAAAGGGTTAACTCTAGGGGCAATCAGGGGTTAAAAAATGTATTTAAAAAATTTAAGGGGGTACCTAACGCTATAAAAACCTGGCGGGCGAACCTAAAAAAAATAACTAGCTACCTAGCGGCACTAGCGACACTAATACAGCGATCAGAAAAACGATCGCTTATTGACGCTGGCAATAGGGGGTGAAAGGGATAACTCTAGGGGCAATCAGGGGTTAAAAAAAACCTTATTAGAAAATGTATGGGGGTACCTAATAAAGGTTTTTACCCAAGATTGCCCCTAGAGTTAACTCTTTCACCCCCTATTGCCAGCGTCACTAAGCGATCGTTTTTCTGATCGCTGTATTAGTGTCGCTGGTGCCGATAGGTAGCTAGTTATTTTTTGAGGTTCGCCGCCATGTTTTTATAGCGTTAGGTACCCTCATAAATTTTCTAATGCTATAAAAACATGGCAGCGAACCTCAAAAAATAACTAGCTACCTAGCGGCACCAGCGACACTAATACCAGAAAAATGATCGCTTAGTGACGCTGGCAAAAGGGGGGCAAAAGGGTTAACTAGGGAGTGATCAAGGGGTTAAAACCTTTATTGGGGGGGTAGGGGGCTACCCTGGACCTAACACTAACTGACTGACACTAACTGCCTGTCACACTGACACTAAATGCAGTGATCAGTACATAAATGATCATTGCTATTTAGTGACACTGTGACAGGGGGCTGGGGGGGATCGGGGGGTGACTGGGGGGGATTTGTGTGCCTATGTGTACAGGTGTCAGTGTGGTGCTACTCACTGTGTGATGTTTCCTCTCCTCCGCCGGATGAAAATACCGGCGGGAGGAGAGGTGACATCACTTCCTCCTCTGCCTTTGTTTACAGTTCAGGCAGAGGAGGAAGCGGATAGGCTGGATCGCTCCCAGAGACTTAGGGCCAGATTCAGATACACTTAATATTGCGCTGCGTAATCGAAATACTCTACGCTGCCGTATTTCACCAGGCTCTACACCGAATCCTGGTAGATTTTTGCCCGTACGCTACTGCAGCGTAGTCTATTTCTCGCCGCGTAATCGAAATACGCGATTGGGGGGCGTGAAGCATTTAAATTAAGCGTGTCCCCGCGGCGATCGAACTGCGCATGCTCCGTTCAGAAATTTCCCACCATGCATTGCGCGAAATCACGTCGTTACGTCATTCGTTGTTTGAGTAGCGGCGTTTACGAACATTCCTATTCCCGGACGACTTACGTAAAAAATAATAAAGGACGTCGGAAAACGTAAAAATTTGACGCGGGAACGACGGCCATACTTAACATGGGCTGTCTAATATTAGACCAGCAAAAAGCTGGTATAGTGTTACGTAAAAAAAAGATGACTAAAGGTGCCGTGAGAGATTGCGATTGAAGATCGTAATTTCTGGGATCGCCGGCAAAAGCTCATTAGCATACCACGACGCGGAAAACGACGGGAAGTCCACCCAGTGGCCGCAATTTTATTGCAGCGTAGATCCGAAGGCACACGAACACGTAATCCAGTCGAATTGAAGCCCGCAGCCGTCTATTCATGGTTTGAGGTTTTCGACTAGCTAGAAAACGTGCATAATTTGAAATTACTCCAGTCTAACACCAGTTAGACAGGCGTAATGGCTCTGTGAATCTGGCCCTCAGCGACCACCGCACACAGACAAATAGCGAAGAATCAGAGAGATAGCGACGATGAGAGAAGAAGTCGTAAGAGACCCCCGGAGCTGCCTAATAAATTACTTTAAACACTTGTGTAGTGTGTTTTATTTTTGACACTTTTTTCCAGGTGAATGGGTAGGGGTACAATGTACCCCATACTCATTGACATAGGGTGGGGGGCCGGGATCTGGGGGCCCCGTATTGAAGGGGGATTCCAGATTCCAATATATTCAAATAGACCCTGACAACCAACGTCCAGGATTGTCTGAAAGAGGCCCGTATCCTCATCAACATGGGGACAAGGTGCTTTGGGTTGGGGAGGGGGAACCCATGCTGTTTTTTTGTAAAATTTGGTGTGGAGTTCTTCCTAAAGATTCATACCAGACAGTGCCTGGTATTGTCAGGGATCAAAGTCAGATCCCTGTTCATTAAAGTTGGACACATGTCAGAGTTCAAGTCACAGGGCAAAGTGGGATCCAAAGTAGTACGACTGTCATGTCATACCAGTGTGAACCCAGCCGTAGTCACAAAAGAACTTCCTTCTTAGCTGCAGGAATTAGAGAAGGGGGTTACCAAGGAGAGCTCTGGTCTAAAACCTGGATCAGGGACCTTTTTTTTTTTTCTTTAAGAAAAACGTAGAAAGTTAGTTTAACTTTAATTATAAAACGTATCTAGCATTATGACGGTCAGTCACTTTTTAGTAGGCAAGTAGGCATCACTTTAGCCAGTCACGCAGACATACCAGAGTGTTTAAATTTTCTGGAAGCAGATATGATCGCATTTTATTGACAATATACCCTGAAGAACTGAACAGTCTTTCACACGGAACAGATGTTGCCGATACATGGTTATTTTTGCCCCCTTCCCCTGATGGAGCCTGATGCATCCTCCTGCTCCACAGATGCAAAGGTACCTCTATTCAATGGGTGCAGTTTGCTCACATCCAGCAGGGTAAGTCTCACTGTCCAGGCTGTCTGGTGAGGTCAAGAATTTTGATCGATCAAAAGAATTTTAATCGATCAAAAGAATTAAAGATTAATCGAGGAATTAATCTTTAATTTCCCCAGCCCTAATTTATTTGCTTTGGTCCATATTCTCAGTGGAAGTGCCCAGTCCCTCATGTCATATATTTGACAATCCCTTGCTTATTAGCCTATAAAATGGTCATGACTGTTTATTGACATTTGGCTCCCTTTTACATTAATGGTATTTAAATTGGGCAGCACTGTAATTATTGCCCTGACACTCTAAGATACAGCCTCTGAAATTGGTCATGTAATCTGTCAATTCCTGAAATACATCAGTCAGCATAAGCACATCAGGCCAGGTTCACACTGGTACGACAAACGCTCCAACATTGGGAGCTCATGTTGCATGACGTGTGAAAATTAATGTTTCCCTATGAGAGCCGTCTTAACTGGTCTGACACAAGTCGGTCTGACTTTGAAAATGCTCCCTGTACTACTTTGGTCCAACTTTGATCCTACTTTAGCCCATTGAATATCACGGAAGTTGGATCAAAGTCGGATTGCCGTCTTGCCTGATCCGACTTTGGCATGAGACTTGTGCTCTGATGATCTTAAAGGAGAACTCCACACCAAATAATAATAAAACAAATGGCATGGGTTCCCCCTCTAAGAGCATACCAAGCCCTTTGGTCTTGTATGAATTTTAAGGACAACCCCCTATGCTGAAAAAAGTCCATACCAGACCCTTATCCAAAAAAACTCAGCCCAGTCAGTCAGGAAAGGGGGTGGGGACAACCGAGTGCCCCCTCCTGAACCGCACCAGGCCACATGCCCTCAGCATGGGGGGTGGGTGCTTTGGGGCAGGGGGGCCCTGCACCCCCATCCCAGAGCTTCTTGTCCCCATGATGAGGACAAGGGCCTCTTCCTGACAACTCTGGCCATTGGTTGTCAGGGTCTGTGGGCAAGGGGCTTATCGGAATCTGGGGGCACTCCTACCTATTCATCTGGAAAAAAAGTGTCAAAAATAAAACACACTACACAGGTTTTTAAAGTAATTTATTAGGCAATTAGTAATTTATTCCGACTTCTTCTCCCCTCTCGGCTCTCTCTCCGGTTATTCTTCCTCTGTATTCTGCCGGGTCTCCTCCGCTATCTTCTGCTCTTTTGCCTGTTTTTTTTGCTCGCTCTTGCCCGGTCTTCTCCATTGTCTTCTTCCCTCTGCTCTTCTTCAGATGTTGACACAACACTCTCTCCCGTTCTAATACCCGGTGTGAGGTGTGCCACTACTTATATTGGCATGGGGCAGGGGTCACCGCGTAACGTCATCCAGAGGACCCACCCCTTATGATATCACCGCCCGAGGCATGATGGGTGGTGACATCATAAGAGGCAGGTCTCCAATGACCCTGCCCCATGCCAATATAAGTGGTGGCACACCGCGCATCGCATTAGAGTGGGGGAGAGCATCGTGTCAACATCGGAAGAAGAGCAGAGGGAAGAAGACAATGAAGAAGACCGAGCAAGAGTGAGCAAAAGAGTGGGCAAAAGAGCAGAAGATAGCAGAGGAGACCCGGCAAAAGACATATAGCGAAGAATCAGAGAGATAGCGACGATGAGAGAAGAAGTCGTAAGAGACCCCCGGAGCTGCCTAATAAATTACTTTAAACACTTGTGTAGTGTGTTTTTTTCCAAATTCTTTTATTCAATTTTTGTAGACATAACAATAACAAAAAAAAAGACAGAATACATTCATACAAATATACATTAACATACAAACTGACTACATTAAAGGTCTCAATAATACATGCAAATAAATATATCTACTCCCAATCCTTGTGCTCCTCAGCTGCCCATTATACTCTTTATTCTAGTATTCCTACTATTTAAAAGTTACAGACCTCAGGAAACCACCTCCGGAGAGAGAGAGAGAGAGAGAGAGAGAGAGAGAGGGAGAGAGAGGAAAAAGAAGGGGGGAGAAAAAAAAAAGGAAAACAGGAAAATATATATATATATATTTTTCCTTTATGTGCCTATAAAAAAGAAAAAAACATTTGAGAGAAAACTTTTATTTTCTCAAAGTGCATAAGAGAAGAAAGAAAAAAAAAAAAAACCCTGTGACGTTAAGAAATTAAGAGGGACTCACCCTTTAATTATCGAAGTGACAAAAGGAAAAAAAAGAGAGATCTTATTCCTCTAAGTGCATGTAACTAAAAAAAAAAAAAAAAAACAGGAAAAAGTATATACATTTTTTTTCCTTTATGTGCCTATAGAAAAAGAAAAAAACATTTGAGAGAAAACTTTTCGCAGCAAACAGTCAGCAATCAGTCAGCCCGTCAGGTCATATCACCAGGAGGAGAGAGCTTCAGCATGGAGTAGAGACGCCGCACACACCTACGGCGCCATGTTTAAGCCCCACGTGTGTTTAATTTTTGACACTTTTTTCCAGGTGAATGGGTAGGGGTACAATGTACCCCATACTCATTCACATAGGGTGGGGGGCAGGGATCTGGGGGCCCCTGTATTGAAGGGGGCTTCCAGATTACAAAAGATTCAAATAGACCCTGACAACCAACGTCCAGGGTTGTCTGAAAGAGGCCCGTATCCTCATCAACATGGGGACAAGGTGCTTTGGGTTGGGGAGGGGGAACCCATGCTGTTTTGTTGTAAAATTTGGTGTGTAGTTCTTCCTAAAGATTCATACCAGACAGTGCCTGGTATTGTCAGGGATCAAAGTCAGATCCCTGTTCATTAAAGTCGGACACATGTCAGACTTCAAGTCACAGGGCAAAGTCAGATCCAAAGTAGAACGACTGTCATGTCATACCAGTGTGAACCCAGCCGTAGTCACAAAAGAACGTCCTTCTCAGCTGCAGGAATTAGAGAAGGGGGGTTACCAAGGAGAGCTCTGGTCCAAAACCTGGATCAGGGACCTTTGATTTTTTTTTTCTTTTTCTGGTCACTTAACAGTGACCAGACTCAAACACACTGTGCTAATTTTAAAGGCTTATATGCAAGTTATTGCCATAAAAAGTGTTTGGGGACCAGGGTCCTGCCTCAAGTGACATGAATCAATGCAATTTTTTTTTCGGGAGCAGTGATTTTAATAATGCTTAAAGTTAAACAATAAAAGTGAAATATTCCTTTACATTTCGTACCTGGGGGGTGTCTATAGTATGCCTGTAAAGTGGTGCATTTTCCCGTCTTTAGAACAGTCCCTGCAGCAAAATTACATTTCTAAAGGAAAAAAGTCATTTAAAACCGCTCGCGGGTACCGCAATACAGATAAAAGTCATTGAAAAAAACATAAAGGGTCCCCCCCAGTCCATTACCAGGCTCTTTGGGTCTGGTATGAATATTAAGGGGAACCCTGAACCAAAACCCCTGTGCCGTGTTAGAGGGGTCATCTGTCCATGTCATGGGTGGCACCGCCCTCGGTTATAAAAGAACTGTCAAACAGCTTGCGCATTATTTATTATTCAGCCGGTTGCCTTCCGTGCAGGCAGAACCATGCACCATTCCTCGCTGGAGTGGAGAGCATCGCTGGAGAATGGATCACCGCGGCACATCGAGAATGGATTACAATGCTGGACAGACTGGATTACATCGCTGGAATGCTTTTTTTAATTTTTTTTATTTTTAATAAAGGAATTGTCCCAAGCCGTCTGCTGTCATTTTTAAAATGTTCACGCTTTTTCTTTGTGAAATGATAGAGGTACAATGTACCCCGTTACCAATTCACATGGGGGGGGGATCTGGGTGTCCCCTTTGCTTCCAGATTCTGATAAGCCCCTCACCTGCAGACCCCCACAACCACTGGGCAAGGGTTGTGGGGATGAGACGCTTATCCTCATCAACATGGGGACATACTCCCCACGTTGAGAGTATGTGGCCTGGTATAGTTCAGGAGGTGGCCCTCTATCGTCCTCCCTCTTTTCCGGAGGCCTGCCAGGTTGCGTGCTCGGATAAGGGTCTGGTGTGGATTTTTGGGGGAACCCCACGCCATTTTCAAAAATGGCACAGGGTTCCCCTCAATATCCTAAAGGGCCTGATATGGAATTTGGGGGGGACCCCCACACTTGTTTTTTTTTCAATGACTTTTATCTGTATTGCCGGGACCCAACAATTCATTATAGCCGCGAGTAGTTTTAAACAACTTTTTTTCCTTTAGAAATTTCATTTTGTGCAGAGACTTTTGTAAGCATGGGAAACATGTGCTACTTTACAGGCATACTATAGACACCCCCCAGGTATGAAATTTAAAGGAATATTTCACTTTTATTGTTTCACTTTAAGCATTATTAAATTTACTGCTCTCAAAAAAATATATATTAAAACTTTGTTATTGCATTGATACATGTCCCCTGGGGCAGGACCCGGGTCCCCAAACACTTTTTATGACAATAACTTGCAAATTAACCTTTAAAATGAGCACTATTGATTTCTCCCATAGACTTTTAAAGGGTGTTCGAATTTGTCGTGAACACCCTAAATTGTTCACAGTTCGGCGAACGGGCAAACAGACAATGTTTGACTCGAACAGATAGCTAATCCCTAGTGTTTGCCAGAACGGCTCGAACTTATGCTCGGGATGAACCGTTCACCCATCCCTATTAATCAGTGGTAAATAAGGTTAATAATCATATGTTGGTGGGAAGGTGGGCTAGTACTCCTCCGACTATGGGTAGTGGAGAGGTGAGCTGGTATTAGGATATCGGTGAACAGGACATGGGCCAGTCATCCCAAAAGAGCCATTTGAGAAACCAAAATTACATTGACACTAGTAATCAGTAAAATAGTGGTAATATCATTCTAAAAAGAACGTAAAGTCGGACAATCTCACCATATATGTGGTGGGGTCCCGTCCAGACCACAATTTCTCCAGCACTTGGGAGACAGAGTAGGATAAATGGATGCTAGTTTAGTGGGAGGGTAGTACCACTGATGATACATTTCCATAACTGATTCCCAGTGTTAGACATTCTTGAAGAAAGTGTATGGCTTGTTAAGAGCTTGGGGACAGTGTGCAGTAAGAATAAAAATGTGGAAATTTCTTTCTCAGTATACCAATGATGTAGATTTATTTTCAGTTCAGGGAATGATGAGCAATCTGTATATGAACGAGATTCCTTTTACTGGTGGAATTTTTTGAGTTGTAGAATTTTCCAAAACTCGAGGGTGTTGTGAGGAAGTCCAGGCATATCGAATACGAAGAAAGATATACGACTTTGCTGTTGATGTGAAAGGTAATAGAGAGGTGATGAAATTAAAGGGGTTGTAAAGGATTTTTTTCCCCTAAATAGCTTCCTTTACCTTAGTGCAGTCCTCATTTACTTACCTCATCCTTCGATTTTGTTTTTAAATGTAGTTATTTCTTCTGAGAAATGCTCACTTCCTGTTCTTCTGTCTGTAATTCAACACCGTAATGTGAGGCTTTATCCCTGGTGTGGAGAAAGCCTCTTGAGGGGCGACCAGGAGTGTCTGGACACTCTCTACTTTGCAGATAGAGAAAGGAGCTGTGTGTTATTGGGCATCCTGACACTCCTGCTCGCCCCCTCCCCGCTCAAGAGGTTTTCTCTACACCAGGGAGAAAGCCTCGCATTATGATGTTGAGTTACAGACATAAGAACAGGAAGTGAGCATTTCTCATAAGAAATCAGGACATTTAAAAGCAAAATCGAAGGATGAGGTAAGTGAAGGGGGACTACACTGAAGCTATTTAGGGAAAAAATGTTTTTTCCTTTAGAACCCCTTAAAGTAAAACCTTGATGCGTGTAAAGGTTTCCAAGATTATGGGTGTCCGCTGTCATCCAGTGACGAATGGAAATATAAGTTCCAAAGTGGGATCTGGAAGGTAAGTCAAGGTTTGACTGTGGTTCCTTTGGCCTTTGCACATTTGTGACGGGTGCCATTAGTGATAGGGAATGACTCTGAGAGGTAGCCAGCTGTCCATACCTAAGCACTAGGAATAGAGAATAATAGCTCCTAAAGAAAATGCCAGACAGTCCAAATTTGTTAAGAACAAGGAACTCTGTTGAACACTGTATCCAAAGAGAAAAGCGGTGAAGGTGTTCGGTGGAGCTCGGCCCATCGACCCTTATTTCCGTCAGATGCCTGTCTGCTGGGGATGAACCCCCTTGATTGGCATGGGTAGAGATGTATTTCACTAGGTGGATTGTTATTAATTTGACATAGTGTTTTAGGTCAGAATCAAATAGAGAGATGGACCCTCAAATAATCTTGCTGGTGATCTGCTGAGTTGGTGCTAGTTAAAGCAATCTATAGCTAGAGGAAGAGTTATCTATATCTTTTAAACAACTATAAGGCTTACTTGTGTATAAATGATGTTCAAATCTGTTATACGGCTTGTAAATATGAGGCAACATATGTTTATCCTAAATTTTCAGCTAAACTTCGTATATAGTTATACTGTATAAGATGCTTAAAAACTCAAGTCTCAACATAAACTTTTTATGATATAGTGAAAACTATTGCGTCTGAAATTAAACAATGTAACTAAAATGTATCACTGCAGCAGCTGTTACAAAAACGTGAATTGTATAATGGAGTGGTGTCACAGGAAATAAATCCTTAGACAAACAGTGCTAACAATAAAAACAAATGGTAATCCACAACAAATTAAATCTGACAGTGACTTTGAAAATAAATAAAAATATATGATTAAATATTGGAGTGCAAGTAGTGTCCATTGATAATAGATTAGTGCATTTGACCTCTATTACCATAAGGTAATGCGGGTCAACTCCATTTGGTGAGTAGGGACCTGCACTTTTTTCTTTTTTTATGAATTGGTTGGGAGCACAATCAACAATTAATCACTACTGTGTGCAGGGCCGTATTAATCACTACTGTGTGCAGGGCCTACTGTGTGCATGGCCAACCGAATCACTCCCCCCCCCCCCCAAATCAACAGAGAATGGCAACCGGATGCCACAGTTAGTTCAAATATTATTTTTCTTTTTTTTTTACTTTTTTTTATCACTTTTTTTATTTTGTAGCTTGTGGTTTACTTTTTTTGTATTATTGTATTATTATTTTTAATATTATTTTTCTTATTCTTTACTTTTTAATTACTTTTTTATTTTAATAATTTAATTATTATTTCTTATTTATTTATATATATTTTTTTTTCATGCTGCCCCTCTGCACCCTGCCGCCCCGAGGCCCGGCCTTGGTGGCCTTGGTGGGAAATCCGGGCCTGACTGTGTGACTGTGTGACATCTTCACAAAGAGCATGCCGTTTTTGAATGAAGAATTTATTTAATCTATTATCAATGGACACTACTTACTATATATATATTTTTTTTTCAAGGTCACTGTCAGATTTAATTTGTTGTGGATTAACATTAGTTTTTATTGCTAGCGCTGTTTGGCTAAGGATTTATTTCCTGTGACACCACTCCACTATAAACTTTTTATGGTAGTAAAGTTTAGATATTGAAAATAAAAACTATTAAAGCTTACCTGATGTTTATTGGTTTTTAACCACTTTAATACCGGGCACTTTTACCCCCTCTCTGCCCAAGCCAATTTTCAGCTTTTAGCACTGTTGCATTTTGAGAGAAAAGAAAATTGTGTGGACATGCAATGCTGTACCCAAACTAAATTTTTATAATTTTTTTGAGACAGATAGAGCTTTCTTTTGTGGCATTTAATCATGTTTTTTATTTTTTGCTAAACAAAAGAAAAAAAAAGCCGCACATTTTTTAAGACAAAATATGTTTTTCTTTGTTTCTGTTGTAAATAAGTATTTTTTCTCCTTTACTGATGTGTGCTGATGAGGCTGCACTGATGGGCACTGATGAGGCAGCACTGATGGGTACTGTACTGATGAGGCAGCACTAATGAGGTGGCACTGATGAGGAGGAACTAATATGCAGCACTGATGGGCACTAATAGGTGGCACTGCTCAGTAGATCATTAGGTGCAGGATCTCTAGAAAAACAAAGTATGCATTGAAAATACATATCACATAAAATATCTTTTTGCAAATAGAGGCCCAAGTGGAGTCCCATACTTACAAAACGGTGAAGCCAAAGTTCCAAAAAGCAATCCCCTAGGAGGTGGCCACGGGATGCATTCGGACCAGGAGCTGCAGGAATGGAGCCGACAGCAATTCTCAGCATTCAGGATGGGCACTGATAGGTGGCACTGATGGTCACTGATATGCATCACTGATAGGTGGCACTGATGGGTACTGATAGATGGCACTGATGGGCAGTCTTTATGGGCACTGATAGGTGGCAATGATGGGCACTGATAGGTAACATTGCTGTACACTGATAGGTGGCACTCATGGGCAGCACTGATAAACGGCACTGATGAGGAAGCACTGACAGGCATCACTGATGGGCATAGAAAGGCAGCACTGATAATCTTTGCACTGATTATCAGTACAGACCCCCCTGTCAGGAAAGCCGATTATAGTTTCTCCTTTAGTCATAGAGAAGAGGAATGTCAATTACCTGCACTTCCTTTTTACACTGTGATTAGCTGTGATTGGATACAGCTGATCACATGGTAAAGAGCCTATGTCATAGACTCTTTAACGTGATCGGAGATGTGGTGTATCTGAGAAACACAACGCACAACCGATCGCCACACTGTACACCCCCAGGGGTGCGCATGAGAGGCATGTTTTGAAGGACGTCACATGACACGTCACAACAATTAAACCACAGCCTGCTGTCATTTTACTATAGGCCTGGCAGGGTGTGGTTAAGTTAATGCTGAATCAGCCCTCCACTCCGGCACTGTGCCCTGCAGACATACTATGCCTTGTTCATCGCCGCTCCTCTTTCAAGTTTCTTTCTTTAGGTGCAGGGTATAATGAAAACACCCTTTGGCCTGGCCTGTCCTGACCTACCCAGCAACAAGTTGAAAAGGGAGTAAAAAAGACTGTCCTGTATAAATCTAAAAAAAAGTGAGTAATTAAACAAAAAAATACAAAAGACACCTGGGAAGAGGGGAAAAGTAGTATTGGACTTAAAATGTCTGAAAGAGCTATTTATTACAACAGTTACAATGTTTCAGTCCAGTGCTAATGCTATCTAGGAAACATTGCAGGATAGCTAAAGTCAGAATATACAATTGATCGCCCTGCTTTGTGGGTCTTTCCACTTCCAAAAACACTCTTGTCAAGGCTTTTGCTCAGCAAGTTGAAATCATGTGGGGCTTCATGGCATATTGGGGTTGCATTATGACATTGTAAAGGTACAATTTGTTTTCCTAAATAGCTTCCTTTACCTTAGTGCAGTCCTCCTTCACTTACCTCATCCTTCGATTTTGCTTTTAAATGTTCTTATTTCTTCTGAGAAATCCTTACTTCTTGTTCTTCTGTCTGCAACTCCACACAGTAATGCAAGGCTTTCTCCCTGGTGTGGAGTGTCATGCTCGCCCCCTCCCTTGGACTACAGGAGAGTCACCCCCACTAACACACAGCTCCTTTCTCTATCTGCAACATAGAGAGCGTCCTGACTCTCTAGGAGGTGGCCACGGGATGCATTCGGACCAGGAGCTGCAGGAATGGAGCCGACAGCAATTCTCAGCATTCAGGATGGGCACTGATAGGTGGCACTGATGGTCACTGATATGCGTCCTGACTCTCTTGTAGTCCAAGGGAGGGGCGAGCACAGCACTTCACACCAGGGAGAAAGCCTCGCATTACTGTGTGGAGTTACAGACAGAAGAACAGGAAGTGAGGATTTCTCAGAAGAAATAAGGACATTTAAAAGCAAAATAGAAGCATGAGGTAAGTGAAGGAGGACTGCACTAAGGTAGAAGAAGCTATTTAGGAAAAAAAATTGTACCTTTACAACCCCTTTAAAGCCCCAAACCTGATATTTTTCCCTATGCAGCGCACCCCCTAAGGAGCCGCAAGTAGAAAGGGATCCCCGTACCCTGCACAGCCTAGCACACTGCATCTTTACAAGCACACCACAGTCAGAAAACAGTCCAGTGCGGTGTTGCTTTTGTTTTATTGAGGGGAATAAACTTGAACAAGGATAGGGGTATCATGGGATGCCCACTTGACTTGCAAAACTTCAGTGACAACTTCTTCTATATAGTCTATTTACACACTCCTCAGCTTCCTCCAGCTCATCATTTGCTTGCAGCACAAAAATCCCAGGATCAACCGGCACACTGTTAGATGAACTGACAAAAATGGATCAGAGAGATAAAGCAAATGTCCATTACAGGCAGGGATCGTGAGCCCCTTGGTAGTGTAGCCTAGTCCTAGTGCCCAGCTGTCCTTCTGTGGCTACTGATCCCAGCACTATCTTTTCAGGCACTGCCACCCCACCTGGCTGCAGCTGCCCCTTTCACTAGCCCTGCTGGCTAATCTACCACAGTCCTCCGAGACCGACTCTGTATCCATCTCAGACTGCTCTTGCCTAGTCCTCTCAGGCTGCCTCTCAGTCCTCCCTGACCGTCTTTACCCACCAGCCCACCTGGCTGTCTTCGCCCTGGAGATCTCCCAGACATGCTCACTGGCTTCTTCTGTCCTCACACCTGCTCCTATGCCACTGTACAGGATTTCTCCTTAGGCTGTCAGAAGATCCCTTCGGAACCTGAGCTCCCAGGCCTGAGGTCACACCCCCCAGACTGGGAACTTACCCTCAAGGGCTAATCGACAGCTTCTTAGCACTCCATTATAGCTTCCACCCAAACTCTCCTGCCCTGTTAGACTGACCCTGAGTATTTGAGGTGGCCTGCCCCCTGCCAACCCATCTGTTGGGGATAGGTCATGGCTCTCATGAATACTCTAGGCAGCTACTCCTAACTTCCCTCCCATTCTCCTGGAAAATTCTCTCAAGTTCCAGAAGAAGAGGGAGGTACCAGAGATACTGCCTGTTGAGTCATACCAGCCTCCCTGGATCATTCCCCCAACCCAGATTCAAACAGCCAGCCAAGCCAAAACATTTTACCTACACTAACAAAAAATCCTAACACTTCCTCCTCTAGCACACTGTATAGGAATTGAACAAATCCACCTTTTTTGCTGCTTTTCAAAACCACCTACTGCATATCAAATTAACTTCATTTGAATGTAGATCCTCCATCTGTAAAACTTTTTTGAACATGTCTGCTGTTTCCAGAAATGCATGCAAATATGAACACATGACAACACATAAAGTATCGTAATACCAGCAAATCTGTGTTGAAATTCTAGTTCATTTCATAGTATATCTATAGTTTGCTCCAGTTATCACACAGGGAATAGGATGACAGACTCTTTGAAGTTTTGACTGTCAAGCAATGCATTCAAGGTTGATCTTCTGCTATAAACCCCTGCTGATAACCTTTTCATTCTTTTTCTCTGTGGTTATACTGAATGTTATTCTTGTTTTCTTTTGATGCACATATGGAAGTACAGTAATTGTAAGATGCTCTGATAGTTCTCTTATAGTCCCAGCAAATACTAAATCCTTTACATTTTGAATATTGCATTCAATTGCAATGGCTATTATTACTTGTATGTTTTAGGAGAAGAACTAAACAGACCAAACATTGTAGCAAGGTCATGTAAGCTAGAGTCCAGGAAAAAAAAGTTCAGAAGTGGGCAACTGATGCATTTTCTTGAACATATGCCATTTGCTTCTTTTATTCCTATGTAGAAGTTCAGGGAAACATTAGGAAATGAATATGCAAAGTGTGACCCAAGACTACCCTCCCCATGTTGAGGGCATGTAGCCTGGTATGGTTCAGGAGGGGGGCAGTCTCTCATCCCCCCTTTTCCTGCAGCCTGCCAGGATTTTGTGGGGGGGCCCCCTTGCTTTTTTTTTTATTTTGCTGCAGGATTTCCCTTAAATTTCATACCAGACCAGAAGGGCCTGGTATGGATTTTGGGGGGGACTCCACAACATCTTTGTTTTAATATTTCTGAGAGTTCCCCTTGATATCCATACCAGACCGAAAGGGCCTAGTAGTGGACGGGGGGGGGGGGACCTGGCAATACATTACAGCCACAAGCAATTTTAAATTTCATTTTTTCCTTTAGAAATGTAATTTTACTGCAGGACTGTTATGAACATGGGAAAGATGCACTACAGGCAGACTAAGGAGACCCCCAGGCACAATATTTAAAGGAATAATTATTTTGTTCTTGTTTTACTTTAAGTATTAAAAAAAATCACTGCTCCTGAAAAAACAGCAGTTTTTAAAAAAAAAATTGCATTGATACATGTCCCCAGGGCCAGTACCCAGGTCCCCATACGATTTTATATGGCAATAACTTGCATATAAGCCTCTTGAAATGAGTACTCTTTATTTTTCATGTCCACGTCGAATAGACTTTAACAGTGTTTGTGTGTACGCACACATTTTTTGCCTGTTCGCATGTTCTGCTGTAAACCAAACCAAGATGTTTACCTCATCCCTACTTCACAGTAGGGATGGTAATCTGGTCCCGTTAGATCTTGTTGACCATTCTCCGAACATAGCAGTTATGGTTTTGACCATGCAGGTTTTTTTTTGTCTCGTCACTTTAGATTACAGTGTGCCAGAAGTTGTGAGCTGTGTCAAGGTGTTGTCAGACATATTGTAACCAGGCTTTTTTGTGGCGTTGGCAAAGTAAGGGCTTCTTTCTGGCAACTTGACCATGCAGCTCATTTTTGTTAAAGTATTGTCGTATTGTGCTCTTTGAAACAACCACAAACCCTTTTTCCAAAGCAGTCTGTAATTCTCTTGAGGTTACCAGCGGGTTTTTCTTTGTATTCCAAGCAATTCTTCTGGCAGTTGTGGCTGCAATCTTTCTTGGTCTACCTGACCTTGGCTTGGTATCAAGAGATCCCTGAGTTTTCCACTTCTTAATAAGGGATTGAACACTACTGACTGGCATATTTAAGGAGTTGGATCGCTTTTAATATCCTTTTCCATCTTTATAAAGTCTTATTTTCAATATTCTTTATTGAGTTTTCAAGTACAAATTTTGTGTTACATATGAAAACTTGGCTGATGTTCCAACTGGAGCATAACAATTGGTGATATAGGTGACAACTTATAACATTGGTATAGTAAGTAAATTCAAAACATATTCATATAAGTGTAACTATATCTGCAGGTAGTGGTGGAAAGGCTCCAAAGAAAGAGGGGGGAGAGGAAGAGGGAGGGGCAAAGGAGGGGAGGATGAGGGGGAAAAGGCGGGGTTAGAAGGGAAAGGAAGAGGATAAGGGGAAAGTATCAGCAACATTTTCAGGAGAGTACATTTTAACAACTATTCAACCAGGGATGTGGAAATTGTACATTCAAGAAAGATATTAAACTTTTACATTCAACATAAGTCATTAACTGGTTCCCAACTTGCTCCTGTACATGTTCGTCGGCCGATTGGCATGGCTGGGCAAAGTGACGTATATTTACGCCACTTTGAAATTCCTGCAGAGCTGCCGAACGGGGAGAGGCAAGTGTAAACAAGCATCTCCCCGTTCTGCCTAGTGACACTGTCACTGATGGTCTGTTCCCTATCATTGGGAGCAACAATCAGTGATGTGTCACTCGTAGCTACACCCCCTAACAGTTAGAATCCCTCCCTAGGACACACTTAACCCCTTCCCCGCCCCCTACTGGATAATTCCTTCACTGCCAGTCACATTTACATAGTAATCAGTGCATTTTTATAGTACTTATTGCTGTATAAATGTGAATGGTCCCAAAAATGTGTCAAAAGTGTCTGATGTGTCTGCCATAATGTCGCAGTCTCAATAAAAAAAATTGATGATTGCCGCCATAACAAAAAGGTTGAGTGTAGCCTCAGATGAAAAAAGTAGCTAAATTTAAACAAAGTACCATCATCCAGGTTGATATATGAAGAAGGGGTGGGGACGAGGGACAAGGGACAGTGGCTAGAGCTGATCCTCTAAAATTCCCTCCCCCAGAGAAGCGATGATTGGACTATACCGGTACTCGATAAGAATAGATATACAAATAAATTAAAAAAACATTTTATTACATAAAATTGTTGAACAAAAAATGCATGGTAAAATTGAAAAAACAGGACCTCAGGGATACCCCAAGGCAATTACTGTTCTTGCAAAACATATAGACTGGTCTTTGCCTCGACTAGTTTCGCGGTCTAACCGCTTTCTCAAGAGAACCAATCTATAAAACAAATACATACAATGAATACATAATAATTCAACAGTAGCCATAATAATACAATACAGTTGAAATGGATAATATAGAAGGAATTAGCTTACCCATAGTTGGGTGGTAATGTGTGGCATCAGGCCGCCCAGGTAAGATAACCCCCCGTGGCGGACAAGGGGGATACTGCAGAAATCTCTGAATGGAGGCATAAGTGGGTAAAGGTAAGGAAGGACAAGCAGAAAGATCAAGGAACCCTTCCCTCTTTTTCTTCCCCCCCTCCTTCTCCCTTCTCTCCCCTGTTTCCTTTCCCCTCCTCCTCCCCTTCACCTTTTCCCTCTTGCCTGTTCCCTCCACGGGTGTTCCTTTTCTCCTTGATCTTTCTGCTTGTCCTTCCTTACCTTTACCCACTTATGCCTCCATTCAGAGATTTCTGCAGTATCCCCCTTGTCCGCCACAGGGGGTTATCTTACCTGGGCGGCCTGATGCCACACATTACCACCCAACTATGGGTAAGCTAATTCCTTCTATATTATCCATTTAAACTATATTGTATTATTATGGCTACTGTTGAATTATTATGTATTCATTGTATGTATTTGTTTTATAGATTGGTTCTCTTGAGAAAGCGGTTAGACCGCGAAACTAGTCGAGGCAAAGACCAGTCTATATGTTTTGCAAGAACAGTAATTGCCCTGGGGTATCCCTGAGGTCCTGTTTTTTCAATTTTACCATGCATTTTTTGTTCAACAATTTTATGTAATAAAATGTTTTTAAATTTATTTGTATATCTATTCTTATCGAGTACCGGTATAGTCCAATCATCGCTTCTCTGGGGGAGGGAATTTTAGAGGATCAGCTCTAGCCACTGTCCCTTGTCCCTCGTCCCCACCCCTTCTTCATGCCGCCATAACAAGTAAAAAAATTATTTTTGTTTATAGCGCAAAAAATAAAAACCGCAGAGGTGATCAAATATCACCAAAAGAGAGATCTATTTATGGGAAAAAAAGGACGTAAATTTTGTTTGGGAGACATGTCGCATGACTGCGCAATTGTCAGTTAAATCGACGCAGTGCTGAATTGCAAAAAGTTCTCTGGTCTTTGGCCAGCCAAATGGTCCAGGGCTGAAGTAGTTAAACTTTAAGGCCTCGTACACACGATCGGACATATCCGATGAAAACGGTCCGCGGACCATTTTCATCGGATATGTCCGATCGGGAGTTTGATCCGATGGCGTGTACACACCATCGGATCAAATTCCCCGCCGCCGGACGGCGCGGTGACGCGGCGGTGACGTTGACGCCGCCACGTCACCGCCACGTCACCGCACCAGGAAGTTAAACACTTCCACGCATGCACCGAATCCATTCGGCGGCGGCGCGGCGGCGGTGGGGGACGACATGTCTGCTGGTAAGTGTACTAACCAGCAGACATGTCGGGCGGACAGATTCCACCGGATGGATTTCAAAGCATGCTTTGAAATCTGTCGGGTGGAGAAATCTGTCCGCTAGCCCATACACACGAGCGGAGATGTCTGCTGAAACGGTCCATTGGACCGTTTTCAGCGGACATATCCCCTCGTGTGTACGAGGCCTAACAGTACATCTGGGGTGGGACAGCCAAGAGGACCACTTGTAGAGAAATTTGTTCATGACTAGATTTTTCGTGGCTACTGTTTTTTCCATTTCACATCTGAGGTTAAGGTCTGCTAGTGTTAACTTTAGATAGGGGGTTCTGTAGTTTTCCACTGCCTGTGCATGTTCTCTTTTCCATCCTTATAAAGTTTTAATGCCTTGTTATGCAGGTCTTTTGACAATAATTTTCTTCTCATGGCTCAGTGAGTAACAAACTCAATGACTATTTAGGCCGGGTTTACACTGGTGCGACAGGACACTTGTGTTACTTTGGATCCGACTTTGCCCTGCGAATTGAAGCAGACATATGTCCGATTTTTCAATGAACGGTGATCCGACTTGGATCCCTGCCAATACCAGGCACTGTGTCTGATATGAATCTTGAGGTGGAACTCCATGCCAAATTTTAACTAAAAAAACAGCATGGGTTCCCCCTCCAGGAGCATACCAGGCCCATTGGTCTGGTTGCGGATTTAAAGAGGAACTCCTACACCGAAAGGTCTATATAAATCGGTGCGAGCCACTCACCCGGCATTACAGTGGGAGGGAGCGTCGAGTCAACATCAGAAGAAAAGAAGAGGGAAGAAGAAGGCGACGAGGAAGAAGGCGACAAGGAAGACTGTGCTGGCCGCCGCCACTAGTAAAAGAGCTACAAAGAAGATAGCGGCGGCGCAGCCCGGCAGAAGGCACTGGAGAGCGGAAGAAGAACCGGGGAGAGCGGAAAAAGAGAGTGGAGAAGATGGAGGAAGACCCCCGAAGTCAGAAGAAGACCCCCGGAGAGCGGAAAAGTTGAAAGAAGACCCCCGGAGCTGACTAATAAATTATTTTAAAAACCTGTGTAGTGTGTTTATCTTTTTGACTCTTTTCCTCCAGGTGAATGGGTAGGGGTATGATGTACCCCATACTCATTCACCTAGGGTGGGGGGCCGGTATCTGGGTGCCCCCTTCTTAAAGAGGGCTCCCAGATTCCGATAAGCCCACCGCCCGAAGACCCCGACAACTAATGGCCAGGGTTGTCGGGAAGAGGTCCTGTCCTCATCCACATGGGGACATGGTGCTTTGGGGTGGGGGGGCCACAGTGCACCCCCCTGCCCCAGAGAACCTACCTCCCCATGTTGAGGGCATGCGGCCTGGCACGGTTAAGGGGGGCTGCTCTCTCGTCCCCACCCCCTTTCCTGATCGGCTGGGCTGCGGCTTGAATACGGGTCTGGTATGGATTTTAGGGGTAGGGGTTCCTCTTTAAATCCGCACCAGACCCCCTCAAGATCAGCAGAGTACAAGTTGCATGCCAAAGTCGGAGCATGGAAGACAGCATTCCAACAGTTGATCCGACTTGAATGATATTCAATTGAGTGAAGTAGGATCAAAGTCGGACCAAAGTAGTACAGGGAGCATTTTCAAAGTCTGACATGTGTCAGACCAGTTAAAAGGTTAATAAAGGAAAAAACATGTTTTATTTAAAATAACAAACATGTCATACTTACCTCCACTTTGCAGTTCGTTTTGCACAGAGTGGCCCCGATCCACGTCTTCTGGGGTCCCTTGGTGGCTGTCTCTGATCCTCCCCGCAAGAACTCACCACATTCATGCGAGAGAACTCACATGGTGATGAGTCCTTGCGGGCGCGCTCCCTTGATACAGCAAGCGGCCATAGCTGCTTACTGTATCACTCGGCCCCGCCCCTCGGTGTGCCGCGTCACTGGATGTGATTGACAGCCGCGCCAGCCAATGGTTGTGCTGCTCTCAATCCATCCGCTCTAGCCAATCAGCGGCCAGGCTGAGCGGTGAAGAGGATCTCAGGACCGAGCGCGGGACTTTCGAGGGGTCATGTAAGTAAAACGGGGGCTCGGGGATCTGTCAGATGTATTGCAATCTGATAACTCCTTTAAGATAAGGAAGCCCCAGATGTCAACTCTCCACATGAATGAGTAAGGCATATATAGTATCACTTTTTTTTAATCCAGCATTTTAATCCAGTTTCAATCATGATCAAAATTGCTCTCTGATCATTGCAGTAAAAAAACTAATCGAAACACCATTCTTTTCACTCGCACCACATTATCACCACTTATGACAGTCCTAAGCAACTACACTGGGCACTCTTGTGCCCCTACCCTACACTAGTACCTGATATGGTATCAGCCTCTTGTGATTTGTGTACAGCAGAGATGGAAAATAAGATGAAGAAGCAGTACAAGCAGTGGTAGAATTACCAGGATTGCAGCAGTCACACTTGCAACTAGGCCCTATAGTTCAGCCACTTTAGGGGGCCCGCCACCGCCCCAGGAGATAGTTCACTGATCATTCACATGCAATCCCCGTACACTCTGTCCCTTCTCCCTGCCCTCACTCACGGGTACACTGCACAGTCCCCGCCTGCTCCGCCCATCCTCTCCACTCGCTCCACCCATCCTCCCCGGCCTAACTTATGGACACACTGCACAGTCCCTGCCTGCTCCGCCCATCCTTTCTGCTCACTCCACCCATCCTCCCCACCCTCACTGGCCCTGGATTTCAGCCACTGTAGGGGGGCCCGCCGCTGCCCGGGAGATAGTATACTGATCATTCACATGCAGTCCCCTACGCTCCGCCCCTCCTCCCCACTCTCACTCACAGGCACACTGCACAGTCCCCGCCCACTCTGCCCATCCTCTCTACTTGCTCCACCCATCCTCTCCGCCCTCATTCACGGGCACACTACACAGTGCCCACCCACTCCGCCCATCCTCCCCGCTCACACTCGTGGGAACAGTCCCCGATTGCTCCACAAATCCTCTCGGACTCCGCATGCATTTACGGGTACTCACAGGCTTTCCCCCTACACCACCACTACTGCCGCCGTTTCCCCCCACACCACCACTACTGCCGCCGTTTCCCCCCACACCACCACTGCTGCCGGCAATTCCCCCCACACCACCACTACTGCCACCGATTCCCCCCCACACCACCACTACTGCCACTGATTCCCCCCACACCACCACTGCTGCCACCGTCCCCGTCCCCCCCACACCACCACTACTCCGCGCTCTGCACATGTTAGGAGATCCGTAGAGCATGGGAGAAGGGGAGGAGCTGGGGAGGGGAGCACATGAATCCATGCACTGACCAAACAACTGTGGGGTTGAGGTTGTGATAAGCTCCCAGCACCCCTCCTCTTTCTCCACAGGACTGCACGACAGCGCCACCCTGACATTACTACTAATGTCACACATTGAGATATGGAACCAGCGGCCGTGGCTGCGCCTTAAGCAGCAGTGCGCCCTAGACGGTTGTCTAGTTTTCCTAGTGGTAGCGCTGGCTGTGCTGTCAGTAACTGTACTTCCATCCTCACAAGTTCTCTCAAACTCCAAAAAATCACAGTCACACTGAAGAGCACTTTGGTCTATTGTGCTACCTCTTACCGCTATCAGTTAATAGGAGGTGCAAGAGAGGATATGCTTATCATTTCAGGCTCCTGATCAGGTATGTGACAACACTAGTGATCAGTGCTCAACCAATCACTTGTAATGGAGTATGTACAAATGGATTCATGTTCATTGAATATTGTTGTTCCTTGGTACACCTCCATATATGGATCTTTGCATGTATGTGCTAATGTGTCCCACTGAAAAACTGGCAGCCATATCCGGAATACAGAGGGTGTACATGCAGGACATAAGAAATATGTTCATCTGGATTGTAATTCACTTTTAACATACACTTTGAGGCTAACTGAACACTGTGGCAAATGACACCTTCTTAGCTGATATACAGTAGCTATGATGGACTATAAATTACTATATAACCTAATGATATGCTCACAAATTAAGATAAAATATGTCTTCCATGGTCCTGCACTGAATGGAATCAGCATGACCCTTTTTATTTTATTTCCATGGCACACATATAGTAGTGTTATCGAGCTTTCCAATGCCCACAGATTTATTTCCTGTTTTCCACAGAGCAAACCTTGATTTTATGAGAAACCTGGAGGGTACAAAATGAAATTAAATTTGGAAAGCATAACATTAGAATTCTACGTTACAAAGTGCTCCCTAGACGTAAAGATGTGGTTTTAATGTTTGAACTTTATATTCAGCTGTTGTTACAGGCAATCTGACAGCATAATAATTTAGTACTGTACTTGACATTGTTCCAAACTACAAGTTAAACAGTCTGAACCTCTATATTTTGTTTTGCACTTTGGGTTTTGAAATAAATGTAGACATTGATTGAAAGAATAATTGTCATTTTTTTTTTCATTTTCTGACTTATTTCGATATATTATGCCTGTAAGTGCTTACCATAAACAACTGTCTGCTTGCTAGATTTCATTTCTTATACCAGCAGTCTCTTATATTTTAGATATTTCAGAACACAAAATATTGAGCTATACATTTTTTACTTTAGATAAAGTTCTACAAAAAATTTAAAGTTTTAAAATAACATATAGAGATATGTAAATAATGACACAGATTAATATTTTCTTCTGGTGTTGGGTGGGGGGGTCGTGGTAGCAGTAAGGTTGGAAATGTTACTCTATAGATACAGAATAGTATATAGGCATTGTCACCATAGGATAAGAGATGTGTTACTGGCAGAATTACCAGAATAAAAGCAAAAAAATAAAAATAAATAAATATTCAGTCATCAGATCTTAATATTACAATATAGCACGTTTTTATTTTTTTGGTTTAGATACACTTTCAAGAATTTGAAAAACACTTTGACCACATTTTTTCCATGACCTGGCATTAGTGTAAGCAATGTTTAGACATATTTTAACACTAAAGCCTTGTACACAAGATCAGATATCTGATGGAATCTAATCTGATGGATTTTTTCGTTGGATATCCGATGAAGCTGACTTTCATCAGTCTTGCCTACACAGCATCAGTCAAAAACTGGATCGTGTCCAAACATGGTGACATACAACACTACAACGAGCCAAAAAAATGAAGTTCAGTGCTTCCAAGCGTGCGCCGACTTGATTCTGAGCATGCATGGATTTTTGACCGATGGAGTTCCATACAGACGATTTGATTTTTCTATCGTTTTTTTTATTCATAGGAAAAATATTAAAACATGTTCTATTTTTTTTACACAGATGAAAATAAAACCGATGGGGCCCACATCAGCAGACAAACCGATCGTGTGTACAGGGCTTAACTTTCGCAATAGGCGTATATTGATTGGCTGACTAGTAGGAACTGACAATCTGTCTCTCCTGTCAGAACAGAGATGTGTGTGTTTACACACACACACATCCTCGTTCTAGCTCTCATGCCCGTGATTGCGCGTGGCCGGTGGTCATCGTGACTGCCGGCCAAGCACATCAGGTCCTCCACCATGCAACAGGCACACCAGCATGCCTGCTATAGCTGTTTAACCACTTCCATACCAGGCACTTACGCACCTTCCCGCCCAAGCCAATTTTCAGCTTTCAGCACTGTCGCAATTTGAATGACAATTGCGCGGTCATGCTACACTGCACCCAAACAAAATTGGCGTCCTTTTTTCCCCACAAATAGAGCTTTCTTTTGGTGGTATTTGATCACCTCTGCGATTTTTTTTTTTGCGCAACAACTAAAAATAGAGCGAAGATTTTGAAAAAAAAATAAAGTTTTTATTTTTTTCTGTTAATTTTTTTGTAAATGAGTATGTTTTCTCTTTCAATTACGGGCACTGATATGGTGGCACTGATGGGCACCGATGAGGTGGCACTGATGGGCACCGATGAGGTAGTTCTGATGGGCACCGATTAGGTAGCACTGATGGGCACTGATAGGCGGCGCTGGTATGGGGCACTGATGGGCACTCATGGACGGCACTGATGGGCACTCATGGGCGGCACTGATGGGCACTCATGGGCGGCACTGATGGGCACTCATAGGCAGCACTGGGCACTCATAGTCGGCACAGATGGGCACTCATAGGTGGCACAGATGGGCACTCATAGGCGGCACAGATGGGCACTCATAGGTGGCACAGGTGGGCACTGATAGGTGGCACAGGTGGGCACTGATAGGTGGCACAGGTGGGCACTGATAGGTGGGCACTGGGCATGGATTGGCACTGACAGACACTGGGGTGGCACTGATGATCACTGAGGGGTGGCACTGATGGATCAATGTTGCCAATCAGTACCCTGGTGGTCTAGTGTGGGCACTCCCTGGTGGTCCGTGTGGCAATCCGAGGGGGGGCTGCGCTGATAAACAATCAGCGCGAACCCCCCCTGTCAGGAGAGCCGCTGATCGGCTCTCCTGTACTCGCGTCTGTCAGACGCGAGTGAGGAAGAGCCGTCGGCGGCTCTTCCTGTTTACATCGTGATCAGCCGTGATTGGACACGGCTGATCACGTGGTAACGAGGCTCCGCCGGAGACTCGTTACCGAGATCGGAGGTGCAGGGTGTCAGACTGACACCCCGCATCACCGATCGCCGCGCTGCGCGCCCCCACGGGCGCGCGCGGCATTGAAATCGTGCTAGATGTTTGAGAACGGCTAGTCACGATTTCATAACCACTTCCCGGCCGTAAATCTGCTATTGGCCGGGCGGGAAGTGGTTAAAAGGCCAACGTACAGCTACAGCGATTTGCAGAAGGAGCCGACCTGCTGCAGTACAGTATAATGGCTAAAGTTGAGCCCAACACCACCTTTTAAAGGCTTATATGCAAGTTGTTGTCATAAAAAGTGTTTGAGGACCTAGGTCCTGTGCCAGGGGACATATATTAATGAAAAAGTTTTTAAAACGGCTGTTTTTTGGAGCAGTGATTTTAATTATGCTTAAAGTGAAACAATAAAGACATTTCGTGCCTGGGGGATGTCTATAGTATGCCTGTGAAGTGGCGCATGTTTCCCGTGTTTAGAACAGTCCCGCAGCAAAATGACATTTCTAAAGGAAAAAAATAATTTAAAACTGATAGCGTCTGTAATGAATTGTCGGGTCTCGGCAATATACATACAACTCATTGAAAAAAACGGCATGGGTTCCCGCCCAGTCCATTACCAGGCCCTTTGTGTCTGATATGAGTGCTATGGATTTTAAGGGGAACCCTGTGCCAAAATAAAAAATATGGTGTAGGGGTCCCCCCAAAATCCATACCAGACCCTTATCCGAGCATGCAACCTGACAGGCCAGAAGGAAAAGAGGGGGGATGAGAGAGCACCCCCCCTCCTGAACTGTACCAGGCCACATGCCCTCAACATGGGGGAGGGGTGCTTTGGGGCAGGGGGGCTCTGCGACCCCCACCCCAGAGCACCTTGCCCCCCCGTTGATGGGCATGGTGCACATACCTGTCCAGGGTGCCCCGCCATGTCGGCAGCCGCAGCCAATCAATTGCTCGGCTCTCAGCTGCCCCCACCACCATCCTCGGTGAGGGAATCAGGAAGTGAAGCATTGCAGCTTTATTTCCTGGTTCCCTACTGCGCATGCATGTCCTCACTGGTCGCTGCTGTCTTCTGGGACCTGTGAGTTTCCCAGAAGACAGTGGGGGTGTAGTGTAATCCCCGTGGGGATCTATGCCCAGAAGTGGGTGCAAATACCTGTATTATGTAGGTATCTGCAACCCCCTCCCCCTGAAAGGTGCCAAATGTGACACCGGAGGGGAGGAGGGTTCAGAAAAGTGGAGGTTCCATTTTTGTGTGGACCTGCACTTTAATCTGTTAAAACCACCCTTTGTACTGAACGATCACCAAACGGGAACCTTTTTGAAGAGTGTAATCCCCTCCGCTAGACTGTTGCCATAAAATTATTAGAATGTGTCTGTATCCTCTGTATCCCCATTTCCCCAATGTTCACAAAACAGTTTTAAATAAGGCATGCTGTGAATGATAACTGTCATATTAGCTTATGCTCTCAACCAAACTGTTATCAAGTGGCTGATGTCATAACTGATCACGTGTACAGGACCATGTCAACTGTAAAGAAACCAGAGTCTAAAGCCTCGTACACACGATCAGTCCATCCGATGAGAACGGTTTGAAGGACCATTGTCATCGGTTAACCGATGAAGCTGACTGATGGTCCGATGTGCCTACACGATCGTGTTAGAATGCGATGATGTTTACGTGTTTTTTTTCACAACGACGTGCTGAAAAAAATATAAAAAAAAGTTCAATGCTTCCAAGCATGCGTCGACTTGATTCTGAGCATGCGCAGCCTTTTAATCGATGCTTTTGCATACTAACGATCGGTTTCGACCCATCGGTCAGGCGTCCATCTGTTCAATTTTAAAGCAAGTTCTATTTTTTTGGACCAAAGGATAACTGACCGATGGTGCCTACACGCGATCGGTTTGGATCGATGGAACGGACCTTCAGTCAGTTTTGATCGGTTTTGACCGATCTTGTGTACACGGCTTTAGATGGCAGCTTACCCAGCTGTAAAGGGTAGGAGGGTTTCGTTTCACTTTCAAGTGGTACTTAACCCTCTTCATTAACCGCAAAACTCAAGGCATGCCTCCACACAGTTGTGTGTTGAATTTTCATCCATGTATGACCAGTAGGGATGAGCCAAACACCCTTCCGGTTCAGTTTGCACCAGAACATGCGAACAGACAAAAATGTCAAAAATTTGTGCAAACACGGTAACATCGTTAAAGTCTATAGGAAACATAAAACAAATCAAGTGCTCATTTTAAAGGCTTATATGCAAGTTATTGCCATAAAAAGTGTATGGGGACCCGGGTACTGTCCCAAAGAACATGTATCAATGCATAAAAAAGATTTGAAAACAACATAGTCTGCCTGTAAAGTTGTGGATGGATCCTTCCAAAGTTTATTACAGTACCGCAGCAAAATTAAATTTCTAAAGGAAAGAAATTTATTTGAAAATTGCTTGTGGCTGTAATGTATTGATGGCTGTAATGAGGTCTGGTATGGAATTTAAGGAGAACCCCATGCCAAAAATAGAAAAAAATATGTTGTGGGGTCCCCCCAAAGTCTATACCAGACCCTTACTGGAGCACGTAGCCTGGGCAGGTCAGGATAGGGGGAGGTGAGCGAGTGCCCCCCCTCCTGAACCATACCAGGCCGCTTGCCCTCAACATGGGGAGGGTGCTTTGGGGTCCCCCAAAGCACCTTTTCCCCATGTTGATGGGGTCAAGAGCCTCATCCCCACAACCCTTGGCTGGTGGTTGTGGGGGTCTGCGGGCAGGGCTTATCAGTATCTGGAAGTCCCCTTTTTGTTTTGTCCAGGGGTGCACAGAAAGGTTATACTTACCTGATCCTCCACATCCGGAGGTGGACTATTCCTGCCTTTCTCACATCCTGAGGTGGTCTATGGGTGTGATGACATCAGGAACAGTCCATGCACAAGACCACTAGTGTGCTGGAGGCAGCAGCAGCAGGAACAGGTCTTGCACTTGGAGGATTGGCAGACAAGATAAGTATATATCTTCTCTCCTCATTCCTAAACAAAAACAAGCAGTTAACCTTTGCAGTGCAGACAGGGCCGCCATCAGGGGGGTACAGGCAGTACACCTGTAAGGGGCCCGAAGGTCCCCAGGGGCCCGGATGGCAATCCCCTTTAAAAAAAAATATTTTTTATATAAAAATATGTTTTTTTAAATATATTTTTATTTTATTTTTTATTAAAGGGCCAATTTTTTTTTAGAGGTATGGAGGTCCCCAGGGGCCCGGAGGCCCCCAGGGACATGAATGGCAACCCCCCTTTGTTTTATTTATTTTTATTAAAAAATATATTTTTTAATATATTTTTATTTTATTTTTTATTAAAGGGACAATTTTTTTAGGGGTCTGGAGGTCCCCAGGGGCTCGGAGATACTCAGGGGCCTGGAGATACTCAGGGCCCTGGGTGAAAACCCCACTTTTTTTCATATTTTTTAATTAATTTTTTTTTATATTTTTTTGTATTTATTCTATTTTTTATATATCTATATCTATATCTATATATATATATATCTATCTATCTATATATATATATATATATATATATATATATATATATATAGATATATATATATAGATATATATATATAACATATTATTATTATTATTATTATTATTATTATTATTAATATTATTATTAAAAATATTTATTTATATAATTTATTTCTTTTTTCTTTTTCTTATATATATATATATATATATATATATATATATATATATATATATATATATATATATATATATACACATTTATTAAAGGGCTCAGAGGTCCCCAGGGCCCCATGTGGCAAACCCTCTTTTTTATATTTTTTTATAAATGTTTATTTTTTATTTTTGTTTATATATTTATTTTTATTTATTTTTTTATTAAAGGGCCCAGAGGTCCCCATGGCCCTGGATGGCAACCCCCCTTTTTTTTATAGATGTTTATTTTTATTTTTTTATATATATATTTTTTATTTTTTATTAAAGGGCCCAGAGGTTTATTTTTTATATTTTTATTATAGGGCCCAGAGGTCCCGGATGGCAACCTCCCTTTTTTTGTAATTTATTTTCATAAAAAAAAATATTAAAGGGCCCAGAGGTCCCCAGGGCCCCAGATGGCAACCCCCTCTTTAAAAAAAAATATATCTTTTATATATATTTTTTTTATTAAAGGGCCCAGAGGCCCCCAGGGCCCCGGATGGTTACCCCCTCTTTTTTATATATATATTTTTATTTATTTATTCTTCTTTTTTTGTAAAGGGCCCCCCCGCTTCTCAACTCTCAATTTGCGTCAGTCTCCCCCGCTTCTCAATTTCAGACGCAGCACCCCCCCCCCCCGGTTCTCTGCTCCAGGGGGCCCATGCCTGAAGCTGTGTAAGGGCCCCATAATTCCTGATGGCGGCCCTGAGTGCAGGAACAGCCCAACTGCATGGGGGATTTTTTTTTCCTGGAATTCGTCTTAAAGTTACATGCCCATGGGCCCATTTGTCCATGCAGCGTAAGGACACTGAAAATGTCTGTATACAGCTGACGTCACCAATTTATATCTATGGGGGACTGTACAAAGCTCTAGGACATTTGGCACACCAAAAATATACAGTGTATTTGTGCTGCATGGGAGAATGCATGTAGCCTTAAAGTGCATCATACTTGCCATGTGAGTACAGATTGTTCACAGCTCATGTCTAGATAAACAATTGACTATTGTATTCTAAAAAACCTTATAAAACAAAATAGGGTTTTTCTTCTAACTATTCTTGTCTCTATTTGTAGAATATTGCATACATACATTTTATAGATGCTTGGTTCCTACCTCCAATAAACAATATAATTGATACTGTTTTCACAAAGTTGTTCTGTCGCTTTTGTTAACACATTGTAAGTAAAAGTGCTCATTGCAGCTAATTATTTACATTCAAATAATACTATTTATGTTTCATTTTTTGACAATTTAGCATCTGTTGGAACAACAGAATATTGCGCTTGATACAGTTTAGCATCTGTATTGAATTATTTTTTTGTCGCTTTTGGCAAGAAATTGAATAAAGCATGAGCTGGCAGTTGCAGCAAATATCTCATACAGCAGGCAAAACAAAACCTTGAAAGGAGGCTTGAATACACAAAATGAGATACAATGTTCTACTGTGTGTCATCATCTATCAGTCAAAAATAAAACACTTTTCTCTGATAGACATATAGGCCCGGATCCACATACATTGGCGCATCTTTATGCCGCCGTAGCGTATCTTCTTTACGTTACACCGGCGCAACGCAGAGAGGGGAGCATGGAATTCACAAAGCAAATGCTCCCAACGTTGCGCCGGTGTAGTGTATAGTCGTAGGCGTAAGGCAGCGTAAGTGGAAGTGGGCTGGAAGTGGGCGTGATATGTTTTAATGAAGCGTGACCCCATGCAAATGATGGGCTGAGCATCAGACAGGTACTTAAAATGAACTGCGCATGCGTCATACCTTGGATGTATACCAGTGCGCATGCTCACAATCACATCGAAACAACTGGCTAAGATACGTCGAATCACTGCCTACGACGTGAACATAACCTACTACGTAAATGACGTAAAATTTGACGGCGTTCGTTCCCTGGTCCATACCTTTGCATGAGTTGCGCCTCCAATATGGGGAATAACTTTTCGCCGGACGTAAACCTTACGCAAATCGCTTTAAACATGCGCCGGGCGCAAGTACGTTCGTGAATGTGCGTATCTTCCTCATTTGCATATTTGCATCGAAAATCAATGGGAGTGCCAAATGCGTCCAGCGTAACTATGTCACTACTATACGCCGGCGTAGGCAAGTTACGTTGGTCGGATGAAGTCAGTTTTTAGGCGTATCTTAGTTCTGTGGGCACGGCGCACAGATACGACGGCGCATATTTACACTTACGCAGCGTAACTCGAGATACGTCGCGTATGTGCTTTGTGAATCAGGGCCAGAGAGAGAGAGAGAGAGAGAGAGAGAGAGAGAGAATATGGTGCCAATAATAATGAAAATTATAAATTATCAATAAAAAATAAAAAGTGCATCTCCAAAAATTTGTGAGTGACTACTACAACTGTAAAAGAAAGGTACAAAAGGGCACAACAAGTGTAAATAATGTCCATATAAACACCAATAAATTATTTAAAAAAATACATAAAAAAAGTTAAAATAATTGCAAATGTAGAACTGGTAGCGAGATTGCTGTGTTCCAGATTTAAGCTCCAACCACCGTGCTCTCAGAAAGTGCAACGTGCATATTAAAGTGCTTCACCCGAAGTGACAATCAAAATGCACTCACCAGATTTAATCGGCCATAATTGACCTTCAGGCATATAAAGATTCTCTCAGGATCCTTCTTAATACAATCTCTCCCAAATAGGATCAATTCCCAATAAATCCAACACAGATGGCTCCTTAGTGAAAAAACTGTGTGTTCCAATCATTCAATCTGGAAAAAAATCAAAACTGCTCTACCGCAATGAGGAAAAAACGCAAAAACGGGGATAGTGTAATATCGTTTTTATTTAAAAGCTTTGCAGGGTAAAACAATGCATACAGGCAAGTACACACACAGCTATGAATGAAGGCAGCAGCATACAGGTATGTGCGGCAGCAAAGAGGGTGCACTGTATGGGTCCATGGGTGGCTGAGGTTTATGTGATAAAAGCCCACTCACTGTGTGCTCCCAGCACAGTGACTGTGCTGTCATAGACAACTACCAGTGTCTGAGAGATGATACCGTTTTAAAAACTCCTGATCCCTTGGCTTTGCTTCCGTCCCACTAAACCAAAAACTCCCAGTCTCTAGTAATAATTGAGAGCTGGCGGGAAAAGCTCCCAATCCTGGAACTACTGGTACAGCCCATCACAGTGGTTATGTGATCACACCTCCTGCCTCCCAGGCATAAAGGCTTTGTTTAACCACTTCTGGACCACCCGCCGTCGTTTTACGCCGGTATTTTGAAGAGGATTACCGTTGTTATGGCAGCGGCTAGCCTCTTCTTCAGCGGGCAGTCCGCTTTCCGATATAAGTGGTGTCTACAGCAGATTCAACGCAAGATCTCTTTTATCAGTGGCGGGAGAGAGGCCCTTCGCCGCTTACCGGAGCCGTCAGTAGTGGCGGAGGTGATCACGTCTTCTTTCTGGCTTGGTATGGAGAAGAGTGAGGGGCAGATGGAGCCCACCCATCTCCATATCATTGCAGGGCGGAAGTGACATCAAAACTTCACTTCCACCCAATGCTCTTAAATATATATATATATATATATATATTGTAGGATTGGGGGATCAGACTCCAATGGTAGGTGTGTTTTCCAGTGAGTACGCCAGTCCAGAACTGAGTTTTTAAAGGGCCTGGTAGCCCACTTTTATTTAAAAGCACAAAAGTTCACAAATACATAAGCAGCCCTCGCAGGGTTCCACCATTACTGTATCTTGCAAAGTCAACAGATTAGCTTTCTAGCTTTTATTCTTGCCATCCGGCTGTTTCAGGCCTGTAGCAAAAGTGTGCTTGTAAGACCGCTGTGCAAATACGGTGTGACAGAAAGTTTTCTATTCTCTTTGAGAAAGTCATGTGGACAGTGACGCAACGCGTCAGACAGACAGAGCCATAGTGATGTCACTTCTGGTTGCGGCAGAGATCGGACGCTTTTATTTATGCTGTTTGTTTACTACCTAATTGTAAGTGCATTTTATTATTATGACTACAATTATTTATCAAACTTACTGCACCATGGAGCCCCCCTCTTCCTTTTTATGTTACTGAGCATGAATATTAGGGAAATCTGATCGTAGTTGAACGAGCAGGGGATCGATCGGTCAGGGATCGCTTGGCCAGTGTGGATTTACCAAAGAGGCTTATTTATGAGCCACATGAGGGGAGAGGCTGGGGGAAACGTGGGCACCCGCACTGGATGAAGGCACATGCACGTTGCATCTGATGAAATTGGATTTAGCGCTTGTACTTGGACTGTATGGACATTATACAGAATTGTTTTTCATTACTTGATGCAGAACACTTACCCAGCACAGAGATTTTTTTGCACAATTTTTGCTTGGAAACTCAGAATTGTTATTTACACATTTTTTTTGTCACAGAGGATTTTTTTGCACAAATCCTATGTCTGGAAAATTGGAACTGTGAATTGCACATCATTTGCACTATTTCTTGTTTGCACAATCAATGTTTATTTATTTATCTGCACATTTGCACATTGATTTAATTGTGCATCTTTTGCACAGAAAATTTGGGAACCTTATTTGCCATTTTGCACATTCTTATGTTTTCTTGCACCTTTATTGCTACCACTTTTACTGCACAGGATTATTTTATGCGTTATTTATTTGTTAGTGATTTATTTATTTAATTTTGAAGACATAGTAAGCGCCACATTCCCTTCCTTATTCCATTTAATTCTCTAGGGTATTGGAAATAATAAATATAATGTTTGGGGTTTTAAGTAATTTTCTAGCAAAAAAAAATGTTTTTAACTTGTAAACACCAAGGGCCAGATTCAGGTAGATGGGAGTATCTTTCCTCTGGAGTAACGCTTCTCATTTACGTTACTCTGAAGACCCTTTCAGCGCAAGTACTGTTATTCACATAGCAGTTGCGCGTAAACTTGCGCCAGAGTAACGATAATGCGCTGGCGTAACCCGACGCAAGTGGAAGTGGGTGTGATCATATGTAAATGATGGGCGGAGCCCAGCGCAGAGACTTACGTTCAGCGCATCATCCACGGAGCATGCGCAGTGAGTGCGGCTCCACTCGCCCCCTTGTGCGCATGCTCACAACTTCCGTCGGCACCACTTCCCGGGAAACGTCAGCGCAATGCCTTCCGTTGGGCGCTTAAAAGCGCAGGCGGAAACGCCATTCCGGCGCAAAAGTATATCCGTTTCCCCCCACCCCAGGGAAGATACTTTTGCTCTGTAATGGCTGCTCCCGCTACCCCCAGAGAGAGGAGGAACCTTAATTTTAATTCCCAGGAGGTCTCGGTTATCATCTCAGCGATGGAGTCTGTGAATGATTTGCTTCATGGGAAAAAAAGCCGCAAGACCAGCCGGGAAAGGAAGCAGGGCATCCTGGAGTCCATTGCTGCCAGGGTGAATGTCTTGGGGTACTCCACCCGGACTGCTGGGGACATTCAGAAAAAGATCAACGACTTGCGGCGCAAGGTCAAGGGCAAGGTGGCCACCATCAGGAGGCATGAGAGGGGCTGTGGCAGAGCAGGACTTTACTTTTGTTTTGGAGGTCTCCTCCCCTTCTCCTGGGCCATCTGTTATCCCCTCCCCCATCCTTGGAAGCCCCTCAAGGGCGACTCCTTCCCCCCGGGGACAACCATCTTCTGGCCCCAGGAAGGCGACCCAGAAGACCAGGGGGGTGTCTGATGTTGTCCAGGACCAGTTGGCGAGGGATCACGCCAGACAGACTGAACAAATGGGGGCCATAGTTGGGCATTTGGAGAAAGTGTCTGACAGCCTGGGCTCCGTTGCCCAGATAAGCAACGCAGTCCAGGATGTCAGCTGTAACTGCGCTGCAGTGGTCACCAGTTTGGGGGAGGTGCATGGTGAAATTACGCAACTCACTGCAGCCGTCCAGGCCAACACTGCTGCCATCCAGGGTAACAGTGCTGCCATCCGGGACCAGGGGAGGCTGAGTCGGCGTGCCCAGCATTACCAGGTCACCCGTCAGCTCCGGATTCAGGCCCAGACGAACTCATACCTCGGCCGGATAGCCATGGCCTTGGAGGGCATGCAGGCCACACCTGCCAGGAGTGGCCCACCTGGGGATCAGCCACCTCCAGATGCCCCCCCACCCCCACCCACTCCATCCAGGCAGCTGAGGAGGCAGAGAGGGGCCCCCAGAAGAAGCCCCCGGCATCCCCGATGAGGCTTTTTTTTTTGTTTTGGTTTCTATGATTTTTTTTAAATACTCAGGTCATGAGCTTTTGTTTATTTTGTATTATTTATTTTATACTCAGGTCATGAGTTTTTGTTTATTTATTTTCTCAGGGTATGAGATTTTGTATTTCTTTTTTTACTGCACACGGTCAGGAGTGCAGGGGACAGTGTGAAAGGTGTGTGAATGTGAGAGGGTGGCACTCCTGACAGTAAGGGGTGTCACCCTCGGCCGTGGTGGTGAAGTTAACCCCACGGCTGTATGAATGACGTGTGAAAGGTGTATGAATGGACAGTGACATCATTGGGGCCTTGACGCTGGCGTTGCTGCTCCCAAGTCCTACATGCTGGACTTGGGCTAATCCAATGCGATGTGGATGTGGTGTGTGTGATCTAGGGACATCAGTGGTGTACACGCGTGCACTGTCTGTGTTATTAATGTTTTGGTTTAGTGTCCAAAGATGCCTACGGCGAGGACCCTCCTGACTGCTCTTCCATCAGCAGACTGGTTCTCCTCTGGCAGGTGGGGACTGTGTGGGTCGGGGGTCAGGTCATCACGCATGTCAATCTGCAGGCCTTTTCTCATAGCAAAGTTGTGCAGAATGCAACATGCACCGATGATCTGACACACGAAGGTAGGGGAATACAATAGGGTCCCCCCGGACTTATCCAGGCAGCGGAAACGGGACTTCAGGAGCCCAAATGTTTGCTCCACCACTGCACAGGTTTTGATGTGTGCTTTATTGTATTTTCTCTCTCCTCTGGTTTGGGGGTTCCGGAAAGGAGTCATGAGATGGGGTCCCAGTGCATATGCAGAGTCACCTGTAAGGTAAAAGACAGGAGAATGTTAGTCATGCATGTGCCACTTCTGTTGTGCATCACGGGAGGGGATAGTCATGCCTGACTCCCTTGTCACTCACCAATCAGCCAGCTGTCCCCATACATGTTCTGGTTAAATTCTGCTGGGATGGGGCTCTGATTGTATATGAAACTGTCATGGCTGGACCCTGGGTGTTTGGCACGGACGTGCCATATGAGGCGTTGGGCATCGGCTATCACCTGTACGTTGATGGAATGCCAATGCTTCCGATTGCGGTATATGTGCTCTGTGGCACTGGGGGGCTGTAGGGCCACATGTGTGCAATCAATGGCCCCCACAGTGCGTGGGAATCTGGCAATGTTGTAGAAATCTGTCATTGCCTTCTGCCGCAGGTCCTCAGTGGTTGGTCTGATGAACTGGTTGGACATGCATCTGAGGATTGCAGGGACAACCTGGTGCACACATCTGCTCACGGAGGACTGTGACATCCCAGCCACCACTCCACTTGTACGCTGGAATGATCCAGTTGCTAGGAAATGGAGTGTTGCCAGGACCTTCACCAGTGGCTGCACTGCTTGTGAGCGGTGTGTTGGGCTGGTGATGTCACCCTGCAGGGTTGTGGTTAGTTCAAGTATTGCATCTGGGCTGAATCTGAAGAGGCGATACACCTCCTCATCCCCCATGCCAAAGAGGCTCATGCGCGTGCGGTATATCCTCTCACGTGCCCGCCTCCTTCGTTCCGGGGGACCCATCAGTAGTTCGAGGACCACAATTGCTCCTGGCATGTTGGCACACAGAGGTGCTGTCCTTGCAAGTGTGGTTGTTCAGCTAGCTCCTATCGTCGGTAACGCTGCTGTAGCTGCTCTCCTGCTGACCTCTGACCGTCTGGAGTAAAGATAAAGCAGCCTTTTGTAGAAATAACTTTGCGCCGGACGGACGAGATACGCGCGGCGCATGTAGCCAGCGTATGGTGCTAATCCGTTCGCGAATCGGGAAATCTCCCTCATTTGCATATTTGCAGGGGAAATCAATAGGCGCGACTGATGCGCCCAGCGAAATTAGGCGCTGACGATACTCTGGCGTCGGAACGTTCCGCCGGTCGCAAATGGCCCGTTATTGGGCGCATCTAGTTTGATGGGTACGGGCACATAGAAACGACGGCGCATCTTCACAGTTACGCGGCGCATATCGAAATACTCCAGCGCAAGTGTTGCTGAATCTGGCCCCAAATCTCAGAAAGAGGATTGGTCCTTAAGTGGTTAAAGGGATGTCAAGGCAGGTTAAATCTATGTCTGAAGGAGGTCAACTGCAGTTCAAATTCATTAGTGATTTTTTAATTATCTTAGGGGTGTATCAAATAGATGTCAAACTGCATCCATCAACACAAACTCAAAACCTGGGTCAGCACAGGGCATTGGAGTCACATACACAGGATTACTGTGAAAAACAAGAATCTCATAATCTAATGTTGAGGTCAACATATTAGGTTCTTGATTATCTCAGAAGCTGACAACCATGTTAATAAGTATGAAGATCTATCATCTACCTCAAATCTAGTGGCAAATAGTTTGCTTATCTCTAGCTGCCACGCAAAATACTGTAGGTATGCAAGAATAAATTATTACAGTGTATTATTACTTTTGCACTTTTCTATTGTTTATCTATGCTGCTTTCCATAACTTGCTGAATTTTATATCATGCTTGAAAAAAGTTACGGTTTAATATCTGGAGAATATGTTCCTCAACTGCTGTAGACATCTCCACCTGTGCTGATTGAGATAGCATCTGACAGTGTCCACTGAAGTACATTATTTAAAGTGTAGAATTGACAGCTTCCACATTACATCATCCTGCCTGGTGCCTTTTTCAGGGAGCAGAAGATTTGAACTTCTGAAATTCACCAGATGGCTGTTTCTGGTGATTTACATTAAAAATCCAATACTCTACATCAGGGAGATTTGTGTTGCAGACAGATGAATGTGGATGCATAAAATCCATTCAGTCTAACTACTGCTACATTTCCTTTTATTAGCTGAGAAGAGGTATGTATAATGTGATGCAAACGATGACATTCACGCTATCATGATCTGATCTTAGTCACTTATTTACTGGAAACATTAGTATACCTATAAAACACAAATTTTCTTATTTACTGGGTCACATTTACATTTTGTTGTAATAGATGATGTGAACTTTATTAAGAATTGAGGCATTTGCAGAAAACTAGATATGTGTTTTTTTTTTACATTCTGTATATACAGTACAAACTTTCACATATTTCTACACAATAAAAAATAGACAAATAATGCACATTTATGGAACTTACAAACTGACCCACCATAATAAATCAAATGAAAGCATAACATTACACATGCACACATCAATGAGAGCCTGAAAAATCGCCATTTATACCATAAAATGTTGTATGTCACCTTACAGAAGCAGACAGAATCTGCATTAATCACTTAAAGTTTTATTTAAAGCGGAGGTTCACCCTCAAACATAACTTTCTATTAATCATATCTGAATGCAGAATAAAGGATTGTAGCATTGTAATTTTTTTGTCAATCTGTACCCTTACCTGTATTCTGCTTGACTTCTGGGTCTTCTTCCCTGCGGGGAGTGGGTGTGTCACTCCTTTTCCCCGACAACTCTATGCGTAATGGGAGCTGTGCACAAGGTCTCCTGGGAGTGACGTATCCACACTCACAGAAGACTATACGACTGAAATAGCTAGGCGCGTATTGTCGCGCTAGCTTGAGTGACGCGGGAAGCGGGTCACATGACTCGCAAAGCGCGTCATGTGACGAGGGTGCATTCACCATATCCCGGAAGCATTTGCTTGTGGGATTTAGACTGCCCACAAGCAAGATGGAAACGTCTATCACAAGTTTTTATAAAGTATCATTTCCTGCAGCATGATTATGCGGACAGCTGTAATTTTAGGACACGCGAGCGCCGGAGTAATAAAGGTAACTCCAGCAGAATAATAAAGAAAAAAAAAAGAAGAAAACCCACAGAACCCCTGCTTTAATATCTCAGTACAAAGAGTAATTTTTGGTATTAGTAACTTAAAGATCAGGTCTCTTCACTTCAACTGCCATAACTCAAAATCTAAAGTCAAAATCGATGTATTTCAATGGTCCCAGTTCTAATTTGTGTTACTTTAGTATGACTTGTGTCCCATTGACTGTAATGTAAGTCGCACTGAAGTCACATCAATATGTAAATCACCATGACTTGGTTCAACTTTGCAGGATGTGCAGTGCATTTTTTTTCTGCTCTGTACTGACAAGCCCATCCCTGCTCCTCCCAAAAACCTAATTTCCCAAGGTCCAGTATAAAGTTATGTGCAGACAGCAGGAATTATTAGGTTCAGCAAAAGAAAGCAAGATCTTCATGATAATGAAGAAATTATCCAGCTTGTCTGTGATTGTCCGGCAATATATGACACCAGAGATCCACCATCATACAAAGACCATGTAAAGTGGGACAGAGCCTGGTTGGAAGTAGCTTACATATATTATAAAACCTGGGACTCTTTATCGGCCACAGAATAGTCAGCAAAAAGTAAGTTCTCTAATATGGTTTGATATATATGCTACTTTGTACTGTGTGCCTATTTATTCCTTAACAGATTGTCTCCTGCCTCATGCGCGATAATTTCAGCAAAGGCACGCTGAGTTGTAGGTGCCATTGGCACCCAAACATACGGTTTGGATTTTACCATTATTGCAGTTAGATTTTAGATCGAGGGCAGATTCTACCAGATATCCCAAAGCACCAAATGTTAACGGGGGCCTCAGGCATAATGAGCAAACGCAAAAAATATGTTCGGGTGTGACCAATGGTAGCTGAAATGCCCATCCTTGTTTCATCAGACTTAATAAAAGTTTTGTTGAGATATAAAAAGGAAGTTTAACAAGAATGCACAAAAACAGTTTTACACATAATATAAACAGCATGACCAAAATTATCAGTTGCCCCATCGCAATGTGTAACATCAGTGTAAATCAGACATCTAGTGCATAAAAACTGTTGTATATTATGTACAAAAGCGGGTATTAGAAACAGCTTTAGTTTTAAAAATAAAATAAGAATCTATGACAATACAGAGCAAAAAAAAGAAGACAAACATGGAGAAATAAAACATTAAATCTTAGGTAAAGTTCAATTATAATTATAGTTATAGTTGTAGTTATGGTCCGTCTGAACATACAGTAATTCACATATCTATATCAGAATACATCAAGGAATGTGTATATCAAGAGAAATAAACAAACATGACAAATCTTCATAAGTCAAAAGCCATTCAGCCGTTTTGCATTTTATCGTAGGAGTATTTATGGAATTTTTTGGTGTTTTCTGAAGCAATAGCTACAATTTAATTGCATGCAGCTATTCCGCCACTGTGGGCACTTGTGTCGTTTTACAATGTTTGGGGATGACAGACTTGGCCGCATTAGGAAGATGCCTCGCAATAGAATTTTTTGTATTTGCTTAACCACTTAAGCCCCGGTCCAATATGCTGCTAAATGCCCAAAGGCGTTTTTACAATTCGGCACTGCGTCGCTTTAACAGACAATTGTGTGGTTGTGCGACGTGGCTCCCAAACAAAATTTGCGTCCTTTTCTTCCCACAAATACAGCTTTATTTTGATGGTATTTGATTGCCTCTGCAAATTTAAATTTTTGCGCTATAAACAAAAATAATTTTTGAAATATCAAATAAACTAAATTTTAGTCAAACATTTAGGCCAACATGTAAAAAAAAAAAAAAATCGCAATATAACAAAAAATTAGCTTCCTAGCGGCAACAGTGACACTAATACAAAGATCAGAAAACCGATCGCTTAATGACACTGGCAATAGGGGGTGAAAGGGTTAACTAGGGCAGTGATTAAGGGGTTAAACCTTTATTAGGGGGGGTACAGGGCTACCCTGGACTTAACACTAACTGCCTGTCACACTAACTGTCACACTGACACTAAATGCAGTGATCAGTAAATATATGATCACTGCAATCAGTGACACTGTGACAGGGGGCTGGGGGGGTGATCTGAAGGGGTTAGGTGTGCCTATGTGTACTGGTGTCAGTGTGCTGTTGGTGCGACTTACTGTGATGTCTTCTCTCCTCTCGTCGGATTGAAAATACCGCCGAGAGGAGAGCTGACATCACTTCCTCTCCCAGTGTTTACATTACACAGGCAGTGGAAGTGCAGGTCGGGGGAATGCCGGATTGGCTGGGAGCGATCACGAGGGGGCGGAAAAAAAACGAACAGCCACACCCTTATCCCGGATCGCTCCCGGAGGTAAGATGCCCGCAGCATGTAGCGGGGGGGTCACGATTGGACCCACAAGAAGGCAGGGACGTACATGTACGCCCATCTGCCTGTACGTGCCATTCTGTGGACGTACATATGCATGCGGCGAGCGTTAAGTGGTTAAGGAGTAGTTGGAAATGTTCAGTAGGCAGCATTCTAATGCCTTGTACACATGACCTGTTTGACAAAACTGCCATTTTTTATATTGGTCGTGAAAACCGGTCGTGTGTATGTTTCCTAGCAGTTTTCTAGACTTTTTCTCGTCGTGTTTCCTGTCAGTTTTTTTCTCGTCGCAAAAATCGGTCATGTGTATGCTTTTCCGAGGGGAAAAAACGCATATGCTCAGAATCAAGTATGCAGCCCAAAAGCAGCTCAAAGGGTGGCACCATTTGAAAGGAACTTCCCCTTATTTGTCCCGTCGTACGTGTTGTACGTCACCGCGATTTGGTCAGATGCTTTTTTTGCATGAACGTGTGTATGCAAGTCAGACTGGAGAGGAATCATGTCGGGAAATTACGTTTTTTTTTTTCTGCAAAAAAAAATAAAAATGGTTGTGTGTACGAGGCATTAGAGTTCTAGTTTTGTCTCAGTCATTGAATAAATCTGTGAGCAGATATTATTCCAAAAATTATGCAAAGACAGGAATTCCCACCATATGTTCAACATGGTACCTGTGTCAATCCCGCAGCGCCAGCAGGTTTCTGGTGTATCTGGGAACCATGTATGGCACTTGGCAGGGGGAAAAATAGTCATGAGTTTGTATGAAGTTTCTTGGGTGTTGGAATTGATAGAACATTTGTGGGCTAGGATGCAGGCATTAAGCCATTAATCATCTGGAAATGTGGTTTTGAGAGCTAACTCCCAATCCTCCCTGTGTTTGCTAGTGGAATCCCCTTAATTAGATTGCAACCAATTCATGAACATTTGATGGAACAGGTCAAAGAGGTTTGTGTACTTTTTGGTTGCTAGAAACTTTGGCCCAGATTCACATACACTTAATATTCCGCTGCGTAATCAAAATACTCTACGCTGACGTATTTTACCAGGCTCTACACCGAATCCTGGTAGATTTTTGCCCGTACGCTACGGCGGCATAGTCTATTTCTCGCCGCGTAATCGAAATACGCGATTAGGGGGCGTGAAGCATTTAAATTAAGCGCGTCCCCGCGGCGATCGAACTGCGCATGCTCCGTTCAGAAATTTCCCGCCGTGCATTGCGCGAAATCACGTCGTTACGTCATTCGTTGTTTGAGTAGCGGTGTTTACGAACATTCCTATTCCCGGACGACTTACGTTAAAAAAAATAAAAGACGTCGGAAAACGTTAAAATTCAACGCGGGAACGACGGCCATACTTAACATGGGCTGTCTAATATTAGAGCAGCAAAAAGCTGGTATAGTGTTACGCAAATAAAAGATGACTAAAGGTGCCGTAAGAGATTGCGATTGAAGATCGTAATTTCGGGGATCTCCGGCAAAAGCTCATTTGCATACCCCGACGCCGAAAATGACGGGAAGTCCACCCAGTGGCCGCAATTTTATTGCAGCGTAGATCCGAAGGCGTATGAACACGTAATCCAGTCGAATTGAAGCCCGCAGCCGTCTATTCGTGGTTTGAGGTTTTCAACTAGCTAGAAAACACGCGTAATTTAAAATTACTCCAGTCTAACACCAGTTAGACAGGCGTAATGGCTCTCTGAATCTGGGCCTTTGTTCTTTTCTGCCCTTTCTCCCTCTCAATCATTAGACACAAACTTCATATAAAAGCATCGAAGCAGCACAGCTGTCACTATCTCCTGAGTACATTGAAGCTGGATTTTTTTCCTCTGCCTTGCTCCATACATTTAGCAAACACAGAACATCACGTCACCATCATACTCTGCTCTGGTGACTGATTGCTTTCACTCATCATCATCCTTGCATCAGTCTAAAACTTACAGTTCTTTTTATTAAACTGCAGGGTTCTCTGCAGCAGCCTGTCAGTAATTCTAGTCACTTCATCCTCAGTGACATAAACAGTCACAGTGGGTTTGCTGCTTAGCATTGTTCACTTCAAGCTGTCTCTAATTCTTCTTTGTGACTCAGAGTTTGTGCAAATAGTATACCCACAAGTTATACTGTATATACTGTACATGCATACTGGTCTGGAAATACCAAATTAAAAATGAGTTACATTTTGGAAAAACCTAATCAAACTACAACTTTAGCAGTACAACTTTTTGTCAAACTGTTTGTCAATCTTTAGAATCTATGTATAAAGATAAAAAAAAAGTGGTTGAACTTGTTTTTGAAGAAACATGAGGTAACAAACTGGAGGGCACACAGTGACCAAATTACAGGTAAACCAGTTATATAAAAATGTTGTACTAATATGCTGCGTACATACAACCGTTATTTGGGTTGTAAAAAAATGAAGTTTTTAATGGTCTAGAAAAAACCTGATCGTTAAAACGGCCTTGCCTACACACGATCGTGAAAAAAATAATGCTCTAGCAAAGCACGGTGATGTACAACGGCACTATAAAGGGGAAGTTCCATTTAGATGGCGCCACACTTGGGGCTGCTTTTGCTGATTTTGTGTTAGTGAATGAATGAATGAATGAATGAAAAACGTATATAGCGCGACACCTGCGAACTACATCGCCTCTGGGCGCTCGTTGTTGCAGTATCTCATAACCTCAAAAGAGCAGAGTTTTAATCCGTCTTCTGAAGGTTAGGTGGTTTTCCTCCAACCGAATGCTGGCTGGTAAAGCATTCCATAGTCTGGGACCTTGGAAAGCAAACCTTCTTTCTCCTTTGGACTTGAATCTGGCCTTGGGTACTTTGACCAAATTTTGGTCGCTGGATCGCAGAACGTGATTGGGATTGTAGGCTTCTATTTTATCGCAAAGATATTGCGGGGCTTTTCCATGGATGCATTTATGAGTCAGACAGAGAGCTTTAAAAGCAATTATGTCCTTTACTGGAAACCAGTGAAGGGATCTCAGAGAAGGTAAGATTGATTCCCATGTTTTTTTCCCTGTCACAAGTCTGGCGGCCGTATTTTGGACGACTTGCAGACAAGCGATTTGGTACTTTGGGAGTCCGAGGTAAAGGGCATTTGCATAGTCCAGTCTGGAGTTCACAATTGTTCCCACCATGACTGGTACGTCTTCTTTGGGAATAAATGGAATAAGTCTGCGTAGTAGGCGCAGCAGATGGTGAGATCCGCTGACTACTGACCCTATTTGTGCATCCATTGTCATGTGGGTGTCAAAAATGACCCCGAGACTTTTGACTTTGGCGCTAGGGGTGATGATCTGCCCAGGTTGTTGCCAGTTGACTCTTGGGACTGGCATGAAACAGAAGAAGTTCTGTTTTGGAATTGTTGAGTTTAAGATAACTCTTAGTCATCCAATTTTCTATCGAAGAGAGACAATTCTCTAAGCTGAGATGATGATCCTTTCTATTGCAGATGCGAAAATAGAGTTGCGTGTCGTCTGCATATGAGTGATAAAGTAGTTGTTGACTACTGATGACTTCAAAAAGAGGACGAAGACAGATGTTGAAGAGCACCGGTGACAGGGGTGAGCCTTGGGGGACTCCACATGACACTGTGCGTTTTTCAGAAGTGAACGGTCCCAACTTCACCGTTTGTGATCGGCTTCCCAAAAAGGAGGAAAACCATGGTAAATCACCCTCTGTGACTCCGGCTACCTCAGCCAGCCAAGTCAGTAGCAGTTTGTGATCTACCGTGTCAAAGGCTGCGCTTAGGTCCAGCAGAACCAGGAGACAAGATTCTCCTTCGTCTGTGGCCTCAAGAACGTCGTCCCATATTTTGAGCAGTGCTGTTTCCGTCCCGTGTTCGGGGCGGAATCCCGATTGTAGTGGATCAAGTAGGTTGTGGGTATCTAGATGCTGTTGCAGCTGTTGTACCACTACTTTCTCCATTACCTTGGAGAAAACGTTTAGCATTGTTATGGGACGGCGGTGCGTTGGGTCCTTGGGATCCAGGGTAGGTTTCTTCAAGATGGGCTGCATTGTGCCCTCTTTCAGCAGGGAGGGCACTATGCCTTCCTTAAATGACTGGTTTATAAGCTTCGTAATGGGAGGTGCCAGGATATCGGCACATTCCTTTAGCAGCTTAGTGGGGATGATATCATTAGGCGATGTGCTGTTACGCAAAGCGCCGATGATATTTTATGTGGCATCGATGGAGATGGGTTCCAGAGTGAACTTTGTTGGTTGTAGAATGTTCCTCTGGGTGTTGTGTGGTTGCTCAGGGGTATTGTTTTGCGGAATGCTTTCCCGGATTCTCTCAATTTTATTGATGAAGAAATCCGACAATTCATTGCAAAATTCTTGGGTGTCTGAGTTGGGGGCTTCAAGACAGCCTGGATTCATGGTCTGCGAGACCAGCTTGAAGAGTTCCCGGGGGCGGTTTAAGGCGCTGTTGATAGCCTTGGAAAAATATTTTTTCTTGGCTTTGAAGATTTCTATGTGGTATTTTCTTGTTGCTACTTTGTAGATGGAGAGGTTAGTAAAAGACGATTTGTGCTTTTCAGTCTGTTACAGCGTGATGAATGTGCTATCTCCATTACAAACGCTAGTTTTACCAGAACGACTTGCTTCTGAGCATGCATTTTTTTTCACGTCGTTAAAGCCCACACACAACCATTTTTTAAGACGTTAAAAACTACAATATTAAAAATGTTGTGAAAAAATTAGAGCATGTTCTAAAATTGTAATGCCCATTTTTTGCTCTGGAGCCCACACACGATCGTTTTTAACCACTTAAGACCCGGACCAATACGCTGGCAAATGACCCAAGGGGTTTTTGCGATTCGGCACTGCGTCGCTTTAACAGACAATTGCGCGGTCGTGCGACGTGGCTCCCAAACAAAATTTGCGTCCTTTTTTTTCCCACAAATAGAGCTTTCTTTTGGTGGTATTTGATCACCTCTGCGGTTTTTATTTTTTGCGCTATAAACAAAAATAGAGCGACAATTTAAAAAAAATGCAATATTTTTTACTTTTTGCTATAATAAATATCCCCCAAAATATATAAAAAAACATTTTTTTTCCTCAGTTTAGGCCGATACGTATTCTTCTACATATTTTTGGTAAAAAAAATCGCAATAAGCGTTTATCGGTTGGTTTTCGCAAAATGTATAGCGTTTACAAAATAAGGGATAGTTTTATTGCATTTTTATTAATTATTTTTTTTTTACTACTAATAGCGGCGATCAGCGATTTTTTTTCATGACTGCGACAATATGGCGGACACTTCGGACAATTTTGACACGTTTTTGGGACAATTGTCATTTTCACAGCAAAAAATGCATTTAAATTGCATTGTTTACTGTGGAAATGACAGTTGCAGTTTGGGAGTTAACCACAGGTGGCGCTGTAGGGAATGTGTGCCCTAATGTGTGTGTTTACAACTGTAGGGGGGTGTGGCTGTAGGTGTGACGTCATCGATCGCGTCCCCCTATTACAGGGATGACGCGATCGATGCTCCGGCCACAGAGAAGCACGGGGAAGCCGTGTGTACACACGGCTCTCCCCGTTCTTCCGCTCCAGGGACGGATCGCCGCACTGCAGCGGCGATCGGGTCCGCGAATCCCGCGGTCCCGGTCCTGGAGCTTCGGACCGGGTCGCGGGCGCGAGCCCGCGGGCGCGCGCCCGCGACCCACGGCTGGGTACTAAAACCAACGTATATATACGTTGATGTGCCCAGCCGTGCCATTCTGCCGACGTAAATGTGCAGTAGGCGGTCCTTAAGTGGTTAATGACATTAAAAAAAACTTAATTTTTTACAATCCGAAAAACGATTGTGTGTACGCGGCAAGATAGTTGCATTTCTTGTATTGGTTTAGTAATACATAAACACAAGATAAGAGACAACAAGCTTAGACTTATGATATACAGATGGGGTATTTTCCTTTAGTACAGTACTGCACTACATTTTCTACAATGTTTAATAAAAAAGCAGTATTTCTGCTTTCTAGGAGTTAAAAAGCAGAAATATAGATATGAGAATGTATATTTATACAAGAGAAACCTTCACGTTGAGAGCCTATGGTCACATACAGTAATTCATGTTTTGAAGTAAATGATGAAGGACAGGAACGTGGCATGTTTCTGGTACTGTGACATGGAGTTAATATTTGTTTTTTTACATTGCAATTAAAGCAAATCCCGTAAATAGTAGGCCTTGACTGTAGGTGTTAATAAGGTTACTTTTGTTAAGAAATCTGACCTGTCCTACAATGGGATAGTAAATCAAAGTGCATAACATGTTGTTCATTTTACATATCACAATAATGTAGTGGCCCTGGGTACCTGTCAAACTATCAAGGCACTGAAATGATTTAACAATAATTAAATAGCTATGAGAACCCCACTTTTTATTTTGATAAAACACAATGGACCAACACCAGCAGATGACATTGCCCCCCAAATCATCACTGGCTGTGGATACTTCACACTGGACCTCATGCACCTTGTATTCTGTGCCTCTCCACTCTTCCTCCAGACTCTGGGACCTTAATTTCCAAATGAAATTAAACATTTTCCACAGTCTGTGATGATTTGGGGAGCCATGTCATCTGCTAGTGTTGGTCCACTATATTTCATTTTCTAAAAGGACTTGGCACGTGCCCACACTGCCAAGAGTACCAATACCTGTTTTTATGATAATGTTATCACTGTGCTTGATTGGCCAGCAAACCTGTCTGACCTAAACCCCATAGAGATTCTGTGGGGTATTGTCAAGAGGAAGATGAAAGACACCAGACCCCACAATGCAGATGAGCCGAAGACCATAATCAAAGGAACCTGGGCTTCTATAACACCCTAGCAGTGTCACAGGCTGATCACCTCCTTGCCACACTGCATTAATGCAGTAATTCAAGCAAAAGGAGCCCCGACCAAGTATTGAGTGCATACCATACTGTACATGAACATACTTTTCAGTAAGCCAACATTTCTAAATTAAAAATGCTTTTTTTATTGGTCTTATGTAATAATCAAATTTTTGGAGATACTGAATGTTGGGGTTCCACTAGCAGTAAGCTATAATCAAAATTAAAATAAAGAAATGCTTGAAATATATCACTCGGTGTGTATCACATCTATATAAATTATACACGCTTAACTTTTGATTTGAATTACTGAAATAAATAAACTTTTTGATAAAATTCCAATTTTTCTGAGATACACCTGTATATATACAAACATATGCAGGGCAGGATCTCCAAGGCCTGGAATTTCAAATATTATGTCTAATCTGATTACAGTTTGAAGAGGCTTAATTGCATGCGACTGTGGGACATTCCCATAAATGAGTCACGTTCAGCTGGTGGTACTGCCCAGTGAACACGACAACATGTAGAATTTTTGCCATGCTAAGTGGCATATGTATTCTCCCCTCCACTGCCTTTGCAGCGGAGGGTGGAGTGGTTGGCAGGGAAGTGGTAAAAAAGGCATCTCAGCTGTGTGTTTTTACTGCCCCCACACACAAATGTAAATAAGGCCTTAAGGTCTTAAAGCCCCATGCATACTGGGCATTTAGCCCTGGTGCATGGGACTCTGATGTTTATCTATGGACAAAGGAAACCGTTGTTACATTCAGCCCTGTTGTCGGCAGCCTGTCAAACTCTATGAGAAGTTGACAGCCGTTGTGGCTAGATGGTATGTACCCAGTTTACAGAGATAATGCAAACCAATTAACACTGGTAGTCCTGATTACAATCATCAGCTTTTATTTATTTAGGTAAAACCTTTACCCCAAAAGGAAAAACAACTGTTTGTTGTAACTGATTATAAAGTGTGAGTTATATCCTGTACACACGATTGGAATTTCTGATGGGATAAAATCCGTCGGAATTCAGTTCAAGCTGTCTTGCATACACACTGTCAGACCAAATTACGACCGTCCAAACCATGGTGATGTAAAAGACTACGACAAGCCGAGAAAAATGAAGTTCAATGCTTCCGAGCACATGTCGACTTCATTCTAAGCATGCATAGTTTTTTCTCCGTCTGAGTTCCACACAGAGGATCAGAAAAAAATAAAACATGTTCTATTTCTAAACTCCGACGAAAAAAGTCCGATGGGGCCTACACCTGGTCGGAATATCCGATGAAAAAATTCCGTCTGACTTTTTTCATCTGAAATTCCGATCGTGTGTACAAGGCATTAGAGTTTGTCCTCAATTTGTTATTGTGATAAATCTGTTAGTCCATTTATCACTACCCTCTCCCCCAAACTGACAATTCTTCTGTCTGCTGTGCCCCCCTGTGCTCATTCATACAGAGTGGGAGCACTCTAATACAGGAGTTGTCTTACTGGCAAGATCACTAGTGAACACAGAGGAAAAGCAAGCTTAAAAAACGAAACGAATGTAGCCACTACAGTGAGGTGGATAAAGATGAGGCTACTCTACATTTACAATAAGCAAATGATAAGATAATTGATGCCCCATCCAAACAAGCAAAGAAAAACAAAAGGAAATTATCTGGAAAATGTGTTTCCAGTACCCACATGGTTGGACTTTAGCGGAAGCATGATGGAGACAATGATATCATAAAAAGTAATTTTTATTATACAAAGGTAAAATATCTAGTTACATAAAACTAGACATCGTAAGCCCATATGCCAAGGGGCACCAACATGTAACCCAAAATAGGGAATTGTAAAAACGTTTGTGAGGTCAACGCTTCGCCAAATACTTGGCTTCCTCAGCACCCAGACATCAAGATGAGAAAGTTTTACCTAGGATGATATAACCATTAGTCACATCTTATATTACCATATAATCATGTAAAGTATGAGTTTAGATATATATGTGTTATCCCTATTGTTGGATACATGTACCAGTGATCACGTACGGTCAGTAGGACCACTCATTTACTGCCCCTGGTGGGCTTAGGATCACACGAGACTAAAAATCCTCCCCCGAGTATACAGGGAAGAAAGGCATCTGTACAGGTGAGGGACAAACAGAAGAACAACTAAGAAACTCGAAAAGAATGATTACAGAAGTTGTCCCTGGAAAGTTCTGCAAAATTCAAGTGGGAATCCCATAATACCCATATCCCCGTACAAGTTCTGTACCCATAAAAAAAAAAAAAAACACAAAAAAATTCTGTTTTTTGACTCCAGAGTTCTGTGAAAAACAAAATGTGCCTGGCTGTACATGGTGGGGGATCCCGTATTTACCAGTTGCACCTGCGGGGATTAGTGCTACAATAGTCTGAAATGAAATAGCTTATAAAAACTTGTCTGATGTAATATGCACTCTTTGGTCAGTGCTTGAAGTCAGTTTGTAAAAAAAAAAAAAAAAACTCCTGATGTTTTTTATACCTAAATGCTTAGTGGTCCTGGTATATGTTGCAGTCAAATTGAAAAATATTATTAGACCAAGACTACATCTAGAACTGACAGCAATGTTGTAAAACTATTTTGTTTTGGTTATGGCGATGAAAAGTTATCTAGCATAGTATTGCTATTATCTTCTTCTCTGCAGGTAAATTTGAGAAAATGTGCTACAAATATCACAAACATCTCTTATACAAAAGACAGAGACCTTCAGGTATCAGTGCTATCTATAAAACAAGCAATAAAGGGTTTAACAAAAAATTGTCCAAAATATGCTTTCTGTGTATCAATCTTCTCAAATGTCAAATGGAAGTAAAGGCAAAGTAATCTTCACAGCTTGCACAGCCATCACAGTCAGAAAATGCTTTTTATATGATACCGCTTACATGTAAATGCTAAAAGGAAACGTCTGGATGTTTCTCTTAATAAAAGGACACGTTGAGTCAAATAAATGGCCTAGAAAATACAGTATATGTAGGCTTTTTCTAAAGGGTAATTTGTTACTTTAACCTATTTCCCCATTTATGTGTTTTCACAGCTTGTCATTTCAGTTATGTTTATTCTCTTACATTCACAGGCAATGTGATGTACCCTGTATAGTTTTTCCACAAAGCTCATATTGTTTATTTGGAATTGTTATGTTTAACTTTGGTAATGCACAAAGTGTAGTTGGATTCAACAGTGTCCTCACACTCTTTTCACAGTAGGCTATACCTGCACATCTGTTAGTAACTGATTTACAGTGCATGTATTTTGGTGTTTTGCATTATAATGATATTTCAAATGCCCAGAACCTGTTACTAGGCAAGATTACTGACCCAAAGGGGCTGATTTACTAATGAAGCTGCGCTGCGCCGGTACATGCCTTAATTAGTGCGCTGGATGAAGCCCTAATTAGGCGCATGAACCGGCGGCAGCAGCAGCGCGATGTGATTGATAAGTAAAGCCGCCGCCGAACTCCCTGTATAAGTCTATGGGGGAAATCTTAATTGTGAATTTTAAAGGCTAATCTGCAAGTTTTGTCCTAAAAAGTGTTTGGGGACCTCAGTCCTGCCCCAGGGGACATGTACCAATGCTTTTTTTTATTTTTTAAAACGGCCGTTTTTTCGGGAGCAGTGATTTTAATAATGCTAAAAGTGCAATAATAAAAGTGTAATTTTCCTTTAAATTTCGTACTATGGGGGTCTCTAATGTCAGCATGTAAAAAAGCGCATGTTTCCCGTGGTTAGAACTGTCTCTGCACAAAATGTCATTTTTCAAAGGAAAAAAGCCATTTAAAACTGACTCGCGGCTATAATGAATTGTCGGCTCCCGGCAATTGCAGGAGAATTCATTCATTAAAAAAAGGAAAAAAAAAGCGTGGGGGTCCCCCCAAATTCAATAACCAGACCCTTTAGGTCTGGTATGGATATTAAGAGGAACCCTGCCGTCAATTTAAAAAAAAAAATGACGTGGGGTTCCCCCCAAATATCCATAACCAGACCCTTCAGGTCTGGTGTGGAATTTAAGGGGAACTCCACCCCAAATTAAAAAAAAAAATGGCGTGGAGTCCCCCCTAAAATCCACACCAGACCCCTTATCCGAAGCACGTTGACCTGGCCGGCCGCAGAAAAGAGGGGGGGACAGAGCGCGGCCCCCCCCTCTCCTGAACCGCACCAGGCCACATGCCCTCAACATTGGGAGGGTGTTTTGGGGTGCCCCCCAAAACACCTTGTCCCCATGTTGATGAGGACAAGGGTCTCTTCCCCACAACCCTTGCCCGGTGGTTGTGGGGGTCTGCGGGCAGGAGGCTTATCGAAATCTGGAAGACCCCTTTAACAAAGGGGCCCCCCAGATCCCGGCCCCCCCCCTGTGTGAAATGGTAATGGGGTACCTTGTACCTCTACCATTTCACGAGTAAAAAAAATGTAAAGGGTTAAAAACGACAAGAGCCGGTTTTTGACAAGTCCTTTATTATCTTCTTTCTTCTTTTCTTCGGGTTTCTTCTTCCTCCTCCTTCTTCTTCCTCTGCTTCTGTCTTGGGTCTTCTATTCCCGCATCTTGCCCGGCGTGTTCTTCCATCTTCTGTTCCTCCCGCTGTTCTTCTCTTCCGCATCTTCTTCTCCTTCTTGGTTTTCGCCGGAGGCGCCGCTTCCAATTGAAATCCCCGCTGTCTGCCGGACCACGCCCCCCCTCTGACGCCACGGGCAAGCTCTTAGGAATGTGCTGCAAGTGCGTCAGAGGGGGGCGTGGTCACATGTCAGAGGGCGGGCAATTCAATTTGAAGCTTGTGCGCGGCTTTTTCTTTGCCAGAGTCGCCGCTTCCAATTGAATTGCCCGCTTTCTGGAACATGTGACCACGCCCCCCTCTGACGCACTGGCACCACACGGGGACTTTCCTAAGAGCTTGCCCGTGGCGTCAGAGGGGGGGCGTGGTCCGGCAGACAGCGGGGATTTCAATTGGAAGCGGCCGCCTCCGGCGAAGAAGAAGAAGGAGAAGAAGATGCGGACGAGAAGGACAGCGGAAGAAGATGGAAGAACACGCCGGGCAAGATGCGGGAATAGAAGACCCAAGACAGAAGCAGAGGAAGAAGAAGAAGAAGAAGGAGGAAGAACCCGAAGGAAAGAAGAAAGAAGATAATAAAGGACTTGTCAAAAACCGGCTCTTGTCTTTTTTTACACTGACACTTTTTTTTACTCGTGAAATGGTAGAGGTACAAGGTACCCCATTACCATTTCACACAGGGGGGGGGCCGGGATCTGGGGGGCCCCTTTGTTAAAGGGGTCTTCCAGATTTCGATAAGCCTCCTGCCCGCAGACCCCCACAACCACCGGGCAAGGGTTGTGGGGAAGAGACCCTTGTCCTCATCAACATGGGGACAAGGTGTTTTGGGGGGCACCCCAAAACACCCTCCCAATGTTGAGGGCATGTGGCCTGGTGCGGTTCAGGAGAGGGGGGGGCCGCGCTCTGTCCCCCCCTCTTTTCTGCGGCCGGCCAGATCAACGTGCTCGGATAAGGGGTCTGGTGTGGATTTTAGGGGGGACTCCACGCCATTTTTTTTTACATTTGGGGTGGAGTTCCCCTTAAATTCCACACCAGACCTGAAGGGTCTGGTTATGGATATTTGGGGGGAACCCCACGTCATTTTTTTTTTAAATTGACGGCGGGGTTCCCCTTAATATCCATATCAGACCTGAAGGGCCTGTTAATGAATTTGGGGGGAACCCCACGTCATTTGAATAATTATTTTAAAATTCGTACCATGGGGGGGGGGGAGGGGGGGAGGAATGTCAGCAGGTGAATAAAGCGCACTTTTCCTGTGGTTAGAAATATGTCTGCACAAAATGACATTCTGAAAAAAAAAAAAAAAAGCCATTTAAAACTGACTCGCGGCAATAATGAATTGTCGGCTCCCGGCAATTGCAGGAGAATTCATTCATAAAAAAACCCAAAAAAAAAAAAGCGTGGGGGTCCCCCCAAATTCAATAACCAGACCCTTTAGGTCTGGTATGGATATTAAGGGGAACCCCGCCGTCAATTTAAAAAAAAAATTGACGTGGGGTTCCCCCCAAATATCCATAACCAGACCCTTCAGGTCTGGTGTGGAATTTAAGGGGAACTCCACCCCAAATAATAAAACAAAAATGGCGTGGAGTCCCCCCTAAAATCCACACCAGACCCCTTATCCGAGCACGTTGACCTGGCCGGCCGCAGAAAAGAGGGGGGGACAGAGCGCGGCCCCCCCCCTCTCCTGAACCGCACCAGGCCACATGCCCTCAACATTGGGAGGGTGTTTTGGGGTGCCCCCCAAAACACCTTGTCCCCATGTTGATGAGGACAAGGGTCTCTTCCCCACAACCCTTGCCCGGTGGTTGTGGGGGTCTGCGGGCAGGAGGCTTATCGAAATCTGGAAGACCCCTTTAACAAAGGGGCCCCCCAGATCCCGGCCCCCCCCCTGTGTGAAATGGTAATGGGGTACCTTGTACCTCTACCATTTCACGAGAAAAAAAAATGTAAAGGGTTAAAAACGACAAGAGCCGGTTTTTGACAAGTCCTTTATTATCTTCTTTTCTTCTTTCCTTCGGGTTTCTTCCTCCATCTTCTTCTTCCTCTGCTTCTGTCTTGGGTCTTCTATTCCCGCATCTTGCCCGGCGTGTTCTTCCATCTTCTTCCGCTGTCCTTCTCGTCCGCATCTTCTTCTCCTTCTTCTTCTTCGCCGGAGCGGCCGCTTCCAATTGAAATCCCCGCTGTCTGCCGGACCACGCCCCCCCTCTGACGCCACGGGCAAGCTCTTAGGAAAGTCCCCGTGTGGTGCCAGTGCGTCAGAGGGGGGCGTGGTCACATGTTCCAGAAAGCGGGCAATTCAATTGGAAGCGGCGACTCTGGCAAAGAAAAAGCCGCGCACAAGCTTCAAATTGAATTGCCCGCCCTCTGACATGTGACCACGCCCCCCTCTGACGCACTTGCAGCACACTCCTAAGAGCTTGCCCGTGGCGTCAGAGGGGGGGCGTGGTCCGGCAGACAGCGGGGATTTCAATTGGAAGCGGCGCCTCCGGCGAAAACCAAGAAGGAGAAGAAGATGCGGACGAGAAGAACAGCGGGAGGAACAGAAGATGGAAGAACACGCCGGGCAAGATGCGGGAATAGAAGACCCAAGACAGAAGCAGAGGAAGAAGAAGGAGGAGGAAGAAGAAACCCGAAGAAAGAAGAAAGAAGATAATAAAGGACTTGTCAAAAACCGGCTCTTGTCTTTTTTAACCCTTTACATTTTTTTTACTCGTGAAATGGTAGAGGTACAAGGTACCCCATTACCATTTCACACCGGGGGGGGGCCGGGATCTGGGGGGCCCCTTTGTTAAAGGGGTCTTCCAGATTTCGATAAGCCTCCTGCCCGCAGACCCCCACAACCACCGGGCAAGGGTTGTGGGGAAGAGACCCTTGTCCTCATCAACATGGGGACAAGGTGTTTTGGGGGGCACCCCAAAACACCCTCCCAATGTTGAGGGCATGTGGCCTGGTGCGGTTCAGGAGAGGGGGGGGGGCGCGCTCTGTCCCCCCCTCTTTTCTGCGGCCGGCCAGGTCAACGTGCTCGGATAAGGGGTCTGGTGTGGATTTTAGGGGGGACTCCACGCCATTTTTTTTAAAATTTTGGGGTGGAGTTCCCCTTAAATTCCACACCAGACCCGAAGGGTCTGGTTATGGATATTTGGGGGGAACCCCACGTCATTTTTTTTTTAAATTGACGGCGGGGTTCCCCTTAATATCCATACCAGACCTAAAGGGTCTGGTTATTGAATTTGGGGGGACCCCCACGCTTTGTTTTTGGTGTTTTTAATGAATGAATTCTCCTGCAATTTCCAGGAGCCGACAATTCATTTTTGCCGCGAGTCAGTTTTAAATGGCTTTTTTCCTTCAGAATGTCATTTTTCACATGCTGACATTACACCCAGGGCCGCCATCAGGGGGGTACAGGCAATACACCTGCAGGGCCGCCATTAGGGGGGTACAGGCATTACAACACCGCCCGGGGGGTCCCCAGGGGCCCGGATGGGAACCACCCTAAAACAAAAAAAACATTTTTTTTTTTTTTATTTTTTTAAGGGCTCCGAAGGTCCCCAGGGGCCCGGAGGCCACTAAGGGCCCCAGATGGCAAGCCCTTTTTTTTATCAAAAAAATATATATATTTAAAAAAATAAATAATATTTTTTTATATATTTGTCTTTTTTTTTTTATGGAAAGGGCCCAGAGGTCCCCAGGGCCCTGGAAGGCTACCCCCTTGTTTTTTTAATTTTTTTCGATAAATGTTATATATTAAAAAAATATATATATTTATTTTCTCTCTTTTTTATTTTTATTTTATAAAGAGCACAGAGGTCCCCAGGGCCCCGGATGGCTACCCCCCTTTTTTTATATATATTTTTCTCTATTTCTTATTTCTGTCTAAATTTTTGTAAAGGGCCCCCCCGCTCCTCAATTTGCGGCACCACCACCCCCCCCCGCTTCTCAATTTCATGCGGCAGCACCCCCCCCCCCCCCCCGTTCTCTGCTCCAGGGGGCCCATGCCTGAAGCTGTGTAAGGGGCCCCAAAATTCATGATGGCGGCCCTGTACACCTGTAAGGGGCCCGGGGGTCCGGAGGTGCCCAGATGCCTGGAGGCCCCCCAGCGCCCCAGATGGTAACCCCCCTCTTTTTTTTTTTGTATATATATTTTTTAGTTGGTTTTTGTAGGATTTTTTATTAAAGGGCCAATTTTTGGAATTTAATATTTTTTAGCAGTCTGGAGGTCCCCAGGGCCCCGGGTGGCAACCCCCCAAATTTTTTGTTATTAAAGGGCCAATGTTTTGTTTTAGGGGGGTCTGGAGGTCCCCAGTGGCCCGGAGATCCCCAGGGCTCCAGATGACAAACCCCCCACCTTTAAAAAAAAAAAAATAAAATAAATATTTTATATATATTTTTTGGTTATTTTTTTAACATATAATATATAGAGTCTATATATTAATATAATAATTATGAAAGCTCCCAGAGGGCCCCAGATGACAACCTTTTGCTTCTAAAAATGTTATAAACATTTTCCCCAGGTTTGTTACTTTTTACTTTAATTTCTTTTTTAAAGTGTATTTTGTGCGTGAAGTCGAGAGAGAGGAGCTTTGCAATCGCCATCCTTCTCCATGCCCCCGGTGGCAATGGTGGGTGTGAGGGGGGCCTCCCACTCACCCCACCTGCTACACTTGGGAGCCCGATGGGACAGAGGGACTCCCCCTATGAGGAGTGTAGCCCACCCAGCCAGCCCTGTAGGTCCTTCGCCTCCCTTTATTTTAGGAGACCTCATGGCCAAAGTGTGTGCAAGTGTGGTGTTTTTTTTTGGGGGGGGGGGGGGGCATACTAAGCACAGGCGTACCTTGCATAGCACACCCACCGGGAGCCGGGCTGACACCACCAAACTCAATTCACATGTAGCCGAGACCGGGATCCGAACCCTTGGCTGCAGAGGTGAACGGCTTGTCAGCACAGTGCCATTCACGTTGAGCCACCACAGCTCCCACCCCATGTTATTTTTTTTTTAGATTTTTGGTAGTTATTTTTTTATAAAGGGCCCAGAGCTCCCAAGGCAACCCCCTTTTTTATTATTTTATATATGTAGATATATATATATATATTTTATTTTTCATTAAAGAGCCCAGAGGTTTCTTTTTATTAAAGGGCCCAGTGGTCCCCAGGGCCCCCGGATGGCTACCACCCTTTTTAATATATATTTTTCTATATGTATTTTTTAGTAAAGGAACCCCCCGCTTATCAAATTGCGGCAGCCCCCCCCCCCTTCTTAATATCAGGCGGCACCCCCCCCCCCTATTCTCTGCTCCAGGGGCCCATGCCTGAAGCTGTGTAAGGGGCCCCATAATTCCTGATGGCGCCCCTAATTGCCTCCCCCCCCCCATGGTACGAAATTTCAAGGAATTTTTCACTTTTATTGGTGCACTTTAACCACTTCCATACCGCGCCTATTCTGGCACTTCTCTCCTTCATGTAACAATTATATTTTCTTCCTTGAAACTTACTCAGGACCCCCAAACATTATATATATTTTATTAACAAACACCCTAGGGAATAAAGTGGCGGCCATTTTTTCGGACACATTTCCAACAGTATTTGTGCCAAAAATTTCTAACGTTTTTTTTTTTTTTTTGCTTTCCAAAAAAAAAACCTGTTTCATGAATGACAAAATAAGAAAGCAGTAAAGCTAGGCCAATTTTTAGGGATAAGGTAAAAGATGATGTTACACCGAGTAAATAGATACCTAACTTGTCACGCTTTCATATTGCGCACACTCATGGAATGGCGCTAAACTTCGTTATTAAAAATCTCCATAGGCAACGCTTGACTTTTTTTCTCAGGTTACCACTTTTGAGTTACAGAGGAGGTCTAGTGCTAAAATTATTGCTCTCGCTCTAACGCACGCTATGATACCTCACATGTGGGGTTTGAAGGATGTTTACATATGTGGGTGGGACTTGCATGCGTGTTCGCTTCTGAGTGCGAGCTACTAGGGACAGGAGCATTTAAATTCCTTTGTTATTTTATTTTTTAACTTAATATTTTAATTTTTGCACTTGTTTGTCCCTTTGTTTGTATTATTTTTCACTTTTCTTCTCTATTACAAGGAATGTAAACATCCCTTGTAATAGGACTAGTGTGTGACAGGTCCTCTTTATAGAGAAAGGCGGGGTCAATTAGACCCCACATCTGTCCTCCAGGCTGGAAAGCATGGAATTGGTAAAAAAAAAAAACATCTCATGCTTTCAGCTGCAATCATGTTCGTTCAGCACAGTAGCGTAGTGTGTAGCATGTTCACCTAGCAGCAAAAGGTTGCTGGTTCGAATCCCGCCCGTGACACTATCTGCCTGGAGTTTGCATGTTCTCCCTGTGCGGGTTTCCTCCCACAATCTAAAAACATGCTGTAAATTGGATCCTGTCTAAATAAGCCCTAATATGCAGTAGGATATTTAGGTTTTGTGCTTCCCTAGGCCTGACCAAATTTTGGCACCCCCCTAATAGAAAAATGACCCACCCTTCCTGTCAAGGCCACACCCTGTTTTTTTATGACCCACCCAGGAATTTTCAGGGGACACACACAAGTTCTGTGGGGGGGGACCCCTTAATTTGCCTAGTTTTTCGATCACTTCCTGTTTGGCTATGGGGCAGGAAGTGAAGGCCAATCTCCCCAAACGGACAGGGATAATACAAAATAAACTGACAGAGCTTCTAACCCCCCCCCCCCCCCAACTCTATCCAAAATGAAAGAAATCCAAAAAATAAAAGTGATGATTATTGTTCCAGTTTAACCCCAAATTTCATATCATTTTATTGAGAGGCTTAAGAAAATATAACCATGCCAATAGGCCGGATCCAGCGTTGCTAATATGTATGAATGTGTGTTAGGGACCCCCACAAACACCACCCAATGTTAAATCAACTATTTTCATGTTTGTTTTGGGGATGCCTGCACCCCTGATAGGGTAAAGACACCTCACAAATGTTGTCACTTTCTACTTAATTCATTCACTTCCTGCCACACAGCCAAACAGGAAGTGAGGGAAACACCTGAGTAATGTTTTGTTGGGGACACAGATCAATATAAATAGTTTTCCCATTTTGGAAATGGCATTTTGCTGTGTACACCCCAAATTAGTAGGAATCTTGGACTTTGGGGTCCATTTACTAAAGGCAAATCCACTTTGCACTACAAGTGGACAAGCAAGGAAGAAAACTCAAAACTTGGCGGGATTGGAAGTAAAAACCATCAGTGCTTC